>PZJY01000001.1:2400000-3600000 GCA_031472005.1 Tetracladium setigerum | reverse complement strand
CCATGTTGGCTCCGTTGAGATTAAGAGCGGTAGGACGTGGACGAGAGAATGGACAGAGCAGAGAACCCTTCTTTCCTTGGACAGTAAAGTCTTGTTCCAACACAGTCGAAAGAGAGGTTTTCCGCGCTGAGTATCTCAGGTTGCTGCTCGAGCCAGAGGCACTCTTCCCACTTGCTGTAGATCCTATTGATCTCCCACCCAACGCAGCTATGTGTTGCGCCGCCCTTCTTCCGTCTCGTATCGCCACAGCGGTTTGCTGTTTGGACAACGTCTGACCAGGTTGTGGGAGGGGAACGAATCCGGCTCGGTCGGGTGTAGAGGGCAAGAAGTCTTGAGGAAGTTGTAGCTTTGCGAGAGTGCTCGATATTTGGGGATCCCCATGGGCATATTTATCTGCCAGATATTGGTCTGTAGGTATCTTTGATCAGTCAAGGTCAAAGAATGTTTGCAAAGTAGAAAGTGTGATTAAAGTGGCAAGTCAGGTTACATGGTGTTTGTCGGTCACTGCTGCAAAAGCAGTCTCCAGATCTAGAGCTATGTGTTTCATCATACAGGATAAAGGGTTGAAAGATGGATAAATGAAGTGAGGGGAAGCTTACATTGTTCATGAGCAAATCGGAGCTTGTGCTCCAAGATGGTTTTGCGATCACTCAGCAGCTGGACTTCGTCTGCGAGGATGTTGAAGTTATCTGTCAGGGTTTTTGTGAGTTCTTCATAGTCAATGTCACCGCTGAATGGCATGGTGTGTGTAGTGGTGAGTGAGAGGCTCTGAGAGCCTTTGTAGAGGATGTAGGAGGAAGAAACAGGAGAAGAAGGTGGGAAGAAGAACGAAAAGAGTCGTTGTGAAAAGTGGAGGGTACCGAGTACTTCGGCCGCCAAGCCCGCTAGGAGATCACGTGCATATGTCTGTTGAGGGAGCTCTTCCTTTTCGTGAAGCTTTTGTGAAGCAGGGAGAAGTTTTGGACCAGATACTGTACATCTCTTGTAAGGATATTGGATATCTACAGTAGGGTATTCAATAGTTCAATACTTATGCATCTATTCCAACCCTACCACAGACTCGGCAAACAACATCTGGCCAGACAGACGCCAGAACGTCTGCATAGAAATGTGATTGGCAGCGCCATTTCACCACTACTGTACTCAAGTAAAGTACTGTTCCCACAAGCGCCAACTGCCGACACCTTTCAAAGCTCTCCACCGCAATCTCGTTTCTGTACAGAGTTTTCAATGCCGTTCTCCATCACAAGCATTGCAACCAAGCAACAACAAGATTCTCTCAAGCCATGACCCGGACTAAAGCCCATCTTGGTTCTAAGCTTGGAAAACAGGCTCTTCCTTGCCATGAAATTCGACCAAATATCTGTGTGTTGCCCTGTAATTGGACAAGCAGGAGGCAAACGAGAACCACAAACCGGTATTACAACAGATAGAACGTTGAGATATTAATCCAGGCTCTTCCCGCCTGCGCAACTCGGTGGGTACCTTTTGTTTAAGTGTGACGTGCTATTGTTCTACTGTTGTTTTTGTTGCTACCGTCGTCGTTTTTGTCTTGTTGACGTTCGTCTCCTTTGAACAACTTTTCTTCACTTGCTCCTACCCATCCAAACGTACCTTCTACACTTGCGCATTTCTGTGCTTTCCTGTCGTTACCAGACACCAGCTGTTCACTTTGACTTGGATTTAGCAATCATTCTTCAAAGTTACCTTGACCTCTGTCTCTCTTTTTGGGTTAGAGAAAAACGTCAATTGTCAATGAGGATATACTTTACAAGACCAGCGACTTGGACTCTGATATTTGACGCCCTCCCAACCGACTGGACGTAAACAACTCGCGAACCCTCGTGACAACAAACCCAACTCCTGAGAGAACTATCTTGAAGGCGACCGACCCATCACCAAAGATCGACACTCTGCAATTTCTCTCTCACCAAAGGACCCATCAATCCATCACAACTGCCAACATGCCAAAACCTCGTCAACAATGGGCTCCTCGTCCATCGCCCCTCGCGAAGGTCGACAACATCCGCCCAGTCTCGATCGATCCAACCTTTGGGCTAGTTCGGGACCCTCACTTCTGGAAGCGATTCTCAACAGCTATGCACATTACCGAGAGCGAGCAAATGGCCAAGGAGGCGGACTTGGAAAAAGGAGTTGTTGGTGACAAGGGCGAAAATAAGGGCTTGGGTGACCGCACAGGTACTGCCGATAGTATGGAGAGCAAATTCAGTAAGAAGAGCAAGAAGAGTGAGGCAAGCAGCACTAGGTACGTTGAGTCCTCCTCATCGCCGATCAAGAGTCTGAATATGAACTAACAAATGTTGTAGAAGTGACTGGCTCGAGCAACAACAAAAGGACAAACGTCGATGCCGCATCAAGTTCTGGGCGATTGCACTCGCTGTCATCATCGCTATCGCCGCTGGTGTCGCTGTTGGTCTTTACTTCTCGAACCAGGCCAAAAAGCCAGCAGCTTGATTTTTAACACATTCATTTCCTGGCATATTCTGGAGTTTAGCGAATGCTTGATGAGGACATGATCGATATGAGAGCAAAGAGTGTGGATGAGGCATGCACTTAGGCGTTTTCTGATATCATTCTGTGGGATTTGTCTTGGTTGGATGGCGTTTTCGATCTTGGCATGGACTAGCATCACTTCATGTCTATGAATGTTTCATTTTTGCTTGGAGGATTTGTTCTTTGCTTTACAGATTGTATAGAAAGATCATGGGGGAGTGGAAGCAGCGGATGATAAGCTGTAGTCGATTGCATGCAGCAAATAAAAACAAAACATTCAAATCAGTTACTCGAGCGTCAACAATCAATCATGCTCACCTCTGCAGTCTTTCCGTCACCATATACACAATTAATAGTACAGTACTGGCGTTTATGTCTTACCAACAAATGCTTTGTCTAAACTTGACCTGCTAGGTACCCAACTCTAATTTCCATTCCCAAATAAGACCAACACAAATCCCCACCTACCCCAGATACTCGCATGTGTTGATCTATTAATGGTCATCAACAACTATCTCCAACAAACAAACAAACAAACAACAATTCATTTCCAATCCATCCATCCATCTCTTCTCATCTCACTCTCCCCACAAACCCCAATCCTCGCCTCGGCCTTCCTTCCCCGCAAACAATGCAAACATTCCAGGTTATTATTACCCCTCCGAGCTGCCCAGACTGATGCTTGCATCGGAAACATCTCACATCCGACCGGAGCATCACAACCCCGAGAACAAGGTGTGTCGCCGCTCATATCATCAGCTTTATGTCTGCTGTCACTTTTTTATGATGTGTTTTTGTATTTTATCCTCTCGGGGCGGAAACAATCATCGTTCCGTCCCGAGTTGCGACGTGCAACAAATTTCTGTTTGTTGGTGGTCATCGTGAATCGTGATGGAGGGTGATGGAGGTGAGGGGATTTGAAGAAGAGTGGGATAGGGATTTGAGAAGAGGATTTGGGAAGGGAGTCGGAGACGATTACTATAGTCAGTTTTTGGGAACAGGATTTGCATATTGATAAGAATGGGGCCAGAAGATGGCTTCGCAGCCGTTCTTGGTGATGTACGTCAGTGGAAGAATAGGTAGGTAAGGTAGACTAGATTAGTAGTATATATGATTATTGAGAGGATGCGATCTGCCATTTAGATACTGTATTAAATAAACATCGTCGGCCGCCTTGAAATTACTTGTGGCACGCATCCAAATCTGTATAGTTTAGTAATCACAAGTGAACGTCTCTCCCCAAATCTGCACCTCGCAAAAATTCAATCCCTCCTAAATTACGCGACTCTTCTTGTAACATCGCCAAAAAGAAAAGCATTTCTCTCACATACGGGCTCAGTCACTCTTTATCTCTGCGGGACTATCAAGTCCAACGCAAGACCTCCAGACCCCTCCCAAAAAGGGACCCAAAAAATGCAAAAAATCATTTTTCGAATGAACGGAATGGGACTCGAACCCATGCTCTTTCGAACCAGCAAGTTTAGGGTAATTAAACCTTAAGCTGGCGCCATAACCAACTCGGCCATCCGTCCTTGGATTCAAACTCCGCCTATGTAATATTATATTTCCATTGGAAACGTAGGTGGGGTGGGAAGTGGAAAAAATTGAATTTGTGGGGGTGTTTGTGGTTTGGGATTTTGTGATTGGTTCGTTTGTTTGGAGAAAATGACGGTCGATCACTGAGGTATGTATTTGTTTACTTGGACGAGTCAAACGTCGATTTGGATATAGTATTCGTCTGCGACGGGCAAAGCTGCACTATTTGCTATTGGGATTTTCGATTAGGTGAGTCATTCTATCTACTCTTGGTTATTTTGTTTAGACCTTTGGTTAAGAAACTTTTGCTGATTATTTAGATGAAGACTTGAATTGTTGCTCAGAACATTGGAAGATGCGGTTGTTTCTGGTTGGAATGAACATACATAGGGGTTGGCGTACGGTTTACAAAAAGCGTGTACATATGTGAGGTGATAGTTGGGAGTGTACAATAGAAAGGAATTGGCAAGTGAGCAACCTTGAAGGAGCGAGTTGTGAGGATACATTGGAATTTACAAATAGGTAATTTCTTTAAAATTTACCCCAGTGTCAGTTCACCCGTCGTCAATCCCCACCACTCCCTCTCTATACTCAGTGCTCAGCTCTCACAATCCTCGGCCTCATCACCGCTGCCTCTTCCAAATCCGAATTCAAAGCCGGCCTAGCAATCGCCTTCCAGCGCCAACTTCCCTCCTCCATCAACTCATGCACACAATGGTCCACATGATCAATATTATCATATCTCCCCTCTAACACCACCCATTCTCCCTCGCCCTCACAACTTTCTTCCAATAAAACAAACAATGAACGAGATGCCACTTGCCACTTGCATAATACACGAATTTTGGATCTTCAGCCCGAGAGATATTGCAGTAGTGGAGATGGGGTGGTAAAGTTGTAGTCTAGGTAGAAGTTTGAGATGTTAGGGAGGCGGGAGACGGTGTCGAGGAAGGATAAAGAGAGGGTGGAGTCGATGCAGTGTGGTGGGAGCCAGGCTGAGGCGAGGACGTCGAAGGTGCAGTTAAGAGAGAGGGCGTGGGAAATAGCTAGGCCACAGTTACAGCTGTGTTTTGAGAGGGGTGGTATTGTGGTTATGGAAGTGAATGCGGTGACGCTGGTTGGGTTTGTGGTGGGATGGTGAAGGAGTGCGAGAAGGCCTGCGATCCCTAAGATGAGAAGGAGAACGTCTTTGGGGGTCATCCAGGGATTGTTTTGCCAGAATTTGGAACGTATCTCCAGGAATTTTGAGGTGGAAACGTCTTTTGCGGAGAAAAAGTAAGTGTTTCCTCGTCTTCTGAGGTGTGGGGAATTCTGTATATTATCAGCAATGAAAAGAAGAAGACTGGATTGACTTGACAGACCTACTGTAGTTTGATATCGTCACTGATTTAAAATACTGATATTGTTATTTAAATTGGATTGGGGGAGTTGATTTTACTGAGATACCTATACTTTCGTGAGAAAGTAAACACAGACAGGGAATTAACTCGTAGTCCGAGATCTTCGTCAGCATGACTTAACGTGGAAATAGGGAATCTCGCCAAGGTCAAGCGAATAAGTATAAGTCACTTGCTAGTGGCTACTGCAATGTTAGAGAATATATCTTCCGCCCCGTCCCGACCCGTTTCTGCGCCGCCGGATAATTCCCCCAGTCTTGTTTCCTGCCCTTTTCATCTTTTACTTACCATTACCAAGACTCTTATACATTAAAGATAGCATTGATACTGTCGGTGCTGTACGACTGACCGTGGCACAGTTGAGAGGCGGTTGATGGGAGTGGCGTATGTATGTGTGGTCTGACTGGCATGAGAAGAAGGACGAGATACTCAAAATGCTATGAAATTATTGTAAAACACAGAGCGCAGAAGAATGCAGTAGCAATATCGCAAGAATGAAAACCATACGAAGATGTTACTACGCTATGGCAAGTACCGATGTCTTCAATTAGAGGCACTATACTCTCACTTATCAAAATGACACCACATACTCGCAACGTGCCCAACTCAACAAATTCAACAGCACCAATGCGGGCACTGCCTCTGTAGCCAAGCAGGCAATCGGAGTAGCTAAAAATTGGCGCATTGAATATCTTAAGTCGTTTTAGGAAGTTCCATTTTGTGATTCGATTTATATCGGTGAAGCGTTGCGAGGCAGGACATTAAGCCAACTCGTAAATGAAGCAGCTAATAGAAACATCAAGATATATTAGAAAAATACGAACTACATAACCTCCATGACTTTATGGTGACTACCTCTCAACTCTGGTTGACTTAATTGTAGATCCTACACAGCGGCGTTGGTAACATCGTCCGGCGGAGGAATCTTCTTGGCCTCAATTCAGAAGTGTTAGCCTTGGCATGAGTTGTGTAATGTGTGAGATAACAGAGATGGAAGATGGAACTCGGCAGGATGAAGAAGTCAATAGATCATACGATCAAGATTATAGAAGAGGAGGAGGGACACAATGTTTCTGTATAAATAGGTGAGTTGCCGTGTTAAAAAATCAAAATTATCCACCCACAGACAACAACCTCTCTTCTCTTCCACACTTCTCACCAAAACGACAACATCAGAAAGACCACTCGAAGAAAACAGCAAACATGAGATTCAAATCTTGCACTCTTTTGTTGATCACAATGGCCTTGAATGTAAGTCATTTCCTGCGAGGAGAGTATGTTCTCTCTTCCATAGATCTCTGGTGTCCTAACTGCAGGATTCGATTAAAACAAGTTATTGCCACATCTGCCCCAGCTCCAGCATCCGATCGCACGGTCCGTTCTGCAAAGATGTTTGAAACTGCCCGTATCTACAAACGTGGGGAATCATACTTGATTGCCCGTGATGACGTTGGAACTGCTGCTGCTGGCCAGGAGGAAGAGGCTGTTCAGGGTATTTGTAGTTGCGACTGCGATCCATGCAGAGGAAGGTGTAGTTTCTGCGCACCACTTGGATGGGGTAGATTCGTAAGTCTAGTTCTAGATTTTGGGAAGAGTGGTGACTGATTGGATAAAGGCTCCTCCTGAAGAGTAGATGGATACAAATGTAGAAAGCCTTGGCGTTTATCTCAACGCTGTCAGTTGACAAGGGCAGGTTTTGGGTACTCCTGCTCCACGAGTGGTACTTGGCATTTATCATGCCTTGAGAAACATTTATGGCAATTTTGAATTGTAGGTGCTGGTGTTTATTGTGATGCCTGGCTTTTCTACTTGGTTGGAATTTTTACTCGCTCCAGTCATTCGCGTCGACTTCAAATCAAATCTAATCTTACTGCTATGCATAAACATTTTTTGAACCGGGGACATCTATGCCACTATGCGTGAATTGATTGATTCTAAGTCCGAGGAAAGCTTGAAGCGAATGGTCTTCTACACCAAAGAGAACGTGATCGACCGCACAGTACGATTATTTGTTACACAATAATTAGAGTCTTAGAGACCAGCAACTTCAGTCTCGGTGCTCTCTCTGTCTCTTATTCTCCCTCAGCCCCTCACTCACAGCCGTAGCCACATCCTCCACAGTCCTTCCTCTCTTCCTATTCTCCGTCGTCTCCTTGCCTAGAACAGTATCCTTGGCCACTATTTCATCTCAAGTTAGTATTACATCATTACAACTCAACAACAAACAAGCCATGCCAATTCATCAAGAGAACAAAAGACCTACCAGTCCTATAAATCTCAGCCACACTAGCAAATAACCCATTCCCAGCCCCCACAAACCCCCCATCCTCCTCATGACACGCCTCAATCTCCCTCATCTCCGGCTCCCACCTCCACGCCTTCGGCGACATAGACGTAACGCCACGAATTCCATACTTCTGAACCTCGGATTATGCACCTCCAACTCCCTCTTTAGCTCATCCAACACACCTAGATTTTGCGCTGTGGTGAATGCTTGAATGAGAAGAGCCGTGAAACCCTTGGTAGTAGTTGAGAAGCATGATTTAAGACCGGACGCTGAACCGATTGTGGGAGTGAGGTGGGTGGAATTTAATGTGGTGAGGAGATGGGAGGATGGTACTTCTATGGGACCAGATAGTGGAATTGAAGGTCTTTTCCAGGATTCTAGGAGCGAGGGGTCTGAGGTGGGGGTTTTGAGGGATGGAGGAGCGCCGAGGATGCCACCGTCGATGAAGTTTACGAGGGAGGGTGATTCGGTGGTAAATAAAGTGTTTATTTGACGAGCCGAGCGAGGGGATATGGCGTTGAGGTCGAGATAGTAGAGAGGTGTTGTTCTGGGAGTTGAATTTGATTTGAGGGCTGTGGTGATTCGTTTGGCGGTTGCGAGCGCGTCGATGGGTGGGACGATGGAGAGGATGTAGGATGATTCTTGGACGAGAGAGATGTCTGTGGGGACGGTTTCGATGGATGATTGCTTGACACGTGTGTGTGTTGCTGGACTGTTTTTGGGAGTTAGATTGGAATGTTCTTGGTTTAGGATGGTTCGAGAGTGAATGAAAGACGAAGCCCCGACTTTTGACAGCATGATTTGAGGAACTCTCCTCTTATCATCACAAGAATTTGGGAGTTAAGTTAAGAACTTAAGAAAAGCGGACTATAAAAATGTAAATGAAAAGGTAGAATGTTGCATTTAATGAATAGCGTTCTAAAACTTGAAAATAAACAGCATCTGGCACAAGTACGATTCTCCTAATGCAGGACAGCTCAATGCAAGAAATCATGAAATCCATACACAATCTCATAACTATCATAAGAATCATACACTAGAAATGATAACATAAAAGCACAAGCAACACAAGATAGTAACGATAAAGTCATCGACTCACCTCCGTCCTTCTAGATTAGTCACAACTCGATATCCTTGAGAAATCAGAAGCTTCGCAACACCCATGCCCATCTCCCCAATGGACACAATACCAATTGTAGCTAGCTTCGACATAATTGAAGATTTAATTTTTAAAAAGATAGAGGTCTTTTGATGACTGAAGAGGAAAAAGAGAGAGAGAGGGAGAGCGCGTCGTGTTCACGAGGAGTTTTAAGGAAGGAAGGTTGAAAGTGGGAGGAGTGTCATTGGTCCGAGCGAGTCACATTTCAGCGATAGGGGTCTAGCAGGGCACGTCACATTTGGCTTGGATTCGTTTCTCGCTCTCGCTCAAGGACAATAACAGGTGGGTGGAAATATCTATGAATTCTAGTCAATTTTCTAAAATAATGCTTTATTACAGACCTCTGACGTTTTAACGAAAAAACTAGGTATGTACAATTGAGGGTATAAATTGGTCATGAGCCTTTCTCTTTGAAATGGACATATGAAATGTGGTGCCGCCCGCTGATTCGCTGGGCGGTCTTTCTGATGCTTGGAATCTTGAACGCCTTCCCTCATACCCGCCTCCTTCTCCCCTATGTACTTAGCAACCAATATGAAATCTTGAATGCAAAATCTATTTTTCTTTTCTTTCTTTGCTCAGACGAGCAGTAATGCGGCAGCTATAACAACAAATGAGGTTTGGACCTTCACCACATATCCGTTCGGCACGGCGGCGGCATTGGTTTTTTTCGCGTCAGGTCCAACGGTCACGGTTCCGATAACCACGACTCCTGTTCCTGACGGCGCCAGAGAAAGGATATCACCACGACGGTGATTCTTCCTCCGGCAGTAAGTGTCTGACCGGCAATATCCAGACTCGAGATGACTTCTGGCACAAGCACGGCTGTGGCAGTTCTCATGGTTGTCGCTGGCTCGACAGCGTTGACAATCAATTGCTTTCCGTCTGGTGACAGGGAGATCACATCTCCGTTCTCAGAGGTGATTTTTCCACCTTGTGTCAGCGTTTGCTTGCCCAATATGAATTGCCCACTGGTACCGGTGATCGTAGCATCCCCAAGGACAATTCGAGTTGCCAAAGGTGGTTTGGTAGCATTTGGATCAGGAAGCGTGATGATAGCTCCATCATTCGTGACTGCACCACCTACGGAGAGAGTCTGACTGCCAATGGGGAATCCGCCGTCAGGACCTGCAGTGATGGTTTTACCATCTACGACGATGACGCTGGCTGGAGTGGTAACTGTTGCCTTGGCGGGGTTGATGATTATGCCTCCAGAGGGACCGGCGGAAATATGATCGCCGTCTACGTCGATCTGAGAGCCGGGGAGAAGGGTTTGGGATCCAATTACGACGTGGGAGTTGGGATCTTTGGTGATACTTTGGGTACCGATGAGAATTGGTCCTGGGGGACGTTGGGTGGTAATCGGATCTTGGGTAATGGGGATTGCAGTAGGTGGTATCCCAGAAACAGTGTTTCCAGGTTGAGTAATAGGATCATCGCCGCCATTGTTGCCGCCACTGGGTGTTGGTATTGGAGTATTTCCCGGCTGTTGAGGTTGACTTGTCTCTGGTTGGTTTGTAGGGGGTCTGGACGTAACTCCTGGCTCATCAGGTGGATTTGGTTCCGGCGATTTGGTCGGTCCAGTACCTGGCCCGGTGTTCGTCCATGTGTTTGGTACCGTGGTTACTGGATCATCGTCGTCGTCGTTGCCACCACCATTTCCTGGGTTTGGTGTTTTAGTGGGCTCATCGGATTGCTGGGTTGGAGTATTGACAGGGGGTTTTGTTGTAACTCCAGGTGCGCCGGGGTCGGTAGGGGTGCCTACGGGCGGATTCCAGCTACCCTACACCTTGGAGTTAGTACGTTTATTGGAGAGCCTTCAAAAAAGTAACCCATGGCCCTATCAAAACTCTGGTAGATCTCGGAAGACTTGGACTAAGAAACACTTATTTCTCGACCGAAACAGGTGAGAGGAAGGGATGGAGCTCGCTGCTTTGAGAAGCTTAATCTCGAGAGAACTTGTTTACTTACTGTCCACCAAGTATTTGGCGGGTCATTGGCCTTCGTTGTTGTGATGGGATTTCCGGGTCCTGGTTCACCGTCATTTGGTCCCGTGGTCGGTTGTGGCCCAATAATGATGGTAGTGGTTGCAGTACAGTCGCTGCCTCCAATGTTAAGCTTTACCCCCCAAGTTGAGAAGACAGTTTGAGTGCAATCCCTTCCACCACCACTTCCGCCTCCTGGAGATGAAGTGGTCTGAGGTTTGTCAGTATTGGGAGGAGGATTGTCACCGCCACCTGTGCCTCCTGAAGGTGGAGTGGTCTGAGGTTTGCTTGTGTTCGGAGGAGTATCGTCATCGCCGCCTCCTGTTCCTTGAGTTGGCTTCGTCGTCTGAGGTTTGTCTGTGTTGGGAGGAGTATCGCCACCACCACTTCCACCTCCCGAAGGTTGAGTAGGCTTCGTAGTCTGAGGTTTGTCTGTGTTTGGAGGCGTATCGTCATCGCCGCCTCCATTTATTGGAGTAGTCACTGATGGCTTCGTGGTCTGAGGTTTGTCTGTGTTGGGAGGAGTATCGTTACCGCCTCCAGTAGATTGACTAGTTCCTGAGGGCTTCGTAGTCTGAGGTTTGTCTGTGTTTGGAGGAGTATCGTCATCACCGCCTCCTGTAGTTTGACTAGTCCCTGATGGCTTCGTAGTCTGAGGTTGATCGGTCTTTGGCGTTGTTGTAGTTGGAGGAGTATCATCACCGCCTCCTGTTGCTTGTGTCGTCGTTGAAGGCTTGTCAGTCTTCGGTGTTGTTGTTGTTGTTGGTGGAGTATCATCATCGTTTCCTCCTGATGCCGGTGTAGTCGTCGAGACAGGTTTGTCGGTTTTTGGGGGATCTTCCTTTGGTGTTGTGGTCGTTTTAGGAGGAGTGGCAACATCATCATCCCCTTGGCTGGCTGAGTTGTTGTAGGAGTTGGGTCTTCCTTTGGAGGAGCTGCGGTTGTCGTAGTAGGCACAACAGGTTGAACTACTGGCTCATTGACAGGCACGGTCGCTGGCTTTGTTTCTACGGGTTTCGGATCGTCGATTTTTGCTGGAACTGGCTGAGTTGTTGTAGGAGCTGGGTCTTCTTTTGGAGGATCTACGGCTTTCGTAGTAGGCACAACAGGTTGAACTACTGGCTCATTGACAGGCACGGTCGCTGGCTTCGTTTCTACAGGCTTTGGGTCGTCAATCTTTGCGGGAACGACTTCTTCCACCTTAGCTGGTTGAGTTGTTATAGGAGCTGGGTCCTGCTTTGGAGGATCTACGGCTTTCGTAGCAGGCACAACAACAGGCTCGACAACTGGATCCTTGACAGGTACCGTCGCTGGCTTTGTTTCTACGGGTTTCGGATCGTCAACTTTTGCCGGGACGACTTCTTCCACCTTCACGGGGTCTTTGGCGGTATCCTCGACTTTGACGGGATCTACCACCGCCACAGACTCGACCGCCTTAGCAGCAGTCGTTGAAGCTGCCCTTGCAACAACAATGTCTGGAGCTAATTCATCTGGAGTTATGTTAGCTTTCTATACCACCAATCAAAGTAGCCACTTGAGAACGCAAAATCGTGATGGAGAGTGTATGTCGATGTTGAGAATGCTTTCCTCGACAGCTGAGTGGCCCCATCCCATCTTGTGATGCCCATATCGACCAACCACCCAGTCTCGTGCATTCCGCGCAAAATTCCCCTTCTACAATCCTGTGTTTTCCGCCAACGCTTCAAACTTTGTCCTGAAATTCTCACGCGCCCATCGTGCAGATACCAGCTCGAAATCAACAACTTCGTTTGAGAATCGCACTTACTTCTTGGATATGAGGCAGCAAAAGCACTCTGAAAGAGCAAAGCTCCGACGGCAATCCCCTTCCAAAACATGCTGAACGAAAATCCGACAATTATATCCCACCCATTAATTAAATAAAACAGTGACGAAAGCGCACACTGAACGAGTGACTGGCGAACAAAAACGTGGGAAGTGCAAAGAAAAAGACAAGATGGCGAGCAGCAGCCTCAAAGATGGCTCCACCGTTCCTCTAATACCGCTTGGGTTATTATTGCTTATGGACAAGTTGGGGGCGGCGCGAGGTGTTCCCAAGGGTGATCATGTATGCGGTCAGCAGTGGAGATTAAGTCTCGAGAAGGAGCCTTGCGAGCTTCTGGGGTGAGGAATTTGATGAGACTTTAAAAGAGCGACCACGCGAGACTCTCGCATCGATGTATTTATTGTATTCTTCCAGTTGCAACGACGATGCCTCCGATGACTTCTGAAGAGGAGACTTGATACTTTCCAAGTTTCTCGAACGTTGTGGGCAGTGCATTCTAAAAGAAGGCCTTTATTTCATCGCTGGACGGACCAGGGCAAAAGGTACGGGCCCTTTCACGCATTGGGAAGGGGAACATCTCGGCAAGGCATCAAAGCAATAAAGAAAAGGGTGCCGCATGCAGCGTGCAGCAAGATGCTGGCGATGGTCGGATGGAGATGGAGATGGCCAGAGGCACAGCACCAGCAAAGAACTTCTTTGGGTGTGTCGAGTGTCGAGGGTGTTTAGGAGAGTGGAGTCTCGTAGGGCAGGTGTTCTGGTTTTCAATGTTGTTGAATAGCCGCCAGCCAATCAGCAAATGCGACGATTCGCTACCCCTGTCCTTAGCGAGGGAGGCGCAGAGTCCTTGTTGTTAACAACAAATAAGATGACCGGACAGAGGGGCCTGCAGGTGCCACACACTTTAATTGCAGGTATTTCGAGGTATTTTTGGCGTCAGGGAAACGTTTGGCGAACACGCCAAAAACGGGCACAACCGTTCCCTACGCCAATCATCGTCGACCTTGCTTATGTGCTTGGCACCGCTACTCTACGAAGGGTAATCCGCATTATTGGGTTGTCTGTGGTCAACTTGTCATCCCATTATTACAGTACTACCGTACAGGAGAAAAGAGTAGACAATTCATCCCATCCGGGTCCCGGCTCGCCATGCCAACGACAGCTTTATCTCTTATTACATTACAAAGTACGGAGGAAGTAGAATTCAGATCTCGACCTCTTCAAAACTCGCTCTTGGGCCAATACTTAGACGCTAACAGATGCTTTGTAGCACTGACCACAACACCCTCTTCAAGCTATCTTGGCAAGATTCCCAGTTGCTTGTTTCATGTGGAACCAAACCAACCCTCTGCTCAAAGTACGGAGTATGGATGATCGTTGAGTCGTTCCAACATGTCCCTTACCAGCTGCAGGCGTATTGAGGGAGTCGTTCCAAAGGTATAACGTTTCAATCTCCAGCAATTCTTTCCAGTGGAAAGAACAGCTTCGTCCATCTCTCTTGACGAATGATATTTTACCTCCAGAGCCTCCATCCATCCATCCCACAGCGGGCAGGCGCATTAGCAAAGGCCTAGTCTACGGAGGCACATGTCCAGCTTGTCGCCTCTGGCAAACTTATATCTTTTCTCTTCCTTGTGACTGCAGAAGCAAATTCTAGTCATGAAGTGGATAGGTGTTCTATAGTTCCCGCAAAACAAGTGTAAACTCGCTGTAAAATAGGTGAAAATCCCCCTGGATATCGAAGGAGTCAAAACAGTCACCCAAACACCTCTGTCTGTTTTGCCTAGTCAGTTCGGGTTTGCCAAACATCACCTTCTGACAAACAGCTCGAGATATCTTCCAGTAAAAGAGCGACTAGAAATAGCGTGGCAATCCTTGGTCAAATATTCTTAGAAGGAGAGTACGTCTGTTCCCTTCCCCAACAATATCAGCCAACCAGGCCCAATCTCAAAAACTAAATCTCAAGCAGCTACCGAATAGATGACTGTGAACGAGCGGAGAACGTTCTTCATTCACCAATGAAGATGGAGTAAAGAAACTCCGCGAAAAGTTGCAAGCCATTCTCTCAGACTACTACTGTCACTGTCACTCTGCCGAATGACAACAGTAACCAAATCACCATGTCATCCTCTATCGGTGCTGTAATAGAACTCATCATATCACCTTGTTTTTTTTGTTTTTTTTGCAACGATTCGTATCCCCCAATATTGGGCTAAGATGAGGATAGGGAGATGAAACATATTTGAGAAGCATCTCTGAGATGGAGCTGCAGGTCAAGTGGATGAGAGGGTCAAAGTGAGAGCACGTACTATAGATGCATCTTGCCAGAAGAGACTTCATCTCATCGGCGGCTTGGTTTTTGTCTAGATAGTCAGGCTGATCTCGAATATGAGCGAGGTGTTGAAGGAGGCGCCTGACCAAACGATACCAACACATCCAAAGGCACGATGCATTTGTTCACTTAATCACTTTGAGCTGATTTCTTTGTGGTATATATTCACCTCAAATTTTTTTTAATATCAGTTTTGCCTAAGGCTTTCATTGTAGTGAGAAGTTATGGGCACCATTCACTTTCCAGTCAACGACTATATATTGAGCCGATCTGGTCTCTTCAACAGACCTTGACTCGACACCTCCTGTCAAACCATCGACGCAACGACACAACAACCAACCCCAAGCCAACAGGCTCTAACATCGACAGACTCATAATCAGCAATACCCTGACTGAGTAAATTCAAAGACAAACGCAATGGCTTCAAACTCCGCTGAAGTCGAGGCAGTCTCTTTGACCCCGTCGGTTGAAGACAACAACAGCACCTCATTCATCTTTACACCTCACCCCAGTGGTTCATCTCCTGCTATTCCAGCCAACGGCAATAAGATCTTGTCGCTTCTGGCTTCGAAGATGGCTCTTGTTGATCTTGCATCTGGATCTGGTTCTGGTACAAGCGGCATCACTGTAGTGCTCACTGTGAGCTCTCACAATCGACAACCCTTCCAAAATTCAGGATTACAACAAGTTCTTACACCCCGGCCATGCTACACGTATGCCAGATCTCACGACAAGTCACCCTCAAAGTCTACAAGCTTTCATCCGAGAAGGAGTGCGCTCACCCAATCTACCTCGATGCTGCCAAGGATGTAGTGTTTTACCCATACTATGGGCTGGGGGCACTAAATCCTACCTTTACAGTCTCTGAGCCAGATGAGATCACCAGGATCGATCACATTCAGATCCCCCACCTTGCAATGCTCCTTGCACCAAGGGTATCTGTCGGCGTTGATGGAACACCAAATCCAATCCATGGCACGAGGCCATGTGGGATCATCACACATTTGAGGATCCAGAAATCTACAAGGCCTATACACTTCAGTACATGAAGCTAGAGGATTTTGAGGCCCAATTTGAGTGAGCTCGAGGAGGAACAAAGGGGGAGACCTTAATCGAAAATCCTCTTCTATTGTGCTTGGACGGACGTTGGAGGAGCTTGATTGGGAATCTGCATTGCCTTCTGGCACACATCATCTCATTTATTGTCTTCATTGATGAAAATGAGAAGACAAATTATGACGACCAGCTTATTTAGGTCAACAGAAAATTCTACAAATGCGAGTCTTTTTCAATCAACCTTCTTTGCTATCGCGTGCAGTAATTCTAATTGTGCTATACATAACACCGTTCCACCGTGAATCACTTAATACTCAGTTAATATTGGAGCCCTCAAGCTTGTCAAAACAATCTCTCTTTCAAATTTCACCTGTTCCCGCTTGTTCCATGAAACCTGACACTCACTGAACACAATAACAAGTAATCTGACCATGACAATCACGGAGTTCAAAGGGATCAAATTGAAAAAAACAACACGTAAGCAAGTTTTTGCGTTCATCACTAACAGAAACATCTAACTACTAATCTACTCTAACTTCAAAATCTCAAACTGCTTAATAGTCTCCTCAAATGCCTTCTTCTCCGTCTCCCAATCAGCCAACTTCCTCTCCTCCACCTCCTGCAAGTCCTTGGCGACCTTTCCTCTGTAATCTTCATCGTTCAAAATCTTCTTTTGCTTTTCGATGCTCTGCTTAGTCTTCTCTAGCTTCTTGGCAGCCTTAGCAATCTCGCCATCGATATCGACACGGCCTTTGACATAAAGGAAGACAGCGGCTTCGGAGGACACGGAGAAAACGACGCAGCCGGCAGGGCGGGACTCGGTTGTTGGGAGGATTTTGAGGCTTGAGACGCCTTTGCCGGATAGGGATCGGATGGAGGCTGCTTGTTCGGTTATGGTGGAGGAAGCGGTTGGGCTGTAGGCTTGGACAAATACTATTGAAATGTTAGTGTCTAACTTCTGTGAGATATTAAGTTGTTAGGGAAACAAACCAGAGCCCTCGTCCTTAATCGCATACTCGGACATTAGCGAACGGATACCCTTTGAGACTTCAAGCACGAGTTCGTATGCTTCGGCTGAAGAAGGACTGTCCAAGGTAGCCTCGTATACTGGGTATCTTGCAAGAACGATGGAAGGTGTCTTGTCATCTGGACGGCGAGGAAGGCGTTGCCACAACTCTTCGGTCAAGAAAGGCATGTAAGGGTGGATCATCGTCAGAGCGCCTTCAAGAGTGGTGTATAAAGTGTCCAGAGCAGAGCGCTTCTCCTCTGGAGTACCGTCTTGAAGAATGGCTTTCGAATTCTCGATGTAGACATCGCACAAGTTGTTGTACCAGAACTGGTAAATGATCGAGGTCGACTTCATGAACTCGCGGTCGTTGATAGCCTGGTTGACCTCGCGAGCAGCAATTGTCATCTTGTGAAGGATCCATCGTTCAGCCAGAGACTCCTTGCCGGTCAATGCAGCTGTCTTCTGAGGGACAAAATCGGCATCAAGTCTACCAAGCACGTATTTGGTGGCTTGATAAATCTTGTTACAGAATTTACGGTATCCGTGAATGACCTTGATATCAAAGGCAATATCACCACCACCAGTTGTGTAGGACACAAGAGCGAAACGAAGAGCGTCTGTTCCACATTGTGGGATTCCATCCGGAAACGCGGTCTTTTGGTACTTTGTAGCCTTTACAACCTCAGCTGGGTTGAGGTTACCTGTCAGAAGCTTCTTATGTAGATCTTCCAACTGAATACCTTCGATTACGTCTTGGGGATCGATGACATTACCCAATGACTTCGACATCTTTCTGCCCTCGGAATCACGAATCAGAGAATGGCAGTATACCTCTGTGAAGGGAACCTTGCCGGTCAATTTGAGACTGAACATGATCATGCGAGCAATCCAGAAGAAGAGGATATCCCATCCGGTTTCAAGGACGGATGTTGGGAAGAGAGTCTCCAAATCGTGAGTCTTGTTCGGCCAGCCAAGAGTTGCAAAAGGCCATAGACCAGAAGAGAACCAGGTATCCAGAACATCTTCGTCTCTCTTGAGGGTGAAGGTCTTTCCTGGCAATGCCTTTTTGGCTTTCTCCAGAGCCTCCTCCTCTGTGCGTCCAGCAAACCAGAGCTTACCATCAGCTTCATCTTGTTCTTCGCCAGCAATCTGTGCAAAGTACATTGGCGCTTGATGACCCCACCATAGCTGTCGAGAGAGACACCAGTCATTGACATTTTCCATCCATCTAATATAACTCTTCTCGGCACTTTCTGGCAAAATCTTGATCTCTCCAGTCTTTACGACGTCCAAAGCGGCGGCGGCCATATCCTTCATGCTCATCCACCATTGAGGCTTCATGAGAGGTTCAATAACATCTTTGGATTTTTCGCAAAGGGGAACTGTCATGGGGTTGTCCTTTTTGTCGACATACAATCCAGCCTTCTTGAGGTCTTCTTGGATGGTATATCGAACGTCGAATCGCTTCTGTCCAGAATATGGACCGGCGTTATCATTCATCTTGCCATCATCAGTTAAGATGTTGATAAATTCGAGTTTGTGGCGAGTTCCAAGAGCAAAATCGTTGGGGTCATGAGCAGGGGTGATCTTGACTGCGCCAGTACCGAAATCCTTCTCAACGTAGTCATCGGCAACAATTGGCATGAGTCGTCCGGGAATGAAAGGATGGATAGCATTCTTGCCTACCAAATGCTTGTAGCGCTCATCCGCGGGATGAACAGCAACACCGGTATCTCCCAGCATTGTTTCTGGTCGAGTAGTTGCAACCTCGATCTGCTCATCAGTACCCTCGATGTTGTACTTAAAGTGAACGATGATTCCAAATTCAACCTTCTTCTCATAACCTGGTACATCCAGCAGAGTCCGGCCGGTCAACTCTTTGTTCACGACCTCAAGATTAGAAAGGGCAGTGTTTAGCTTCGTGCACCAATTGACAAGTCGGTTTGCTCTGTAGATAATTCCTTGCTCATGAAGTGTAACAAAGGTCTCAGTGACAGCGGAGCTGAAGTTTGCGTCCATCGTAAAGGCCTCTCGAGTCCAATCAAATGATGCGCCCATTCTCTTCAGTACAGTGTTGATTCTTTGGTGGTATTCGGTTTTCCAGTCCCAGACAGTCTTGACAAACTCTGGTCTACCCAAATCGTGACGGGTTTTCTTCTCTTTGCGCCACAACATGTTTTCGACAACACTCTGGTGGAGATACCAGCGTGATCACATCCAGGTAGCCACAAGGTGGTTTTGCCGTGCATACGATTGAATCGAATCATGACATCCTGCAGAGCATTTCCCAACGCATGTCCCATGTGCAAATTTCCAGTTACGTTAGGAGGTGGTTCAACGATAACGAATGATCCGGCGTCCTTGACTTTTCCATCTTCTGTGAACTCTGGCTTGAAGAAACCCTCCTTTTCCCACCAAGAATACCATGCGGATTCGACAGCGGTAGGGTTGTAGGCTTTGTATTGAGGATCATCGAATGATTTGATAACTATTGAAGGTTAGAAATGCCGCAAACTCATTGGGTGCGCAACTCGTACTCTTCTTCTCCCCAGCTGGTGTATCCTCAACATAGGCTGGCAGAACTTCTTCGACCTTCTTCTCCGCCTTTGCTTTCTTTTCCTTGGTCTTGCTGGTCGCAGGAGCTGGGGTTGCGACCTTAGCCTTCTTCTGGTCGAATTTGGCTTGCTTCTCAGCCTTCTTTCGTTCCTTCTCCACTACACAAATCAGTTAGTATCTCCCATACAACTTGGGTATACGCCGGAACACATATTTCGGGATGGCATACACTCTTTTTCGCTCTTTACTTTCTTCTCGCCATCTGCAGGTGGTGCTTGTTCGACCTTGCTTCCGGCATCTTTTCCTGAGGCGTGAGAGCCGAGAAGACTTGAACTTGTCGCTTCAGCCAAAGCAGCTTTTGTCTCGTCGGAAACTGGAGGTGGTGTCCCACTAATAGGACCGGTTTTTTCCCCAACTATGCAAGAAATCCATCAGTAGGAATACTTCAAGAAAGGGCAGTGCGGGTCACAAACTGGGGTTGGAGGAAGCAGAATTCGTGGCCATTGTTGCACGTGGGAAAGAGAATCGTAGAAGTGAAAGTTTGGGGGCGACCTGCGCACCTGGAACGCTTTGCAGAGGAGTTTCGACGTCGTGCCGGTAATTGAGCGTTTCGGGTGGTGTGTTGTTCGAGAGAAAGCGGTTCGCAGTTGTGCTCTTCTCCTCTAAATATTTGTTTGGTCGCGATGACTCGATGTTTGAATTGGCCCCTGTTGGCTGTCACTTCGCTTGCCGTACACTCGTAGCCTTGCCAAGAATGCGATGGCGATGGACTTGAGTACCCTCCTCGTTATGACTGATAGGTGAGTCTGATGTTTATTTCTTCTACTAACTATTCTATGAGTCCTTTACTTATGCACCAAGACAAAATGATACGAATCATCCGTCAATTCCGTTGGGCAAGTATTGTATTACGCCCATCACCTCCGATGCACCGTATGTCAGCCTCGCAGCACTTGCGAGACATGGTTTCGACAAAAAGTCGGTCATGTTAAAAATCAATTCAGTTGAAATATCGTCCAGACTGTGGTTTAAGGACAGCCAGCTGTTTTCGATTATGGCATCTATCATTCTTTTATTAATTCTTTATAGACTTCTGAGCCCGCATACATATGAGAGACTCTCGGGTGGCGCTAAGCCTATTTGGCACCTAGTCTTCCCTCAGCAACTGTCATTCATCTTGCACACGTCAGGACGATATCAATTCAACAACAACATTCATCCATGAACGTCATTTTTACAATTTGACTTTTTTTCTATCCTGGCGTCGAGTGGGCGGAGGAAGAGGAGTATTTCGTTTATTTACATTATCATCATCATCGTCATTCAATTCTTACCTCTGCCTCATAATGTCCATCACTCCGCTTCCACAAGCAACCATCCATCTCCTAGGGTCCAGTCAAACGCTCACCACTTCTCTTTCTCTCGTCAAAGAACTCGTAGACAATGCTCTCGATGCAAAGGCAAAATCCATTGACGTTTTGATATCTCAAAATACTTTAGACAAGGTCGAAGTTCGAGACAATGGTCATGGCATCTCGGAAGATGATTTTGATGCTCTCGGACGACGCGGTCACACGAGCAAGCTAAGATCGTTCGAAGATCTTAGATCTGTTGGTGGTGTTACCCTTGGTTTTCGAGGAGAGGCACTGGCAAGTGCTGTTCAGATGGGGGAAGTCTCTGTGACGACAAGAGCCGAAGGCGAGCCTGTGGGAACCTGCCTGGTGCTTAGACCACCAGGCGGTATTCTCAAGCAAAATCGGACGTCACATCCTGTGGGAACGACTGTGTGTGTCAAGAACTTTATGGCTAGGATTCCTGTCCGAAAGCAGACCGCATTGAAGGCAGCACCCAAGATGCTCGTTAAGATAAAAGAACTTCTTCAAGCTTACGCTTTGGCCCGGCCGACCATTAAGTTCAGCCTACGAATAATGAAAGAAATCAAGGGTGGTTGGTCATTTGTCCCTCGTCCAACTGAAGGAATCAGAGGAGCCATCACACAGGTCATTGGCAGGGATATAGCTTCAGAGTGTGTGGAGAAGTTATTGGCGTTTCCGGAACGCAAGCCAACTAAATACCTTCCCAATGGTTCCATTGATATCCAAGAGAGCAGTGGTAATGATGATATGGATTCCCAGAATATGGAAATCGGCTTTACTGTTGAGATGTTTTTGCCCAACCCAGATGCAAACCGAGCAAAAATTGGACATGGACAATATATGTCCGTTGACTCGAGGCCGATTGCCCATGATAAAGGGACGATGAAGAAGATTGTCACCCTTTTCAAGGCGTATATCAAAGGATCTCACGTGGGGAATTCTGAAGCTGCAAAGAATCCTTTCCTTCGGATGAACATCATTTGCCCTGTTGCGAGCTACGATCCCAACGTCGAGCCAGCTAAGGATGATGTTCTATTTTGCAATGAAGATTGGGTACTCGAATCAATCGAAAACTTCTTCAAAGACTTTTATGGAGAAGACGAGATCCTGACAGGGACCAACCCTAAACAATCTCTAGTCGACGGGGAATAGACTTCAATCTTTTGCTTGCACGCGAACCCACAATGGTACCACGGACGGGAGTAAATGGGACACCAGTTTCATGCAAGAAGCCATCGTTTTTACCCTTGGATATTGATTCTGGAGTATCCACGGGTTCCAATCAGGCTGGCCCTCTCGCAGATGAAGAAGATCATGTTGTGGCAGCAAATCACTTTACCCACAAGAGCAGATGGGGTATCGATATGTCCAACGACTTGTCAGAAGCAGTAGAGGATCTTAGTCGCAAACAAACTCAAGGCATTGGGAAGTTCAGTCATGAACAGATACAAATCAATGAGTCAAGCAGTCTGAACCCATGGGTTATTGCGAAGTTGACAGCCCCAGTTCGCCCACAGGCCAAAGTTGGCACTGCTTGGCCTGATCTTGACGAAAGCATTCAACAACCTGGAGCGGGCCAATTCCTTCCCACCCCGCACTGTTCTTCAGATCCTCAAGTATCGGATGCCTACGTCCGACCTGCGAAAGCCCGAGTAACAAAGCAAAGAATGGTGTCAAATCCGTACCAGCTTACACCTCTCGCTGCTGAAGACAACCCTGAGTTTGAAATCGAGTCTCCAATTGTTCGACGGCAAGGCCCTCATGTAAATAGTGGCCCTCTTGAAGACTCACAAGAAAGCGACCTGCTTATTGGTGATGATGCCACTGAGTTTGTCCGTCGGACTGACTTCGTGAGTGCGAGAAATCTGACCGAGGAAAACATACGTCCTACAGTGCCAGAAAGCGTTAGACTTCCAAAAAAAGGACGCCATACAGGCAGTTTGAACAAGGCATTTGTTTCTCCTCTATTGAGCCTCGCCAATCCTCTCCACGACAAACATCGGCAAACAATCCTTCCAGAAGCCCGTCAATTGCGCATGGAGAATTCGCAACAGGAAGGACCAATAACCAGCCAGCCATCTGACCCAGATTTGCAATGGTCGATGGATTACGAGGACAGGAAGGAGGAATTCACACGCCAACAGCGTCAGAAGGCTAAACTTTCTCGAGCAAAGGTTGCAGTTGAGACAGTAGATGAAAATATATCGGACGCGGACATCGACGTAGTCCGGATGTCAGCTCACAAAAACCGCTATCATGCAGCACTAGCCACATTATCGCAGGAACAACCAACCACGCCTCGAGAATCTAATAGGGTTGAGAAACGACGAACTATCAAAACACTCATACCAGATGGCGACCCACGAGCATATCTGATCCGAAGGCAACGATCAATGTCCTTCCAACCTGGGGATGCTTCTAAGTCGACTAGACTGAAGTCAAGCCGCCTCCCACTCGAAAAGGTTCCAGAGAACCAGGAACTGCATTCGATGATGGTCAGGGTCCCCACAAACACCGCGAACATCAAGGAATTGGCAAGGCGTCTTGGGGAAGGGGATTTGTATATTAGCAACGGGGATTTAATATCTGGGCTTAAGTTCAGTAACGTAACTGAGACCTCGGATATTATCAGGAAGACCAAAGAAATGGTTACGAAGTGGAGAGAGACCAAAACAGAGGGTGAGATAGAGATTGAGTATTCTTTTCAAAATCTGACGCAGGGTCGAAATACTGAATTGTTACGATGATCAATATTGCGAGATGGGGGAAATATGAATGGAAAGAAAAATACCGTGGAAAATGGGTTTGCAATTTAGCTTTGGCGTAGGAGGGAAGATAACAACTTGCATCATTTGAGGAGGAGGATATGGACATGATACCCCAGTTTACTTACTTATTGCTACTGTACGGAGAGTACCCTGATCGAGCAGTTGAATAATACAACGTAACAATCGCGAATAATGAGCCGAATCTTGACTCTCGGTTATCATCATGCATACACTGTCATCGACGCGAAACTGTAAATATGCCACCAACAAACAGTTTTACGGAAGGTGCATCTCGCGTACGAGGCGAGGATACTGTACGTACAGTACAGTAGGGTAGGTTTGTGTCATTGTGATTCATCGTTGGTGATTTGTCTGATCGTAAGATAGAAAAGTATAGCACTGTATATGACTGTGAGACCCCCGTCCACCCCTTCTTTGCACTATTTGCCACAGTGATCTCCTGCAGGTCGGGTAATAATATGGCACTAGTAACCGAAGGCGTCCACCTTTTGGTTCTTGACTCCCTTGGTGAAGTTTGGTGTCCCTTGGCTCTCGCTTGCTTTGCGAGGCTCGCAAGTTCGGGCTGCTTTTGGCGGGTAAGCCGCCGGTGAGGGTCGGGATACAGTACAGTAGGCGAGGAGGCTGCGATAATTCATTTCTACTTTGGAGAGGGAAGAATCTCAAAAGTGTACAGTACGAGTATCTTTCGGGTAATGGCGAGGAAAATTGCGGGATGAATGGAATTCTGATTACAGTGTTGTGTTGGTTGAAATAGAATTGACGAAAGTACTGTACTCGAGGAGGACCATTTTGGAGGGCAGAACGATGAGGATTATTGGGGGATTTTTGAAGAGGTCTCAATTCTAACTTCGTAGATTCTGTTCGGCTAGAAAAAAATAGAAATATGATATGAGGGGAGATGCCCTAATCTGATTTAGAGCAAACACAATCTGTAAATCACACATTGTAGGTAAAATGCCTACTCGCAAGGAATTTGCTTTTGTTGCGCGTGATGAACTCCCTCGTATTACCCTCTCAGGCCACCATTGTACCTCTCCGTATTATTATCATTATCGTTTGGGCTTCAGCTCTGTGGGATGCACAAGAAGAATGCAAGTCGTCATCACCAAGTCGGTTGACGGCTGTCAGCAACGGGCTCGCATTATTCCCTTTCGTATGGCAAATTTTGTTGAGTCGTCAGGACTCAGGCAGGCAGGCAGGCAGGCATGAAAGAGTCATAGAGTCATAGGGATAAGGTGGAGGCCGTGCTGTGCCATGCCCCCCATGTGCCAAATTAAGGGACTGAATCCTACCTACGCCAAGTAATATTGAACACCGACCAGAATCTCGAACACCGAATCGGATGTAGATATTTTTGAGGCGATTATGAGGTGGTTTTGAGCACTTTTCTTGCAAGCCATCTGATACGACACTGAGAAGAAAGCATGGAGTTGTTGAATAACCTCACTTTCAACTGAATTGAAAGTCGTGCAAAGTATGGGGTTGTAGACAGACAAATAGGGCTGAACGAGATCTGGTACAGTATCGTATCTCGCTCAGAAAGGAGGTGGACTTTACACTATGGAGTTTAGAAGTTAAAGATGTCACTACTTCCGCTCAAGCTTTCCAGGTACATCCACCCATTCACCTTATTTCCGCTTAGCTTGAAAAAGCTTCGGACAATCGGGGCCCCCCTTCTCCGTCGGACAAGGATCTCAGCCAATCAGATGCTTCGTCCGAAAATGGCGGAAAAGATTTGTCTACAGAATGTCCGCGACCAAATTGCAGTTTGCCATTCCTGCGACCAATTCAACTTTCGCTGGACAACGATCCATGAGCGACGTCCACGAAAGAAGCCGCAGCTTTGGCCCAAGGCGTAAGAGCTAAAGCGCGTGCGTGGGATATAAGGTTAAGTCATCAGCCTCTCTTTTCACTCTACTCTGCTTTGTTGTTATTGTTCATACTTCCCGACAAACCACTTCCTTCACCTTCTCACCCTCCCCTTTTCTTCTTTCTTCTTCTTCTTCACCACCTTTGGCTTTGCCACTAAAACAGGGACCGTAAAAATTAAATTGAATTGGCTTCCGCCGTTCTTCAACTCCTTCACCAAAATTCAACACACCGATAACCCCCCTCGCCTTTCGCCCAAAATGGTTGGCGAAAAGCACACCAACGACTCGACCAGCGAAACTCTCAAGAGCGAAACACCCAGCATGAACGAGAAGGAGTCGAGGCCAATGTCTTCGGCTTCTGCGAATTCCCCACCGATGTCGAAGGATGAGAATCACCATGAACTCAAGAAGATTCATACTGCCAAGGAGGCGCAAGAGGAACTCAACCGCGTCATGAGCAGTGGAGAGGGAATCGAGTATCCAACTGGAGTGCGATTGGGTCTTATATCTCTGGCTCTCTGTCTCTCCGTCTTCTTGATGGCACTCGTACGTTTTACATTCTTTACATTTTACTTTTCATGTTCAATGTAGTTGTGGCTGTGAAGTTGATGTTGTCTTGCCCCTGCTAACCAACCTTGCTTCGCTTCAGGACAACACGATTATCGCTACCGCAATCCCAAAAATCACCGACCAATTCGAATCCCTGGCAGATGTAGGATGGTATGGATCAGCTTACCTACTCACCACGGCCTCCTTCCAACTCTTGTTCGGCAAGTTCTATTCGTTCTTCAGCATCAAATATGTCTACTTGGGCGCAATCGGTGTCTTTGAGCTCGGAAGCTTGATCTGCGGTGTTGCGCCAAATTCCATTGCTCTGATCATTGGTCGAGCAATTGCTGGTATCGGTTCTGCTGGAATCTTCTCTGGTGCTCTCATCATTGTTGCGTACTCCGTTCCGCTAGCTAAGCGACCAATCGTAAGTCAGCCCTGCTGTTTAATATAGCAAACATAGGTAAACTAACTTAAAATTCAGTTCACTGGACTTATCGGCGCCATGTACGGAATAGCATCTGTTGCTGGACCTCTTTGGGTGGCGTTTTTACCGATAAAGCCACGTGGCGTTGGTGTTTCTATATCAATCTTCCCTTGGGTGCGATTACTGTTGCCGTTATCATCGTCTACTTCCAAAACCCAGACCGAGCAGCAATTGCAGATCTCGGTTGGGCTGCCCGTGTCAAGGAGTTCGATCTTGAAGGAACTGCAGTCTTCATCCCAGCAATCATCTGTCTTTTGCTCGCTCTGCAATGGGGAGGAACCGAGCACGCTTGGGGTTCATGGAGAATCATTCTTCTCTTCGTTTTCTTCGGTGTTCTGATTGGCATTTTCATTGCTATCCAGTTCTGGAAGCAAGATTCGGCAACCGTTCCACCCCGAGTCTTGAAGAAGAGGTCCGTCTGGGCAGCTGCATACTATGCCTTTGCCTTGGGCGCCTTCTTCCTCTTGCTCGTTTACTATCTACCCATCTGGTTCCAAGCCGTCAAAGGAGCAAGCGCAGTCAAGTCTGGCATTATGAATTTGCCATTGATCTTGGGTCTTGTTATTGTCAGTATTATTGGTGGTGTTATTGTCACCGTTCTGGGACAATATGCTCCACTGATGCTCGCTTCGTCCATAATCATGTCCATCGGCGCCGGTCTGCTCACAACCTTGGAGCCTGACTCTGGTCACGCTAAATGGATCGGTTACCAAGCTCTCACCGGCATTGGAATTGGTTTGGGCATGCAACAACCTCTCATCGCTGTCCAAACCGTTTTGGACTTGTCCGACGTTCCAACTGGTACTTCAATCATCATCTTCGCCCAGACTTTGGGAGGAGCCTTGTTCGTCTCGATCGGCCAAAATGTCTTCACAAACAAGCTTGTTGAAGGATTGGCTGAATTCGCTCCATCTGTCGACCCTCTCGTTGTTCTCAAGACTGGTGCTACAGCCATCCAAAGCACCGTGGACAAAGCAGATCTCGCTGGTGTCACGCTCGCATATAACAACGGTCTCACTCAGTCCTTCCTCGTCGCTGCTGTCATGGCTGCTACAACCATCATTGGCAGCGCTGCAATCGAGTGGAAGTCTGTCAAGGGCAAGAAGATCGAGATGGGTGGTGCAGCGTAAACATAAGTGTTTCCTCCCAACCAATAAGCAAGCGAGTGACGATGGTTTGATGCATGCGGATACCCTGGAGTTTTCGGGCGGAATTGGAATTCGTGTTTTACACAAAAAATTAGTTAATATATTCAACGGGTAGACGGGATAGACGAGGAAGAAGTGGATGGTTCGGCATTGTTTGCTGTTAACTCTACTCTACATACTTTGCATTGTTTTTCTTATTTGTATGATGGTGGGATGGCTTGTTAGCATCTAGGATGGAGGAGGCGACTCCCCAAAAAATAATTAGACAGAGCTTTGCTACCTCTGGAGCAGAACTACAATAGAATACGTTTCATACCAAAACATCTTCAGTCTTTCCATGACTGTGAGCGTGTGATTGTTGCCTCCTTACAAAGCTAGATAACTCTTTTACTGACCAAATATCTCCATTTCCAAAGTTTGTTTTGAAATTTCCAAATGTGCTAAATATTGATAGGCTTGACTGCGTGCTACAGATAGCTCTTTCTACGCTACTTTCCTGGAAGACAGAAAGAGTTGTTGGTTGCGTGTGAGTGAAGGTGGTATGAGCAGAATAATTCACGTGATACTTGAAGCACGACGATGACTTTGATGAGATGAGTAAGCCAACAAGACAGCATTAGCTCAATAAGTTATGTTGCAAAGTGGTGGAAATGATGCTTTAAAGGCACTAGTCTTGCTGACAACACTCGTGCTTCTGTTTCTTGCTTCTGAAAAAGCAAACGAAAGTGTTTGTGGGTGATAAACTAGAAACAAACTGAAGTCTTTTCCCCCGAGGTTGATAAACAGCCACTGACCAAATAATAAAGACGATTTCAGGTTCCTAATATTACTCAATTTCTTCCAGCTTACGTTTTACGTTCCCTTGGCGGTTCAACTTGCACTTGGTCAACGGCTGCCCCTATTTCAAGAACATCACGTGACAGAAACATTTCCATTACTGGACTAGCGTATCCTGGAGGTTCCTGGCTGGTAATTGTTGATCGATGTGGCAGCTACGCAACTCAAATCCCCAAATTACACCTCCCTTCAATAACGCTCCATATTCCTCCGGGGTCCATTCTTTAATTCCTTCAACACTCTCGACACGTTCCTTTGTTCTCTTTTAGCATTTGCTGCATTTTGAGGAACAGGCCAGATTCACAGCGCCGCTCGCGCAACTGTCAACATGGCACCTTTACCCATCAAGTTCCAGGAGTTGGTAACCGTACGTATCAAGCTTCTTCCTATCCGCAGATGTATCGCAATCTTGCTAACTTGCTCTTGCAGTTAACCAGTCTGGGTGTTGATGTAAGAAACCGATATGCCGAAAACGAAGCTCGAAGCTGCGCAGGCTCCCTCGAGTCGTAGAACAAACCCAAGCTGACATTCATCACTATAGGCAGCATCAATTGGATTCAACTCATGTGTAAGTTTTGCAGATTTGCAGCTCTGTTTCCTTCATCGTGGGCTGACGGCAGACTATAGACTCTTGAATCGGACTCCTTCGTGTGCGTACGAGAAAAGAAGAATGAGGCCGCGTCTCCTGAGGTCATAATCATCGATCTCAAGAATGGCAACAATGTCATCCGCAGACCCATCAAAGCAGATAGTGCTATCATGCACTGGACGAAGCAGGTTATCGCGCTTAAGGCACAATCCCGGACACTCCAAATATTCGACCTCGGCGCAAAGGCGAAGCTCAAGTCAACCACAATGAACGAGGATGTAGTGTTCTGGAAGTGGTTCAGTGAGACAACCATTGGTTTGGTAACAGACACAACGGTCTATCACTGGAATGTGTTTGATCCAAACGAGGCGGCTCCAGTTGAGGTGTTCAAGAGAAACCCCAACCTTTCCGTGAGTTCTACTTATTTTCGAGTCGCAAATTTGGATTGCTTATGTTCCATCTAGGGATGCCAAATCATCAATTACCGAGTCAGCGAGGACGGAAAGTGGACCGTGGTCGTTGGTATTACACAACAGCAGGGCCGAGTTGTCGGTGCAATGCAATTATACTCGCGGGATCGTGGCATCAGTCAAGCTATCGAAGGACACGCAGCAGCTTTCGGCACATTAAGATTGGAGGGTGCGCCAGCAGACACAAAGGTCTTCACCTTCTCTGTTCGCACTGCCACCGGGGCAAAGCTTCATATCGTCGAAGTGGATCACCAAGCTTCGAATCCAGTCTTCCCCAAGAAGGCTGTCGATGTTTACTTCCCTCCAGAGGCTGTTAATGACTTCCCAGTCGCCATGCAAGTTTCGCAGAAGTACAGTGTCATTTACCTTGCCACGAAATACGGTTTCATCCACCTTTACGATCTAGAGAGCGGTACCTGCATATACATGAATCGCATTTCCAGCGAAACCATTTTCATTACTGCGCCAGATTCGGAATCCGCGGGTATGATTGGAGTAAATCGCAAGGGCCAAGTCCTGTCCGTGTCTGTGGACGACACTACCATCATCCAATACCTACTACAGAATCCGGCAAACACTGGTCTTGCTGTAAAGCTTGCATCTCGAGCTGGTCTTCCAGGTGCCGATAATTTGTATGCCCAACAGTTTGATCAACTTCTGAATTCCGGGAGCTATGCGGAAGCTGCTAAGATTGCTGCAAACTCGCCTCGCGGCTTTCTGCGAACCCCACAAACAATTGAGCGTTTCAAGGCTTTGCCAGCAGTTGCAGGTCAATTATCGGTAATTCTCCAGTACTTTGGTATGCTTCTTGACAAGGGAACCCTCAACAAGCACGAAACTCTCGAACTTGTCCGACCCGTCCTAGCCCAAAACCGAAAGCATCTCCTCGAGAAGTGGATGAAGGAGAACAAGTTGGATTGCTCTGAGGAGTTGGGTGATATCGTTCGCATTCACGATTTGAACCTTGCACTAAGCATCTATCTACGCGCAAACGTTCCAGCAAAGGTAGTTGCAGCTTTTGCCGAGACAGGACAATTCGAGAAGATCCTCCCATACGCATCGCAAGCCGGTTACCAACCAGATTATACTTCGTTGCTTCAGAACATTGTTCGCATCAACCCAGAGAAGGGAGCCGAATTTGCTACACAATTGGCAAACCATGAGGGTGGTTCTTTGATCGATATCGAGCGCGTCGTCGACGTTTTCCAAGCTCAAGGCATGGTTCAACCAGCCACTGCTTTCCTCCTCGATGCTCTCAAGGATAACAAGCCCGAGCAAGGTCATTTGCAAACCCGCCTTCTTGAGATGAACCTGATGAATGCTCCTCAAGTTGCTGATGCCATTCTTGGTAACGACATGTTCTCCCATTATGACCGAGCACGTGTTGCACAATTGTGCGAACAAGCTGGTCTACCACAACGAGCTCTGGAGCATTATGAGGACCAAGAATCCGTGAAGCGCGTGATTGTGAACATTGTAGCACAGCCAAACTTCAGTCAAGACTGGCTTAGCTCATTCTTCGGCCGTCTATCCTTAGAGCAATCCCTTGATTGTCTTGACGCAATGTTGAAGTCGAATATTCGTCAAAACCTTGGTGCTGTTGTTCAGATCGCCACAAAGTACTCCGATTTGTTGGGCCCTACCCGTTTGATCGATCTCTTTGAGAAGTACAAGACAGCCGAAGGTCTCTTCTACTACCTGGGCAGTGTTGTCAACCTCAGCGAAGACCCTGATGTTCATTTCAAGTACATCGAGGCTGCTACCAAGATGGCACAGTTCAACGAGGTTGAGAGAATTGCACGAGACAGCAGTAAGTTCGTTCTTTTTTCTTATTGAATTGACTAACAATTTATTCACTAGATTTCTACAATCCGGAGAAGGTGAAAAACTTCCTCAAGGAAGCCAAGTTAACTGAGCAACTTCCACTGATCATCGTTTGTGATCGTTTCAACTTCGTTCACGATTTGGTCCTTTACCTCTACCAGAACCAACATTTCCAATCGATTGAGACATACGTCCAACGTATCAACCCAGCTAGAACACCTGCTGTTGTTGGTGGTCTCCTTGATGTTGATTGTGATGAGAAAATCATCAAGAACCTTCTTCAAACCGTCAATGCTGCGTCTATCCCAATCGACGAGCTTGTCGCTGAGGTTGAGTCCCGAAACCGCCTCAAGATTCTTCTCCCGTTCCTCGAAGCTACTTTGGCTGCCGGCAACCAGCAGCAAGCAGTCTACAATGCTTTGGCGAAGATCTATATCGACTCTAACAACAACCCTGAGAAGTTCTTGAAGGAGAACGACCAATACGATCCTCTTATAATTGGAAAGTACTGCGAGAAGAGAGACCCAAATCTTGCATTTATCGCATATTCCAAAGGACAGAACGATCTTGAGCTTGTCAATATCACCAACGAGAACTCTATGTTCAAGGCTCAAGCTAGATACCTGCTCGAGAGATCGGATCGGGAGTTGTGGAACTTTGTGCTCAGCGAAAACAACATGCACAGACGTTCAGTCATCGACCAGGTTATCTCGACTGCGGTTCCAGAGTCTACTGAGCCGGACAAGGTCTCTGTTGCTGTAGCTTCTTTCCTCGCCGCCGATTTGCCTGCAGAGTTGATTGAACTTCTCGAAAAGATTGTTCTTGAGCCCTCTCCTTTCAGCGATAATGAGAGTCTTCAAAACTTGCTCATTCTCACTGCCACAAAGGCCGACAAGAGCCGAGTTATGGATTATATTCACAGACTGGAAGGCTACAACGCCCCAGATGTTGCCAACATCTGTATCAACGTTGGTCTCTTCGAGGAGGCCTTTGAAGTATACAAGAAGATTGGGGATCATTCGAGTGCAGCCACAGTTCTCGTCGAACACGTTGTCAGCATTGATCGTGCTCAAGAGTACGCTGAGAAGGTTGAGCTTCCAGAGGTTTGGAGCCGAGTTGGTAAGGCCCAATTGGATGGTCTTCGTGTTAGCGATGGTATCGCTTCTTACATCCGTGCCGATGATCCAAACAACTATGCTGAAGTCATCGAAATCGCTACCCACGCTGGTAAGGATGAGGATCTTATCCAATATCTCCGCATGGCCCGCAAGACCAAGCGCGAGCCTCCCATCGACACTGCGTTGGCTTTCGCATATGCACGCACTGATAAGCTCAGTGAATTGGAAGACTTCTTGAGGGGTACCAATGTTGCTGACATCGAGGAATCCGGAGACAAGGCATACGCTGAAGGCTTCCACCAAGCCGCAAAGATCTTTTTCACCAGCATCTCCAACTGGGCCAAGCTTGCTACCACTCTGGTTCATCTTGAGGATTACCAATCTGCTGTTGAGTGCGCACGTAAGGCCAACAACATCAAGGTCTGGAAGCAAGTCAACGCTGCGTGTGTTGAGAAGAAGGAGTTCAGACTTGCGCAAATCTGTGGTCTCAACTTGATTATTGATGCCGAGGAATTGGAAGGTCTGGTCAAGCAGTATGAGAGAAATGGTTACTTTGATGAGCTCATCGCTCTTCTCGAGCAAGGTCTCGGTCTCGAGCGTGGTAAGTTATTATCCTGGGTTATGTTGTCGGAGCAAGAGCTCCAATTTTACGGACAGACAAAAGCTAACTCTTTATTTCTAAAGCCCATATGGGAGTATTTACCGCCCTTGGAGTTGCTTTGTCCAAATATCACCCAGACCGTGTCATGGAGCACTTGAAGTTGTTCTGGGGTCGTGTCAACATCCCTAAGATGATCCGTGCCTGCGAGGAGGCTCATCTGTGGCCAGAGCTTGTATTCCTTTACTGCCATTACGACGAATGGGACAACGCTGCTCTTGCCATGATGGAGCGTGCTGCCGATGCTTGGGAGCACCACTCCTTCAAGGATATCATCGTCAAGGTTGCTAACTTGGAAATCTATTATCGGGCCCTCAACTTCTACCTGCAGGAGCAGCCATCTCTGATCACCGATCTTCTTCAAGCTTTGACAGCTAGAATTGACGTCAACCGTGTTGTCAAGATGTTCGAGAAGTCTGATAACATTCCTCTCATCAAGCCTTTCCTCTTGAACGTTCAATCGCAGAACAAGAAGATTGTCAACACTGCCATCAATGATTTGTTGATTGAGGAGGAGGACTACAAAACTCTTCGTGATTCAGTTGAGAATTACGACAACTACGACAATGTTGACTTGGCGCAACGATTAGAAAAACACGATCTCGTCTTCTTCAGACAGATTGCGGCCAACATCTACCGCAAGAACAAGCGCTGGGAGAAATCCATTGCTCTCTCCAAGCAAGACAAGCTGTTTAAGGATGCCATTGAGACCGCAGCAACTTCTGGTAAGCCAGAGGTTGTTGAGGAGTTGCTACGCTACGTAAGTTTATTGCTTCCGTTTTCTTGAACCATTTACTGACCTTCATTTAGTTTGTTGATATTGGCAGCCGGGAATGCTACGTTGGTATGCTTTACGCATGCTACGAGTTGATTCCTATCCACGTCGTTATGGAGATCTCGTGGCGTCATGGCCTGACCGATTTCACCATGCCATTCATGATCAATTACCTTGCCCAACAGAGCGCCTCTATCGAGGTTCTCAAGAAGGACAACGAGGAGCGCAAGTTGAGAGAGAAGTCACAAGAAAAGGACGAGGAAAGTACCCCGATCCTTGGTGGCAATCGTCTCATGATTACTGCCGGTCCAACTGGTCGTCAATCACCAGCTGCGTTCGGACAAACCAATGGATTTGCTCCTCAGCCAACCGGATACTCTGGATTCTGAGCTGACGTCCTCGTATGATGATTGAGATATACATAATGATGGGGGGAATATGGGGTGTCTTTTATTTTTCATCAGCGTTTTTCGGGGTGTCATTCAATGGGTTCAACGTTTCTCATAGTTTGCCATTATGACATGTAGTAGTATTGCTTGCATGCTCCTCAGGGTGGAAAAATATCCTTGCTTATTGGGGAGGAGGAGGAAGATTCACCTTGAGTGGGCATGCGTGTAAGTTGATAGGGAGGGTTTGCGTTTGCCTCTTTCGTTTTTTTTACTAGAAAGTTACTTTTTTGGTGTGTATTCAGAAATGAAAAGCTCTTTACACACACATTTATTGATTATTGCGCATCGTACTGGACATTACATGGTCCAAGACTCCGACTTTTCGAAGTGATGGCCGGGATTCCTTCCTCCCTTCCTCTATGGGCTATTCACACCACACCTCACCACACATCACCCCATCTATCATTGACAATTATTGGCAATGATTGATTCATTGATTGCTCTTCCCCATGACTAGCTAGCGATATAGATATGCACACGGCAGTGACTTGCATGAGGCTTCACAACAATGGTGGGGAAAGGCGCCGAGAAAGAAAAGGTATTATGAGGGATATAAAGTTTGAGTAGAAGTGATTAATAGTAGTAGGGCTGGTAGAAGAAGTAGTAGTAGTACGAAGTAGTATTTGTCGAATGAAAAAAAAGTAGTTAGTCCTATCAAATCGTATGAGTAGTACAGCCAAGAGCAAGCCAGTCAGTCAGTCAGTCATACGTTCGTTGATTAGTTTTGGCAAGGCTGTTTGTTCAAGTAATTGAATGACATGACTGACTTGACTTGAGGTCTTTTTTTTGAAAAGTCGGTCAACCAAAAAAAACGCCACACGGTGGGAAGATAGAGTAGATCAACCCTTGGTATTCGGTACAGGTAGTCCGGTAGTGTAGTTGTAGTGTAGTGTAGTGTAGTGTAGTGTACGAATTTGAGGGCACACTAAAAATTTAAAGTCTGCATATTATTTTAACGGAGGCCGAACCGAACGGCTTTTTTTCGGGGGTCTTCCGGAGGATCCATTTTCTTTTGTCTTGAGGGGGATATTTTTGTACTATTTTGTGTTGGATTGAAGTAATTATTTCCATTGTTTCCCATGCTTCCCATGCTCCATGTCATGTCCGTGTGTCCCCAGCGTCGGTTACTGTTGGTTATGATCGGCGCCGGCGCCGAGGTGCGTGGTGGTGGTGGAATTTATTAATTAGCTGGCGTAGTTAGTACACATGCAATTTGGTCATCCTTTCTCAGCCTTGTTTCTGGGGGTTGGAGGTTGGGATTCTGCATCTAGAATTCTAGATTTTTCTCGTTTGTGTGCCTGCAGCCGAGGGTATTCGATGATGATTGATGATGGATGTGGGATGAAAGAGAGCGAGGTCGGCGGGGAAGGGGGGGAAAGTCACCCACGCTTTTTCGGTCCATGTGAGGACGAAGGAATTTTTATTTTATTTTTTATTGGAAGGTTTTGGATTGACCCGAGAAGATCAATCAGTCACACTGCCACAGACTGCTCCTGGAAATAAGAAGAAGGAAATAAGAAGGAAAAAAATAAGAGAAAGATAGAAGCGAGTGAAAATACTGTAGAAGCGAGTGTGAAAATATTGCAGATGGATCTGTGACTGAGCATTGAACTTCTTGGGGTTTGGCTTGGCTTGGCTGCTGCAAATCTTGGATCCACCTCTGTCTCCCTCTCTCTCTCTCTCTTTTTGGTTTTGTATGAGGGAGGTCTGGATTGTGTTCCATGTTGTACGACTACTCCGAGTATGATGATTATTTCCGAGTTCAATAATTAGGGAATTAATGGAGCAGAGCAGTTGGGATTCATGGAGGAATGGATGGATGGATACAGTAATTAGATAGGTGGGTTTTGTCTGTCTGTCTGGATGGATGATGAGGTGTGGAGTTGCAAGTCCGTCCGTGTGAGAGCGAGAGCCTTTTTTTTGCCTTGCCTTCTCTTGAGAGTCTTGGGTGATGTTTGGGTTGAGAGAAGATAAACATACGGGATGTTTCATCATCTATCTTTTGGAGGACGGTGATGTTTCTCCATCGGCGGGATGAGGAGGGTAGGGGAGGTTTTGAGAGCCGAGGGAATGTGTGAACTGGGGAGGAGGAGCGAGGAAGAAGGGAAGCTTGATATTTACCCATGTCTCTATCTCGGGGGATGGATGGGTTGTGCATCGCATCGAGCATGGGGATATCGAAGGGACAGGACAGCCTCGCGGGACAGGACAGGATAGGTGATATCCGTACTTTCGGGGTTTTGATATGGGTCCTTTTGCACCGAGAAACGAAAGCAGAGGTGTGTATTGTATGAATATGATCTACGAATTAATAAGTGTGAGACTAAGGGATCGACATTAGCATATGTTCATAAGACTTTGTTCGTGTCATAGCTCGTCCCAACTAGTAATGTCGCCGTATCGTGGGGTTTGGTTGGGTGTGGGTTTTGGATCATTATTGGCCTACGACTGTGATTATAAGTGTTTTACACAACAACTTTACAGTATTCAGTAAGTAGGACGTACGTACCTACCATTCACTCGTTTCACCCAAGTTAAAGCCATAGCTTCGGTATAAAACCGATTGAGTTCTTGGAAGAGCCTTGGAAGCTTCATGATGGTGGGGGGGAAAGGCGGCTCGAAGGGTATCTATCATGCTTGCGTGTGATCTCCAATTTTACCAAACAGCAAACAGCGGTTCCCTCATCTCATACATAATCTGAAATGAAATCTTGATACGGTACTATATCATCGATCTTCTTTCATCTCTTGCATTGCAGGAGAAAGAAGAGCAAGGGCCACCAGCAGCAGGGCATCACCAGCCAATATGCAAGCTTAGTCGAGCTTATTGCCGGAGCAGCTAGCTAGCATGCATCAAACATACATCATATCGCGGCCTCGCCATTGGCAGGATGGAAGAAGGAGAAAAAGCGCAGATGCGTGCGTGTTGCGTTAGAGCTTTCAGACAGAACAGCCAGCAGCGGCGCCCAGAATTATTTAGTGGCAAAGGGTTCGGTCGGCAAACCCCACCATGAACAAACACCAAATGAACGAACTGTTACCGTTCTGAGATAGATGGCTGAGAGTAGTAATGCTGAGAATGTGCCAATGGATTGATTTTGTGCCCAGCCCTGGCCAAAGCCGAAGAATGATGCATGTGCGATTCAGATTCTTTTTTGGTCGCTTTTACCCCTGCCGCTCTCCCTGCTATCTATCGTTCATCATTCTTGGTGAGGGGTGTGGGTGTGGGTGGTAAGGTTGGTAGCTGTGCAGAGGTACAGAACAGTACAGTACAGTACCTACTGTTTATTTAGACTTGGGATTGCCTCCCCCAGGAGTGAGTCAATTGAAGAGAAGCTTGGAGAGAGAGAGAGAGATATATATATATATTCTATCTATCCCATTGTCCTACCTCTTTGCTGCTCGGCCCTTGTTCTGTCTTGGATCTCTCTCGTCTCTCGTCTTCACTTCTTCCAAGGAAGCTAGCTACAGCTACAGCCCCTCCCCACTCCCTCCTTCCCCCCTCCTTCGTGCCGACCGAGAGCTCGGGCCCGTCCTACGTCCTTGAAACCACTCACTCGCCCCCCCAGTTAGAAGAAGTGAATCAACCACCAACCATCAATCACCAATTGACTCTGGGCAAACCCTCTAGCTCCTCCTCACTTAGCCAGATCCTATAAACCCAGAGCTTCCTCGACCTCGAAAACTTTCCAACCTTCTTTCTCCTCCTCCTCTTCCTCGTCCTCCTCCTCTTCAACCAAAAAAAAAACCTAATTCTTATCCCCGAGAACATAACATACCTCACCCCGCACTATCGCAAGGGCAGACACAATTGAACAGAACAGAACAGAACAGCATCGCGAGCAAGCACAACACAAAGCAAAGAAGCGACACTAACGAACAACGAACCAACGAACGACGACATCGGGCGACAATGTCGGACTCTCACCATGACCCCGGAGCTGCATACAGCGAGGTCTTTGAGGAGGGCAACGACACGGCCGGCAAGGCACAGAACATTCACCGCATTAGAGCAAACAGCAGTATCATGAAGCTAAAGAAGATTCTTGGTGAGTCCCCCTCCACTCCCCTCCCCTGCTTGTCCGCCCGACCGACCGAGGCAATTGACATGTGGCTAACCTGGGACCTTTTTGGTTGCACGTTGTAGTGGCTAATCGTGGTGAAATTCGTAAGTACTACTTTCTCCCCTCCTCGTCCCCTGTGACAGCAGCAATTGCTTTTTTCTTGGTATGGGGGGAAGGCCGGCTAACAATTGATTTTAGCTATTCGTGTATGTTTGAGCCGATTTCGCTGATGGTGGGGGAAAACGAGAGCTTGCTGCTGACCTTAGTTCCATTTGACAGATTTTCCGTACCGTGAGTCACTTTTCCCCATTTTCCATTAGAAGAATCGAATGGGTAATGAATGAATGGATCAATGGGACTATTTGCTAATTGACCACCATAATAGGCCCACGAACTCTCGCTGCAGACTGTTGCAGTTTTCAGGTAATTCATGCCCACCATGCATGGCCGTGTGGAAATAAATGGTTGGGGAAAGCGGGGCTAATCAATGGGTTCGCCGCAGTTATGAGGATCGATTGAGCATGCACAGGCAGAGTAAGTAAATGAATGATTGGCACTCACTCCCAATCTATCTCCCTCTCAACAACACACCAAGGATCTACGCTAATTGACACTTTCTCTTCTCCTGCAGAGGCCGACGAAGCATACGTTATCGGACGACGAGGACAATACACACCTGTAGGAGCATACTTGGCTGGTGACGAAATCATCAAGATTGCTCTGCAACATGGCGTTCAGATGATCCACCCTGGTAAGCATTTTGAAGTGCTATGCATAGATAAGAGGGATAGTCTGCTAAGTACTTCCAGGTTATGGTTTCCTATCTGAGAACGCCGAGTTTGCACGAAATGTTGAGAAGGCTGGCCTTATTGTACGTTTATCCCCCCCAATTCCCTGTAAATATGTTGAGGCATAACTAATTCTCAATCGCACAGTTCATCGGACCCTCCCCAGAAGTCATCGACTCCCTCGGAGACAAAGTTTCAGCCAGAACCCTCGCTATCAAGGCTGGCGTGCCAGTCGTTCCGGGAACAGACGGCGCCGTTGATAAGTTCGAGGATGTGAAGAAATTCACAGATGAGTATGGTTTCCCCATCATCATCAAGGCTGCATATGGAGGTGGTGGACGTGGTATGCGAGTTGTCCGAGAGCAAGAGACCTTGGAGGATTCCTTCAACCGCGCAACCTCCGAGGCAAAGTCTGCCTTCGGAAACGGAACCGTCTTCGTCGAGCGTTTCCTCGACAAACCCAAGCACATTGAGGTTCAACTTCTCGGAGACAACGAAGGAAACATTGTCCACTTGTACGAGCGTGATTGCTCCGTGCAACGTAGGCATCAAAAGGTCGTGGAATTGGCACCTGCCAAGGATCTTCCACAGGACGTCCGAGATGCTCTTCTCGCAGATGCCGTGAAGCTCGCCAAGTCAGTCAACTACCGTAATGCCGGTACTGCTGAGTTCTTGGTTGATCAACAAAACCGATACTACTTCATCGAGATCAACCCTCGTATCCAGGTCGAGCACACCATTACCGAGGAAATCACCGGCATCGATCTTATCGCCGCTCAAATTCAGATTGCCGCTGGCGCAACTCTGGCACAGCTTGGATTGACCCAGGACAGAATCTCTACCAGAGGTTTTGCCATTCAATGCCGTATCACGACCGAGGATCCCTCGAAGCAGTTCTCCCCTGACACCGGAAAGATTGAGGTCTACAGATCAGCTGGTGGAAACGGTGTGCGTCTTGATGGTGGCAATGGCTTTGCAGGTGCCATCATTACTCCTCAGTAAGTACTACCTTCCAGGTTGCCAGAATGAGTCACATTCCTTCCAGTACTTGAAGAATCTGTTTCAGCACTCTCTTTCGCTCTATGGGCGCGCAAGTACAAGGATGTGATATCATCACGTGATCATTATTCTAAAAGCAGAAACTGACAAAATGTCTCTTTAGCTACGATTCTATGTTGGTAAAATGCACATGTCACGGATCTACCTACGAGATTGCCCGACGAAAGATGCTTCGTGCATTGGTCGAATTCAGAATTCGTGGTGTCAAGACCAACATTCCATTCTTGGCATCCCTCCTCACCCACCCAACTTTCATCGAGAGCAACTGCTGGACAACTTTCATCGATGATACTCCAGAGCTTTTCGATCTCGTTGGATCTCAGAACCGTGCCCAGAAGCTTTTGGCCTACCTGGGAGATGTTGCCGTTAACGGTAGCAGTATCAAGGGTCAAATTGGCGAGCCCAAATTCAAGGGCGACATCATCATGCCAGAGTTGTTCAATGACGACGGGTCCAAGATTGATGTTAGCGTTCCATGCCAAACTGGATGGAGAAATATCCTCCAAGAGCAAGGACCCGAGGCATTCGCAAAAGCTGTTCGCAAGAACCCAGGATGTCTTCTTATGGACACTACATGGCGTGATGCCCATCAATCGCTCCTCGCTACCCGTGTCCGAACTGTTGACCTTCTCAACATTGCCAAGGAGACCAGTCACGCATACAGCAACCTCTACTCTCTCGAGTGCTGGGGAGGAGCAACCTTCGATGTTGCCATGCGCTTCCTTTATGAGGACCCTTGGGATCGTCTCCGAAAGATGCGAAAGCTCATTCCCAACATTCCTTTCCAGATGTTGCTCCGTGGTGCAAACGGTGTCGCCTACTCTTCTTTACCCGATAATGCCATCTACCACTTCGTTGAGCAAGCGAAGAAGCAGTAAGTAGCGTTCTCGGCTTTCATAAAGGTAATTTGCTAACTTGGTGTTTCTTTTTAGTGGTGTTGATATTTTCCGAGTTTTCGATGCCTTGAACGATATTGACCAACTTGAGGTCGGTATCAATGCCGTTCACAAGGCTGGAGGTGTTGTTGAAGGAACAGTACGTAGACTACCATTTGTAACTGGCTTCTTACTGACTTTTCCTTAGGTGTGCTACAGTGGAGATATGTTGAATCCAAAGAAGAAGTACAATCTCGAGTACTACTTGAGCTTGGTCGATAAGCTCGTCGCCCTTAAGATTCACGTCCTTGGTGTCAAGGATATGGCTGGCGTACTGAAGCCAAAGGCTGCAACTTTGTTGATCGGAGCCATCCGCAAGAAGTACCCAGATCTTCCAATCCACGTCCACACCCACGACTCTGCCGGTACTGGTGTTGCATCCATGGTTGCTTGCGCCGAAGCCGGTGCCGATGCCGTTGATACTGCTACCGACAGTCTGTCTGGTATGACATCTCAGCCAAGTGTCGGAGCTGTCCTTGCGTCAATGGAAGGATCCGACCTCAACCCAGGCTTGAATGTTCACCATGTCCGAGCTATCGATACCTACTGGGCTCAACTTCGTCTACTCTACTCTCCATTCGAGGCCGGCTTAACAGGTACACTAAATTCCTTCCAAGGCTGTGGTGATCTTTTGCTAATCAATTGAACAGGACCTGACCCAGAGGTCTACGAGCACGAGATTCCAGGAGGACAGCTCACAAATATGATGTTCCAAGGTGAGAGCTCATCTTATCCTGCTTTTTTTGCGTTGTTTTTTAGGATTTTAAAACTAACGCATTTCCAGCTTCGCAACTTGGTCTTGGTGCTCAGTGGGCCGAGACAAAGAAGGCTTACGAGCAAGCCAACGATTTGCTTGGCGATATTGTCAAAGTCACCCCGACATCAAAGGTTGTTGGAGATTTAGCTCAATTCATGGTCTCCAACAAGCTCAACTATGATGATGTTCAAGCCCGTGCTGGAGAGCTTGATTTCCCTGGTTCCGTCCTTGAGTTCTTTGAGGGACTTATGGGTCAACCATACGGAGGATTCCCAGAACCTCTCCGAACCAATGCTCTCCGTGGCCGACGCAAGCTCACTCAGCGTCCTGGTCTCACTCTCGAGCCTCTTGATCTCGCAAAGATCAAGAAGGATATTCACACCAAGTACGGCAGCGTTACCGAGTGTGATGTTGCCAGTTACGCCATGTACCCCAAGGTCTTCGATGATTACCGAACATTCATTCAAAAGTTCGGTGATTTGAGCGTTCTCCCAACTCGCTACTTCTTGTCGAAGCCTGAGATTGGTGAGGAGTTCCACGTTGAGCTCGAGAAGGGTAAGATCTTGATCTTGAAGCTTCTTGCAGTTGGTCCATTGTCCGACACCACCGGACAGAGAGAAGTCTTCTACGAGATGAACGGCGAAGTTCGTCAAGTCACCGTTGATGACGTTAAGGCTGCTGTTGAGAACACCAGCCGACCAAAGGCCGATCCAGGAGATTCGAGCCAAGTTGGTGCACCAATGGCCGGTGTCGTTGTTGAGATCCGTGTCAAGGAAGGTGGTGCAGTCAAGAAGGGAGATCCTATTGCTGTGCTCAGTGCCATGAAGATGGTGAGTCTCTCCCTGCTATTTAAATTGAAACCAATACTAATCAGTCAAACAGGAAATGGTTATCTCAGCGCCTCACGCAGGAAAGGTCACACACGTCCAGATCAAGGAGGGCGACTCGGTTGGAGGTGCGGACTTGATTTGTAAGATTGAGAAGTGAGGGTGAAAACTTGTCTATTGGAAATTATGGATAAAGACACATATTTGGTTATGAAGGGACGTCGTATTGGAACGTGAAGGAGCGAAGAAGACTGGTGGATGAATGTTTTGCCACACGCAAAAAGAGTTTGGAGGTAGCAATTCTCGATATTCTCTTCGGGGAACGGAATGGGTACTTATGAAGAAAATGAAACCCCATTTTTACACATCCTTTCTCTAAACTGATATGCAGCACCATGATAACACCTACCATCCACGAAAGAAGTCCAAATTATGACGATTTCTCCTTTGGCATCTTTCGAATCATGGTTCCATTGCACTCTGAACAAATTTGTGAGGATTTATGTTTCCTCAATTTAGAAGTCACTACCAAGCACGACATGGGCTTAGTTCCAAGCAAATTACTGAAGATGATTACTGAACAAGATGAGAGCTCTTGAATCTGGGTTCTAAGGGCAGGTGCAAAGAATACCGAGAGCTTGACAAAACCCCTCAATAATTCTGCTCAAGCGTAGCAGGAGCGAAGAACAACGCCTTAGTTTGAATCAAACTTAGTGTAAAAAGAACTCAAAGTAAAGAGTGCCGATACTTTGAAGTGAAATTGCTCTCTCAAATTCTGTTCAAAGCCCAGCAGCCACCTCACATTTTGGACAATCTTACGCCCTTTGAGCCTTGGTATCTTCTTTCCCTACACCCTTGCATTCCAAAAGAATCTCCATTATTTACTCAACATGCCTACAGGATATCGGCGCACAATTAACGCCACCAGACAACAAATACTCCATTTATTATCAAATTTGTCATGTAACCGTTCAAACGACCCACAAAAGTGGGATGGCGACATCTCGAGGTGACTACATTTCTCAGTCATAGGCTTTCCATCCCAAGTTCGAGGTCTTTTAAAAGAGACCGCGATATCGCCAATTACCTTTATTTTCAGAGTAAATCTTTTTGTTACGTACCTAATTATGGCAACTTCACAGTCTCTCGATGGTAAAGAGATCGCAGAGGATCGAAGCCTAAATTCACACCTTGCTTCCCTCTCTCTCTCATCCAAGTCCGTCCATGCGGATGACTACCTCAATGCTGGACGAGATGTTGCTCCAGCTTTGCACCTTTCAACGACATTTCGCTACGATAGTGATCCCGAGAACTTGGTTCCATGGGTTGAGCGTGATGTTCGTCCCTTACATCTCTTCAACTGTTACAAAATACGTACCTAGTCAACATCAGCTGATTCAGTATACATACATATAGTTAACAGTAGCGCCAAAAGACCACATCTACTCCCGGTACACGGCACCAAACACAACCCGCTTCGAGGCAATTCTAAGCACCATTCTCAAAGGCCCAACCGTAACCTATTCGTCCGGCCTCTCCGCCTTCCACGCCCTCCTCGTCGCTATCAACCCAAAAACATCAGCATAGGCGAAGGCTACCACGGCTGCCATGGCGTAATCAACCTCCAACAACGGCTCTCAGGCCTCAAGAAACTCCCCCTCGACTGTCCCCCGAGGACATCCAAGCCGGCGATTTAATCCACGTCGAGACTCCACTCAATCCTCAAGGAACAGCCTACGATTTGAAGTTCTTTGCCGAGAAAGCTCACGCGAGGGGTGCGTACTTGAGTGTTGATGCTACATTTGGACCGCCGCCGCTGCAGGATCCGTTCCTATGGGGTGCGGACTTTGTGATGCATAGTGGGACGAAGTATTTGGGTGGGCATTCGGATTTGCTCTGTGGGACTTTGAGCGTTAATCCGAAGATCAATGCTGCTGGGGTTGGAGATGGGGAGGGGAAGAGTTGGTTAGAGCGGTTGATTATGGATCGTTGCTTCTTGGGGAGCGTGATGGGGAGTATGGAGGGGTGGTTGGGCGTTAGGAGTGTGAGAACTTGTGAGTTACGCATTTCATTTCTGCTTTGGAGCCATTTTCCTTTTCATGTGAAGAAGAAGCATAAGCTAAGATCAGTTCCAATTGACAGTGGAAATCCGAGTCCAAAGACAAAGTGAAAGTGCCGGCAAGATTGTAAACTGGCTTCACACCTCCCTCAACACACCCGCCTCGGAAGAAACAGCAGATATCAAAACCATCAAAGCCATCCTCGGCAAAATCGAGCACGCCAGTCTCCAAGCAACAGACATCGACAACGGCAATGGCTGGCTCGCTAAGCAAATGCCAAACGGCTTTGGTCCTGTGTTCTCCATCACCTTGAGGAAGCAGGAATACGCGAGGAGATTGCCGAGTAAGTTGGAGCTGTTCCATCATGCCACGAGTCTTGGGGAGTGGAGAGTTTGATTGAGTGGAGGACGATGACGGATCCTGGTGTCGAGAGGGGGTTGTTGAGGGTTAGTATTGGGGTGGAGGGGTGGGAGGATTTGAAGGGGATTTGTTGAGGGGGTTTAGGGAGGTGCTTGGGAGGTTGATGGGGTGGTGGGGAAGTGAGATGGTTTTCAGCTTTCAGTTAGAGCTAGAGCTGGTAGATAGAATATCTAGATTCGGGGGAACTTGGAAGTAGAAGCATATACTGGATTCTAGGCTTTTCAAGTCAATAACGTAAGGGTAGTCTTCCACACGAGAATCTGATAACATTCGCCCATCACGATAAGCAATGATGTAATTGAGTGAGACTTTAAAGGTTTGGCTAAGGTATCTAGCTTCGGTATCCATCTTCCGTATGTATTCTATATTTCATTCCGTTTCCAATCACTCGTCAAAGGAGAAGTGTTGCCCTCCAAACAGAAGAACAATTGGGCAGGCTTCCAACTACCTACCTATCTATCAATCCTTTTGAACATGATAGTAGGTAATAGAGAAATGGACCTCTTATATAGGTATATCTAACTTAATGTATTACTGCAGTCAATATACAAACCATAATGATTTTTTGACTGACCAAGGCGAAACGTACGATTTCTGAGACGGTAAATCACCAAATGTTCACACTTTTGAACATAGAATGTCGCAGCATCTAAACAAAGTTTCCTTGTCAGGATAGTCTAGGCTTGTAGTTATCAGTTACTGAAAGTGAGCTGTAGATTAAGTTCAGTTTATAAATCAGCTCTCATAGATTGATGAGAAGAAGTTACTCATCTCAAAGTTCCTTTCCTCCCCATCACCACCACCACCACCAACACAACACACCCATCGGATAAACTTCGGGCCGAAGACTCGCGCTAACCAAACCCACAAACCACCGTCGCAAAAATGCCACAGGATTCCCCTCCAACTCCTCACCTCCCGAACAATCGTGACAGACGCAACGACCCGACCCTCTACAAACTCCACGTCGTCTCCCAACGTCTCGAAGCCATGGCGAACGCCGGTCAATATATCTTCATCGAGGGCACCTTCATCGATCTTGCGACGGAGCTGGCTGAGTACCTTAGCATCACCGATGAAATCAAGCCCCTCCTCGAAGGCAACAAGAAGGATGACGCTCTCAAGAAGCTCGTAACGGCCTCCACGGCCCTCAACTCGACACCGGAGAAGGAGTTCACTGCCGCTTACAATCTGCTGATCTACTTGGTCTTCCAATCGCCAAATGTCAACATGTTCCTTCCTCGCATGTGCGATGCGCTCTGCAAGCCTATTACCTCCTCCCCTCTCCATGGAACTGGTCTCGCTCTCAACGCCCTCTCCACCATCTTCAATCTGCTGCAGGAGGATAACGAGGTCCGCTTCAATGTCTTCCAGGCTATCGTTAAGCTTATCAAGATGAGTGGTCAATGGGATGTCTTGAAGCCACAATTGGCACAGCTGGATAAGTGGCTTGTGGATTGGGAAGTTGATGAGGAGGACCAGCGCAAGCTATTCGGTCAACTGGCAGAGGTCGCAGACGATGTTGGAGAGTCAGCGTACGCAAATCTATCCGGTTTGAGGAACACTTGGCTAATTCTTTTCGCAGGGAATCATACAAATTCATTCTTAAGGCACTCCGAACATTCGAAGGTGACGAAGTTTCCAGCCAAGAAGCTCAAGATCTCTCGATCCGCGCCCTCAAGGCTGCTCTCCTCTCCAACACCCACTACGATTTCAACGATCTTACTTCCCTCCCAACCATCCAATCCTTGAACGACACACAACCTATCTGGGCCGAACTACTCGATATCTTCTCCGAGAAGGAGCTTGAGGACTACAATGACTTCAGGGACGAGAACGAGGACTTCATCGAGAGCTCTGGTTTGGACAACAGCAAGATGCACCGCAAGATGCGCCTTCTTACCATGGCCAGCGTCTGCGCAAGCAACAACACCCGCGAGATCGAGTACAAGCAAATCGCCAAGGCGTTACAGATCCCAGCTGAGGAGGTCGAGACCTGGGTTATTGATGTTATCCGAGCCGGTTTGGTGGAAGGCAAGCTCTCACAGCAAAAGAAGGTGTTCCTCGTCCACAAGACCACATATCGTGTTTTCGGCGAGAAGCAATGGCGTGAATTGGCCACCAGGGTCGAGAACTGGAAGATCGCCTTGAAATCCATCAAGGAGAACATCTCCCGGGAACGACAAGCCGCGGAGGCCCAGCGAGAGCGTGACGCCCAAGAGGCTGACCGAAAAGTAGCTGGAGCAACTGGAATGGGAGCTGGACGACGTGCAGGCGGAGGACGCGATAATATGGTCGAGATGGGTACTGATTAAGCGAGTTTTCAAGCAGTTCTTTCTTTAGAGAAACCCCTTCCCCTCCCCCTCTTTCCTTCTCCACCACATCAGCTTTTCGTGGATAGAGAGGAGAAGATAGGAGAGGAGAGGAGGTATATATTTCTTTTTAGAATTGCGTTGGCTTTTTCGGGTTTGCATATTCTGCCTGCATATCATTCCCATCTTTGTCCAAAAGTTCTTATTTGGCGCGGCGTTCATGTTGTACACTGGTTGCATAAGCATCTGGCATGATGCGGGGATGAAACACCATGAAATTTTCTCTCCTCAATTGAAAATCGGGGGAGGGGAGTTCAGCTTTTTCGTGGAGAGGGTTAGTTTTAGATGGATCGATGGATCGATGGAAAAAAAAGATGAGATGAACTCTTTTTTTCCCAGAAACGACGGACGAGTTTAGAGGTGAATGAGAGGAGAAGAACAAAGATGAAGAAAATGAAGAAGAAGCTATGATGATGCATGGCACAAATAAATACAATAAACTTTGTACACATTCTCTTTGCTCAACGCCGAGTTTTTTCTTGTGATTTGTGATGTATAATTACTCGCAGTCAATCAAATTCCAACTAAAGAAATGAGGTGTCGAGAGGAGATGGGATTTTTGGGATCTACTAATTGTAAGATTACAGGTAAGATTACATACTGCGAAGTCATAGAGCACGCACAAAGCAACAACTTCCATATTGTTAGGTTAAATAATCGCCTCCGAAGAAGGAGACGACGATGTGACTTTGAAAGGGTACAAATAAAAATACATTGAGTATAAATTTTTGCTGTTGCTCTGCTATGCTTCTGCTCTATTATATATAAAAGGAGTAATGAAATCCAATGATGATGATCATGTGCCCAACCAAAACCGTCTCTCCATCTAAACTGAATGAATTCCCTGCTAGTAACACAACAAAAAGGTTATAGAAGTTAATCCTGAGACCCTAGAAAAGGTGCCCTTCCTGCCATCCCAACTGGACAAAGTCCTATGAGAAGAAGAATGGCAAGAGTTCAAAATCCCCCCGCTTCTCCTGTCTTGCCATCTAAAATGTCTTCCCAAGTCTCCCCTCCACTCCCTTCCTAACATCCGCATAAACCTCCTCCTTACTCCTTATAGCCGACACCTTGACCACTCTCCCCTGGCCCTCGAAATAATCCACGACCGGCATGCTCGTCTCCACAAACGTCCTGAACCTCTTCCTAATACTCTCCACATTATCATCCGCCCTCCCACTCGTCTTCCCCCTCTCCATCAACCTCTTCATCATCTCATCCTCCGGGCAATCAAAGAACAGCACAAACTTGCTCTGACAGACCGTCTCCTCAAACTTCACCGCCTGATCCATCTTGCGAGGGAAGCCATCGATTAAGAACTTCCCGGTCTTGCCATCCTTGGACTTGGAGATGCTCTCTTGCATGGCGTTCTCGAGAAGCTGAACCGTCACTTCCATGGGCACAATCAGTCCGTCCTTGATGTAGGATTTGATGAGCTCGCCGAATTCGGATCCGGGGCGCTCTTGTTCGGCGCGGAGGAGGTCGCCGGCGGAGAGGTGGGTGAAGTTGTAGTCGCGGACGAGGTTAGCACATTGTGTGCCTTTGCCTGCGCCGGGGCCGCCGAGGACGAAGAGGACGGTTACGTTGGTGGGGAGAAGGTTGGTGTATCTTTCTTTGGGGCGGGGAGTTTGGGGTTTCGGTTGGTGCCATAGCTGCGTCTGTTGGAGGAGGAGGGTTGTTAGATATTTAGTTTATACTCGTAGGTATTCGTAAAGAGAATTTTGTGCTTGAAGATGTGGAAGAAATAGAATAATAACAAAGAGGTATGGTAGGAGTAAAGAGAGAGGACACTGGGATATGCGGCATGATGTAGTGTGCAGAAAGCTTGGAATCGAGAGCTTCAATCGAGTCCTCTTAAAGCGGCTCTCGAAATTGTTGAAGCTCGAGTGATGGATGGTAGGTGCATTTAAGGGACAAGTTGGAATTGCAACGTACCAGCACGACTTTGAACCATTAAAGCGTATGCCCCCGAACCAGCGAGGGTGATGGCAACGAATGGCCATAGTTTGATGGTGTTGTTCCCTGGTTTGGGTCGTGGACCACTCTCCCCTGATGCGTAGCTTCGACGGACTGGTGCATTGCGAAGGGGGCACGTAGAACTCGAGGAATTGAGTTTGATGCTCGGGAGAAGGGGGCAGATGGCTGGCAGATGTGCCGCGAGAAGAGACGGGGGATTTGGTTTGCCATTTTCAACGTTGACGAGGTGGGATTCTTGAGGATGTTGGGATGGAGAGGGACAGAAACTAGAGCTGGAGCTTTTGATTTGGAAATGCTTGGCGCGTCCTTCCTGATTTCGGTAAGGAAAGGGGTACGGTACCGAAGATCAAGATAAGGGTGAATCGTACATATCTATTTCTATTTAACGCTACGCTGTAAATATAAAATTTACTCAATTAGTCCCTTGAGAACTCTATCCAAGGAATTCTGGACCGTTGGCGATCTCTCATTCTTCCTTCCCTCAGCAGTCATCTCCCTGATGGCTGCTTTACATTCCCCTCGTCCAGCTTCGGATGTGCCAAACACCCCACCAATAATTGCTTGAACAATTGCTTCGGCGGCCTCAGATCTCTTCTGTCTCAAGACTTCACTTCCAGCTCCAGATGGTACTTCTAGGAATGTAAAGAAACCAAGGGCTAAATCGTATTTGCTTGGAACTTGTGACTGGGTTCGCTTTCGTAGACCATCGAACAAATCTTTGGTGCGGGCATAGACTGTGAGTTTTGTTGCAACTGTCGCTTTGGTAGATGAGATGACCTTCTCAGTAATCTCCAGTAGCTTATGTAGATGACTCAGTGGCGATGAGTCGAGCTTCTTGATATTGACAGATCTGAATAATGCTCCAATACCTGCAGTAATCGTTGAAGCTTCGGTGGATTTTCCACCAGTCTTGGTATCATCTGATGTGTCCATCTTGTCTTCCTCAATAAGTTCTTCCAGCATAGGAACAACGATATTATAAACCTCTTCGAAGATGTCGATGTCTGTTCTCTGTTCAACAAACTCTCCAAGACTTGTGTATGCATGAGATCGGTAAACATCGTTGTTACGTTTTGCTTCTCGAATGGCAATCTTCTTCATTTGCGAAGCTACACTAGCTTCGGCTTCCCAAAAAGCTTTGCCAGCTTTTGTAAATTTCACAAATGAGACAAGTACTTTCTCCTTGCCCTCGAATGTTTTGAGCGCTAAAGCTTTCTCGAGCGTTGGCCAAATAACTGCCGCATTAGGTACACTAATTTCTGTGCCAGCAGATTCAGCCACGTCGGCGATGGTGAGGGCAGCGGTGTGCTTGATTATCCATTTCGGCGAGCTTAGAGAGTCAAGACAAATAGCGTTGATTTCCTTTGAGTAGAGAAGTACCGCACGAGCGCCACCGACGTTCTCGCTCCATGTCTTCTCAAATTGATCCCTGACATGCTCATCCAAGTCGTGCTTAGCAAAAAAGACAAATGGGAGGAAATCAGATGCCAGAGCGTTGAAGCGATCGGTTGCAAACTTGGAGATTGCGTAGATGAACTCGGCTGGAATTTGGCGTTTCGATTCGTCCTCGGCCTCAAAATAAAGGTTTTTTGCGTATGATGCCAATCGTAAGAGTGATTCATCCGATGCAAGACGAGCGAGATATCCAGCCGCTCTTGCATAAGCAGCGCTAACTGCATTGTTCCGATCCAACACTGCCTTTTCTGTTACCTTGAGGAACAAATCTGCGTAAGGACGAAAGACGAAGGAGTGTCTGGTTGCGAGACTGACGAGTACCGCAGTACATCCAATTTTCGATGGCATACCAAGCGATGTCTTGATGGCGTTCTGGAGTTTAGGGGCAAGCTCTTTCATTGTTGGCTCATCGAGTAGGTCCAGGCAGCGTTCGATGGCTTCCATCAGAGGTGAATGTGAAACTCCTTTCGATCTGGCGTTATCAATCTTTTCCTCGGTCAGATTGTACTGTGCTGCTCTCAAGTACAAATAGTCCACACCCTCCATCTCCATTGTACTTAACAATGCGAGTAACTGGTCAACCAGGGTTGGAACGAATGGTAACAATGCTTTCCCACCTTTTTGGTAAGCTTGATTACTGTGATTGTTGAGAGCGCCCTGACGTCTTCCGCGCCACTCTCTATTCCTTGGCTGGAGAGTAGGAATGGTAAAACTTCCTTCAGCATCGACTGAGCATGCTTGGATGAAGTTCCTGCTTCGAGTTGGCGTACCAAGATACCGGTCAGAGCCATACTCAACGAGAGAGCTGCTTTTCGGACAGAACCCTTGATATCATCCATAACCTTGAAGGCAGCCTGCCAAATGTCATGAAGGTGCTTCTCGTACTTCTCAAACTCTCTCCCTTGTATCAGATCCGAAAGTGCCGCACAGCTGGCTTGTCTGATTCTCCACTCTTTTCCAACTATGCTTTTGAGAAGATCAGCCAGAATTTCCTCGAAATGCAAGTTGATAGTAGCACTAGAGTCCTTGACGAGAGAAGTCCAGATATCGTTCATCGAGCGCTGGACATTGGGATTGGGGTCAAATCGATAACGGTAGAGCTTTGGGTACAGCTTTGGGTCAACCTCAGACTCAGACAGTATATTGCTAAGCCCAAATCGTCCAAAGGCGGCTCTCGTAGACCATGTCGCCGCATTCGAAGCCAATGACATAAATTTGTACACCAGACTTTGGTCGCCAACCTCGTCAGCCAAGGAGATAATATCTTTGTATGATGTGACTGAGTTGCCTTCTCCTGTAGGTAAGGCGCCTGGTTCGAACAACTCGGTTTCCTCGTCGACTTTCAACTGGGTGCTTGATCCTGTGAAAGATGCTACGAGATCCTTAACCAGCCTCTCCTTGAGCTCCGCGTCGCCCTGTTCGTAGACAAGACTTAATCCACGAGAAGCTGTCTCTTGGACGAGCTCATCACGGGCGGACAGCAGGCCCATGAAAGCTGCTTGACACTCTCTAAGTCTTCTCTGGATGTTGCTCAGCTGTCCGCAGTACTGAACCAAGCAGAATAGCCAGATTCCAGATGCCTTCTTCAAAGAAGGCTTCGTGGTCTTGCAATCTTGTAGTACCTTCTCAAATGTAGTATCGAGCACAGCAGACCTTGCCCTCTGGCCCGTATAGGCGGTATCCACATCAAGACTGAGTAACAAAACATCAGAATCCCAGCAAGCAGTGGCACATGTTAGTGCCTCCCCAACAGAAAACTGTACTTCGGGCTGTTTGAGTTCAAAGAGGCTGTAAAGACCTTGGAGAATTGAAGAGACGCTCTCTGCGTCCGATTCAGATTCTCCATTGAATACAAGAGCGAGTCTCCCAAGTGTTGGGATCGCCTTTTCGTTGGTTTTAGCTTCTTTTACAAGTAGCTCTATGAAGCCAGCGGTTTTGAGGGGCGTCGCTTCGATTTGACTGACTGTGAGAACACCAGAGCTGCTGATTTCGGCGATTGCCTTGAACACTGCTTCCTTCGTTGAGGCATCCTTGGCGCCTGCCAAAACGACAAGCAGAAATTTGACAGCTTCATGAACCACAACCTCACTCTCGCTACTGCGTCGTTTATAATATGATGATCTGCTAAGGAAGTAACCAAGTGCAATAATGCTGCCGTGGACTTTGTTCGCATCAGCACCAACTGCCGAGGACCATGATTCTGTGCCAAGTAGAAGTGTTTGGATATATCCACCTGTCGAATCGCTGGAGTTTGTTGGGTGTGGTGCCAGGATACCGAAAGCTTGTGCAGCGAGAAAGCGTGTTGCTACATTATTGGATTTGATAGATGGGAGGAGCTCGATTGCTCTTGAAGCGAGTCTGCCAACCACAACACTCGGCGACATTGAGGCGACTTCAACAAAACATCTAGCACATTCTCCAAGTCCATTTCCATCGTTACGTAAGATGCCCTCGAAAGCTGCGGTCAAGTAGATATAAAGAGCCTCCTCGTCTACAGCCCTTACGTATGTTCGGATAGAGGCTCGTGCTTGTTTGTCAGATCGGAAGAGTACATCAAGTTGTCTCTCCCAATCCGCATCGATTGTGAGAGGGGTATCCGAGTTCTCCAGAGCAGACAAAAAGAGCATGCGGCGCGAGTAATTAACAGCAGTTGGGAATGCGTTAATTCTGGATCCTGGAAAGTTTCCGAAGGTAGAAACTCCATCAATTTCCATGCCACTTTTCATCGCATTCGAAATGTGCGAATTCTCGAGCATGCTTTCGCTGCCGAAGAATATTTTGACCATCGAGCTCCACTCCGGTAGTTTGTGATCTGTCGCAGGGGAATAAGAGTTTAGAAGTTGATACCAGTAAGGATCCTGCGGACACCATTAGCTGCTGTGTCAACACATACATCAAGGAGCTTACCAGTCCTTTCTTTCCTTCCTCTACAACATCGCTACGCTCGTCCGGGCGGCCGCCTAAAGCGATTATATCGATCCAGCGTCCAACAACGTCATTATACTCAAGACATCGATTTGCCCACCGGACAGTCGCAAAGCGGGCACTTCTGACCACCTCATCACCCTCCTCCAGCGTCATGTACTTCAAGAGCAACGAACGAAGTTCGGTTCTGAGATCTAAATCTAGAGGCGGCGCAAACGCATTCAACAAGCTTGCAAGTGCTCCCTCAATACTAACAAATATTGTGTCAGAAGAGCCTTCTTCTGTCAAAGAACGAAACAGCCATTTGACAAGTGATAAGTCGTTCTCTACAACGATCGATGGGGTAGTCTTTGCCAGAGAACCAAGAGTCTCATAAGCTAAAGCACGTAGCGAAGCAGCATCTGAGCTCCTCTCTGCAGGAACAGGCCAACCTTGATCCTCAATGTAGCTTCGCAGAAATCCAACAAGCTGCGGTGCAACATGTGCCAGATCACTTGCAGATCCAATGCGGGAAACCCAGTTCATGTAATTGAAAAGTGCATTGCGAAACTTCACCGTTTCGAGCCCTTTGGCTGGCACATTCGTGTTGTCGTCTGGCTGAATGGCTTCTTGCACAATACGGATGATTTGACGGGGAAATGTAGTGGAAATTGCAGACTTGGACAACAACACAAGCAACCTGGTTTGGAGAGCTGGTTTGAGGGTGAAGTACACTTCAATCAAGTTGCCGATTCTCTCTGCATCTTCCAGTGGAATACTAGACCGCTTCAAGATATCATCTCCAACACCAGCAATCCGTGAATTAGAGTCTCCTGAAGCCAACAACGCAGGTAAAAATCGTTCATCATCGGTAAAAGCGCCACTTGATAAAAAATTCAAGGCGGAAATTTTGGTCTGTGTGAGATTGAGCCCTTCCTCGGCTGAGGGATCCCAGGTCTCGGCTTTGCCATTGAGCGTCAGAAATTCGTATTCCGGCACTTTCAAGCCAGGGCAAGTGACACCCGAGGCTTGCGAGCGTACGACGGTGAGTAATACTAGTTTGCCAAACCATGATGCCACAAATTTAGCATCGTCTTCGTGGGTATCAAGACCTAGTTGCTGTCTCAGCTCACTATCTTCCTTACTTCCACGTAGAGGAAGTCGGAATTGTGGTAGGAGTCGGAGGAATAGGTTGAAAATGGTAGCACAAGTTGGCTTCCCAGCGTCACTGGCCAATCCGTGTAATATGGTTGGTAATAAATCTAGTTGTTCCTGAAGTCATGTCAGGAACAAAGAAAGTTTTGGGCACAAATATTGGAAACCAACCTTCGCTGAAAGCTTTCCGATACTTTGTTGGATGAACATAAGATCAAAATGTCGAATCATCGAGGAGTCTGGGTTCTCTTTGTACTGCTTAAGTAGAGCCGCAACCGGAAGAACAATATCCCTGGAGATGCAATTTAGCCAATGTCCAATGTCAAAATAAAGCTGGCGACCCTACTTATTTCCAGAAAGGCGGACTTTAATATGTTGGCATGTTGAGATGACCTAGAATTCCAAGGTCAGAATTGGTCACGTTTATTTTGGAATAGTGGAAATGACCTTGTTGCGCACTGACAAATGATCACTTCCGAGCTTTAAGAGTAATGGAGACAAGTATATCTTCAGCATGGACTCGAGCTTATCATCCTTTGCCAGGGCTATGCGCATCTCGACCTTGCCAACGAGATCAAGCTCGCGAGCTTCCGTTGAGGCCGACATGGTGAAGGGTGAGAGATAGAGAGAAATCAGGTCATCAATTTGAAGGAGAAAGCGATCATGAACATGGACGAGAGAAATAGTGAACAAGGAAAAGAGTTGCGAGTATATGTAGGCGAAGTTTCAGGCAAAGCACACACGTAGGGGAGAGCAATATTACGAGATGTTGCCTCCCCAATACACCCATGGAGGAAGGCGGTGAATTAACGACACTAACCGGATTTGGAAGGGTACATCAGTCAATTTCAACTTTCAAAATCGAGAATACAAAACATCACATTTCGAGAAACACCCTCGAAGATTCACATTTCGAATGAGCCCTGCTACCTGTCTTACTAGGCATCCAATAAAACTTTTCATAGTCAAAGGCAATAGGTTCAATATGGGCGAGGTTGTACCGTGCCTACATACCAAGGTACACTTGACTTGCAGTAGGTATGCTTAAAAAGGCTTGCTTCGATCAGTTGTTGGTGAAAGAAAGTATGTTACACCCGTGCTTTCAATACTTTCCATTGTCTACTCTCCCAAGCTACAAGCAAGATTGGATGGGCAATCTGGTCCTCGAGGTAGAAGTACGTAAAACTCGAAGATCAAGTGAGAACTTTTGTCAGTATACTACAACACGTGATATCAATATTTAGACCTGAAGATTCTGACCATATCTCGTAGTCAGATGCACTACATAACCTTGCTTGATGTCCATGGTTAGGAAAGAAAGCATGCTTTCTTTTGATTTTGAAGTTTCGCGCTCTGTTGGTCTTGTCAGCCTCGTGGGCAGCCTTGCAGGCATGATACCATTCCTAGTTCTTCTTGTTGCCCGAATGGCGAACTGAAACCAGCTTCATCTTTCAGCTGAATTTCCCTGAAACGCGCGATAAGTCAGTTTCACTAGGATTTTGGGGTTGATATTCACCATTGCAGTGAATCTCAATTCCAGTCACAAATTTCATTAGTTTTTGCCCCACTGACCCCCCTCCGCTGTTTCTACGTCACCTCGTCGCCTACACCTTCACACCCCACCACCTCCTTTCCGACCACACGACATTCTCCCCCCTACGAACACTCAAAGAATCTGTTACGCGCCATTTGCCCAACATGGATGACGCTATTGACAGTTTCGTCGCCTTCACAGGTGCATCTGCTGAAGTCGCGAGGCGGTATCTAGCATTCGCAGAGAACAATCCTGAGCAGGCTGTTCAACTCTTCTTTGACAGCCCCGATCTTGCGACTGCTGGCGCCGAACCCTCAGCACCAGCCGTTTCCAGCTCAACAGGACCGCAGGCTCGCGCAGGTCAGACCGGCAGACAAGATGCAAGCGGCGTTGTACATCTCGATTCAGACGATGAGGATATGGGCTTGGATGATGATAGCGACGACGACCTTGCGAAAGCAGCTGCCCTGAGTCGAGCAGCAGATATTGAGGACGATGAGGCCATGGCTAGAAGAATTCAGGAGGAAATGTATGCTGGTGGCGACGCTGGTGGCGATCTTGATGCCGATGGAGTCAGAGCACCTATTGCGCGTCGAACAGAAACACTTGTAGGAGGACCTGATGATGGAGAATATGGTGGTCATAGTTATATGAACGAGGCAGTTGCTGCACAAATGAGAGCCAGACGTGGGGGTTCTTCAAGTAGGTTTTCAATGCCCTTCACACATCTCGAACCTGAACTCACCAGATGCAGATCGACCAGGTGTCTTCAACCAACGAAATGTTCCTAACTCACGATCTATCTGGGAGGAAGGTGCTGGCGAAAGCGCACGACGACAAGAACTTGCCCAGGCCACAGGAGGAGCATCGGAAGTATCGTCTAAGGCTGCTAGGCTCGCCGAGCTATTCAGACCTCCATTTGATATTATGAATCAGCTAGCTTGGGACGAGGCTCGCGACTTGGGCAAGGAGAAGATGAAGTGGATTCTAGTCAATATTCAAGATCCTTCTATCTTTGATTGCCAGTCACTGAACAGGGATATCTGGAAGGATCCGGGAGTTCGAGATGTGGTGAAGGAGAACTTTATCTTCATGCAGTACTCGAAGGACGATCCACGAGGCAACCAATACATCAACTACTACTTCCCTCTCAAGGATAGCTCAGCTGCCTATCCACACATCGCAATCGTCGACCCAAGAACTGGGGAGCAAGTAAAAATATGGTCAGGACCACCAGTGCCAAAGGCCGGAGACTTTCTCATGCAGTTAGTTGAGTTTCTTGACCGCTACAGTCTCGACATTACAAAAACGAATCCAGTTGCGAGACGGAAAGCAGAGAAGCCCAAATCGTTTGATGTTGATCGACTAACGGAGGAAGAAATGCTGGATCTTGCTTTACAAAACAGCCTGAACAGCAACGGAGGTAATGATCACAAGGACGTCGATCCCGATGAGTTGACAAAGGCTTCACCAGAGAAAGGCAAAGGCAAAGGAAAGGAGGTTGAAGAAGATGAGACAACAGCAGAAAGTGCGGATAGTGCGGGCAATGCTCTCTTTGCGCAGATCTCGTCAAGCAATCCTCATACTGCGCCTGCGGTGAGTGCTCCCGGCACTACTCGCATTCAATTCCGACACTCCAATGGCCGTGTAGTCCGAGTCTTCAACACTAACGATACGGTCCGACGACTGTACGAGTGGCTCAAGGCGGAACCTTTGGAGGGCAAGGCCGGTGTGGTATTCGAGCTGAAGGCAACGGGCAAGGACTTGATTGAGGACTTGGATGAGACGATCGAGGGCGCTGGGCTGAAGAACAGCACGGTTATGGTAGAATTTCTGGAGGACTGAGATCAATCATAGTGATACGGTCATCTCTGGCAACTCAAAGGCGTTGTTTCTGAGCGGAATCTTTTGGACTTGGCATCTTATTATCATCTAGGAGGAAGGGAGGGACGGAAGGCTTTTGCCGTTCAGCAGATACATTGGCCGGCGTTAGATTCCATTTTGCGGAGCTTTCCTCTTTCTACAGTACCTAGATTCTAGTGGCGAGCATGGCATTACAGGCAGATAAATACGAATTTATGAGCATAGAAACTGAAGGCTTTTCCGTCCAATCATCTTCCTCCTGGTATGATGGTATCTTTCCAGCCCTGTGAGGTGAGTGACCGCCCGGGGAGGTCAGATGCGGTGAGTCCGTGGCATGGGATGGAGATAGAGTATGGAGATTTGCAAGAAGTCCGTGAGCAGGCGAGCGAATCTGTGGCCATACAGTATTGCGAGAGATGTTCAAGGGGTGTGGATGATTGGCTGAGAAGCTGCATAAATTAAAGCACAACCAAACAGCCAGTCAATAGTATGTAGAGCTCTGATTTGATGCACACGCGTGTGTCTCCTTTCATAATGTATGTGGTGTAAACAAAGAATACTGACTGTCATGGGCCAGCGCCAGCAAATGAAGCAAACGAAGCAAACGAAGCACGCTTCTGCTGCTTACCCAGTTACCCAGTTACCCTGTCGCTGATGGGAAAACAATGGCCTGCTCCCTTCAATGCCATTTAATGCTACAGGTGCGCTGCTCCAATCACAAGCCAACCTTCCCCAGATTGCTGAAACCGCGTTCCTGCATTCCAGATCTCGGCCGGACAACAACACACAGCAGGGCTAGTCTTGAACTAATAACAACACCGCCCGCCGCCATATTGCTTCTCCTCTCGGCCGGGCCTTCGAGGATGGTTAAATGTTCTTGAGTTTCGCATACTTTCTCTCTTACTACCTTCTTAAGGAAGTCTTACATTTTGCCTCTCTTCTTTTCTTAAAATCAGCTTTACGAGGTCCTCCCTCCTTGGAAATTACAACAACTTCAAAACCGACCCCTCCAACTTTCCAAGCTAGGGTGAATAGCACGAAGCTGTCAGTCGAACTACCGCAACGCTCTCGTGCCACGTCTTTGTACCGATTGCTTTCGAAGAATTTTCTTTCCTAGTCAGCTTCTGGAGTTTCATAGATCTGTTTCCCGACCCGCTGGCAGACAACGTCCACGCTTTCGTCTGCTAGGGTCTTCCTGGTGAAGGAGGGCGACGACGCAAATCCTCACGAGCTCTCACACCTCTCCGTCTTCCTTTTCCCAGACCTGGCAAAGCAAACAACACAATATGGCAAGCAGTGGAGGCATGATGAGTGGTGTCGTAGACCCCGAGACTATCTACACCAAGCAGAATTGCATCGGTATGGCGCCCAGATTCCTTTGATCGCACATCATTGCTGACCAGACAGGCGGTGGCAGTTTTGGGAAAGTCTACAAAGGGTGCGCATTCTCCTCGCTCTGCACAACCAAACGAAATATATGCTAACATTCTGCAGTGTTGACAAGAGAACCGGCCAGGCTGTCGCTATCAAAGTAATCGATGTTGAGAATGCAGAAGACGAGGTGGAGGATATCATCCAAGAAATCTCGATTCTCTCCGAGTTACACTCGCCCTACGTCACCCAATACCATGGATCATACCTCAAAGGCTCGGATTTATGGATTGTCATGGAATTTTGCTCCGGTGGGAGTTGTGGAGATCTAATGAAGCCGGGATTGATTGGGGAGGAATACATTTCGATAATCATAAGGGAATTGCTTATGGGATTGGATTATCTGCACGGCGATAAGAAGTTGCATAGGGATATCAAAGGTAGGAGGCTGGAAGCTATACTAAAATGTTGTGCTAACAACTTACAGCTGCAAATGTCTTGTTGGGAGCGAATGGACAAGTCAAGCTTGCGGATTTTGGTGTTTCTGGACAACTCTCAGCAACGATGACCAAAAAGAATACCTTCGTTGGAACTCCCTTCTGGATGGCACCCGAGGTTATCAAACAGTCTGGTTATGATCATAAAGCAGACATCTGGTCCTTGGGAATAACGGCCTTGGAATTGGCGAATGGCGAACCTCCATATTCAGATATCCACCCTATGAAAGTACTATTTCTGATTCCCAAAAACCCTCCACCCGAGCTCGAAGGCAATTTCTCGAAAGCGTTCAAGGACTTTGTGGAATTGTGTTTACAAAAAGATCCAAAGAAGCGACCCGCCGCTCGAGAGCTGCTGAAGCATCCCTTCGTACGACGAGCAAAAAAGACGTCGTACTTGACGGAATTGATCGAGAGACACGAGCGATGGGCGGTTCATCACAAGAACGAGGATGAAGATTCGGACAACGATCAAGAGCAATCACCACAACCACAGACTGTGCCTTATAACGATGACTTATGGGACTTTGGAACGGTGAGACCTGCAGGAGGCCGAGCCGCTGGGCGAGCAGGACTTAATGATATGGGAGATTCAGCTACAAACTCGAGATCGTCGAGGTCGTCCGAGAGTGGAGAGGATTATGCCGAACGTGCTAGAAGCCTGTCGCCTCAAAAGTTGAAGGATTCAGGATATGTATCAAGCGCTGATACAGTCAAGATGAACTCTCCCATCACAACTCAACCCAGACAAGCATCGCCTCAACGACGCCCGGTACCACAAATGGCACCGCCGTCTCCTTCCAAGATCCCCTTACCACCATCTCCAGGAAAGAGTCAGCCCTCTGGACTTGAGACACCAAGACCGCCTCCACCAAAGTTCATGCCTATGCAGATGACAGCCGAATCCCCAGACTACGACCGATCTCTACAAGAGCAACTCCAAAAGGATATGAGCTTCCTCAACATCGGGACTCCGTCTCCCCAACCCTCGAGGGCACCATTAGCCCCACCGCATCAACCTCAATTTAATGTTACGCCTTCGCAGCCACCTCGTCCGCTTGCTCAACAGCCATTGCCCAAGCTGGGTCCTATCAAACTACCAGAGATCCCACCATTTCGAGGCCAACCACTACAAAAAATCACAAACCAATTCCCTACCATACCCATGAACCCACAACCTCAAGAATCAGACGCTTCAATGTCACAAAACGCAAAACCACGTCTCCTAAACCAACAACCATTGCCTGCACTCCCCTCTAAGGTTCGGGATGTCACTCCTCATCGGGATAGCCTAGGCGAATCATCAAGAGCACCCTCCGCCATGCCCTCGCCCACCCCAGCCAGCCCAACTGGCGAACTAGATGCCCTAAACGATGTCATCTTCCCCGCCCTCGAAGAAGCGCTCAAACGTCGGCAATACCGTCTCCAACAAGCCTTCCGCTCCACCGGCACGACACCAAAGCAACAACGCGCTCAGGCCGCACACGAGAAATTGAGAAAGCTAGTCTATAAACTTGCACATGTTTGCAAGGAAATTGATCACTGGGATAAGCAGGAGCCAGTTGGTATGGGTAAAGATGTAGATGTTTTCCTTGAGGGCTTATTGGAGGAAATCTTGGTGAGGGTTGAGCCGGCTGATGAGGATGATGAGATGATGAGATGAGATTGGATGAAGGTATGAATTTGAGATGATTCGGTGCGACTGGGGTTGATAGTTGGTAGGTGTGGTGGGGAGTTGTGGGGAGTTGGGAGTTGATAGAAGGGCATTTAGGAGTTGATGGTTGATGATGGGTGATGGATGGTTGGGGAGTTAATGATGCTGTTACTGTGCCAGACAGCGAAGCAAATGAATTGTGGGTGGGCATGGCTTGGTTGTGTGGTATTCATATTGTACAGGATTACATTGAAGTGTAAATACCCCTAGGATTGAGTTAATACATAAGGAAGCTTTTTCTTTATTTCTTTCTTCTTCCTTCCCTTCGGCCCTCCTTCATGTCTTCGTGATTTACATCTGTTACATCATGCCCTTGCTCATTCAATCCTGCTTTCTCACTTACACCAAGTTTCTAAGGTTTCTGAAGTTTCTAAAGATATTGATGGATATGTGATATGCGTTGATTGTATTACTTCGGGGTATGGATGGAGAGGAGCGTTAGCAAGGTACCAAGGTAGACAGGTAGGTTTGCACTTCATATTCTTCATCCAGCATCATTGCAATATTTCCATTAATACGGGCAGAGTTGGCAGTTGGGGAAGGGAATTCCTTCTGACTCTCATCTCTCTCATACCTCAAGAAAGCCCGAAGAACAGGACGTAAAAAAAAACTATCCAGCCTACTCTATTATTGTGTACCTAGATACACCTACCTAATTTGGAAGAGGCAGGCTAGACCTGGAGATTTTAGTGAGCAAGCTGAGGAACTCACGAAGACGGTTGGACGGATGGATGGGTTCGTCCTTCCATTCTCAACTGGTTTTGGCTTTCGCTCGTTTTGGAAGTTTGGGGTGAGTTTGGGGGAAGTTCGGATTGGGCTGTGAATGTTGAGAAAGAATGTACGGTAAATGTTGAGAAAGGGCAATGCGATGAGGATAGAAGGGGGGAGGAGGAGGGAGAGGAGAAGAAGAGGAGAAGGAGAGAAGAAGGAGAGAAGGGGGAGAGAAGGAGGAAAGAAGAAGGGGAGATGGAGGAGAGATTGAGGGAAAGAAAAAACATTCAGTGTACTCCAGTTTAAAAATCCTCGCGGTTGAAACGGTTTGAAATAATTTAGCTGCTTGAAGATGGAGAGGGGGACTTGAAGAGGTGGAAATGGAATGGGTGATCTGTTTTGCATAGGGGAACGGATGTGAACAACACAAAGGAAAGTTTATCATGCAATAAGCTGTATTTAAACTTCAAAACCTTCACAAACACGCCTAATTGTCTGTAAACAGAAAACAGTTTTGTGAATTTGAAGACAATGTCACGTGTGAAGTCTAACTCTCGGTTAATTGGCCAATCAGACGTGTATTGCCTCAACAGACAAAGTAAACAAATGTCAACATGATTGCATTTTACGTCAAAGACAGACCTTATACAGGTCGCATCTTATCAGTGCCACTGTCATGGCTAATCGTCAATTTGAATTTGTTTGTTTAATTGCTCTGCTGCTGTAATGCAGGTAGGTTGTTTTGGTCAGTTTTGCATATACCCCTCCGACTTTTCTTCACACACTTGTTCATTGTTCAAGTACAAAAAGTTCGCTAAGCACAAAGTCCGGATGAATAAAATCTGCGCTTTATGGTTGTTAAGAGGGTTAATTGCTTGACTTTCAGCGTGCAGGATTTCGTTATTAGTAAACTACCTTCGAGACGCATCCTGTCAAATTACAGTCAGGAAGCACGATTCCCGCCTGTAGGTGTCCCGTTCAAGCGAGAGCCCAGTCTTCGACTTATTCAATGCCAGATATTGCTACCTTCTGGTAAAATTCAAAGCTTCTAGGCCCTGTGTAGTATTCTTAAACTGTCAAATGGCATATGTCTCGGTGAACAACAAGCTCAGCTTACTGTAATCCCTCGACTTCTCAAAATTCCTGGCTTGTAGGTTACTAATACTATCATCACTTAATCGTCGACCAACCCTATCTCACCGACATCTTTCCCCATCTAGGTTTACCGGAAGCTGCTATTAGAGGCACCTAGTTACCATTTCACCTTGCAGCCCCCACCCTGTAAGTATATCCTCAAAATATATCGCGTGCCCCAAAAAATCTTACTTCCTCCATCACCACCATCACCACAACTATCACCACTACCGCCACCAGGAGCATCGCTCCTACCACCATTTTCTGTTGCTCTTTCTTGCTATCATTGATAGCAGATTCCTCTCTCTCTCTCTCTCTCTCTTTCTCTGTAAGTCGATTTGCAACCAGCCTTCGATCAGAGCTGATTTCGAACAATTCATCACTAACACCCTCTCTGACAGAGCCTCCCTCACCTCCTGCCATATCGCAAGATGTCGGCTCCTCCTGCCCGCCGTGGCAGTTCTTCTTCCTCCTCAGAGGAGGTAAGAGAGACAACGCCGGAGCGACGAGCCCGCAAGGGCAAGGACAAGGAGATCCCCGCCCCTTCTGCCCCTTCCACTTCTTTTGGCGAAGGTACTATTAATAACGAGGAAGTTGAGAGCCAAGGATACGCACAGTCCAGTGATCTCGCGCAACTGATCAATCTCTATGAGCAGTACATTTCTGCCGAGGTCATTGAGAGTATCTATGCAGAAGTGGGCAGCGATCTTGACGCAGCCAACCTGAGACTCGCTTTGCAAGTATCTCGTGGTGAAGCTCGGGGACCCCAAGATACTAGCAATGGCGAACGAGCCGGCGCAGCTGCAGCACCAGAACCAGAGGCACAACCAGACCTCAACTCAGAGCAAGTAGACAAGATTGATCAGTTCATGGCGATAACTGAATGTGCATCTCTCGAGCTATGCATCAAACATCTGAATCAGTCCAGATGGGATGTCGCTGAGGCGGTGGCTTATTACTACGCTGAGGCGACACTCGAGGAAGAACGTGAAAAGCAACGTATGCTCCAATTGGTCAAGCTCCACGAGGAAGTTGCTGAATTGCATGCAATTACTAAAAAGCCGGAAGCTCTGTGCAAGAGGGCGCTTCTTATTCTAGGCGATTATCAGAAGGCCTGGTTGCATCTGATGCATAAGGATAGGGCCCATGACGCCAATTACAAGCGTGAGAAAGATCCTAATCAGTGTTACTATCAAAATTCTGACGACCAGAACACTAACCTTAACCTAGATGGTTACGGACCTCCAAACGCAGCAAATGCAGTCTCGGCAAATGTTAGAGAAGGACAAATCGGAGGAAGTGCCATGGATATTGATACCGCTGTCCCCAACAACTTCAGCAAGGGTGACGAACCAGATACATCAAGACCCTCGAGAACCGCTAGTGAACGTTTGCAGAAGCGCAGCGCTTCAGAAGAGCACGGGGGACCGCAAACAAAGCGAGTTAGGACGAGCGGAATACAATTGGTAGAGCTTGCAAGTTTCCTGGAGTAAGTGTGTTGAATTGCTGAAATTTTTTCTGGTACTAACAATCTCTGAGCAATCACTTCGGACACGGCGGTCACGAGAACCCAGCTGCAAAGCCTCACCTGGAGCTTAAAGATATCATGGTGGCAAGTAAATGGGCTGAGTAAGTACTTTAAAGCAACTTGATCTCGATATAGCAAACTTACTAACATTTTTCTTAGTGTTAACTTCGGGAGTAATCTTGAAGGCGTCACAATTCGACTTGATAATAGACAAGAATACGACTTCATGATTCCGTTGAATCTTGCAGAAAAGATACCATACATGAAGGAGAAGCTGGAGGCTCTTCGGGAAGATGATCCAGCAGTCGTTTCCTGCTCGAAAATCCAAAGCACTACGATTCATTTGATACTCCAATGGGTTGAAACAGGACAAATTAAGCTCAACGAAAACAGCCGAGGCGGTCAACAAATCGATGAACTTAGGCAATTTATCGATGGAGGATCATCCCTAGGAGTCCTGCTTGTGGATCAGAGTAACACTATCGTTGAATACTTCAAGCAAATCTTGACTGAGGATCGCCGCGCATTACGGGGTCTTCATTTACGATGGGCATATAAGGAATCCGACCCTGCTGACTCTGCCGACCCTGCGCAACTACAGCGTCAGGATATTCTCAACTCATTGCAGAAGCTCTTCTCTCAATTCTTATGCAAAGAGTATATTCTGTACAAGGATGACCCTGTGGCACCTCCATACGGTGGACCTCAATACATCCCCGCGGAGGAGCCCGTGCTACGGGATCTGCCTTCATGAACGGCTTTAGGTTTGACACAGAAATGAAGGCTATTGAAAAGTTCAGGTACGATCTCTTGGATTGGTTCGATCAGGCTTGGAGAGGACGAGAGCATCAGAGCAGCAACGCAAATCAGACAACCTCGAGCCGATCCTTCCTTGATCCTTTCACTGGAACTCGATTCATTGCCGACTGAGTGCCTTCATCTCAGATATGTTGGATGGCCTTGACTTTGCCCGTGCTGCGTATCTCTGATCGCATCTCTGCCTTGTCTCTCGTTGCATATCCCTGGATAGTCTCGATTTGCTAAAGCTGCGTATCTTCAGTCGCGTTTCTGCCTTGTTCTTTATTGCCTGTCCTTAACATCGTCAACTGTGGACATCAAAGGCATCAATGAAATCTTCATCTACAACCACCGATTTATATTGGAAGGTTTGCACTTCTTCTTTTCTTTCCTTTCGCTCGTTCTCTAGATCCAGACTTGATCTTACGGGTCAACAGACGAGCTATTTACATTTCAACTCATCGGAATCTTTGACGATCTCGTCAGATCACATTATGATTCTTGTTGCACTTTTTCTCTTTTTCTTTTTGTCAGCAGACTTTTGATGATCTTTTGAGGTCATCCTACAGCCTGTGGAAGGGGCTTTGCGAGACTTCTGATGATCTCGACAGGTCCAAATGCACCAAATTTCCCTTCTACACCATGGATTTTTGATGATTTCTTGAAGTCGTGCGATTGTCTATGGTGGAGGAGACTTTGCCAATTCTGCCCTAGGCTTTGACTGATCACTTGAGATTACGGCACAGTCTGAGGCGGAGGGATGCCTCAATATGCTTATATATCTTACGTTTAGTTATTCTTGCTTGACTACAAGACAATTACTAGACGGCTACGAGATTTCTCCTAATAAAAATATCAAAATACTTGTCTTCGCAATTGGTACTCTGTGAATCAAAACATGTATAAACTTGTGATTAAAACAAAATCAGGCCCCGAACTTTACGTTTAGCAAGTGGTGCAATGCGATCATAAGAAGCAGATGAAGTTTCGGTCAATCGAAGGTATTTTTGGGAGAAACAAGACCAGCTACTAGCAGGCATCTTCCAAATTTAATGTATCTGAATTTAAGTTCTAAAATTATGCAATCTTTCTACATGAGGAGTCTCCAAGCACCAAGAATCAATGCCGCGGTACCTGGCAGATGTTAGAATTTTATTTAGACATAGAAGAGGATTTTTACCAGTGCAGACTCCCATCAGCCATTGCAAAGTCTGGAATTTGACAGCTTCCAGCTTTTCTCTTAACCCTGCAACTTCTTGCTCAATCTTTGTTTCCGTTTCTTTGATCTTCAATTCTTGGACATTCGCCTCTTCTCTGATCCTTCCCTTCTCGAGGTTCAAGTCTAGCCTCACAGACGCCTGCGTCCTGCTGATTTCATCCCTCAACCTACTATTAAGCTTGGCCAAATCGTTTGTGAGTCGTTCATGAGATGCTCGTGTGGTAGACTCCTCGGTCGAATCTGCAGATAGTAGCTCTGAGCGAAGTTTCGCAAAATCGACTTTTTGTGTGTATGTAGCTTTGGCTTGATCTTCCCTCAAAACCATAGTCCGGGTAAGATTTTGAATACTGGTTGCACATACGTCAGTGACGTTGCAAGAAACCACCTACAGCATTAACGAACCTTTCCTCAATCACATCGCTCAACACTTTCATCATCGCTACAGCCTGGGCTTCCGTAAAGCCCTCTTCCTGTAGCCTTTGTACAAATTTGAGAGTGTCGAAATGATGGTCTCGGGATTGACGAGCTGTTGCGTGGAAAGGCCGTTTGAGAGCGGGGCTTTGCAGCATGCTGTTTTTGGGCCGAGAAATGGTATTGGTTCTGTTGCGGAGTACGGGGTTTTGAGCACGCACTCTTGTACTGGTAGTAGAAGGCTCATAGCTTGTTGATATCGAGCTCAAAGCTCTGATGGCGGTGTTGCGATGAGCTGGGACTGGTTGCCAGCTCAATTTGGGTAGTAGGAATCGTGGAAGCATCTGCGCTGATGCCAACCCCGCGTTGGCCATTGTCGCAGCCGGATCTTTAGATATAGAAGACTGTAATTGTTGGAATACTTGGTGATTCACGAGGTAATGAAGGCCTTTGTCCGGGTCGGTTGTCAATTTCCTTTCGCCGTCGTTCGGAGCATCTTCATCTTCAGATGGGAAACTGGGACCTGGCGCGCTTTCATCCCAAAGTGGTTTAGCGCCATTCACCAACGAGAACGAGTCACCAAACCCACATCACATCCATCTCTCCAGAAATTCGTCAAAGACATTCACATTTCCGCTTTCGAGGAAGTTTCCCTATCGCCAACTCTCAAAACTACTCCTGTCTGTACAGACATCTCAGCAACCACCTGCGACGCAGTACCGGCCTCTTCAGCAACCTGGTTGTCAACTTCTAGGCGCAAACTTTACCCCACCACAAGCGATCTTTCAAGAAATTACTCAAACCTCCACCAACAACCAAACAAGCAAACTACCCACCATGGCGGCCATCGGCGATAGATATGGCAATGATCTGGACTCGGATTCCGATTCTGCGCCCGGTTCTCCCAATATTGAAGCACAAAACGACTTTGACGATAACGTACCCGAGCTTGATGAAAAGCCCGCCAAATCTTCATTGAAGAAATCCAGAGACACTGCTCCAGCAGTTAGCCGACCTGTTCTCCCACCTCAAACCGAGCCCAAAGACCTCGATGTCAAGACCCTCAGCCCTCTCACACCCGAAATTATCGCCAGACAAGCAACGATCAATATTGGAACAATTGGCCATGTGGCGCACGGAAAGTCAACTGTTGTGAAGGCGATATCAGGAGTGCAGACTGTACGATTTAAGAATGAGTTGGAGAGAAATATTACGATCAAGCTTGGTTATGCCAATGCGAAGATTTACAAGTGTGATAACGAGGACTGCCCCAGACCAACATGCTTCAGGAGTTACAAGAGTGAGAAGGAGGTCGATCCGCCTTGCGAGCGGGATGGATGTGAGGGTACATATAGACTTCTCAGACACGTTTCGTAAGTTGATGGAGTCTTCCAAGTTTGGTGACGGGACTAACAGATGTCAAGATTCGTCGATTGCCCCGGTCACGATATTTTGATGAGCACTATGTTGTCAGGAGCAGCTGTCATGGACGCAGCTTTACTTTTGATCGCCGGAAACGAAACCTGCCCACAACCCCAAACCTCTGAGCATCTTGCTGCCATCGAAATCATGAAGCTCGACAAAATCATCATTCTCCAGAACAAGGTGGATCTGATGCGAGAGGAGGGTGCCAACGCACATTACCAATCGATTTTGAAGTTCATCCGAGGAACTGTTGCTGGAGGAGCCCCAATCATTCCAATTTCCGCACAACTGAAATTCAACATCGATGCCATCAACGAGGCTATTGTTTCCACTATCCCTGTACCACTTCGAGACTTCACCATGGACCCACAGATGATTGTCATTCGATCATTTGATGTCAACAAGCCAGGTGCTGAAATCGAGGAGTTGAAGGGAGGTGTTGCTGGTGGAAGTATCCTTCACGGTGTGGTGAAGTTGGGTGATGAGATTGAGATCAGACCAGGAATTGTCACTCGTGACGAGAAGGGAGCCATCAAGTGCACGCCAATTTTCAGCCGAATTGTTACGCTGAACTCCGAGAACAATGAACTCAAATACGCTGTTCCAGGTGGTTTGATTGGTGTTGGTACTCGAATCGATCCTACACTGTGTCGTGCCGATCGTTTGGTTGGTTTCGTCCTTGGTCTCAAGGGGAGACTTCCAGATATTTACGTCGAGATTGAGGTCAACTACTATCTCCTGCGTCGTCTCCTCGGTGTCAAGACTGCTGATGGAAAGCAAGCCAAGGTTGCAAAATTGGCTAAGAACGAGGTTCTCATGGTGAACATTGGCTCAACAGCAACCGGTGCGAAGGTCGTGGCAGTGAAGCAAGATGCAGCAAAATTGGTGTTGACCAGTCCTGCGTGCACGAATGTTGGCGAGAAGGTTGCCTTGAGTAGACGTATTGAGAAGCATTGGCGTTTGATCGGATGGGCTACGATTGCTCACGGTGAGATCTTGCCTCCAAGCACTTCCTAAATGGATGTGATATTTTGAGTCAGGGAGCAACCCAGCCTTGTGGTCAGCATAGAGTGCATTACGGCATCAGTCGAAATCAATGAGTTCCTCACAAATCGACCGATTGATAGATGGATTCCCTTAGGTCATGTCCTCAAGCCAGCATTTGTGTGTTTATATCCCATCCACGCATATATTCACATGTGTATTTGGAGTTGATAGAATGGGCAAAAGTTTAGCGCTCAGAAATGAAGAAACCAAGTATAAATTTTCGCTCCCAATTTGATGTGATAACGTTCATGTTATTGAAGCTTTGCGTTCAAAACCTTTGGTTTCCTTGTCATCCACGGTCTCTCGAGTACGCGCGCATACCTTAGAATATGGCGGTTGTTCCCCCTTTCTCTCAATTTTGTATGATGTTCACCAAGTACATTTACTCATTTCTATTTCTTTGTCAAGATACCTTCCTTATTTTGGAAAGACCCCATCCCGTTGCCAAGGAATACGAACCTTACTGATCAAATCACCAGACGCATCTCCTACCTTATTAGTCATTGTTGGGCGCTTGCAGCATTACAACACTTTGCATTGTAAACAGATGCATACACTACAATATCTGCATACCTTGATCGATACCGCGTCAAGATGGCCACTCCAACATATACCCCTTCCCAAATCCAATCCTACCTAACTCACATTGCCTTCCCCACCTCCAAACTCCAACCACCCACCCACGAAAATGCCAAAACCAAAGCAGGACTCACCTACCTCTCAACTCTCCAAAGATACCACCTCGCCACCGTCCATTTGAGAACATCTCGCTCCACTATTCCCAAAACAAAACTCTCTCCTTCGACTGCGAGGATTTGTTTGATAAGATTGTCAACAGGAAGAGAGGTGGGTATTGCATGGAACTCAACCAGTTCTTCGGCACTGTATTGAGAAGCTTGGGATACGATGTTGTGAGTGTTGGCGGTAGGGTTTGTAGACCCGATGGTCGGTTTGGTGGGTGGTGAGTTGTCCCTCACATATCTCGTGCTTGGTATGAGTTGAAATTAAGTGGCTGTGGAGGGATCATCAAGTGAGTCTTGTCGTTCTGGAGGGTATTATTTACTTGGTTGATGTGGGATTTGGAAGTGAGTCAGTTCGTCTCGGTCTTTTAATCGCACCCGAAAGAGTTTTTTTTTTGTATATGTTATTAACTTCAAAGCAAGGTCGCTGTCCCACTCGTCCCCTCCCGTTAATCTCAGAACATATCGAGCCATGGGGTTCCACTCTCGCCAGTAATCGCCTGATCTTCAAATCTCCCTCCAATCCTATCATTCAAGGTCAATGGATCCTACAACACCGCATCCCGGCCCAAGAAGACTGGAAATCTCTGTACAGTTTCACGCTCACGGAGTTTCACCGGGCCGATTTTGAAGTCATGAATCTAGCTACTAGTACGTCGCAAGAGAGTATTTTCACGAAGAAGATTCTTGTCGTGAGAATGTTATTGGATGACGAGAAGGGGGAGGTGGGGGGTGTGGTCACGCTGGAGGGGGCGAGGTTGAAGAGAAGGATGGGTGATATAGATGGGATTGGTGAGGCGAATTCGAAGGTCAAGGTCTGTAGGGATGAAGGAGAGAGGGTGGAGGAGTTGAAGGAATGGTTTGGAATTTGTTTAGGTGAAGAGGAGGTGCAAGCTATCAAGGGTAGTGATGCTGAGCTATGTGGTTCTTGATAGAAGAAAATACAAAGGAAGTGAGTAGTGACTTTGAAACATTTAGCTGCTTAATCATGATGCGGCTCACGTCGTCTCAGAGAAAACGAAGCACAATTCCCAACCCTATGGTGAAATCTATACACTACGTTCAGTACTAATTGTCAATAGTATGTAATTGCGTATTTCTTTGGCAAGATTTATTTGGTTCGGCATCGTCGATTCCGCGCCATGGGTTCGTTTTGGTCAAAAGTGGTCACACTTGAAGAGGCTCGAGGAGGAAATAATGATCATACTGTGGGAAAGACGTAGGCGAGGAGTCAACGAAATCTTAACTTTCTCATTCCCTCAACGACAACTACACCATTCCTGTTGATTGCTAGAGAATGGCGGCACTGGATTTACATTTTGTTATCTAACCATCAGACTTCATGGTCGAATCTTCAAACGTACAGCATTGAAGGGAAAACAAACTCGACTCATGCACATCTAAAATGCGCAACGGACTGACTAAATATATCTGCTCTGGCTACCTGACTCCGCTCTTCTACTCAAATTCGGGCTCTTTCTTAGCGTGGTGAGTCGTAGTGACAAATAATACACCGCATTCTAACCATGTCACACTTGTCCCCCTACCCTTTCGGCGCCTCGACCATAACGCCAATGTATGGGGTACATATGCTGTACTTTCTCAAAAAGCTATGGCCCCTTCTTGAATTTGCGGTATCACATAAGCCCACCGTCCATGTTTCGTTTCAAAATCTCATAAGTGCGAGGATGTTTCCTCCCTAGACCGAGAGAAGATGCTATTTCGGACGTGACCGAACCAAGCAGGTACTGTATCTTATTTGGCTATTGATGTCTTGAGTACAAGCGTCTCATCCGAAATTTTGATTGCCTGCCTAGGTACCGCTCGTCTGGCGTGGATGGACAAATGACACATAACTTTTCCTGAGCTTTGTTTGGACTGTATGATGTGATGAAGAACTTGTGTACCTCGGAGATGGTTTTCAGCTGAAAATGCTGTCCCATGAGCGAAATTTGTCTATCATTATCACCGAGGACGTCGTCTGGAACTGTGTGGATGTAATAAAGAAGATTTGATCTGAGGGGATGCGATTGCGTTTGCTGAGTAGATTCAAGATCGTACTTGAATCGGATTTTGCGAGGGTAGTGTTTTCCCCAAGTATCAATCTTTGTCCGCAAATTGAGATTAACGAGAGAAATTTCGAATCGGACAGAGTGGCGTTGCTAGAGTTCATATCTAAAATTACCAGAAGTTCTCCTGTGCTTCGTGCCCCATAGCTGTGTTGCAATCTCCATGCTCTTCAATTCAACGCCAACTGACTGAAGTTTTTCAGGAAGAGATATTCTCCTGAAACAGTGTTTCTTCGTCACTCAAGGCGAGGAGGAACTCGACAGCTGATCTGTGGACACAAGGAGAGACAGGAATGAGGTGATTCCGACGAATATAGACTTCGTGGAATCATACCGCATCCTTAGATTTGGTAGCGATTTGCATTCGCCCCTGGCTCATGGTGACACCAGATCCACGGCCCTGAATTTGGGTTGCACTTCATGTTTCAATTGAGAAGCGAGAAGTAATTGCTATTCAGTCGAAACAAGAGAACTTCTGACCTGTATATCGTGATGGGATTCCAACGATGAAGTAGGCAGCGAAAGACGACCTTTAATATAAGTTCGGAATATGGTGTTTGTAAAGAACCCAATTGATCATAGATAGATGTGCCGTAATTACCTGGTATAGTGATACTAACAAGAAGGGTAAGAACTCATCCGATTAACCTCACGTGAGACTAATTGGAGATCAACCGACAACTTCCAGACTTCTGGGACAGACAGTCATACCAAACTCAACAAAACCATTGACACCATACTTCAATCCTCCGAGAACCCAGAAGCCGTGGTGAACCCTCCAGATTCAGCATGGTAACAGTACGCATGTGCCATCTCAACTATGGAGATTGACAATTGGATCGATCTGGCCATTCTCACTGGTACTCCTTTCGGAGAAACATTTTCGTCCAGTCTCTGAGCACTCGCTACGATGACTGGGTATATAACAAGATGAGAAAGTCCACCAGAACAGACCGGCAAGCAACTCACACTCGCTTCGACTTCGACAACTCACCAGCATTATTCTTTCTCCTCTTCGTCTCCTCTTTCGATCTTCCTCGACCAACTCAACATCGGAAAATTAAGCTGTTAATCATTCAGACAAGATGCATATCTCCAGAATCACCTTCGCAATCGCTCTGCCTTTGGCACTTGCAGCTCCGGCTCCAGCTCCAGCTCTGACTGATGTAAGCATGAACCTCTTGTTTCCCACAAGTTCATGAGACTTGAACTAACAGTTGAGCGAATAGCTTGAGGCCCGTGGGCTTTTGGGAGGCCTTTTGGGAGGCCTCGGGGTGGTGCTCCAGCCGTACCAATTGCTGCTCCCGCCTTACCAATTACTGCTCCCGCCGTTGGAAATGCTCTTCCCGCAGTAATTGGCAGCGTTGTAGGGGGACTTGTGCCCGCTGTAGGGGGACTTGTACCCGGTCTAGGAAGTGTCGTGCCAGCTGTAGGTGGTGTCGTTGGAGGTGGAGGAGTTCCAGGTGTGCCAATCCCGCCTGTCAGCAACGATTATGGAAATGGTCCTGTTGGTCCAGTCACACCACCAGTTGGTACGTTGTCGAGCAGCTGTTCCTAATCATCTGTTTCGCCTCTATTTGTTTTCAAAAGATGTATATGTTAGATTTGGTACCATGTGAGCACATACTAACCAACGATGAATAGTCCCCCCCGTCTACCCACCAGTTGGTAACCCAGGCACTCCAGGCGGTGTCTCTCCTGTTCCTACCGGTCCAATTTTGCCACCGGTTCCTGGTAATGGTGGTGGTGTTTGCAGCGAGCGATATCTGGCTGGCTTCGTCGATGCTCTTCGCCTCATCAAGGGCTACAACGGAAACGGAGGAAGTGGAGGAAGTGGAGGAAACAAATACGACAAGCGTGTCCTTGACGGCCCCATCAATGTCGACATTCCGAATCTTCTCAAGGGATCAAATATTGCAAACGGCCTTGCGACCAACGCTTTGTTCGGTGCGGTATTCAACAATCTCCTCAATGGCCTTTTAGGTCTGGCATAGATCGCCGTGGAGACTTGAAAGCATGAGCAAATGTGCATGAGATTTAATCGTTGGTGTTGTTCTTTTGAATTTTTTTGGGCTTACTTCTTTGATGTTTTTGGTCATTTATTACTATCTTGTCGGGGAGGATGATCGGGAATTTTGTGGACCTTTCGTGGGATGCAGATTGTACTAGTATATGGATCATTAGAAGATTGTTTCCGAGTTCTTGAATTAATCTTTGCATTTCTCCTTAACTTGATGTGCCCATGGTGCGTGGTGGTCTTCAGACTTGTAAAGGTGAGAGAGAATACTGCCACTCGAACGACAACGGAGAACATTACATTGAAGGCCCCGAGGGAAGTCGAAGAAATGGGTTTGGGCATGTACATACTGTTTCATTTTGTTTTTTCTTTGGATCGCTAGGTGTTATGTCTCAGCGGTCAACTTTGACAACCAGTAGATGTGACAAGATGACCCATATAATCCAAGAAAGAACGGAAGGAGGGAGGAAGGCTGCATTCGACAATAATATGGCCCCAAAAAATCAAAGTATTCTGTCTTAAATCTCAATCTTCTCATCAATAAACTTTCAAAAAGTTTATTGGGTGAATCAGAAACGAGTCCTTGCTTTCGAGTGTTCAGGTATGCAAATAGATAGAGGATTAAATGAGGCCAGAATAATATGTCAATCACACGGCACTGTATTGGCAAGCAAGTTGTGCTTGCTCTTTCGGCAAGCCACGATTTTGACGCCACAATGCTAATGAGCAACGCACATCAACCCTCCCTGTGCGAATTCCCTCAACCGAGTGTTTGACGTAAATATGGCCAACAATGGCAAGGCTCGCGCAAATAAATGCATGCGGTGTTCCGTAGTGTGGATGCCGATGCTTGTAGAGGTAAGCCCATACTCTATTCGAGATGGGCGACAACTTCACGCGAGCCCTGCCGAGCCTGCCTGCCCGCCCTGTCAGAGTGTACGAGCGTTGCATTCAAAAATGTCCCAATGGGGCAACAGCAAGGAAGAATCAGGAATCGATGAAAAAGGCTGAGTAATAACGTCGCCTCTCGTATACGGAGGTACAGCATGTGAGGGTTGTGATGCTGCAGATTATTCTGGATGTTTGACTTTTTCGTGATATGAGGATCATTCAGCCTCACGCCTTGGAAAGGTGTGATTGTCCTGTAGTGCTGCGGTCAACAGTACGTCGTACTCGAGGCAGAGTCGTAAAGTTGCGACCTGATCGCGCACAGTTGATATCATTGGCTCCTTCGTTGAGCTTGTGGCCGGTTGGCGGATGGTTTGATGCAGCCTCGCGGCTTTGTTCTGCTTCGGGAGGTTTGGTGGGAGAGGAGAGATCTGGCTATTTTTAATCACAGAAGTGGTCGCCATGCTGGCGTCCGGACGGTGTGTGATGAGGGAAAGAAAAGGATGAGTGAAGATATAAACACAGTGAAACGTGATGTGAATTGTGCAAAACGAGCGGCCTTATGTGCCATTTAATATGAAGATCGTTCTGGGAGTTCAGCCTCATTTTGGTGTTGTTTCATTCCTTGAGTTGTTTCTAATTTGGGCTGACCAAAAGGCAGGCAGAAAGCTCAAGCTGCCCTATGAGCCTATGCCCAGTGGAGAGCCTAGAGAACTAGAGCCGAGGGAGACTAGCGCTGACAGCAGGCGCTAAGCGAGCTAAGCCTATATCGACGTTGTGCATGCATGTTCTCTCTCTCAGCCCCCAATTTCATCAAATTCATCTGCCAAATCTGATGGTCAAATCACCAGAAAGGGAACCGCCTTTGCTTGGCTACCTACTATTTGCTATTGTGCAAGTACTATACAGGCCGAGAGAGAGAGAGACAGAGAGACAGAGATGAAGAATCGTTGAGTTATATTGATCGATTGCTTGCTCTATTGTTGGCATTGTTTTCTGTCTTTGTTGGATTCTTCTTCTTCTTCCCCCTCTCTCTTTGACGTCGAGAGCGTAATGGAACACCAACAGCCTCAGGGATGGAAAAGATATGGATTTTGTTTGGCCGTTGGGATGCACAAGCCCATGCTCCTGCAGCCCCCCAGGACCCTCCACAGCACGCACAAAAAAGGATGGCCAGGATGAATCGGAGGCGCAGCCCTGCGCTGAGACGCTCCAGAGGAAAATCAACCAATTCAATCTCATGTGCCGCAATAAGAATCCTTCCGCTTGTCAGCCGTATTTACCAAAGTATTAGATGTGCTGCACCCCGACAGCCGCCGTGGGGTGAGCTGAACCTTCTCTTTTCTCCCCTTTCGACTTCTGGATGTCGTTTGTGATCCCTTAACCTTCGACGTCGCCCGCTAACCTCACCGGTGTTTTTGCTGTTTTTGCTGCCGCCTTGTTGTGCTTGGAGAAGAAGAAGATGATTCTTTCGTGTCGTGGGTTGGTGCTGGTGGCCTCGACTCTTGCTGTGTGGAGCGAGCTTGTGGGAGCTCAGGCTCAAGGTGCGAATGGGATTCAAAGTGACGGACAAACTGCCGCAACATTCGATCCAACTGCCTCTCTGTCGTCCTCCTCATCGTCTTCATCGTCGGCATCTACATCTTCTGCAAGCTCATCATCCGTGGCACCAGCAATGGCGACGGTCGTCGCCGCCGCAAATAATCCTGTTTCACCAGCAGTGCCAAATGCAAACCCACAATTAGCCCCAGCGATATCGCCGAATGGGGAGATTTATCCACAACAACGATCACTTTGGGCCAGGAGGCTGTCTTTGATTATACCATTAAGCCCGGAGCTGGGGAGTTGGGGAACAATTTCGCAATTTTTCTGGCCCAAACTGGTGCGACAAGGGGAGTCCCATTGAGTGAAGTAAACACTAAAACTATTGTCCAAATTATTCGTAAGTTTGGTCTTGCCATACGCCTCTTATTGCGTAGCAGCGAAACTAATATTCTCGACAGTTTGTGACGATGGCGTATGTCGATGTAATACACCTGGCAAATGCACTATTGAGTTCTTGCCTAATGCTCCGGCTCAAGCGAAATGGACTTTTAAATATAATACTGTCATCAACAAACCACTATCCTCGGCAAATGGCTTCTTCCTGTGCTTTGGAACAGTTGCAGGCTCTACTTTTAAATGTTCAGTGCCTTCCGATTTCTTCAGCCTTGAAGGCGCGCCGAGCGCGGATAAGGGAGTCATAGTTGGTGGTGGTAGTGTATATGAAGCTCCAGAGAAACCTACCGAACCCCTCGTCATCACTCCAGAGAAACCTATCATTACCTATGAAGGGATGCCAACACAATTCACTCAAACGGCATTTTCTGCCACTCCAACTCCAGGAACAACAATGACCGTGACAGAATCAACCTCAAATCCACAGGTACTTCAACAGGAAATCCCAATGGCACAACAACCACTTCGCCCAGTTCGGGAAAATCAGGTCTCTCTACCGGAGCAATCGTGGGAATTGCCCTTGGTTCCCTTGTCGTTCTCTCTCTTCTCGCAGCACTTGCTCTTTTCTTCTGTCTTCGTCGACGCCGTCGAGGCCAATCCGCGGGAACGACTCATGAACAAGCGATGCTTACTAGCTCCCACCCAGAAGGCTCGTCGCAAGACCGCCTCGCCGAAAAGGATGGCGCAGTACACACTCTCATTCACCCCAACTCGAACGACTCGACTTTCCTTTTCCCCGACTCCAACTCGAACGACACGGCCCTAAGACAGACATTAATTCCTGTTGCAGCCTACGGAGCATCCAGGGATCACAATGACAATAACAACAATAACAACAACGAATTCCACGACACCGAAACCCGCGAAGTAGAAGCTTCACCCTACGACCACGCACTCACCACCTCCGCATCAGTCAATGCCCCCGTCTTTGCAGCCACCTCAACAACTCCCCGCCGTAACCCCACCAATGCCTCCGCAGTCTCCGCAGGCGGCGTTTCCGCCCTCTCACGAAATGTATCTTCCGCGACAACTGCCTCCGCAGAATCATACAACGACTATCCAAATCACCAACACACCAATTCTCAACTCCAAAATATCGGCGAAGAAGGCAATTCCCCTACGAGTGTAGAGTCTCAAGCGAGGTATGGAGAGACGCCAAGACACCAACCACAGGTGTTTGATAGAGGATCGGCTGCATCGCCCTTCTTAAGCGAGCCGGGTATGAGTGCGGAGGAGATTGCGAGGTTAGATGAAGAGGAGAGGAGGATTGATGCTGCGATTGCAGCCTCGGATGCGCAAAGGGAGAGAGAGCGTAGTGGTTCGGGTTTGAGGTAACACTCGCCCTTGGGATTGTTGATCGATCAGTCAATCAAATCTCTCTGAACATTTTGTTTCGGTTTAGCGAATAATAAGGCTTTTAACTCTGTTTCTGTCGCTGTTGTTGTACTTTTCCATCGCAGTTTTTTCCTTACTTATACCTTGGAGCGGCGAGTTCGTTTTTTTTTTTCCATCCTTTCATCAAGGAGGAGCTGTGGAGGGATGACAGGAGCAAGGAGAGAGGGAGACAAGAGAGAGAGAGAGAGAAAATGGGCGGAGAGAGTATATAGATGGCAAAACGGGCACATAAATAAAACTGAAGTCCGACTACCTTCCTCATTTTGTCTAATCCATAATTACCTATTTCTGGGTACTCAATTCTGAAGAACTTACCTGCACTTTCTCGTAAGGCGAAACATCGATAGCGAACACAGCCTCCCATCTTCTGGGGATAACAATTGTTAGGCGAGAGCAAGTCAAAAACGACGACAATCACCCCTCTGTCGTTCACCACCCAACCATCTTCCTTCTTCCATACAATTCCACCAAACAACCCAACATCCCTCTATCAAATTCAGAAGCTCGACTAGTCGATTCGTTTAAACTACTCGACCGCAAGAGTCGCTAAACTAAATTAGATTAGCTAGTAGCAAAAATTCCATTGTAGAAAACAAACCCCATCGCTTGATATGTAATAATTAAACCCCCAAATCACGAATAAATATCCCTTAAGAGGGGGTTTTAGCCTAAGATGGCTAATTACCATCTTTTGTTTTTGGCAATTTTTTTTTAATTAATTTCTCTTTGGGGTTGGTGGTGTTAATGTGATGGGTGAGGGTTGAGATGGCCTCTCAGTCCTTTACAGTCCACAGAAAATCGAACGATCTCAAATAGAGTGCTTGAAATCCACGTCATTTCTGTAGCCAACGACGATTCAAAGCACGCCTTTTCTATGATTTTGAGAAGATGGCTTCTGGAGTGTCGTATTCTGAAATTAAAATGTGCTATATATAGCTGGCTAATTATACTTCCTCCATCTGCGGCGTAGATCTGCCAAGATATTCGATGATGGGGAAGAATACAGTATCCAGACCAGGTACGTCGGGCATATGACATCAAGAATATCTATGGCTAATGGTCGCCGACCTCGATTCCATGAGTATATGTCCCTTGAATTCCACTGTAGAAAGGGAGATGGAAGCATAGCAGCAATCCAATTCATTCCTATTTCACTATTGCCTCCCTCCTACAACTCAAGGAGCTTGATCGATTGATCGATTGATCTACCACAATCAGAGATGCATTTCACACTCCCACTCCTCCTCGCCTTCAGCACCGGCCTCACCTACGCCCAATCCCCAATCGCCTTCCCACCCCTCCTCGGCCCTCACAAAGTCGGCACCAAAACCCTCTACCTCGCCGCCAGCCCAGCAAAAGAAAATGCCTCCTCACCACCACGAGACCTCATGGTGTCCCTCTTCTACCCAACCCTCCCACAATCAACACCACCACCCACCCCTCGCACCAGCATTCGATGCAGGCTACGCCTCCTACCTCGAAGGAATGTACGGTCTCCCACCAGGCGCAGTAGGAAGCACACCATCACAAGCCTACCTCAACGCACCACTCTTCAACAGCCCCTCCAAAAAGGCAAAGGATAGCCCCAAAAAGCATCCCAATGTCATCCTTTTCTCCGGCGGCTATCGCAACAGCAGACTCGATTACACCACCACTCTCTCCAATCTCGCTAGCAGAGGCTACCTCGTTATCGGCGTCGATCATCCAAACGACACGGCATATATTTCCTATCCCAATGGACAAGTCGTCCTCAACACACGTGCAGAGATAAACGACACGACAGCCCCCGCCATCGTCTCTCTCCGCGTACAAGATTTAACATTCGTGTTGGACACTCTCTCCAAAAGCAAGAATATCATCCCGGCTCTGTCTTCCCGATTGGACGTCTCAGACGTCGCCATCTTCGGGCACTCCCTCGGCGGCGCTGCCACGGCTTCCTCGCTCATCGCCGACAAACGTTTCATCGCTGGCGTGAACATCGATGGCCCGATCTTCGAACCTACCGCTAGCATTGGGATCAAGTCAAATCGAGATTTCCTCATCATAGGCTCACAGGGTCACTCCAACTCTGTCAACTTTCCAGACTGGAAGAAGTTTTGGACGAATAGTAAGGTCAAGCAGACGAGTTCGAAGAAAGGACGGTTGGCAGTCGAGATTCAGGTGCAGGGAGCTGGTCACGCTGCGTTTAGTGATTTAGGTGTGTTTTATGGCATTTTGAGACGTTTGGGTTGGTTCCGGATATTGATCCTACTGGGGAGGGGTTTGGGACGATTGGGGAGAGGGTTTGGGCAGTTGAGGATGCTTATTGTGAGTGAGGTTTTCTTTCCTTGGTTTTGGTCATTACTTTCGCTGGGATGGATGGATGACCCATCGTGAGATAAGTAAGAAAGAGAAAGAGAGAAAGAGAGAAAGAGAGAAAGAGAGAAAGAGAGAAAGAGAGAAAGAGAGAAAGAGAGAAAGAGAGAAAGAGAGAAAGAGAGAAAGAGAGAAAGAGAGAAAGAGAGAAAGAGAGAAAGAGAGAAAGAGAGAAAGAGAGAAAGAGAGAAAGAGAGAAAGATAAAGAGCTAACATTGTATTTCTCAAATCTAGTAACCGCCTTCTTCGACTCCGTCTTCTCTGGAAAGAAGGATGTCTTGTTGACTGGACCGAGTGATCTCTTCCCAGAGGTTTCATTCAACGCCATTCCCTCAAATTGAAAAGAGGATAGGATTGCAAAGGTGAATGGGGAAGTGGGCACGTGGAAGTGGAAGTGGAAGGGGAAGTGAGTGAGGAGGAAGGAGGAGGTTCTATTAGGTCCTCCAATAAGCGAACACGTGATATCTGCCATCCATCATCACCAGGTGGTCTGGGCCATCTATGATGAAAGCGGGCGAACTTCTTTTCTTCAGCCATCTATTGGCAATGTATTTTTGAATAAAGTATGGTGGTTTAACAGTGGCTTTGAATGGATATACTTCATTCAATATTGGTTTGGAGGAAATGAATATATAGAGAATTGAATTTCAAACTGACTTTGCTTGCTACCGACGCCTCGTTTTGTTTAGACTTTTAGTTATGGGCAGGCCTCGATACAAAAGTGCGAGCAGCAGCATGTTGGTTTCATAATAGTTCTTATTCGCTTGCCATTCGTTATTCCCGAACGGGATTATTCTACTCACTCTTCTGCTACTATATGTAATGCGCACTCAATGCGTCTAATGGAGTAAAGGAAACAAAGGGAAAGAATGCAGCAAAGTCTGTGACAAGCTGCTCGTTTAGAAAGTCCCCCCATCTGCCCTATCATGCGCTTTCCCAAAACCAGAATGTGCAACAGATGAAGAAAACACACAGAAGAAAAGGAAAGAACACCGTAGCCGTTGTGGCTTGCTTCTTAAACTCCATCAATCAAACCAATGTGTGAGGCAACCCCCGCCTCAAAATATGCAAATTGACCAAAAAGAAGGGTCACGCTCGAAAAAGCAAAAACTCCGCAATCATGCCAGACGTACAATTCATGCTCTTAATTCCCATGCCCATGAAACCCAGGATTACTTCTATTACCTTGTCCATTTTGGTAGTACCCTTGCTGTCCTTGTTGTGGAGGGAATGGGTATTGCTGTCGTGGTGGACCCTGTGAGGGGCTTTGCCGATTATTCGGAAGAGCCGAGGTCGGTGAAGCCGACCAGTAGGCATTGGCTTGAGGTGATGACCAGCTTTGCTGAGGTTGTTGGCTTCGTGATGGGTACTGATTTACTGCATATTGCATCTGAGAAGGCAATGCCCCGGGCGATGGCTTTCGATACGAAGAACTCTGCTGCTGCTGTTGTCTTTGGCTTAATGCATTGTGAACTGCTTGGCTGTTGATTCCTTGCTTCATTTGTTGCTTTTCGACTTCGCGTTGTTGAATGGCGCCTACGAGGCCTGTCCCTTGGCTGTCCTTCCTGTTATGTGCCATCTTGATCAAAGGTTGGCCCGTCACTCTTGCGACATGCTCCTGCTCACGTGCTGAAAGTTTTGTAGCAATATCTCCAGATCCAGAAGGTGCTAAGGCTACATTCACTCCACGTGAACCGGGTCTTTGCAGCATGTCCGTCGAATTGTTACGAGAATGATTCGTGTAGAAATCGCTATCTCTGTTACGTAGTGGAGGGGTGTTGCCTTGCATGATATTGCCAGAAGAACCTTGTCGTTGATGAGTATACATAGGCCTTGCAACAGATGCGCGCTGTTGAACGAATTGCTCTGCAGTGATGACCTGGCCACCAGGCGAAATGTTACCCCCGCCCATGCCCGGTTGCCATGCCAGAGTTCGACTGCCCCCGGAGTCATTTCGTATGTGAATTTTATCGGGAGTTATGGCGTTTCGGCTTGACGGTCTTGAGTGGCCTCTGCTATCAACCTGATTCACCGGGGTATGTTGACGTGCTGAGTGGTCCACGGGAAAAGTGTTCATTCCCGGCCCAGGACTTTGATGTCCTTGATTTTGTGTTGGGTGGACTTTGGGGGCGGCAGCATAATTTAAAGTTGGTCCAAAATCGAAATCAGGCACTAAGGAAGTAGGTCGCTGCTTTGTTTCATTAATTTCGCCATTTCCTACCGTCCGCATTACACCCGCACGAGGCTTTTCGACGGATGTTCGGGTATCCAAGGATCTTCGGGTGCTGGCGTAGTCTGGCGACACTGTCGAAGCATTGTCATCATCGTATATACTGGTAATACCTGTATTGGATCTCTCACTATCTCGTTGTGGAGCAGAGAGCTGATGCGTGCTTTGGCGGATCATGTTGTAGGCTGCTTGATCCATGACAGGTTGCCCTTGATTCCAAACACCAGAGGACTTTGGCGCAGCACCAGGTTTTTCTACGCTGGTGTCCGCTCCTGGGAGAGGCTTACGAAGGATGCTTTGTCGGTTTGGCGCACGTGGTGGCTGTGATGAGGTACTGATTGTCGAATCGTTGGATGGGTGAGAAGTATGGCCCTGAAGAGGTTGTTGCTGTGGGTGAGAGTGGGTTGGTGCATCGTAGAAAATATTGGAGTTGTTTCCAGGAGTTCCAGCCTGAGATGCGTCTAAATTTGAAGAAGTAATGGGAAAAGGGGGTGGTGGTTGCGAATGTTGGGTGTGAGAATCGAAGTCTATAGGTTGTGAAGGAGATGATTTCTCAAATGAAAAGCGGCGATTTGATCCTGTTGCTAGACCTTCACGAGGAGCGGTTGTTAGAGGGAGCTCCTTAGTTTTGGCGTCAGACGACATTACCCCTCTCTGGTCCCTATCCTCCGATGGCCGTTCCACGTTCTGGTGCCTCTGATCCTCCGACATTTGATACGTTGCTACTACTCCACTTGCCCCAGCTAATTGGGAAAGAGTTGCGCTCGACATGCGACTGTTAGCTCTTCGCAGTTCTGGAGACCCATGAGGTTTGCTAATGGGCAGTGTACCAGGCGCGTGTAAAAATGCTGGCGGAGCCGCAACGGGTTCGGGCGTTGATGGTGCTTGTAATTCTTGCAACTCTCGAACCGGAGTTGATCGAGCAACTCTCTCGTCCTCTGAGTCCACTCGCTCGGGAGTATAAGCCAACTCATTTTGATATCGGTGGTCCTTGGTTGGGGATATACCTCGAGGAGCGTGAGGAGGTGGAGGAGGACCTTGCTCAAATTTGCCATCGTCAAATACAGTGTTTGGGCCGTCGGTGCGATCGAGCCCTTCGGTTTCTGAGACTGATCGATGATGTTGATGCATTAGGTGGCTCTGACCTCGAGATGCCGCGAAAGTAGACGATCCTGGAGGAGCGGAATCAGTTCGAGGTATTCCACTTGATTGTCCATCGACTTGAGGTGCGTGATTCCAAGTAACAGATGGCGAAGATCTAACGGATGCGCCATCATCAAATTGAACACGGCTACGGCTTGGGCCGAAGCTGTTCCGCGCACTTCTCCTACTGCCATATCGGCTATCTCTTCGACTACCGTTTTCAATGGCTGTCATACGTTTTGCAGTCATTTCTTTCATTCTCTTTCGCCATTCAGACTCCCGCCAGGTTGAGCTCCCTTGCTCCAAGATAAGGTTAGAAACATCTAGAATCTCTAGATAACCATATCTTCGGTGCTTTGGCATTGCGAACATGAGACTTCGAGAATCCGTCGTTTCTGCAATCAAGCGAGTTGGACGGCCATAGAGGGCAAAGGTGTCAAATGCCGGGAACAGCCATCGCAACAGTATTTCGAATCCAGTGACTGCTGCGTGGGCTTCTGGCATGACAAAGACAAATCCTTCGGTGGTCGTAGGAGGGTTGGAATGAATAGTGATTGATCCCTCGAGCTTGACAAGTGTCGAAGCATCAATTAGAGGTTTTGATTGCGGGTATATTGCAAACGCAGAGTAGGCATCTGTTATTGTTGCAATTGGGCGGACCTTCTTCGTCTTCTTTGTTTCATAAAATTTGATATCTCCCTTCAGTACTGGCGGAGAGGCTCGATCATAGGCAGATTTCTTCTTGGAAAGTTGTTTCTGAAGCTTTTGGACTTCCTTCTCATCAGGTGGTGTTATAACACACCAGCATCTTCTCCAGGGTGTTCCAGCTCCAAATCTGACCCTAGCCCAATCTGCCGTTGGAAACCTTGCACGTTCCAGTATCGCACCAATGTTGTTTAGTGTTTTGCCCTTTCCAGCAATGAGCGCTCCAGTATATGCTTCCTGTAAAGTGGAGTGTTCAAACATTGCAAGTCTGATTCCAGCGGTCCATTGAATGAGGGAGTGGTGCGAGTTGAAATGCAGTAAATATCGATTCTTGCCGGCCGTGGAAATACTGAGAACATTTTGCAGAGGAGCTTCGTTGTTTGTGCGAGTAGGCAGGGATTCAATCTGTGGAAAGTTAGCTTCCAGAAGCACTTCGAGCGGGTTCCTGGTACCATTTTAATTGACGCATCGGTAAGGTTAATGAACTTTGGAAGAACCTCCCCATCTTGACCCGCTGCATCCAGCTCTGCCGCATCCCATAATGACAAAACTGTGCCTACAAGTTGTGCGAAGCACTCGGTCCAGGTTCGGTCTGCATTCGCCTTCCCATCTGTTCCTATTAGAAGTAGCCTCTAAATGGCTCAGAGAGGACCTACGTGTGTTTTGGTCGTCCAATTTCAAAAAATAACCCTCCTGGTATAACTTATTTTGGTGGCTATTCAAGAAGGTAAAGATGGGTTGTAACTCCGGAATCGTATCTTGGGAAACATCCATGAGTGGAGGCTGGTACGTCTGTAGCATTGACATAGGCCTCGATGTCGAGGCAGCCCGTTCTCGCTGGCGTGTTGGGGTTTCGGTACTCAAAACTTGGGTGTTCGAGGCCTGATCGAGGGTGGCAGAAGGAAATGGTTCTGGTCGAGGCGATTCATGTTGGAGAGTTCCGGCCCTCCTTCGTCCAGGCCCAGGGGAAGGGGAAGGAGACGTGGTCTGGTCGCGGTTGCTGCTCGAGAATTGGGTCATAAATGACAGAACTAGATTGCGTTCCTGAATTAGCAACTCGCGCGCTCGCAAGCTCCCGGCTCTGCAGGCTCTCAACTACTCACCTCGATTTCGGGTAACCATCTTGACGAAATTTTGGGTTCGCAAGTAACGAGAGTTGGTTGTACAGTATGATTTGCGCAATGGTCAAAATCCGCTGGATCCGGGTTTTGGTTACTGTACAATGTTTGGGGTCCACAAAGCCGGATGTGGCCTTAACCCAAATGATGGGAGAACGAACGGATGATTGCGGTTTGCTGGGGGTACGGCTATCGATACTTGGGGTAATTGAACAGCGGTCGTCCCAGAGAGAGTGTGAGATGATGTACTCGTGAGATGCTGGGGCAGAAGCCGTCGTCGTCCCTTTGTTTGTACGGAGAGCGAGAAGCCGGCGAATTTATTCTCAGATCGCACGTCACTGCTGCTAAACAAGCGGTAGCAGGGGCAAAAGATTGGCGGGATGTAAGCTAGATGCACTACAAGTTGGCGATGATGGTGCTGAGCGAGAGAGTGACCAGGGAAAGAATGCGCTTCCGTGCCGGTGACAGAAAGAATAATGGAGAGACGAGACAAGTTGGATGGGTGGATGGATGGGTGAATGAATGGATGAATGGATGGATGGTGGTGGTGAATGACCTTGGTCTTGAGGTTCCCAAGTTGCGGTACGGGATACGGGCAGTTGATTATCCAAATCAAGTTCCCGTTCACATGAGAGCGGATACTGACTGTAAGGAAATGGGAGGGAGACTAATAGAAACAATAACCACAACAATAATAGCAAGCAGTAATAATCAGATCTGCGGGAGGAGGGAGGGGACTCGGACTCCCAAGCCCAGGAGGATGAAAAAGGTTAAAAAAGGGCTCACGGCCGATGCCAAGGGGATATGGAATCCAACGATCATGTACAGACTTCGTATTGCTCGTTTGTAAACCTGGCGGCTCTCAATATTGTACGCGTCATGTTGTTGATTTTTTGTAGACGCCATCCTTCAATCGTAGGGCTTTGATTCTTGGGACTTGAAACAAGAAGAACAGAAGCAGCACCATCCAAGGTGGACGAATTCTCCAGCCACACAGGTTGACGAAACATCACGGATTCCTGCTGCTGTACTACTGTACTAATAACCCACTATTGGGCTGATGTTTCTATCAAAACACATGGGATGATGGAGGAAGAAACAAAGTCAGGGTCCATGATGATCTGATGCTATCTACCAGGTACTCCGTCCTGTACTGCTGTAGGTGAACAGGGAATAATATCATCATCTCGCTCGTAATCTCTCGTACAGTACACTAACTCCGTCCTGTGCAGTACCTAGGTTGGGGGCCCCTGGCAATTCTTGATCTTCTCGTTGCCATTCCTCGGCGAAACGAGCTCGTTTGGATCGCTACATTACATTACCTGCCTTTAGCAGAAATGTACTGGATTGTAGCAACTCCGCCGCGAGCCGGACCTGAGCTGACAGGATGGATACATTGATGCTTCGTGCATACTGTACTCCATATCTTGAGAGCACCATTGTCATTTCATTCTTGAAGTGCCCCAATGCTCCGTTGTTCGAGATTCGAATGTTTCAAGGTCTCATTTGTTTACTGTGCATCCTCCGTAGGTGTTTATTGGCACTTCTGACCTCAGTGGCGCTGCTTCGTCAGTTGGTCTTGGTGTTTGTTTTCTTTGCTTGTTCCGTCAACAAGCCCGGCCTGCTGCTGCTGTCTTGGAGACGATGGGACGTGCCAAGCCTGCTTGTAAATCACCCGCCAATCGGTTGATCTCCGGCCCAGAGAGACCGCCCCCCAGTGGAGACACAACTTTGTTGAGACCAAACCACTGGAATCACAGAAGCTTCTGAAGATACTGAATTTGAATAGCATCTCTCGGTCCTTCGCCAACCCCAAAAGGTCCTTTGCTGGATGATCCCGCCTACTCTGCATCCCCCACGCCCTCCCTTTCAATCTCGAGAGTCCGATACAAGAGGCTGATCCCCCCTCAACGCTGGGATGAGGCGGTCGTCGGTTCTGCGTCCAACCGTTGTGCGAGCCCTCCCGCCGCGACCACCCCCAAACCCCCAGCCTCGTCGATCCCTCCTTCAAACCTCCCCGCGATGGATGCCAGAGATCACTTCGACAGGTCGGCGTACTGATGCTCCTGCAACTCGTACCCTACCACCTGAGGTGCTTCCCTTCAAGTTCGAGACCGGCTATGCCTTGTTTGCAAAGCGGGCACCGAGGCCCTTCCCTCCTCCCTTCTTGTCCCCGCCATCGGGCTCTTTTTCGGATCCGCTGAGTACACATCACATGAGCCGGGACAAGCGCATGTTTGTGAATGGAAATCTTATAAGAGGCTTCACAAACGGAGATGATGCCGTTTATGCCAGTGACCAGTTCATCTGCGCAAATGATGGCGTGGGCGCGTGGTCAACCAGACCTGGGGGGCATGCGGGGTTGGTCAACGTCTTGCCCTCTCAGAATTCTGCTAACATGTAGCAGACTTTGGTCGAGGTTGATACTACACTACTGGGCATTGGAGGCCGAGAAGGATGCGAGTCGTGCGCTGGGAGCTGGAGAAGCTTTCGAACCAAATCCAGTCGAGTATCTCCAGAAGGCATACGAGCAGACAATCAAAGCCACATCAGAACCAAACAAATGGCAAGGGACGACGACAGCAGCAGGAGCACAATTATACTTCGACAGAAGGGGTGACCCAAATGCCAATGCTGCCCCTTTACTTTACGTCACCAACTTGGGCGACTCGCAAATATTAGTTCTTCGACCGAATGATGCAGATTTGGTCTACAAAACTACCGAGCAATGGCATTGGTTTGATTGTCCACGCCAGCTTGGAAGCAACAGTCCGGATACTCCCAAGGACAATGCAGTCATGGACAAAGTAGAAATTGAGGAACATGACGTAGTGCTAGCTATGTCAGATGGGGTCATTGACAACTTATGGGAACATGAGATTATTGAGAGTGTTGTCAAGAGCATACATAAATGGGAAGCAGGAGAAGGGGGCCGGCGAGTGGGGATCGAAGAGGGGGCGCTGGAGGTGGCATGCAATTTGTTGCCCAAGAATTGATGAAGGCCGCGAAAGTTATTGCTACTGATCCGTTTGCTGAAAGCCCCTTCATGGAACACGCTATAGAGGAAGGTCTAGCCATGGAAGGAGGTAGGTCACTCTTTCAATCTAAAATGACTTGAGATTAACACTACACAGGGAAGTTGGATGATATCAGCGTTGTTGCGGCACTTTGCATGCGTAACACGGGATGAGAGTAGTTTTCAATGATTGAAAAGTCTCTCAAAAATGTGGAGGAGCAATCCATAAGTCTCTAAAGACCACCATTACTATAGCTATTCCGAGCCATATAAGGAGTCCGTTCTCCAGGCTATGAAGATTCAAGGCAAACCCAAGCCAGTCGAGGGCTATTTGAGTCCTATTCTCGCGCCAAGAAGTGCAGACGAGGCTGTGGGTGGGCGAGGGAGATGTAAGCCAACCAAGGCTAGAAACTAAATAGTCAAATGCAATCTTTTTAAGCAGTGAAGATTGCTACTCTCATCTCAATACCAGTGACTCTGCAACGAATCAAGTTCAATAACGCACTTGAGATGCACGATTATGAATAGAGCACTGGTTTTGGCACTCTCCCAATGAACGAGGCTGACGATAAGCGCTTATCGCACCTCCCCCAAAAGCTTGTTTCAAAAAATCTTTGAGCAACAACAACGTCGAAACATCAACCCTTCCCCTCCAGCCATCATTCAACGTTCCACAGCCAATTCACAACCACAACACAAAATGAAGATCAAACGCTCAAAACAATATCGCAAGCTGATGCAGCAGTACCAGCTAAACTTCGGATTTCGTGAACCTTATCAAGTTCTTGGTATGTGCTCCCTTCCTTTTTCTCCCAGGAGCAAAAAATGACCTTACTTAAACGACTTTACCAATTGAGGCAATGAAATACTAATTGGGAGGTTAAAATAGTCGATGCGGGAATGCTTCGCGATGCAGATAAATTCAAGATGGATTTAGTCGGAGGATTAGAACGAACGCTTCAAGGAGAGGTAAAGCCTAGTACGTTTTCCAACTCTTCCCTTTCTATCCTTGAGAGAACCTATTGTTCTGACAACCCACCTCTCCAGTGATAACCCAATGCTCTATGCGCCATCTCTACGCTGCCTCCTCAGAACCCGGCGTCTCCTTCCTAATCGACAAAGCCAAAACCTATGAACGTCGTCGATGTGGCCATCTCCCCTCCGACTACCCCGAACCGCTCTCCACCGAAACATGCCTTACCTCTGTCGTCGACCCCAAGAACAACAAAAACAACAAACATCGCTATGTCGTTGCCAGCCAGGATTTAGAGACGCGAAAGAAGATGAGGGGCATTTTGGGCGTGCCGTTGGTGTATATCAATAGGAGTGTGATGATTATGGAGCCGATGGCAGATGCGAGTGTGGAGAATAGGGAGAGAGAGGAGAGGGGGAAGTTTAGAGAAGGGTTGAAGAGGGGGAGTGGAGTTTGAAGAGGGAGAGGGAGGAAGATCGGGCGGAGAAGGGAGAGGGTGGTGAGGCGAAAAAGAGGAAGGTTGCAAGGGGGGTGAAGGGGCCGAATCCATTGGCGGTGAAGAAGGCGAAGAAGAAGGTTGAAGGAGAGGGTGTGGCTGCGGTTTCAAAGAAGGAGGGTAAGAAGGAGAAAGAAATCGTTGCAGAATCTCTGGATACGGCGGAAGGCGGCGAGGTAGAAACTGGTGCGAAAAGGAAGCGAAAGAGAAAGCACAAGTCTACTACTCAGGGTGGAGAAACGGAAGCAGCTGAAGCAGTGGAAGGAGGTGATAGCGACTGAAGCACATGAACATTATGCATGCGATCATTGCAAGGAGTCTTTGGAATCAGGAATGGTGTAATGGGGTACTTTAAAAAAAAGCTCTATATAGGTTGATTGTTACTATATTTGATACCCATAATTAGTCATGGGATGAAAACAGAAAAAACGTGTAATTGAATTGCTCTCTACTATATCATGGATTTAAAGCTGCGGTTTGGGAAAGGAAGGAAACATTTTCCATTTCATTCCTGATTGGTGAGATCAAGTAAGTAGGTTGGTAAGGTACAATATATTCTCGTGAACAAGCAGCGCTTGCAAAACAATTTATGATAGTAATGATGATGATATATCAGCTCGGAATCCGTCCGAGTTAGAATGGAAATGGGGAGACTAAGGTGCATTGTAATGTGATTCACTGTTTGTGACTTACGATTTTGAAATCCTGTTTCAAATCTCTTTTATATTCCCGTTCCTTAACATCTACTAAGAAGTATACAAAAAGTACGAAGCTCGTGTTTGTGATACCAGCTTCCCTACTCCGTTTGCCTCCTATACAAGTCTTGTGTCTGGATAGGATACTACTATCATATCAACCTTCAGGCTCAAGCATACTCATTACGAGATTACTAGCTCGGTGTAAAATCGTTTTCCGTCGGAGTGACGAGTCAAAAGAATGATGAAAGAAGATCCCCTCTGGTATCTCCTTCAACACGGATTGGCGTTCTTAGCAACTAGGGTCGCGAATTCAGGTCTCCCGTTGGCAAGAGAACCTCTGCCAAGAACGCCAATCCGTTGTTTGTAGGAGATAAAAGTAAAGAATGCTTTTTGGGATCCAGGGAAATCCCTCCCTCGCCCCCTAGACGAGAAAGCTAAAATATCTGTTTTATACGCAGATGGCTTTTTCAAAACGCGTGGTTTGATGTCAGTGGTGTAAGAGGAAATTGATACCAGCTGCTGCATGCGATGATTTGTGTCTAAAAGCAGGTACTAGACTGTAGAAATCTCCCGAACAGCCAGGTTGGGTCTCAAGTTGTTGGCCGCCCGTCGCTAGATGTAAGGCACCTAAGACTTTAGTCTTTTCTCTGATGTTTTGTAACGTTGGTTCGTGACACTTTGGAGCAAGTAACCCAAGATCAATCAATCAATCAATCAATTCAGGGACGACAGCGAGAGAGAACACCCACCCCGCCAAACTCGGCATCTTTTATTAGTGTTTCTCCACCGAATATCCGACCACCACGGTCCTGCGTAACCCCTGTCAACGTTCATCAGCGAAACAAAGGTCATTCATCACTTGCGCAATTGCCGATCTGGACGACAGCATGAATTTGTTGTTGAAGCTTTCGTGCCATCACCTAACCGACAACCCCAAGTTCTATGCGATCCAAGCTTTGCATGGAATGATCTAAGGAGAGGGAGTGCACACTACTACCTAGGTAGACGGTCGACAAGGAGAGGAGTCAACATGGCCCAGGAGTCCGAAGCCAACAACACAGAAAAGGCCGATGCTGCTATTCCTGCCCCGGCAGAGATCAATGGAACTGATGTGCAGAAGCCTGCTGTAGCAGCAGAGGAGGTTGAACGGGATGATTTTGGATTACCGGTCAAGAAACATGCGGTCAAGCGATCACTTACGGGGCAGACGGCGGAGGAACAAGACCAAGCAGGCAAGGTGGCCAGTATAGTGAAAAAGATCAATGAGAAATCTAGGGAGGAGCAGGAACAAGCCAAAGCGGAATATAGGTTGGCGAAGAGGGAGCGGAGGGAGAGAAGGGAGAGGGGGGAGGACGAACCGGAGAGTGATAGCGACGATGACCAGTTCTCTAATGCGCGATCATCACCCGCTCCCAGAACTCGAGAATCGACACCTGCTCCTAGGACTCGAGAGTCGACACCCACCCTCGAAGTCGACAATCGACCCCGCTACGCAAACCACAGAAACCCGTTGAATCCCCAGAGACTTCTATCAAGCCACCATCCGACGAAACCGAATCTAAGGAGCTCCCGCCGAAAATCGAATCCCAGAGACTTCTATTAAGCCACCATCCGAAGAAATCGTTTCCAAAGAGCTCCGGCCAAAAGTCGAATATGCAGAGGACATAAAGAAAGAACCAGTAAAGGAGGAAATTGTGAAAGGGGAACCTCCAGTTCTTGTTAAAGAAGAGGAGCCGAAACAAGATATCAAAGAAGCCGTTCCGAAGGATCCCACAAATGGGCATACACATGGGAAGCCCTCAACGGGCCAACAGGTGTCGGAATGGTCGCATCAACACGCACTTGCAAAGGAACCCGAAGTGAAGAAAGACGAGGAAGATGAGTGGCAGGAAATGCCATCATATGCACCTTATGATATTTATGACGACGATAATAAGTTAATTGCCAAAGAAGCAGCGGAATCTGATGACGGAAACGATCCATATGCAGCACTCGGAGGGGCAGGAAGAGGGTACACCAGAGTTCAGCTCGATGAAGATGCTCAATCTGCTACGAGTCTGGATGAAAATACTCAATATCTGTTCAAGCAAGCTCAGGGATATACTGGAGCGGGAGAGGAAGAAGATGAAGAGACGCGAGATGCGCTATCACAAATGCAGGCGACAAAAGATCTCTTGACAGAAGGGCAAAAGATTGCATATGTTGGCATGACTCGGTTGATTCTAGCTGGTATGCTGGCTGATGCAGAAAAAATTATCAGTACCAGGGAACCAAAAAGAGTCTTCTTCTCTCAGCAGAAGCTTTAAAGATGTGGAGTCAAAAGATGATGTTACGCTTGTATAGCCACATGGACGTTACCACTGCCGAGCAGATTATGATTGAACAATTGGCGGAGCACGATGTTATCCCAGCAGATTTGACTCCCGTACTGATGCAGAACGCGCGAGTCAAAAATCCCATGGCCAAAGACTCCTCTGACACGGTTGAGCCTGAATCTTCTCGAGGATCGGTTTCCTCAAGGCCATCTATTTCATCGCCTAAACCCTCACACACGCTTCCGCCTCCCTTCGAGGAAGAACCAGTCAAAGGAGTGCCACCACCGTATGAAAAACATGAAGGAAAGGATTTACCAGAAGTCCAGCTTCCCTCACAGCTTCCCACCACTGCAGATCTTGATATTGATCTGAGATGGACTGTTCTTTGTGACCTGTTTTTGGTCCTCATCTCAGACTCAATATATGACGCCCGCTCGAGAGTTCTGCTTGAGAAGGTAGGCAAGAGTATGTCGATTGACTGGCTTGAGATATGCCGGTTTGAGAAACGTGTGACAGATGCTCTAGAGATGCAGCAAGCTGCCGAGAAAGAGAACTGGAACGAGGACGATCACAAGGAGACCCGAAGAAAAGCAGCACTCAAGAAACGTTACATGATGATGGGTCTAGCGACAGTAGGCGGTGGCCTTGTTATTGGTCTTTCTGCGGGACTTCTGGCACCTCTCATTGGAGCTGGACTTGCTGCTGGCTTCACAACCATTGGAGTTGCCGGTACAAGTGGTTTTCTTGCTGGTGCAGGTGGTGCAGCCATCATCACCTCTGCTGCCGCCACTTCTGGTGGTGTTATTGCTGTGCGCGCCGCAAATCGAAGAACGGGAGCCGTCAAGACTTTTGAGTATAGGCCTCTGCATAACAACAAACGAGTCAACTTGATCATTACAGTCTCCGGGTGGATGACAGGAAAAGTCGATGATGTTCGATTACCGTATAGTACCGTTGATCCCATAATGGGAGATATTTACTCGGTTCTTTGGGAACCAGAAATGTTGAGAAGTATGGGAGATACTATCAACATTCTTGCCACAGAGGTATTTACGCGTTCATTCTGGTCGATTTACCAACTCACTAATACTGCATAGGCTTTGACGTCTGGTCTTCAACAAGTTCTAGGCAGCACGATTCTTATGACTTTGATGGCTGCCCTTCAACTTCCCGTTGTTCTTACCAAGCTTTCATACCTCATTGATAACCCTTGGAGTGTGTCTCTAGATCGAGCCAGCATGGCAGGACTTATTCTAGCAGATTCCTTAATTGATCGCAATCTTGGCACACGGCCCGTCACCTTTGTAGGCTACTCACTGGGATCTCGTGTCATTTTCTCCTGTCTCCAGGAGCTTGCACGAAAAGGTGCATTTGGCCTTGTTCAGAATGTCTACCTGTTTGGTTCACCCATGGTGGCAACGCGAGATGAATATCTGAAGGCACGCTCTGTTGTTGCTGGTCGTTTTGTCAACGGCTATGCAACTAATGATTGGATTCTGGGCTACCTTTTCCGACTTACCAGTGGTGGTATCAGCAGAGTTGCAGGTCTTGCGCCAGTAGAGAATATCTTAGGTCTAGAGAACCTCAATGTCACGGATTTGGTGCCTGGGCACATGGCCTATCGAACCGCCATGCCGAGATTATTGCGTGAGGCTGGGTGGATGGTGGAGTCAGATGAGTTCACCGAGATCGAGGACCCAGATCCAGAGAACCATGCCCAGCGTCAACGTGAGCTGATCAACGAAATTGAAGAAGCAAGAAAGGCATTTGAGAAGGAAGAGAAACAGAAAGGCGGCAAGGGCAAATTTTCCCTATTTGGCAGGAATAGGAAGAAGAAGAATGTCGAGAAGAAAGAGTGGGAAACCTACCAGGAGAGTAAAGTGGAGGAGAGGAACGGCGATGGAGGCTCGGGAAGTAACAATGATGGGGTGCTATTTGATGTTGAAGCCATCAGAGCCGAACTTGCGAGCGAGATGATTGAGGTCAAGGAACTTAAATCCACCCTACCGCCCATGAAGCTGGATCTCGCCCCGGCGATCACCAGTCCCGTGAACCTCTGCGGGGAACTCGCTCCGTCACCGCACCCGTATCCATGAACACTTTCAGAACTTCCAGCAATGCTTCCCCACAACCACGGAAAGACAGCTATGACGAAGACCTTCCACCTGTGCGAAACCTGGACAATCAACCTCGCGGCAGAGAATCAGACGAAATTCAAATGACCTTTGATAGTGCTTATGACACACCTCCGCGAAACTCTACTCCTCTGTACAACAACTACAAGTCTTCTACTACTCCTTTGTACGACAACAAGCCTCCTTCTACTACTGCTGCTGCTACAGCTACAACTACAACACCTCAGCAACCATATTCGTTCCCCCACGAGAGGAGGCCGTGGATAGAGCAGCTATCATCCAGAGGCCCGAGCTCAAAAGTAGCGTCACTACGCCTGTTGGGTTGGGATTGGGATTTGGCGCTGCCGTTGGCGCCGTTGGTGGTGGGTATGCGCTGTCAGGTGGTATGGATCTGGAGAGGAATGCATGGGCAGATGAAGATGATGATGATTTTGGACAGGAGAAGGAGATTAGCATGACGTTTGCTTGAAGAGGTGACAGAGAAGACAGGAGAGAAGGAATAAGAAGGATCAGATTGTGAATAACAACAAAAGATGATATATATTGTAATAAAGCAAGAGGAAAGAGAAAGAGAAAGGTGGATGTCGAGTGAGTGTTTGAATCTGATCTTTCATCCAGAGCGGTTTCGTTACTTACATGCATGGTACTGCGTGGGGATGGAGCGATGGGCGTTTTTACTTGTTGTTTTTTTGGAAAGAAGGAGAGAAAGAGAGACACGACTACCGTGTATTTTTGGACAGCGAAATGGATCGATAGACTAATAGTAGCGACTATGAAATGTATCAACGTTCCAAACAGACTCTGAATTATATATGCTTAGTTTGGGAGGTAGGTGGTGGTGAGCTGACTTCACAATTGACCATCCAACCCACCTTCACCCCAAAAATGTTTCTGCTTTTCAAAAATCAATACAATCCATAAAATTACAAAATCCCCAGGTTCGCATACATACACGTCTGATTGCTTTACCCGCGAGTATGAAAAAATTCGCCTCCTCGTTGGCATACCCGACCCAGGCAACCTGAAGATTTAGTAAAAAATGTTCATTAGAAAGATAGAAAAATTGACAAAACTCATAGCCAACCCCAGGGGTGGCTACTAGAAACCCTCGCTGCGGTTTTTAAAGTCATTAACTGGTTCTGTGTCCGCGGCCGTTTCGGGCAATCCCCAATACTCCATCCATCTTCTAATTATGGTATAATAGTATTTATAGGTTTTGTTTGAAGTGCAGCTATTGCCAATTGCACCAGACGAGCTGAGTGTAATACACCATGGCTTATTTTAAATTATAAAGATGCCGTATCTATGTTTGCATTTAGGTTTAGTACTAAGGGGGGAAGCAGTTGTTCAAGCGAAGCGAAACGTGGGTTTGTTCCTTCGCTTCGAGAGATTGGAGGGCGCTAGCAGTAGCTAAACTTCACAGGGCTGTTTTGAGAATAGTGAGGATTCTAGGGGTGCTTTTTGGTAGTGGTTGGGTGCGGGTTGCTTCGGTGATGCGTGAGTTCATTCTTGGGGTTCGGATTGAGGTGGATGGGTCTCGACATGCGAAATACACAATTCCAATGAGATTTTTGCGCAAACACCGTTCTGTTATTCATATCAGAATGAATGTACTAACTAACGCATGGAGAGAAGACTGAGAAATTAGTGCGAAAGCTGTAATCTTCTTGTCTGTATTGCTTTGTTCAAGAAAAGAAAGATCTGGATATCTCTTGACACCGGTCGTCTCCAGGACACTCCTCCCTCTTTCTCATAAACATAGACCTCGTCGCGATCTTTGATCTAACAGTCAACCAGTTCGATTTTAATATCTCTACCACCTTTCTTAAATTCTTAGGTGTGAGTATGTACGGATGAATCCACCTCGTCTCCATCCCACTTCCCTCGTTCGCTCGCCGAACTTCCTCGCCATCATTACGGTCTGTGTCGCATCGCTCCGCAGTTCAAATACCACTTTCTTCGCCTATTTACTATTTAATATAGCAGATCATTTACTTGGACGGCTGTATGATTGTAGATACGTGCACGCGAGAGAGAGAGGATTATAGTTTGAAGGCTTGCTTTCCAAATTTGCTGTGATTCTGTTGTTGTAAGCTGAGGGATGGAGAGGGTTGGAGCAGAGCAAAGATGAATAGACGCACTAGCAGGCTATATAGCAATCTCTTTTTATCTGATGCAGATCTGTGATAGAAATTCTGGTGTTCATTTGTGTTTGTTGTCTTAGCGTACTTCATCCAGAGACATGATACACAAGTCCACTTCGATGTCTGAACCACCTTCTGCCGATTGAATTCACTGTAGGCATAAAGAAATCACAAATGAATTATGAAGCAATATATTTTTCAGCTTTGAAGCCTCGATTGTTTATGGCTATCTATCCACCAAATTCCGTGGAGAGTGGGGAATCCTCAAGTAGGAGATCTATCTAAAAGTACCTGTAATCTATTCTTCATACGGGTATGCGCCAGAATTGCCATGCTGAAATTTGAAGAACAAATATGAAAACGCTGTAGAATTCAATATAATTGTACAAAGAAGAACGAACCGATGGTCGGAACAGTTTTTGTGTCTTTAAAAATAAGAGGGTTTTCTAATCCTGTACCCTAATAGTCGAACTTTTCAAAGAAGGAACGCCAAGGCAAAACTCCCCGCAAAACGCCATCCCACGCAGCCCGAATATGGTATCATCTCTACCAGTACACTTAATGCCCTTCTTTGTGCTTTCAAATTATATCCGCTCTCTCCCAACCGACTGGCTTCACACCAGTATTCTCAATGCCTTTGGTCGGCCTCAACTTTCCTGCATCCCCATTCGTAGTGCTGAACTCACTCACGTATGGATTTGGGTCCTTCTTCTGGTCCAAATTTCCGAGCGTGTGGTTGACTTCCCTGTGCTTTGCCTCATCGGCTCTGATGTAAAGCAGAAGATGTCTCATGGTTCTCTGCTCCTCGGGGATCTTCCAGTAGTCAACTGCCAGGTCTGGAATCTTGAATTTCTCATCTGCCCATTTGGGGAGATGGCCTTTCTCGACATCGGCAATGGCAAGGGTGTAGGTGAGAACAGCTTCTTCTTCGAGATATCCGACGAAACGATGAACTGTTCTTGGCGAAATAAGGTAGGAGACGAATAAGCCGTTGAAGAAAACACCTTGGGCTCCCAGACACATAAATCGCATGAACCAACCTGGTTCAGCCATCTTCAGGAATGTTAGGAGATGCATTCGTTCGTTGTATGCTTCCTCTAACAGCGTTTCGATCCATCCGTTGTCTCGTTGAAGACGACGGAGGGAGTGCAGATGACGAAGCATGCCTGCTACCATACCTGGTACGGCGGCAACGGATTCAAGGAAGATGAAACGAGTGAGCCATTTGGCTTCGCTCATTCCGTAGGGTTTGGTGGTGGTGACTGGGGATGGCGAGGATGCCGTGGCTGGGGTTTCGACATCATGCTTGTAACCAGTTGCGATATCGGTAAATGTTCGAAGCGTACGAACCATGAAGAGAGCGACTCGGTCGGAGAAGTCTTTGGGATCGCGGTGAGCAAAGTAGATGTTCTTTGTCATTTGCTCTTCCGTGAATCTGAGAGGGAGATTGAGGTCAGCGAAAGGTCCTTGCTATGCGTTCGAAAGGGGATGAACTCACTCTGGATGTGCCCATGCTGGATTGGTCTTGATGATTTGACCATGTTCTGGTTCAGGGAAGTAGTCCCGCAGGCGGGTCTGGGAGGTTGAGGAGAAGCTTCGATGGGTAGATTGGATGTGCATGTTGCTCATACGCAGACCTGCGGAGCTAGTTGAGAGGCCATTGCACTGAGCGAAGCTGGCAACAGCTTTGGAGAATTGTGTTGCCGTTTGCTTGGTGAGGGGAACTCGCGTTGATGCTCGAGCGACGTACATGGAGGTGTTTTGTTGTTGGTGGTGGTTGGAAGGGATTGGAATGGAGTATTCGGAAGGAGTCTATATGACTGGAGTTGTGATGTAGTGATGTGATATGGAGATGGTTGTGTCTCTGAGAGAGAAGTGAAGAGAAAAAGTAACAAAAGGAGTGCCTGAGTAGGAGGAAGTAGAACACTTATACGCCATCCTCCCAGGGCCAGCCTTCTCTGTAACACTCGCCGAGGAGGTTCGCGACATACAAGGCTGTGAAGCACGACCTATCAATATCTGCTTGCATAATCCGGGTGCAGTACGCGCTGCAACAATCAGGACATGAAGGAGTACATAACCAAGCCTGGGACCAATAAGAAGAAGGGTAAAGACGAAATGTCAAACTCAACACGAACTTCATTTGGCTTTTTTTTGTAATGGGCCGGAGATACAAATCCAGAGTTACGAGCGTAAGACGCTCTCAGCCTTGAGCCCTCCCTTGTTTTGGGAGGAACACGGAAGCATCGGGCGGGTCATGCGATGTGTCGGTACCGACAAAATATCTTGCCTGAGAGCTAATTTGGGCGATGACCAATTGCAAAGATGCTCTGGCATTCTTCAGCCTCGTCTTTTGTGGTCCTGAAAGCTCTTTGAGGGTCAGCTGCGAGCTCCGTGATATTCTCTCGGTCAAACGACTTCACCCGAAATCCCCAAGATCTCGAGATCGCCAGCAGCGACGCAGATACGGCAGGGATAGCATGGATATCAAATGCTCAAAATTATGACTCCCATGTCTTATTCCCGCCATATCATTGAATCATTCCAGGAATCCGTGGTTTCCACGGGAGAATGTGAGCTTATTTGCTCACATAATCGGGATTTGGCCTGATCCCAATGGCCTGATGTTTTTTTAGTCAGCTTCTGTGTTCATCAAAGTAGGGCACACATTGCCTATTACAGGTCTTCTTTCCTTTCTCATACAATAGTTCTCTGCCATTCAAGTATTTCGTAAAATGTTCACTCCCCTTAATAGCATCACATAGACTTTTCCCGAAGAGTTGAGCTTGTTTCAGTCCAACTCGCGTCCATCCAAAGCTGTGTTTGAAGAGAGACTTCCGGGGATTGTTAGGGATTTGAACTTTGGCACTCCCCATTCAACAGCGCGATAATCCTCCGGACAAAGTTTTGCCTCCGTACTGCTTGTAATGTAATACTCGAACAGTGCTACCCTCTGTTCGAACACATTAGTACGTCATCTACTCGTTGTTGTTCTTGCTGATATTTGTTAATTGCCGACTGGCAGAATTCAAGAGTGAGAATGGCAAAAGGAAGAATTAGAAGCCATGCAATGACATGCCCATTCACTACTGTACTCCGCACTACGTACTGTAGCCATGCCTGCACAAACCCCACAATAATCACAACGACTGCATGATCCGCGCACCAGGATATAGACGATGTTCAGACCAACCTCCAACATACTCGCATTTCCTCAAAGCATTTTCATTTTGATAGATACAATACCAACTACCTTTCAATATCATTCCATCACGTATTAGGCTGATACTTTTAGCATATTCATTTGGACCTCAGCCAATTCTAAACTTTCATTATCTCGTGTTATGTGGGCTCGCAGATCCAACAATTCGACTTCTCGGCTAAGAATCGTCCGGAGACTTATAGAAACTCACCCGGAGACTTATATAACACTACTTGCTACTCATGACGACAGGGCAAAATTTATCTAGATCATGAGATAAGATGAGTTGTTTCCACGGATATAGCACCAATAATGGCGGGGCGTCTTTGCACCGATTGATCGAAAGAGCTTCTTCCAAGAACCCATAAAAGCTCCTCCTCCAAATCCCGCTCGTATGTTCACTTTTGCCTCGTAATATTTCTCTTTCGGCTCTTCAAATTTTGGAGAAAGAAAAGACCTTCTTTACCATGACATCGCTACGCAATCTCCGTCCAACCGATTACGGAATCATGACAGTTGAAGATACCGGTGACGAACGAACCACCCACAAAGCCTCATGTCAGTGCGGAGCCATCCAATTCGAAGTCACCTTGAAATACGCCTTCCCCAAATATCCCATCAATACGTGTAGCTGCTCGATATGCACCAGAAATGGATATCTTCTCGTGTATCCACTCCGGCGAGATGTCGTTTTTACTCGAGGTATCCTCACTCATCCGTCAAAGATTGGCCCCTACCTACCTAGGTATATACTGTATTTTCCTGAGTGGCTGATGTGTAAATGTATAAATCCAGGTCTTGAAAATCTAGGAACGTACATGTGGAATACTAAGAAGCGTTCTCACAAGTTCTGTAAGACGTGTGGAAGTAGTCTGGCGATTGATTTAAGGATGGGCGAGCCAGGCCAGCCTGGTGAGAATGATCCGAGAAGGGACGTTATCGCTGTGAATGTGAGCCCTCAGTTTTTATGTTTTTTTCTCTAAGAGAAAAACTCCTATCTTTTGCTCTTCTTATTCTTTCAACGTACGAAAAAGTTAGGTACTGACTTATTGGTGGTAGGTGAGATCTTTTAAAGACTTGGATCTGGATGCTCTGGAGTATACGTTCTTTGATGGGAAGAATAAGGTACCACAAGTTGAGACTGCAGAGTCGTCCGAACCGTAATATCGAAAAATGCTGTCTCCTACATCTTTTTAGAATCTGTGCATTAGGAATCCTCGATCCTGATGATTCCTAAGCAAGAAAGAATGGAAGGTACTCTGGGCTTGTTCTTGCACCTTTTTGCTTCTTCATCGGCATTGTGACTCTCGCCGCAATGCCTTCAACTTTATTTCATTTCACTCCTCGGTATTTGTTCATCATAGCCCCATCCGCAAATTCTGTCTATCTTTGTCTATTTGAATATCTCTTTCCAGTTTCATTATCCTCCACATGGCTCTCTCCCACCAAAGGTCCGCGGCGCCGTCAATTCCTCTCTTCGCATTCGTTGGCTCCTGATCGTTGCCTGGATCTTCGCGCTGCTGGGTCTGCTATTTTCAGTTCTGCCCTTCGCGTTGAATGATGCGCTCAGCAGTGGCATTTCGATTCTTGTGGTAGATAAAATCCGCTATTTTTTCTTTTGCTTCCATCTCCTGTGCTTGTGCTAGCGGTACTGTGTGTACTTGTACTGACATTCCACAAGTTCAACGCTTCGTCTCTCGTCCCTGCAGATCCGCTAATTTCACCTCCCGAGAGTAAGCTGTCACAAAAAGGACGGATAGGATTACACGACTGGTATTCTGTCTCTTTCTTATGGATTTGCAAAGGGTTTTACGTCAGGGCGACAGATGGCATTCTTACCAAAAGGACTTACAATGCGACGTGCGAGTTCTGGCAATTGGGCAAGCTCGTTAATTTCTCGCTGAGTCGTCAGATAGAGCTGGATTACATGAGGGGTCTGGGAGCCATCGGTCCTGATATACTGGAGACGACATATGACCTACGCATCTCGATTGTGCTGTGGTTCAGCGGGGTTTGCTGTACAGGCTTTACCTTCTTGTTTCTACCGTGGACGTTTGCGAGAGAGAAGCTTCTGGGGACGAAGAACTGGTGTTTGTTACCTACAGCTATCTCATCAGTATGTTTTCCATGTGTTCTCTTGTCACCTTGGATGATCTCTTGCCGTTCGTGGGCTTTTGGGTCATCATCAACTGAAGTTCGAGCATTCATTTTTTTAACTTGAACAATTGGCCCAAAACATCACCCAGTCCTTGATGTCTGGTATCTATAAGGCAGACACTAACAGTGAGTTAGGCTGCCTTCTCTTTATTCGTTGCAACAATATGTGTGTTGGACAGCCAAATTCGTTCCAAAGCACAACTCAACAGCAGTCTATACACATTGAAGGGCAGCATGGGAGAGCGTTTTCGAGCATTCGCCGTTCTTGCAAGTATGTGTATGGCTACTACCTTTTTCTTGGGCCTGATGGGTTGGGGTGGCGGAGTGTGGCTAAAAGATAGTCTGCCCGTCAAAGTTTCAGACGACGATGAGCCAGAAGAATCCAGTGATAGACCACCAGCTGTCGTTAGGTTCGATGATCTACAGGAGTTGGAGCCGAGACCCATCGATGAGGATATTGTCCTGACTCTTGACGATTTAGATGGAGCGCATCTTGAAGAAGTGCCAGCTGAAGCGTGTTTGGGAGAGCTGGAGCGAAGACTTTACAACACCCCAGAGCAAGCATCACCTCAATCGCCCATGGAACTCACCCTCCTGTCGCCGAGACCGATTGCAGCTGACGATCCTTTCGAAGAGGAACGCGTGCGAGATGAAGAGCAAAGATTGCAAAAGAGAGAGCAAAAATTGCTGCTCCAAGAAGCACAACGCCTGGCTGACAACGAAAGGAGGGTGAGGAGACACCAAGCGTTGCGGATGGAGGAGTTGAAATCTCGTTATGGCCGGTAGTTGAAAGCGCGTTATTCAGCGGACGGCATCATTGGGAGTAGTGGAGTTCCATTGGCATAGGTAGTCTGGGTTTTGCACACGTTGCATTTGCTGTAATCCGAAGGTTGTGACTATGGTTGGTTAGGTTCATTATGGATTAATAGAGAAAGGGATACTCATTTCATGGTTCGGCGCTTGAGACAACTATAGAAAGTTAACACTCCGTAATCCTGTGTGTCCATGACCTTTCACAAACTAGTGAGGTTGTGTAACCGTGAGATCATGAGAAAAGAGTTGGATGTGTCTCGGGGTTCTGAAAGCAGCATCACATCACGATGTTGTGCTACAAAGATGTGTCGAGGATTGTGTGTGATGGTACGAAGATTGTCCTCATACGCCGGTTGTTCTCCATTGCCAGTTTCGGCAACTTTCTCCGTCGAGTGCCCGCCAAGAGATATCAATAGCCGTCTGTTGCTCCGTTGCCCAGGGCAGCTTAGCAATTGCCGTAGCTGATTCGACGGATAAATTGCAAAAGGTGGACTGGTGTTGAATGGTGGGGTTCCTCCCTTCTCCAAGATTCGGATTTCCTGTCGAACTGCGGTGGAACTGGGGCCGAGTTCGCTGGGTTGTAGGGACTTGCTTGGTCTTGGTCTTGGGGACGACGGGGATGATGGTCTGCGCGGATTATTTCAACCTTCTCATGACTACTGCACTACTTACTCCATACCTCTGTTGTTTATACCTTCATCCTTCTTCTCTTTATCCAATTACTTCAGACAGATCCAAATAGCTGCAACAATGGCCAAGGGACTCGATGCTGCGGAAGGTACGTTAACAAGACAAGACAGACGATTCTGCCTCGAATTGAAAAGATGTTCGAGCTGGGCTAACTTCTTTCTCAATCTTTACACAGTTGCTAAACACAACACTCCCGAATCCTGCTGGGTCTCCCTCTATGGAAACGTCTGGGATGTGACCAAATTCCTTCACTCCCACCCCGGTGGCTCGAAAATCATCCTCAAACTTGCAGGACAAGATGCAACCGAAGACTACGACCCCATCCCCCAAGGCACACTCGAAGAGAACCTCGATCCGTCCTGCAATCTCGGTCCCATCGACCCAGACACAATTCCCAAACCTCTCCGATGCCGTCAAGCCCCAGGAAACACAAGCTGCTGAGGATGTGGATATCCAAAGTCTATTGAATCTAGATGAGATAGAAGAATTGGCCACCAAACGAATGTCTGCAAAATGCTGGGCATACTACTTCTCTGCGTCCGATGACCTCTTCTCCAAATCCTTCAACAATCTTGTCTACCGCCAGATTCTTCTCCGCCCTCGAGTCTTTGTAGACTGCACACGCTGCGACACCTCCACCACTCTCCTTGGCCACAAGGTCGGCACACCGCTCTACGTCTCCCAGCAGCTATGGCCCGACTTGCACACCCCGATGGCGAGCGTGGTATCGCTCACGGTATCTCCTCCTTCGGCGCTCTCCAGATCGTATCCCACAACGCTTCCATGACACCCGAACAAATTATCGAGGGTGCCCTCCCTGGTCAAATATTCGGTTGGCAAATATACGTCCTGCAGGACCGCAAGAAGAGCGAAGGGTATATCGCAAGGATCAACAAGATGAAGGAGCATTACAAATTCATCGTCTTGACCCTAGATGCGCCAGTTCCAGGGAAAAGAGAACATGATGAGAGATCAAAGGATGTGGAGTCGAGTGTTCCACTTACCGCTGGGACGAAAGATGGCAAGAAGAGACCTGGTGGTGGAGGTGTGGGACAACAGTTGTTCTGGGGCACAGCGGCGGATTTGACATGGAAGACTACCTTGAAATGGCTAGCCCAGCATACTGATTTACCAATTGTGTTGAAGGGCATCCAGACGCATGAAGATGCCTACCTAGCCGCACAATTCGCACCACAGGTCAAAGCGATCATCCTCTCGAATCATGGTGGCAGAGCAATGGATACAGCGCCACCCGCTGTGCATACCCTATTGGAGATCAGGAAGTATTGCCCAGAAGTGTTTTCGCGGATTGAGGTTTGGGTTGATGGAGGTATCAAGAGAGGAACGGATGTGGTTAAGGCATTGTGTTTGGGTGCGAAGGCGGTAGGTGTTGGACGAGCTGCATTGTATGGTTTGGGAGCTGCAGGCACGGAGGGTGTGGAGAGGACTTTTGAGAGTAAGTTTTCTCTCGTTTGCGTTATTAATTTGGCTGATACTAATCGTTTTAAAGTTCTGAAAGGAGAGATCGAGACCGCGATGCGCCTTTTGGGTGTAGAGAGAGTGAGTGATTTGGGCCTGAAGCATGTGAGTAATCCCCGAATTTCTTTCCTTCAGTTGTGTGTCCTAACAACAATCATCAGATAAACGCCCGAGCAGTTGAGCGAGATATTTACGACGGCAATGCCGGCCTGGAAAAGCTTGGTCTTTGGGTGAAAGCCAATTTGTAGAAATTTACCCACTTATGTATGTCACGATGAAATAATAGAGATGATGACTTGTGTTTGAATCCCCAGATGTTCGTTGAAGGATACAGGAGCAAGTATTGTAAGTTCACCTCGTGTCTACGAATTTCATAGCCTGTCAATTGGATCTTCTGTTAGCATTTTTGTAATCCAGTTCGTACACACTTAAACATCCACCAAAATTTGTATCTTCAGGATCGCACGATATGGTCCAGCGATCTTGTCCTGAAGCAGACATCTCGGTTACAGAAAGACCGCCAAGTCCTCTCTTGTTTATCGTCTCGCTTCATATCAAGAACACCGGGCAACGTCACCTAAGGTTCTCAGCCCGGTTCTTTTAGTTGCAATTGAAGCTACACGTCGCTCACCCCACCTCCCACCTCCCACTGCTTCCACTGCTACCTCTACTTTAGAGAATTGAGAACTCAAACAACCGCCCCATCTTCGGCCATGAAACTGGCAAAGGGCCGGTTCACCGGTTCACCGGATTCGAAACATGGGGTTTTACGGGGTAGTTGCTTATACCATATACAAGCAATTGTGGATACTCATGAGTTCCTTGGTTCTTCGTGGATGTTTTTTTTCTCTAGCTCGGTGTTCTTGGACTAGGATGATGGGCTTTGGAGTTGATAAGAGTATGCATTCAATATATCTACGGTCAATTCAATGTGGAAAGACCGGGCATCAAAATGGATAATGAAGCTTTGCCAATATGTGCCAATGTGTACAAGCCCTTTCGACTTCATATAAATAGCTTGATTGTGTTTCAATGCTATGTGAAGCTTGCCATCCTCAAAGCTTATTCAGTCACCAGTTCAAGTGCACATCAAGTGCCATAGTTGCCATGTTGTTTCCCAGCTTCACTAAAGTGTTCCTAGGCGTCAGCGCTCTCGTTGATGTTGCCTTCGCAGCCACGAACTCGTCTTCAAGCACCGCACTTAGCACTTCAGGTCGATACATCGTTGACGCAAATGGTAACCGTTTCAAGCTAAGATGTATCAATTGTAAGTGGCCCCCTCCCCCTCCAGCAAACAGCACGCAAGGACTCCATCCTCCAACCTTTATGTCCACAAGCTGCTCGGTAAACTAGCTAACTGTCACTCAACCATACCCAGGGGCTGGCGCAGACGCTACCAAAATCCCAGAGGGATTAAACTGGCAATCCGTGGAAGCCATTGCACTCTGGGTCTCCTCCGCCGGTTTCAACTGCGTCCGCCTCACCTACTCCATGGACATGGCACTCAACCCCAACCAAAAAGTATCCGCCGCCTTCCACGCCTCCGAGTTAAGCTACGGCGTCCTCGACGGCATCACAGCCGTCTTCAACAAAGCCGTCAAGAACAACCCCTGGCTCGCCGAAGCTAGCACGCTCGATGTCTTCCGCCGTGTCATCACCGCTCTAGGCGATCATCGCATCAAAGTCATTCTCGACAACCATACCTCTCACGCTGTGTGGTGCTGTAGTCTCGACGATGGAAATGGCTGGTGGAATACAGCAGCCGGGTATAATGCGTCTAATTCTCGATTCTTCGACACGCAGAAATGGCTAGATGGTCTTCATGATATGGCGATCTTTTCGCATGACTTCCCTAATGTCATCGGTATGGGTCTTCGCAATGAACTTCGCGCCGTGGGTGATCAAGACGCACCTGGTACTAATCACGCCGATTGGCATAAATACGTCGGTCAAGGAGCTGCCGCTGTCCACGCTGCTAATCCGGATCTGCTCATCTCATTCGGTGGAGTAGATTACTTCAATGATTTCTCCTTCCTCCGCGATCAGCCCTTCGATCGCTCAAAGCTCGACAATAAAGCCGTGTATGAATATCACGCCTACTCATGGGGTAGCGACGTCACAGGGTTCGCACATATTGACAATTACACGGCTTGGACGACGTATATGGATCATATGTTTGGGTATCTTCTTGAGGAGGGGAAGGAATACACGGGTCCTATCTGGTTCAGTGAGTTTGGATGGGCACAGATCCCGCAGTTGGGTGAGGAGAGGGAGGCGAGGTTTAAAGAGTATTTGGTGAGATATATGGTGGAGCATGATATTGATTGGGCGGCTTGGTGTTTGCAGGGAAGTTATTACTTGAATGCTGGTGTTGTTGAGGCGGATGATACGTATGGAATTTTGAATCATAATTGGACGGATTGGAGGGGAGGGATGAACTTTTTGGAGACGATTGGGGATATGTGGATTACGACGAAATTTCCTTGAATGGGGATTTGAGAGGATGGATGGATGGTCAAGAAGCTGATGATTGACTTGTCCGTGTTTCTTCGAAGTGTATTGGACTATATCTGACGACATGGCTGATGTTTACGATGTTACGATCAATGAATGCAATTCATGTTCCGGAAAAGTCGAACTTGTGACTTTCTTGAGTTTTGTGATAGCAAATGCATTGTAACGGATAGAATGCAAAATCTCGAAGTTTATGTATTCTCATGACTGAGGGTTTTACGTATTCTTTTGGGTTGAAGTATAGTTGTTGTTCGTTCCCCTCCGCACGCAACGACAACGCAATTTTAGCAAAGCCAGAAATCAAACTAAGTCGACTATCTTCTCTTGATTCCAAAAATAAAAACAATAGCCAAGACATATCATCAATTGAAAAATATGGGGACCAGTTCAAGACCAAGTATATCTACCTAGGTAGGTGTGTAACTATGATCTATCTTCCCACCACACCCCCAAAAATTGACAAAAAAAACATACAACAGCTGGGATTCGCTGGTGGTCACCACCCAACTACTAATCAACCGATCTGAAGCTTGTGTATGGCAGAGCGGACGGGATGCCCAATTCTCTTCAGTCTATGGTCGTATGTGGAAGCTGATTGCCGTGTTTTGGTTTATACTGTATCCATCACCGTTGGTTTTGCTCCATGCCTGATTGTAAAACTGGTTCTTGCTTGGTGAGAAAAGTGGATCCTTGCTCTCTGAAGATTGTTATATGTGATGAGTGGTAGCTTGGGTATGTTGTTTTCATCGCTTTGAGAGTTGAACGACTGAGGTTGAGTGAAAAAATTGCAACTCCTTCGAAAAAGTACCCAAATTACAAGTGAGGTTTGCGGAGCTTCAGATAGACCAGACACTTCAGAAAACCAACGGAGACCAGCGTGCAAAGAATAGTAAAAGTATTGGCAAGACATCAGCTTCATGGCTTGCCCTTATAAACAGTTCGAGCCGAATGAAGGTGTAAAGACCACCAAATTTTGTAATGAGCACTAATCTGGGTCTTGCCATTGTTCTAAACCTCTCCATTATGTACACAAAAATGCCGTCTCACATTTAAATTCACTTGGAAGTCATGAGTGAACAATCACACAATCTTGAAAAGCTGTCATAATCATTAACCCTCCTTATAATGCACCCCACAACGCCAAAGCGTGACAATCATGATATTTTGTACATCCAATAAATAATATCAACCACCAACGGTAATCTCAGCCGTGTGATCTTTCCTGATATCCAATTCCATCAACCCCTCTTGCTTCTCAATGACCAGCCCCTTCTCATTAGCAAGATGCAACAGACAGATGAAACAGTAACTGGTGGAGATGTCGCTCATAGCCTGCTTCGGGTAGACGCTCTGCAAGTTCTGCATGATGGATGTGAACTTGAGACTTCCATCCTCGCCCTTTTTGGGTTCAGGTTGAGGTGTTGGGAGACGACCTGGAGTCTTGGGAGGTGCCTGCGCGGAAGTTAGAAAAGGTGATGATTCGTCGTGAGTGCAGCTTACGGGTTCAAGAGCCTCAATACCCATTCCTCGCCATAACTCCTCCTTCAGTCTTCGGACATCAACCTTCTTTGCAACGCGAGCATATTGTACGTATTCAGGTCTGAGTCTCCGACTTTGTGTGACCAACTGTGTTCCAAAAGCACCTTCAGCGCCTTCGGCAACCTGTGCCATGTCGCCGCCAATCAAATTATTAATGCCAGCCATACCATTAGCACCTCGGTCTTCAGCACCGGGCGAGAAATGATCTCGGGCGTCAGCAAATTCAATGTCATCATCATCGTCGATTCCTCCAGCCATTGGCATTCCGTCGTCTTGAAAGAAGTTCGCATCGTAGTCGCCTTGCGGTGCTGCATCTTCATCAACGCCAACTGGTTCTTCCTTGCGTGCCCAGTATGCTTCATCCATCTCGCCTTCAGGAACATCATCTTCAACCTTTTGATTGATAGTGCCAGCTTTGGCTCCGAAGCCTGACTTTCGACTGCCCATGCGGGCTCTGGGCTTAAGAAAGAGTCGCAAGAGTTGCTTGGAATTAAAGTGTTTGTCATCAGGGAGTAGATTTTTCGTTTTAGACTTCCAATCTTTCTTTGGAAGAGAGATAACAGAGTTTGACGAGGCTGGAGTATAGATTGTTTCCGCGAGATTAGCACTGAGAGGCGACTCAAAGTCGATCTCGAAGACTTCCTTTTCTTTCCGTGTTTTCGTTGCCAAGGCTGGCTTGTTGATATCTTTGATCTTTCGAATTCTCCAATGCTCTGGCCCTGCCCAATTTTTCTGCAAAGCTTCATCAAAGTAGCTGAGGATGTCGTCGTGACCACCGTGCGTCTTTGCTCCATGATCCAATGACACCACGTACTCCCCAGTCTCTGGGTCAAAAGAGCCAGCTCTTCCCCCATCTCCATCGTCTCCGTCCATGCCTCCCATCTCATCATTTTCGACGCTGTGAACACGTAATCGAGTCTCAATCGCTGCATCACGAGCCCATGCCTCGCCACCTTCACCAAATCCTGCATCGGCTGGAATGTCAAAATTTCCCAGTAGTCCATCATCGTCATCGTCAAAACCAGCTGGATTTTCGTCGTCAAGGAAGAAGCCAGATTTGTCGCCGATAGCGTGATGTTCCTCTTCGGGTTTATCCTTTTCTTGCCGCCAATCTTCAGGTGCCTTTAAGAACGGAATGTCCATGGATCCAGATGGATCACCTAGGTCGAAATTCTTGAGAGAGGGGCAAACATCTTGCTCTTCTAGTACATCAAGGTTCGGGAAAAATCTTGAACCCAGTGCACCAACATCAATTTCAACGTCTTCCTCCTCTTCCTCGATAGGCATTAAGGTGATCCCTTCGTCTGCCTCCGGCTCGGCTTCTTCCTCCTCCTCAAGTCCATCATTCTTGCGTCTAGTGCCTTTGCCTTCTGCTGATGCATCTCCGGCATCATCGCTGCTGTCGAACACAATACGACCTTGAGAATCGATTGAAAGATGATTCAAGAGAAGACCCTTTGCACCACCTTCGTCGAAATCTGCCGAGGCTTTTTTGAAGAGTGGGTCGACAGAGAATTCAAGCTCGAACTTTTTTAACTGTATAGATGCAAACGAACTAGCTAAAGTCGCTTCGGAAGATCTTTGTGTCTAGAACTTTGTTAGTGTGTGACTAACGCTACTTCTTCCATGGTATGTTTGAATGAAAGCGAGATTCGAGCTTGTAGTTGGCAGGAAGAGTAACCACTAAATATAACGTAACAAGGGAAGGAATAACTCCTGCCGAGAGAGTAACGATTGAGTAGCGCTGGACTATATCTGATACTTGGTGTCCAAGAGTCGAAGTCTTCGTCGGCCAGACTGCATTCAAGTTTGTGGGTAATGTGGTAAACCAGCATGGCGCAGCGCTTCTTGTCTTTATTTTCTGGTGATCGAACGTCCAGCTCACTATCCAACTGAATTGATGTAGATTTTTGAGAGTCGGCGATTCAAAACAACACTTTCCCCGCCGGTGAATCTGGGTTCGGATTGCTTCCAGTTGATTGTTCCGCGCAATGATAGCACCATCCCCTCCAAAGCAACGCCTCTTCCCTGTTTAACTGCTGAAATTCCATACAATCACTTGAAAGCTAGGCAGAACTTTCTGCACCCCATACTCAATCGTACCAAACATCCGAGACTCAACTCAAGAGACACCATACGCCCACAAAATAGAGGATTGAAATGCACATACCCTCTTCTTTGGCTTCTTCTGCACCACCCCATTTTCATCTTCCACTTCTTCCTCACTCTCTTCTCCCTCCTCACTCTCTCCCCTCTTCTTCTTAGAGTTCCCGCTGTCCGCTAGACCACTTAAAAGTTTTCCGGTCTCCGTTGCAACACTGTCGACTCTGCTAGTATAAATCTTAACACAACCGTCTAGTGTAACACTAGCCCTCTGAAAGTTAACACCATCTCCTTCTTTTAAAAGGGACATGTCGTGAAAGTAGTCGATAAGGGCAAAATTCCAGGAGTTCGTTGCATTGATTTTGTTGTCTGTTGCCATCTTCATCCATTCCTCGAAGTTTGCCAACAGAGGCACACGCTTCATGGGTGTAACAGCATTTCCACCGACCATCATAACTCCCCCATCAAGATCATTTTCGTTCCCAGCGGTTCGACGAGGCGTCTTACTGCTCGAAGACGGGGAGGAACTAGCCGCTCGTTCGAAGTTTGAAAGTTTGCGCATGGGAGAAGCGGCTGCTTTGATTTGGTTCATTTGAATATCGTGGAGAGCATGCCGCGATTGTAACCTTTTTGCCTTTTCGGATGCATCGTCGTTGAGAGGAATCCTAGAGTGCGCTGTCAGTGCCCTGCATTCTTCTGTGGAATGATATTCGCTAACTTGACTGGCGATTTGAATGGCGAACCGGCCATGGAGCTAGATGGGAGCCTAGCACTACTCCCACGCGGATTTTGAGAGACTCGAGGCATCTTGAACACGATGCTGTGTTGCTGGTCGTTAAAGAGTGGTTGTTTCGTTCGTCGTAATTCATAAATTGGTTGCCGTCGAAAATGCGGGCGCGCGGACGCGTTTGTTTTTGATGAAATGGCGAGTGTTGACTTGACGACCGTTTCAGACTAGTGTCTTGGCCGTCAGTTATCACGTGATAGCTCAGACCTGGAAAGTTTATGGTGCGCCATCATCGCACCCATTGGCCGTTGATGTTACCGACCACAGTCCGAAGGGTGGGTAGCTTCTCCTCATAAATCCTATGCGCTCACAGCATCAGCTATCACCAGATTATTCTGACTTCACCGGATATTCTTTTTCGAACTTTTGTACTATACTCAGTGATACTTCTCACCATCGTGATTGGCCCTAACTCTTGCGGAGCCAGTCCGTCGTGCATGCTCTGGAACGGGCAACTTGGCTAGAATCAAGCTTCGTCATCTTGCGCCTCTCTCGAATCTGCCCTGAGTGACCCTTCAAGAATCCCCTCCACCTTCTTTCCACCTCGCACCTAGCTAGACTGGCGCAACCCGATCTCCTGCCTTCTTCCCATTCACTTCAAAAGAACAATGCAGATCTGGCAGACTCGTTTTCCATCTTGGGCCTCTCGTCAGTGATGCCAATATAACACTACCTACCTATCTCTGCCACTTTCTTCCCTCGGTTGTTCGCAATTATCATGCTATTCAAAGATGCAGCCTCAATCCTCAAAAATGTCTCGGGATCGCCAATCGCAAACGTTCGGTGTCCAACGCAGCAGGAGGTTTAACTTCCGCGCTTTCTACCTCACAATCCTTTGCATATCGCTTTGCGCCGTCCTCGGTCTCCTTGCGGATCAATCTGCGAAATACCGACATGGCAATCAGTATGGAGTCGCGCAAAGGAGGGCGCTGGAACAGCTCGATGGTTCACGGTTGGTGAAGCGGGATGAAGAAGTATGAATACCCTACAGCACTTTAAGAAATTTGTCTCCATTCTAAGCAGCATCCAGTGTCGTCTAGTTCATTCTCCCGATGTAGTGGATAAGTGCGCCTTCATTAAGGCCAACTGCCCGGATGAGGAGGCGGGACTTCTCTCATACCTGTCGCTATATTATTGCAGTCTCCAGTCAGCGCAACCCGTTGCCTTCATTATACTCGCACTGTGGCTTGCCCTTCTCTTTACAACAATTGGCATTGCCGCTTCCGATTTCTTCTGCATCAATCTGAGCACCATCGCTTCTATACTGGGAATGAGCGAGAGTATGGCGGGGGTGACGTTTTTGGCATTCGGAAATGGAAGTCCAGACGTCTTCTCGACCTTTGCAGCAATGAACTCGCACAGTGGAAGTCTGGCTGTTGGAGAATTAATTGGGGCGGCTGGATTCATCACAGCAGTCGTTGCGGGATCGATGGCCCTGGTGAGAGAATTCAAGGTGGGAAAGAAGTCTTTCGTACGGGATGTGGGCTTCTTTATTGTTGCTGCAAGCTTCAGTTTGGTATTTCTGGCGGACGGCGCACTCCATCTGTGGGAATGCTGTGTCATGATTGGGTTTTATGTTTTTTACGTGATTACAGTTGTCGCCTGGCACTGGTATCTCACGAGGAAGAGGGTTCGCAAGGAGAGGAACGCGGCTGCTCGTGGTCAATATCTGCCCGTTCAAAACGAAGAAATCGAAGTTCAAGAAGAAGATGATGATGCGGACGCAGTGGCGGGTGGTGGACGATACAGAGATGCAGAAGATTTCGCCGCCCTGGAGCGAGCATCTAGTCCTGCCTTTGGAGGACAAGACGGTGATAGCGATGATGATGGTGACGACGAACGAGGAATGCATCTCCAGGCAGAAATGGCTAGTAGCATGCGAGTTACACGGCCAGCTGGTGCTCGCAGAAACACAATTACGCCTATCCGGCCAAGTTTGGTTGGTGCTTTGGAGTTTAGATCTGTACTTTCATCTCTACAGAAGTCACGGGGATCCCATGCCCGACCAATCCACCTCCGCCGCTATTCTGACGATCCTTCACAGTCAACTGAGAATAGAAGCCCGCCAGAACCATATTCAGATAACCCATCAGGTGTTGTCGTCACACCAGCTGATGATACCACAGAGCAGTCAACGAGAGCTCGAGCGGTCTCAATGAACGATGCCCAGGCTCGAGGCAATCCAAACCCCGCTGCATTTACTGTTGCAAATGTTCCAGATATTGGGGTCGTGGCATCCACTCCCACGTTTCCTCAACACTTCGACCCCTCGTCTGCAGGCGGGCATAGTGAAAACATCCCGCCTAAATCACCAACCTTGTCTATCCCACAGTCGCCTATGTCAAGGGACGCAAGCCCATCTCCTTCTCATGAAAGATATGGAAATACTCTTGCACCGCCAGATGAAAGTTTTCCTGGGGCACGCCAGCTGCGAACTGATTTCCCAGCCGAGTTCGACTCTCCGCAGGATTCGCCACGAACCAAATCTAGGCCTGCTGGTCGTCCGCGCCTGCAGATTCCTGGTCCATCGTCAAGAGAGAGCTCACATTCTCGGACATTGTCGCCTTCATATCAATTTCCTCCTTACACGGATTCTCCACTTCCCATGTCTGCTATTAGTTCAAAAGCTCCAAGTCTAATCCTCCCGGAAGCAGCTTCATTGACCCCTCAATCCACATATGTCAGTCATGAAGAGGACGATAACCAGGAGAGACCAATTAGATGGTGGCCTTATCGTGTTCTCCCAAGTCCTCACATTTTGGCATCGACCTTGTTCCCCACTCTTTACACATGGAGGGAGAAGAGTGTTTGGGACAAGTTTGTTAGTGTGATATCGGCTCCGAGTATTTTCCTTCTTGCCATCACCTTACCTGTGGTAGAGTCGGACGCCCCGGAACAGGATGAGGAGCCAGAATCTGTTGTGCCATCCAGGCAAGCCTCACACGTAAGAGCAATGAGCAATGGACCTCGCTTAACTCCGGACAGTCCATCTCTTGAGCCTGAATGGATTAGGTATAGGAGAGCTACCATGTCTCAAGACGACCAGCCTCGATCTGCTCCGCGCTCGCCACTACTTGGAGCCCATAATCACCAGAACTTGGCATCGGTGGCTGTGTCTATTGAAAACCTGCACAATCATCACTTTCATCCCAACGACGTTACAGCCTCTGCTGCGCAATCAAAACAAAACGTATCCGACCAACTCGAGCTTGAGAATGACTCCGCTCTTCAACCACGTGATTGGAATCGGTGGCTTGTCGCGCTTCAAATTTTCACGGCGCCATTATTCGTCGTTACGATTGTGTGGGCTAACAATGATGATGGTGGAATGAGGCTTTTCGTAAAGCTTGTGCTCTTTTCCCTTTTGGGGTCGCTGGTTGCGCTGGGAGTCTTAATCCTGACAACTACGCCTACCCAGCCGCCAAAGTACAGGTTCTTACTCTGCTTCCTTGGATTCGTTGTCGCCATAGCCTGGATATCAACGATTGCCAATGAAGTAGTCGGGGTTCTGAAAGCGTTTGGTGTTATCTTGGGTATCTCGGATGCGATTCTAGGGCTTACAATATTTGCTGTTGGGAATTCATTGGGCGACCTGGTAGCTGATATTACTGTCGCTCGACTTGGATATCCAGTCATGGCTCTATCCGCTTGCTTTGGTGGCCCCATGCTAAATATTCTGCTCGGCATTGGCATTAGCGGATTGTATATGACCATCAAGGAAGCCAACGAGAAACACCATAAGCACCCTGACAAAAAGTTACATTACAGACCGTACCAGATTGAAGTTAGTGGGACTTTGATGGTGAGCGGCATATCACTGCTCGTCACTTTGGTTGGTCTTTTAATCGTGGTACCACTGAACAAGTGGGTGATGAGCAGAAGAATCGGATGGGGCTTGATTATTCTCTGGAGTATTAGCACGGTGATCAATCTTGGAGTTGAGATTAGTGGTGTATGGGGGGACGTTAATTACGGTCCCTGACTGTGTTTGAGTACGGTTTCTTTGGTTGAGCCTGATGATCAAAGGGTGTGCAACAACATGGCGTTCAAATACCCGGGTTTGGTACAAGGATGGATTTTACATAGTTTCTAAGATTGGTGGGGAAGTGGGCATACTCAAGGCGTGTTCGAGAAAGCCAACTCCACATATATATACATATATACATACACATGCTGGAATGTTCAAAACCGAGCATTATCTTCGAGTTCATAGCTGGAATAGATGACGAATATGAGAAACCTTAACCATTGCTTTTGGTGATCCACACCCACTTGAGCTCTCCACCTCTCCACTCTAGATAGTATTCTCCACAGGACACCCCTTCCACCCCCTTTACTCTTTATTCTTCCTTGTCATAATGTAACTTCAACTCAATAATCTGGTCGAGACTTGCTTTGTATGTCTTCTTGAACTAGGTATCTACCTACTCCCTTGAACCATGTCACCTCATCATCATCCCACCATCCAAGCTCCTTCCGAAATCATAGAGGTTGGCGATAAGAACCGAAATCGAAACATCGCAGATTATGTTCCAGGCGGAGAAGTTACACGGCATACTCCAAGTCGTTATTGTTGAGATGTCAAGGCATGTGCTTGCTCACATGTCGAGGTTGATGGCTTCTTGACGAGAGTCACTTACACAAGTGAACATAAACTCCAGCCGTTTCAGGACACACAACGAACTGCTAATGATATTGGCGTATGCGTGGTTGTCAAGGAAAACCTAATGTGACAAAGTGTCGCGCTTGTGGTTGCCGCAAATGCAGAGACTGCGGTATACTGTACGCAGCTCCTAGGATGGATTGGGTGGTGATCTCTCTTTCGGATTTGTCTCAAACTATCTCTCATATTCGCACCTTTTCGTCCAATATATTTTCGCTGTCCTGAATCCTGAAACGCTTTGAAAGTTTATCATCGCACTTGATCACAGCTCATCCGCTTTGTGACCAGAGACTGCCGAATATGAAGTGATTGAATCTCCTCCTGCCAGGCACAAGCACATCCCTGAGCCCCTTCGACTTCCCTTCTTGTTAGGGGGGGAAATTAGTTACCGTTTGTTGCTCCACCATCCAACCAACTGCGCCCTCAGGCAAGAACAGCTAGTTACAAGCCTGAGCAGGAGCTGACTACTGAGACTTTTGTCGTCGGCGGCCTTCCTGATCTCCTCCCAAACTGCTCGGACCTTCTCGAAAATCCCCGAAATCTGGACAGAACCACAGAACCCCTACAGGACTGAGTGAACGGTATCCATCGTGAGATATCTCGGGAGCGCCAAAAGCAGAGCGAGAGGAAGCATTTCCCCAGCAGCCGTGCCCAGCGAGAGAGTGTAGGAAACCCGTATCCCTCCCAGCAATGAGCGAGGTTCATCATGCTGCATCGCGCTCTCCAGCTGTAAACGACGCATCTCTACCCCGGTCGGCAGATACCGCGAACCTGCAGAATAATTACACGTTGGCAGCAGCAGCGACAACGAACACGACAGCTACGACAGCTACGACAGCTGTCCCACAACCAGATTCGGAGCGAAAACCTCGAGCCGCGCGCAAACCTTCTCCAGGACTGGCCGCACGATTAAAAGCTCTGGGCTTCTCACGAGACAGCAAATCAATCAGCCCGTCACCGTCGAATGATCGAGACAGAATAGGCCGCATCCCTGAGGATCAGATACAAAAACTCGATTCCATCCACCTGGCCAACTCGAACGCCGTCATACAGCGGAGAGGGCGCGCCTGGAGTGGGAACAGCGGAGGTGGCTTCCTAACACCACAGCGTACCGGTGGCAGCTTTGAGGACTCGGTGATTTCTGAACTTTCTCTGCGAAGTGAATCCAGGATGACGGACGTCGACCTAGACTCGCATAAATACCGCCTGCCCGAGCATACAAACGGGAATGGGACAAAGGCCATGTCGGAGACAAAGCAAGCACATATTGTTCGGGACATGCCGCCAGATTCTCCTCAAGAGTCTCCACCGCCTCCAATCGAAAAGGATACGCCTCCAGGAAGTCCCACGCCTGCAGAAGGAGAGACAGATGCGTCTTCATACTTCAATCCTTTCGGCCTACAAAGGGCAGGTTCTGTTTACACGCTTTCGAGGGTATCATTTGCGAATCAGCTTGCACAATTAACCTCTCTCCAACTGCCAGACGCCGAATCTCTCTCCACGAAAGTTTCTGCTATCCCGACCTCGAAAGTCGCCGCAAGAGCATTGACGGGAGCCGCAGAGCAAATTCGAAGCTGGATATCGAAGGCTTCTGAGGTAATCACTGGCTTGGACGGCGAAGATGATATTGAATGGGCTGCGGCTGGTGGGAGAGAGGGGCTGGAAGAGGTCGACAATGCCATTACACGATTCGAAGAATTGATCAATGTGTACGTCTCTGCCATTGAATCGCTGCAAAGCCGTGCCGACATCACAACGGTCCCATCGGACGAGCTCAAGAAGGTTGTGCTTCAGGTGGAGACGATCATTTCAGAATGGGAAAAGGTAAAGAAGACACTGAGGGAAGTGAAGAACTCGGTGGAGGTTGCCATGGAGTGGGAAGAACTATGGAATACAGTTTTGGGAGATATTGGAAACGAAATGGATATTCTCAGCAGACTAGTCTTCGAGATGGAGGAAAAGAGGCACAAGTCTTTGGCAGAAGCCACCGATAATACACTAGATCTCAATGAGCTTGAGACCATTGTCGAGGAGACGCCACCTTCAAAGACACGATTACACGCCAACAACCGATTCGGTGTTCCTGCGGCATTTCCACTGAGTCCAAACTCGCCTAATACTGCTGTTATGGCACAAGACGATTCAAGCCTCCTGGCACTTTTTGCCAGAATGCAGCCATTGAGGGCATCGCTGGACTTCCTGCCTATGAGATTGTCAACATTTCACTACAGAGCAGAGGATATATTTCCTACGGCTTGTGATGAACTTGAGTCGAAGCGAGGACACCTGGAAAGTAATTGGAAGAAATTGGAGCAAGATGCCGAGTCTTTAAGAAGGGAACTGGGCGAAGATCGATGGGTCTTGGTATTCAGAGGAGCTGGAAGGCAAGCACAGAAGATGTACGAGTCTGTGGAAAGGAGTGTCAGCAAGCTCAGAGAAGCTGTGGATACCGGCATACATTTGGAGAGCCCGGCAACGATGGGCAAGAAAATCGAAAGCTACGAAGCCAAGAAGATGCACTATGGTCCCGCTATTGAACGAGTTCTTTCAATTATTGAGAGAGGAGTCAAAGATCGTTTGACTGTCAACGGCGAGATTCTGAGACTTCATTCTGAAATGCAGCGAAAGTGGCAATCTCTCAAGGAACAAATGATGGAACTTGATGTCATAGTTGAGGAAGTTCAGGCTGATAAGAAGAGTCAGCAACTCCGAGATTCGATCTCAAGTATGGTATCGAATGATCGGTCTACCTTTGGAAGTCTCGTTGACACTCCTGGAAGCTCACCTGCGTCGTCGGTTGTGATGAGTGGGTTAATGGGGGGACTGGATCCATCAACACCTGGAAAGAACGGCAAACTCCGGCCAGGTAGCAGGACTGGACAGCCTCCATCGGGTGGTAAACGAACTGGAAATACTTCCTCGTTACCCCGAAAGCCTTTGACCACCCGTCTTTCAACTTTGGGCACTCCTACCGGTCGTGCTTCGCCATCACCATCCCCATCTTCAAGGCACGACTCTACCACACCTACTAGCAATCGTATTCCACGGCCATCTCTGACACACCACCCGGATGGTCGACCCCGATGGAACGCAAGTGTAAATACGAGGGATACTATCATTGGCCACAATTTCAAACCTCTTAGTTTGACGACTCCAAGTCCCCATGCCCGCACAACCCCCAAAATCACACATTCCTCATCCTCCTTGTCGGCCGATTCTAAGCTTCCTATGAGATCTCCACTGAGCCGAGATAACACCGTCTCCCCAGCCGTCGACTCGCCAACTGCTCGTACATCTAGCTCTCGTCTAGCCTTCAGGGATCGTATCTCCAGTCCTGGGCCCTATTCGCAACAAGTCACCTCCAAATCGAGTTCTTCAGCTACACGCCCCAGACTACTCGCTGCAAAATCATCTACGGCTGCCCTCTCATCGACCACCACAAACCGCCGAGCGTCTATGCAACCAATGTCAAGTGATCCTTCTGGTTTTGGCACGAGTCCATCGTCAAAGCCAGCACGTCCAGCAAGTTCGATGGCTAGCAATCGCCGTGTAAGTTTACTTCCACAACCAAGAGGAAGACAAGAGTCGAGTGTGACGGGAAGAGAATCTCCACAGGCCATTGCTGGAGCAGCTTCAGCTATGAGACGACAAGGCAGCCACGTCAGCTCAGATAGCAGAGCAAAGGACAAGAAACCATGGCGATAGCAAGATCCGTTCATTCGATTCCTCGAGGTCTGAAGTTCGCCTCCTGCGAACCATAGGCGTTGCGATTGTGTCTGTACTACCCATGGAGTTCTGCATTGCCGGGATTCGATATAGCGTGTGTTTTATCTTTTATTTTCCTTTTGGGCGTTGCGTCGACGCCAGACCCAACCAGATCCGGACATTTTAGAGGCGCATGATATTTTGATTGATTTTAGCGTTGCGTGTTTTTTTGTATCTTCCGGGTCCTTCGATAAAGATGATAATATATCTAAGGAAAGGGAAAGCAGCGAACGCTGGGGAAAGCCAATTCAAGATGGCACATGATGAGGGTCTATCATGTATACCTTCGTTTTTTTATCTTATGCAGTGAAGAGAAAAAGGGGATGGAAAATTGTTTGTGGCTGGGATGGATGTGGAGAAATGGAGAAGGCTCTTTGTTTGTGGTGGGTGGGTTGGTTGTAAAGAGAGATATTTGGTGCGGAGGGGAAAGAAGGGAAGGAAAGATACCATTTTCTTGTTCTGTGTATGATAGATGTGATGGGATGTGACGGGAGGATGTGTTGGGTGGGATGTGATGGATGTGATGGATGTGATGGATGTGATGGATGTGATGGATGTGATGGATGTGATGGATGTGATGGATGTGATGGATGTGATGGATGTGATGGATGTGATGGATGTGATGGATGTGATGGATGTGATGGATGTGATGGATGAAAGAAAGGAGGTCATAACAAACAAGAAAAAACTCTTACTGATGTTATTTTTTTCAGTTTTAGTATTTCCAGAAACGAAGAGAAAAGAGATACCCTGATTCTGCGCACAATTTGCTTTCATTTTTATTTTTCATTTTTGTTGGCTTCGTTCCTGTTGGTTAGGCTAGCTAGTGGCTAGATTGGTTTTGATGATGAGAAGGAGCAAGTGTTCATCCACCCAATTAAGCAATTACCCTGAAGGAGCCGCATCTGCCTCATCAACATATCGTATTCGCTAGCAGGAAGGGCTTGCCAGTCCACCTATCTAATAACTGCGCCTTGTCGAAGCACCAGCAAGCGATACTCCTTCTACTGGAGCCGGAGTGCGGGAACATGAAGCGATTGGCTTACTACTGCACACAGGTTTCCCTGCATGTTGCACGACAGCACATTCCCACATATTACAACGCCTTTCCTCAGCCTGATGGATGCGCCCTGGCCTGGCGTTCTGTCAGGTGAATTCATTCAAGGAAAGCCGCCAAGTAAAGCTTACAACAGGAACTATCCAGCCTCACGCTGTAAGTCGCAAATGGTCGCCTTTTTTTCCCCTTCGCTGCTAAACTGGTGGACTGCCCTGATCTTTTGCCATAGAAAGCAAACGCACAAATGCGTACGAACTTCACCAAACGCTGCCTTCATCTACGATCTTTGCTCTTTGAGCTGACAGCCTCGAGATGGCGGAATTAGCATTGGGCGGTATTGCCCTTGCTATACCAATCACAAGCATCGTCTTCAAGCTTAAAGCATTCCTGGAGGATTGCAAAGACGCACCTGAAGATGTCAAATACATGCTCGAGCAGATACAGATGGTCACGACTATCATATCCATCGCCAACCCAGCCCACTTCACGAATGGAGGAGCTGCGGGTCAAGAAGCGGTCGAAAGTGACACCTCGTCGGAGCAGAAACAGAAAATGAAAGTCTATGTCGAGTTTACTAGCAGGGCATACGACTCCCTGCACATGGCTTTATTGGAGTTGGAGGCGGGCATGAAGAAAGATCGCCTGTTTGGCAGCTTCAAAGTTGTATCGAGGAAACGTTCGATTGAGAAGTTGAAAGAGCGGTTGTCGGGGCAATGTTTATACTATTAATGTACCAAACGATATCTTTGAGGTTCGTTTGCCAACTACGTGGAGGATTGGCTTTCACTGACTTGTTTGTTTTGTTTTAGTACGAGTTTTAATGCGCAGAAAGCCCAAGTGAAGCAACAACCGAGAATTATGCCCATCTTAGAAGATCATACATCTTCTAGCGGTCGGTTACTTGTTGCTACTTCGGTATCTCAGGATGCACAGACACCACTTCCAATTCAAGAAATTGTGGACAATCCTGTGGATGAAATCGTTGAGGAAATCATGCAGCAAACCACGCAGGAGAACATCATTTCGCAAGTCCTTCCTCGGTGTTCTTGCATAAGTATTCAGACTCCTCCGCAATCAAGTCAGGGAAGAAATCGAAGCAAAGAATCACACAGACCGTCAAAACGCAAACGAAAGAAGGCGTTGTACGATATTGCTCAACAAAGCAGTCAGCAAAGCCTCAATCTGCAGTTCAGGATTTGGCTGTCGGCTTGCTCTTTGCGTTTCAATCGCGAGGGGCTTTCAGGTCTCTGGTCACCGAGCTTTCGGATACATTCAGGGGATGGAGGGATATATATCCAAAATCTTATTGGATCGGGAAATGTGAAAGGCATCCAGATTTTATTTTCTGAAGGCAAAGCGACGCCTAATGATGTGATACAGCCGGAATCATCGCTTATTCCTGCACAAAGGACACTTCTTCAGGTAAAGTCTCAACGGATCAATTACAAATCTTTGGCTGACCAGATTTCAAGACGGCTGCATTATATCATCAACTTGAAGTCTGTCAGCTACTCATTTCCAACGGTGCTAAGTGTGAAACTCCGCGGGATGGGTGGGTCGCTGGTCAACCAGTTCATCATTGAATCCTTTGCTAACAAAGTTAACTTATTAGTTTACAATTCTCTCTACTCACGCTATCTGAAAGTCCGAAAGTCAAACAGAGTGAAAATTGTTTCCAAATAGCTCGCCTTTTTAGCTCTCACATTGAACTACACGATATCTTTACAGCAGATCCTTGGGAGTACTTTGCTCTCTTAACTTCGCCAGAGATGCTCAGGTTTATGATTCGCGAGGCCAACATTTCCTTTTTTGACTGGAGTTTGGAAGCCCGACTTTTCAGCTTTATGAGCTTCATGTGTAATCGACCGCAGTCTCCTAACATACTGCGCGCAACATTAGACGGCCATCCATTTGACGCCAGAGTTTGTGCTTTCCAAAACCAACAGGGTCGAACTCTTCTGTTTGCGGCCGCTTGTGATCTTGCAGTGCACTACTACTATGAAAGACATTGCTATGAGGATAATTATGCTAAAATTTCGAATTGTCTCAACGCTCAGTCATCCAAATACGGGCGGAACTCAGAGTCATTGCTTCATAATCGGCTTGACCTCATCAGAGAGCTGATCCGAAATGGTTCGTACAAACATCAGATTGCAACCATCTTTCCCTACTTCAATTCAAGTCAAATTTACACACCTTTCCTTGCTGTGATAAGGAATACAATTCAAGCTCGTCTGGGTGACTTCACAACGTACAATTGGAAAGTTTCAGTCACCACAACACTTTGGCTTCAACAACTGTCTCTTGCTGGAGTTGATCTCATGGAATATGGAAAAGAAGAGCAAGAAGTTCATAGCCAAAATGAGACTTTGACGAGAGACTTTCGCGTGCTCACCTACACAGATCGAGGTCTTAAATACGAGTATTTTCGACTGATCACCTTCGAATATGGACCAAAACCCGCCGACTGGCGAGTTTGGATTGTGGAAGTCGGAAATCTGGATTACGGGGCGTTTCGCCAGTTTTGGGACATGATTGCTCATCCTGAGAGGGCGATGCCCGGCTATTTCATGGACGAAGAAAGGGAAATAGAGTGGGAGTAGATTTCAAAAGTCGCAGGTCCCTGGTTTCTCGCTTGTATTGGGAAGGCAAATACCACAGCGGTGGTGCTTAGGTGGCGATTGGGACTTGGAACTACATTAATTTTTGCAGGATGGCCTGGATGGGAGTGATTCGAAGGTAGAGATGGCAGCGAACAAGCAGGTGTTTGATTTGGAAAATGTGAGGAATGTGTCACGGTTATTTCATGGAATTGATATTAAAGACATAACGGAAAGTTGTTGGATTTGGGAGGCCTCAGTGAGAACTCCGGGGTATAGATATACTCTCGATTGATGCAAGGTTGTGACGAGCATGAGTTGGGGGTTAAAGCCGACATATGCTTTTCCTCGCAGCTGGCATTTGGCATGGATCATTTTGCACGGAAACAGAGCTTTTGGTACCTCCAGGATTTAAATACACTAGACTGAGTAGGCCGCGAAAGAGATGATAATAGACTTCCGGTCAGGAGAGTTCTGGCGAGTAAAGATTGAAGAGGAACTACAACCTTAATATTGCTAAGGTTTATAGAGACGCAACCTCTCAGATTTCAAGTCTACCAACGTACTTCCGAAATCAACAACAATGAGCGCTCTGGAATTTTTTGGTATCAAGACTGCGTCTTTGCTAAAAGTCAAATAGCATGCCTGGAATTTTTTTGATTTCTCGGCATCTGTGTTTGAGAATATTATGTCTGCCATGATACTATTTCCACTTGTACTCTTCATGCAATCACTCGACGAAATCTATTCATTACCACCACTCCTATAGCACACCTTAGGTACCTTTCGATTACCTTCCCATCCACCCCCATCAACCAACAATACATGTCCACTCACATACCCACTCGCCCTACTAGACAAATAAACCACACTGCCCTTAAAATCCTCCGGACTGCCCCACCTCCCGGCCGGAATCCTCTCACTAATACTCCTCAACCTATTCTCATCCTTCAGCAGCGCCTCATTCATATCCGTAGCGATATACCCCGGCGCAATGGCATTAACAGTGATTCCCTTGGAGGTCCACTCATTCGCAAGCGATTTCGTGAGCTGGGCTACGGCGCCTTTGGAGGCTGCGTAGGCCGGGACGGTGAGACCGCCTTGGAAGGAGAGGAGGGAGGCGAAGTTGATTATGCTGCCACGGCGGCCCGTGATGGGGGAGGGTTCGTGGGTGAGCATGTGGGCGCCGACGTCGCGGCAGAGGGTGAATACTGTGGTGAGGTTGACTTGGATGACCTGTATTGTGCAAGAAGTAAGTATCATTAGTCTCAATTTTCCTGAATTTCCCAAATCCCTCCCATTCGCTCCACCTTCGTCCAACTCCTCGTGGGAAGCACAAAAACAGATTGGGGGAAAAGCTCATGGGTTAGGTAAACGTACCTCGCTGAAATCAGCATCAGGGAATTGGTGACTTGGATGTCTCCTCTGAATGCCGGCGCAATTGATGAGAATATCAATTTTATGTCCATCCTTCAGAATGGCCGGGTGAGAGCGGCCACTTCGGCTTGAGAGGAGAGGTCTGCGGTATAGATTGTAGCTTTTCGACCGAGGGCTTCGATTTGGGATTTTGTTTCTGTGGCGGTGGTATCCCTCTGATTGTGTGATTGTCTTCTGTTAGTTGTTGGTTCGATTGGCAAATAATCGTGGGTGGGTGGGTAGGTAATTGAGGAAGGAGGTAGTTCTCTTCTTCTTTTGGGTACAGTACCTGGATGAGAATCACATCTGCCCCTCCTTCTGCCAAAGCGACAGCTACGGCTTGACCAATTCCTCGTGTTCCTCCTGTTACGAGGGCTGTTTGTCCCTCTAGCGAGAACATTTTGAGTGCAGCAGCTGCGGCCATGATGATTGATGTCTTTTGTGTGATTGTATTCTGTGATCTTTTGTTGGATGGACTGAATAAGTGACATAAATATTTCCGAGAGCTTTGCTTTGTGCTTCAGTCCCATGCATGCACCACCCACCCGCCAAATACTGGCTATTGAAAGTGGTGTGTGGTCTTCCTCCGGTATTCGGGCAACGTCCCGAACGGGTTCCTTGCCTCTTCCACTTCCCCTTCCTCCCCCATTCTTCTTGTGACTTGTCCCACAGTTCCACAGTTCCACACATTTTTATCAGACTATTAGTGTATTAGCTGCTCTTTGGGCACCACCTGCCTGCGGTCGCTGTCGGCTTCTCATTTTGAGGGGAGAGGGGTAGTGTCTTGGCGCAGATGGAGGGGCAATTCCTCGGATTACGGCTGCATCGCCGTCATACACCGAGAGAACCCTTACGGAGTAGTTTCTCACTACTCGAGGGTATCCGATGAAGCTCTCGTCGGAGTGTTGTGCATCTTTTTTTATTTCTCGTTTCCCTCAACTTACAATACCGATCATAACTAACTACCTACCTATGCTCTTCCGCCCTCTCTCTCTTTTCACAGATCAATTACATCTTCAAGTCAATCTTCAGTAAACTACAACAGTATCAATCAATCACAATGGCATCCTCCACAGCAATTAGCGGAGACGTGAAAGCTTCAGTATTGCACGGAGTCAAAGATTTGAAAATAGTAAGCCCTTCTTCTCTCTTTTCCTCCTCCATTTCTAGATTCAAATCCAAACAAAATAAAACAAAAAACTAACACCAAAAACCCTAGGAATCACGCTCTCTCCCTACTCCCGAACCTCTCGAAGTCCAAGTCTCCGTCCAATCCACCGGTCTCTGCGGTTCCGACCTTCACTACTTCAACCACTACCGCAACGGCGACATCATCGTTCAAGAACCTCTCACTCTCGGCCACGAATCTGCAGGCGTTGTCACCTCCGTCGGCTCCTCCGTCACTCACCTGAAAGTTGGTGATCGCGTGGCTCTCGAAGTCGGTTTGCCATGTAGAGAGTGTGAGTTGTGCGAGGAGGGGAGATATAATATCTGCAAGACGCTCCGCTTCAGGAGTTCGGCGAAGAGCTTTCCCCATTTCCAGGGAACGTTGCAGGAGAGGATTAACCATCCGGGGAGTGGTGTCATTTGTATGTGTTTAATTTCCATTATGTTTCTATTCTCTTTCCCACTCTCTCTTCTTTCTAATCCCTAGAAGCGTGCAAATTAAGAAATTCCCAAAAAGTGGAAAGTTTCACAAAGTTAGAAAGCTTGCCCCAGAAAAAAATTAATACTAACCGATATAAACAATCACAGACTACCCTCAAACGTCTCCCTAGAAATGGGAGCCATCCTCGAACCCCTCAGCGTAGCCATCCACGGCACCCGCCGCGCAGCCCTCAAAACCTCAAGCACAGTTCTCATCTTCGGCGCCGGCGCAGTTGGTCTCCTTTGCGCAGCTATGGCCAAAGTATCCGGTGCCAAGCGTGTCATAATCGCAGACATCCAAGCGGAACGCATAGAATTCGCCGTTGCCAATGGATTCGCTGATGCAAAGGTTTTGGTGCCTATGAAGCGTCCTGTGGAAATACAGGAGAAACTGGCCTTTGCGAAGGAGGTTGCGGAGCTGGTTAAGGAAGCTGCTGGTGGTGAGGTGGATGCTGTGTTTGAGTGTACGGGTGTAGAGAGTTGTTTGCAAGCTGCTATTTACGTATGTCAACATCTCCGTCTTTTATGACCCATTGCCCATCCCCCCCCTTTCCCCCTTTTTACTAAATATCATCCTTTCTATATTAAACCGTCACTAACCAAACCCCCCAAAAACAGTCCACCAAACCAGGCGGCAAAATAATGCTCATCGGCATGGGCTCCCCTATCCAAACGCTCCCATCTCAGCGGCAGCCCTCCGCGAAATCGACCTCGTCGGTGTCTTCCGCTACGCCAACACCTACGCCGAAGCCATCAAGCTCGTCGGCTCAAACAACCCGCTCTTGCCGGATTTGAGCAAGTTGGTTACGCAGAGATTCAAGGGCTTTGAGGCTATTCCGGATGCCTTTGCTATGGCGGGGAGGGTAAAGGATGATGCTGGGAACTTGGTGTTGAAGGTTGTCGTTGAGACTGGGGATGTGTAGTGTAGATTGGTAGATTTATTTGTAGGTGGAGTGGTGGATTTTATAGACGTTTTAATTTTACTCTTTCTTGTGATGGTCTCCTGTGTACGTACCTTCTTGGCGGTGTTGGCGAGGTATAGATGGTTTGTTTACCTACTTGCCTATTTGTTAAAAGTAATCCCCGGTGTACAATGACGTAGGAGAAGTTCGGAATGGGGAAGTAAAGAACTTTGGTCGGGACATCTATATCGCGAAAGTGCTTGATCAGGTACTCGACTTGGCAGATATAAGGTAATCAAAAAATTTGTTTAATCTTCGCTGCAAAAACGTAATTGGAGAGAATTTTGTGATCTAGAAGCAGCGGAGAAGTCTAAAAGCATCTGATGGTTTACTGTAGGTAACGCCCTATTTATATACTGTACTTTGCAAGGTTTCGATTTGTCATGAACGGAATAAGTAGAATTCCATTGCTTCTACTGTAAAAGAAGAATCTCACTCAAAAGGAGATCTTAGAGATAGAAATCAACAGTCTTTGGGAAGATTTATGCATAATATTCTATCTATTTTTTATTTCTTTTCATGCTTTCTCATCTATCATCTAAACATATCGCTTCAGCATTCCATCCAATCTAAGCTCCATATCCTGGTGCTTGGTCTGGGAATCCAAAATCGACACCCCACGCTGGCATAACATATCTCTTAAGCTTCTTCTCCTTTGTCAACTCGTCAGAGTAATCAGTGAGGACCTTCAATTCCTCGGCGCTCAACTCAACCAAAGACTCCTTGTTTTCCAAAATTCGGGATGGGGTGACGGACTTGGCGAGGACGACGCTTCCTCGGGCCACTTTGAAATATATTGTTAGTAATTTGGATCTGCAGTGACTCTCTGATGAGACGGAGACGGTGTTACTTACAGTGGTAGCTCAACAAGATAGCGGCGGGTGAAACGCCCTTCTTCTCGGCGAGCGAAACAACGGGTGCGGCCTGGAACATGGGGCTTCCTGTGCTTCCCAAAGGACTGTATGCGGTCACCAAGATACCCTTCTCCTTGCAGAAATCGACGATTTCTTGCTGGGGAAGCGAAGGGTGGTTCTCAATCTGGTTGACGGCTGGGACGACAGTTGCGACGGCGAGGAGCTCCTCCAAGTACTTCTTGCTATAGTTGGAAACACCAATGGCCTTTACTTTGCCGGTGGCAAGGAGCTTCTCCATCTCCAACCAGGTTTGGGTGTGGTCCCACTCCGATCGGGGTGTGATATCACGGGAGCCATCTGGCTTGGTTGGGAATTTAACATGGTTTCCTGCAAAATATGTTAGCTGGAATTTTCTCTCTCGATGTTTGAAAGTCAGTTGGGAGGGATTTCTTACCCTTTGGGTTTGTAGCGACTGGCCAATGGATCAAGTAAAGATCAAGGTAATCAACTCCCAAATCCTTCAAGGTGATTTCGAGAGCCTCGGCAGTTCGTGTGTGGAATGTAGACCACACCTTGGATGTGATGAAGACATCCTCGCGCTTGATGCCGGCATCAAGCGCCTCCTTCAATCCAGCTCCGACCTCATCTTCGTTTCCGTAGCAGTATGCGGCGTCGATGTGTCTGTAACCGTTTTGAAGAGCATAGGAGACGGCCTTCTTAACCTCTCCAGGTGGTGATTGCCACGTTCCTGTTTCGTGTCAGTGAGATGATGCACGCAAATTACGACTACAACTCCTTCCTCAATGGTGGGGAAGAGGATTTGAGGAAAACTTACCCAAACCGAGGGCTGGGATGGTAGCTCCAGTGTTGAGCTTGAAGACGGTCTCGGAGACAGGTGCCATTGTGAATATTTGTGAGGATATACTTCGTGTTTGTTTTGGAAAGATTCGTAGGATTCTTGTGAACATGTACCAGGGAAGGAATTAAAAGGTTTGTGAAGTATTATTTTTGAGAACGAGCACGAGAACCCTCGGATACCCCTCTAAAGGCAAAAAAGTTGGCGGGGTTGAGTTGACCCGAAATGATGCAACCAAGCGTTGCTGGGCCTGTTTGAGTTGTTCCACGAATGGCAATCGCGGGGTGATGTTCCGATGCGTTCAAAAGCCGAGAGCTAGCCCGGCTCCGTACATCACGTGCTATCATCCAAGGCACATGACGTCTCACCAAAAGAGGAAATTTTCGGCTGCAGTGCCAAGACCGCTTCCCTCCTTCAAGCGCCGGAGTTTTTGACCTAAAGTGTGCTCATGACCATCTTTGATCCATCTATGACCATCTGGCTAACTGCCGTTGGATCGTCATGACATGAAAGCTTTTTCCTCCAAGATGTCACGATGCTTTCGTCGCCCGCCGCCAGCATTAGACCGTGGTCAGGCCTGCTTCGGGTCCAGGACAGCGATGCCTCTCCAATAATAGACTAATCCGCGGCTCTCGACTCGCTGGATTGACTTTGTCTGTGGATCTAGAAGAGAGAGAGAGGGAGTGCGGAGAAGGCGGCTTTGGACACAGCTGTCTTGTGAACCTTCAATAATGTTTCCACTGTTTATTTTCCTCTCTCTGCATCTGCAAGTTGTGATCCATAGTTTTCTTTGGGGAAGTTCTCCCCGTTGCATTTGGATTGAAAAACGTGTACTTTCTCTGCGTATTTAATTTCTCTTTCTCTGCTTCATTTATCACATCTATCTACATTCATCGCATCTACTACTTGTTCAGTTCTGCTATTATCAAAGTTCCAGTTCATCAAACTTTCCGAGTCAACTTTCCAAGTATTTATACTCCCTTTGCTGTACACCATCATACCCAAATTCAAACTCAGCACCGACTCTTCGACAACTTTCTTCCACATCCCGACAAATACTTCACAATGGCACCTTCAGCAATCGAGCCTCAGTACCAAGAGCGAGATGGCCTTGCTCTTGAGGATACCTCCGACAACATCGACGCAGTCAATGTCCTCAAAGCCAACATGAAGAAGGAGAAGGCAATGACCGATGCATCAGAGTTTGACGCCGAAAAGGACAAGACCCAATTCCGCCAATACGAAGATGCGTGCGACCGAGTCAAGAACTTCTACCGTGAGCAACACGAGAAGCAAACCGTTGCCTACAATCTCAAGGCTCGAAATGACTTCAAGTTCAAGACTCGCGCTGAGATGAGCATCTGGGAAGCCATGGAGAAACTCAACACTCTCATTGATGAGTCCGACCCTGACACCTCTCTCTCTCAAATCGAGCATCTCCTCCAAACAGCCGAAGCAATGAAGAAGGATGGCAAGCCAAGATGGATGCAACTTACCGGCTTGATCCACGATCTAGGCAAGCTCCTCTTCTTCTACGGTGCCGAGGGACAGTGGGATGTCGTCGGTGACACATTCCCTGTTGGATGTGCCTTCGACAAGGGAATCATCTACCCAGACACCTTCAAGAACAACCCAGACTACAACCACGAGATCTACGGCACAAAGTACGGAATCTACACTCCTGGCTGTGGAATGGATAACATCATGCTCTCATGGGGACATGACGAGTATCTCTACCACATCGTCAAGGACCAATCCACTCTTCCCGCCGAGGCATTGGCCATGATCAGATATCACTCTTTCTACCCATGGCACTCGGCTGGTGCCTACACTGAGTTCATGGATGAGCACGATCACAAAATGTTGGAGGCTGTCAAGGCTTTCAACCCTTATGACTTGTACAGCAAGAGTGATGATGTTCCATCTGTCGCTGTTTTGAAGGTATGCATCTCTCCATGATGTTTTTGAGACATTACTAACTTATATCATAGCCATATTACCTTGAGCTCATCGATGAGTTCTTCCCAAAGAAGGTCATCAAGTGGTAGAGGATTGCCATTTTTGTAGACTTTGAAAATAGATAGAACATGAGGTTGTAATTGTTCGCGAGGATAGATCTTCTTGCAAGATAGATTTTCGCATGATAGTGTGAGGTTTTTGGATTTAGCGGGCGTTTTTATCTCGAAGCCAAAAGGATATGGGCTTTTTGGGCATAGTCACGATAGATGAACAAAAGAAATAGAACATAGATTCTCATTTTCGTCCTCAGGACCATCAGGGCTCACATGACCCTCCTTCTCATGAATATTTTACCAGCCAACTTTTGCAGGTCACGACCACACACATTGCCCCCCCACTTTCACTGTACATTACTTCGTAAACAATTAGGTGCCCACTGTAGGTTGGTGCCTCAAATGGTAACAATTTACATTAATCTAATAAATGTTAATAACGTGGCTCTAAATTACGGCTACCTCGGTGTGTCAACAATGGATCTTATTTGAAATGAGACGTGGACGAGTCGTTACGCTGCTCTCCTCCCCACAAAGATCCCTGATCCCTCCTCTATCGTCATGTCTCAGGAACGCGCGATATGAGGAGGGGAAGTCTTAAAATGATAGATATATGTGTACACATCCCGGGTGAGAGATCTTTGTGATAGCTTCCATTTCCACCCACATCGTAAAAAGAAAGAAACGATTCAATAGGAGCTTCTATTCTAGGAAGTACCTACCTAATTTACAACTGAAGGAACGCGTTCGTGCCAATATCAATTTGGAGACGTCCATTTTAACCACAGTTTCATGCGCGGGCCCCTGCACCACCATCCACCAGTGCCACCACCACTTACCCCTAATAAATGTGGATAACTTCATAGAAACGATCGATTTCCGAGTGCGGTATCAGCATCTTCCACAGCAACGGATTTTGTTTTAGCAAGTTTCTGCTGTCTCGAAATAATCTTCTGCGAGTCGATGTTCACCTTCGACAACGAAAGTTGACCCCCCGATTGAGACTGTCTCATTTGAAGTCCAAGCAACGGCAGGAACGAACGCGAGACTCCCGCTCCTTTCCTTCGAAAACAAAACAAACAACAAGCTATGGAATCAACACCAGCATCCCAAGATCACCACGATCACCACGATCAGCCCGATCAACCATCTTTCTCCCGCGAATCCCCCTCTCCAGATCTGGCCCCAAGACCAGCGTTAGGAGCTCCAGGCTGTCCCCGAAGCTTCTCCGACACCTCCACCACCTCCATGTTTTCCGAAAGCCTAGGCAGTATGGGCCGAGACTCGTTGGGAAGCAATTCCAGCTCTGAGCGCACTTCTATTTCGAGATCTTCATCTGCAAGTTACACCACACGTCAGTCGATGGGTGGCCTTGAGAAGCCAAATCGGAGGGGTTATGTGCGGCCCCAGGGCACCAACTTTGCAGCTTCGGCACAGTCGAGAGAGAGCGTTCTAAGCTTGGGAAGCATTGCACACCTGCAGTACTATTTCGCACGAACGGGGCTACTGGATGGAAAGGGTGGGCGATTGAACAAAAAGAAGGATGCTCAAGAGGGGCTGGATCTCTCTGCACTGGATACTTCATTTCTGACACCGAAATTGGTGATGTCGGATCATGATTCGTCATATGCGTCTATGGGCAGCAGTCCTGAGCTTCATGCTCAAGGCCACGGAGGACTGATGGTGGAAAGTCCTACGCAGGAGGATTTTGAGTATACGAGTGACGACGAGGAGACCCATCCGCATATGCTTCCCCGACAGTCAGCACATATATCCACCGAGAGAAACCAATACCACGCCCGCCAACATTGGAAGAACTAAAATCGGAACTCCTTCATTGTCTCGAAGAGGCAGACAAGGTCCTTGAGGACGCAAAAACAAGCAGCAGTCCCCCAATCTCTCCACCACGAAGTAACACAATTGGTCACGCACCTCCGACTCCAGTATCTCCCACCGACAGCGATCGAGGATGGTACGAATTACAAGGAATGCATATCTTGGACGTCATAACCCTTGCAATTCGAGCCGCCAAGATGTACTATACCGCCCATGACCAACCTGCGCGTTTGTCCGCCATTAAATCGGAACGCAAGATCAGATCCGAGCTTTTGTCGGTCATGGATGTTCTCAAGCGAATGGCCACCAGGAATTTTGCAAAGGGCATGCGTACCGAAGAACGAGAGACAATGGTTAGTTGGGTTGCGGGTGTCTATGACATGCTGAAGCAGGAAGAGGCAATGGAGGAGACGGAGAGGAAACAGAGATCGAGCTGGGTTTGGCTCAATGATCCATTTGAGGGTACTGAAATGGAACGAGAGTTTGCATTTCTCAAGTCCATGGATCCAGAATCGGATAGTCTACCCGCATTCCAGTCCGTCGACGAGATCGCCAATGACGATCAACTACCTACAGAATTTTTGAAGGAGATGAGGACGGGTATGCGATTGGTGAAGTTACACAACGCTATTGTGAAGAAGAGCAAGAGACCATTTGGTGCAATTGACAAATGGCACACCGAGTTCGGAAAACCTTATCGATCAGCAGAAAACCTTCGCTATTGGGTCAAAGCTGCAGAGTTAAGATGGGAAGTGGTTCTCAAATTTGACGTTATGGGCGTGGCGAATGGGACCGACCGAGCAGCGTGGAAAGGTTTTGAGGACGCGATATGGAAATGGTGTAGCAAAGTACGCCAAGAGATCGCAGTTGAGTTGCGAGCCTGAAAAGGGAAGCAAGCTATTACGAATTACGACTAGAAGAGAACGGATAACGTTTTTACTACAGAAGACAAAAACTGAAGTCTGGCTCTTGCGATCAACAACTGGTCGAGCACCCTCGCACCAGCTAATATTTCTTTTGTGTCGCGCATAATCATCTGCATTTGCTAGAGTTGGTTGGGATGGGAAGGATTTGATTGTTCGGAACTTTTTTTTACCTTATGTTTCGATCGTATTATACCCAAGATCTTAGTTTAATGAATACTTTGATTTTCTCTTCATACACTCACTTGCTTTGTCCCTGGTTCTACGCTTTTCCTAGCACGATTCTTTTTTCCTGTTGGCTTCGCTTCTGTGTGGGCAATCTCCTGAAGCTTGCTCATTGTGTTACAGCTGTGGCTGCCACTTAGTTGAGCCTCATCCACCACGCAGATTAGATTAGTCGGCGAGCGAGTAGGTTTTTGTTGACATCAAGCTTCAAGAAGCTATTTTTTGAGGGGCATCTATATTGTTTTGGCAGAATTATATATCTCGGCTCAACAACACAACCTTTCCGAATGAATGCCGATGACGACACAACTGGAATTGGGATTAATGCAATTTTTGCTGCGTTGGAAAGGTTCTTTGCGTTTCATGAGAGAATCAAATATCGTGCATCTGTTCGCTCTTTTGCTCCTCTTGATTACTTTTCTCGTCAAATCAGCCACGTACACAGAAATTTACATGTATAAAATATCAGCCAACTTCCAAAGTTCCGGACCTTTCTTCAATCATTTCGACAAATATAAAAGCAATTGGGAGTACACTCTTTCACCTTCTCGCCCCCTTCTATTGTCGCAAATTCGAAGATCGGAATCCCCAATCTGATCCCTTCACTCAACCACTCAAAACCTTCAACTTCCTCAGACAACCAACCCACCATGCCACCTACACAGCCATATTCCACGCTCCCCTCCTCCTCCTCCTCCTCCTCCTCCTCTTCCTCAGGCTCGCACTCACTAAACAACCTCCTCACGCCGCCCTCACCAATCGTCACCAATGAACTCTTCACCTCCAAACCCATCTTGTTCATCATCATCATCCTCGTCCTCTGCACAGCCAGCTGCCTCTTCGTCGCAACATGTTACTACTACATCATGGGATCCAACAACTGCCCGCAGCGCCGCCGCCGCCGTAGCCAATGCCCTTTGTCCTCCTCCAGCTCCTCCCGCTCCTCCTCCAACAACTACATGACCATAACCAACTCTACAACCACCACTACAAGACACGACATCGATCTCGAAAGAGGAGGTAGCGAAGACGAAGTCACCACCAGAACAACAACAACCAAAGTTTCCAAAGTCTCAAAAATCTCATCGTCGAGTCTGCAGAAGGTTCCGAAGAAGAGTTGTCTGCGTTGGCGGAGAGAGGATTGTAGTATGGGACTTCGTGGTGTTAAGGGGAGTTTTCCGGTTATTTATGGTGTGGGTTTGAAGTCGATTGATTCTTTTGATGGCGCTGCTGGTGGTGGGAATGGAGGTGGTATTTCTGCTGCTGGGTTGTTGATGAGTGGAGAGATCGCTAGGGTTGATATTGGGCATGGAGGGAATCGCGTTGAAGGGAATGGTATTGGTGGCATTGGTGCTGGTGCAGCGATTATTGTGAAGAAGGTTAGTTGGCCGGATATTGGAACACGGATTGATGAGTTGGATATGAAGAGGATGGAGGTGAAGTTTGTGAGCGTGGTTCCGGGAGAGAAGTTGTTGGGTGATGAGAGTGGATAGTAGGCTGTACCAAGGAGGATGTACCTAATAGAGGCTATGTATGAAATATCGTTGTATAGAATCTAATATATGTATTGTGTATTCTCAAGTGTGTACCTTGCCAGTGATTAGCAGAGATCCTCGTGGAGAGAGTACTGTACATGTGCCAGAACCGTGTAGTACTGGAAGGAACTTCCCAATGCTCTCTCTATCCTCTTCTCGGGAAATTTTCTGCATCTTTCTTCAACTTCCGTCCAGTAAATATCTTGGAGCTCCGGGTTTGGAATGAGTACCCTTTACTCCCCAAGAAGTTCGCATTTCGCCAATCGTGACAGGTGTGTATATTGACATGTTTGTGGGTGTCCGAAGTGGTTGCATGGGTAGGTAGGTATTTGTTGTGATGTGTGCAGTAACATACAAGATCATTTGCGATTGTTTATGTATTTATGGGGTTGTGTAAATGTAGAATATTACTGAGAATATCTTTGCTGTTTATACATTATGCCACCGTGAGGTTAGTTGGGTGTTGGCGCGTGAGATCCGAGAGTTCGCGTAAAAACACGAAGTAAACAACCATGTTACACGTGACTTTTCTCATTTTTCGACACTTCGCAACATATTTGATTTGCGCGAAGTGGAAACTTGAAGTCTAGAATATGGTTATTGATTATTCAAATCAGAAGCCTTGAAGTAAAAGTCCTGGTTGGTTTTTACTTGTTTGAGCTTGCTGCCTTCTGTTGAGGGGCAGTATCACAACAGCAAGCAACATGGCAGGTAGGTCATGATACTACAATTGTACTGAGAACAACAACAATACCATGCTTGAGTTTGCTTTCTTTCTGTAGCAAGGCTCTCATAATCTACTTTTATGCAGATATATAGGGTATGAAGAATGGGTTTCTCCTAGCTTTTGCTCGTGAGAAGGTCGTTTGGCTGGAAGATTGGAAGGTCTTTGACTTCCACGCACCCAGACCCAGATAAACTACACTATATAATATCAGAAGTAATAATTGAAACACGATTGCTGCTACACAGCGCCAATTATAAGCTATCAGCCAAAGATTCAACTTTGCAAGATCAAAATGAAAGTCCTTCAGGTTGCCGAGAGTTCAGATCACTTCCGGAAAGTCAGAAAGAGCCAAAAAAAGTGTTCGAAGAAGTGAAAAGAAAGGCTTTAATCAAAGTGTTCCGTGATTCGTGAAGTCGCACTAGTAGGGTCGGCTGCTATATCTTCTCCTGGCTTCAGTCGCATCCGCTCATCAACCTCCGAACAACATCAGGACAACTTCTCACCAGATCGACATTGCAACATCCAGACATCCAAACACCAGCACAATAAACTTTTTCACACCCTCTGTTTCATTTGCTGACAGGTAAGCATGCCGATCTATTGTTTTCTTTCATGCATGCTAATTCTGAGGCAGAGTCTCGACGCTTGTCAGATCGGCGTTTCCACCTCTTGACATTTCAACATCTCGACGTCCTGAATTCGAAACAAAGACTCTTTCTCACACCTCCCCAATCTTTCGTCATGGAGGACCTTCTGACCCGAACCAAGCTTTCTGATATCAGAAAGATTGCTAAAGAGATCGGCGTGCTCATTCCCAAAGGTGCGTCTCGCGATGAAATCGGAGCCAGAGTGTTTGTTGCACAGAGTGGCCTTGAGTTCTCGCACGCTACTTCATGCACGACCATCAAGGGAAGAAAATGGTACAGAGAGCCAAAGAAGACATTGAAGAAGGAGATCTACGAGCGTATGTCAGGTTCACAACAGAGCCTAGGCAAGAGATTCTTCTACCTTATCCAAAAACTTGATCATCGAGATGCTTTGGTTGCCATCCTTTTGACCCTCGAGATGAATGGAGTCGGACTCTCTACAGTTGAGCAAAACGCCAAAGCTACTACTCTGGGAGCGAAAGATGTTGCTGGTTTCGTGTTCTGGAAGCAGCTATACAATATTGGACTGGCAGCAATGCCAGGAGAGACCTTTGAATTCGGCTACCCCGATATTGACCTCTGTCCACGCCAGCCCGCCAGAGATGTCAGTTTCAACAAATTCAAGAAATTCCCCCCGGAAGTTCGCACCATGATCTGGAGTCGCGCTTCGCGTCAAGATTCTCAAGTCTTGAACCTCTACATGTACAAAGGCGCGGTCAAAGCCAACAGCCCACCTCCTACGGTTTTGCATGCGTGCCGCGAAAGCAGATATGTGGGACTGAAGTATTTCGACAAGGTATTCGCATTGAATGACAAGAATAGCCCCAACTACTTCTTCGTCAACCTGGAGATTGATATTCTCCTCATTGGTGCTAGATACGCGCTGTTCAATCGCGATCTTCAGTCGGATGTTGGATTGCTCCCGCCCCTGCTGAAGGCACTGCCCAAATTTGTGAAGGATCGTGCGGAAAACATCGCCCTTGCTCGATGTCAATTTGTGCCAGGTGACCCAGGAGCCCATAACATTGGTACCGGGATCTTGAGTTTCCCTGCAATGAAGCGTTTTGTCTGGATTCATGGGGAACTGAGGACTGTGCCCCTCGGATGCCATTATACGTGTCTCGCTCCGGTGGCCAACAAAAATCAAGATTTGACAGAAGCAACGAGGGCTGAATTTGTTGCAGCTTATGCCGATGCCAATAAGTCTATGAGCAAGGACTTGGTTATTGAGGAGTTAGAATTGGCGGGAATCTACTGCCGTGTCTGAACATGGAAGTCGAGTCTGGTGGAGGGAAGGAAGATTGTTTGTATGCATCGGGTGGCGTAATTATTGGAGGTTGAGCACAACAACTGTCCTTTTCCTCCCTATCTAGAGCAATTTTCTTTGGGCACTAGAAACTCATGTAATTACACCTGAATCGGTCTGCGGGCAGACCTAGAATTAAATTGTTTCATACCAACACTTCGTCTACACAACTCCATTCCCATCCCTGCTATATTGTCGCTCATTTTAGAACGACGTTCAAGTCGTCGTTGCCATGTAGCGGGAGTGGGGCCGCAATCATGTGATATACATTGTCGCTTAGCCCAGGTCTGGCGGGTGGCTCCCGCAGACATGCGTGAAGTTTGTCCAGCAACAAAGCGTTTGAATTGGTAGCGTTATCTCCGTGAATAATCTCCTTGAAAATGGAAGGAAGCTGTGGTATAAGTAGGTTTGTTCGTCGCCCATTTATCTCACAAAATCTGCATCAATCTCGACTACAGTACACGCCCACATTCGAAGCAATCTACATATACCACCCACCACCTTTGTCGCCAAAGAATAATCGCTAAATACGATGTTGGGTATACGATGGAGCACTATCCATCCTTTCAAGGCCGTTCTCACGGAGAGTAACTTGCCAGATCAGTCAGGCAAGGTAAGTGACTGCATACCTTCGTTGACAGAGGACTCTCTCACACGAATCTCCTAATATAGGTCTTCTTAGTCACAGGTGGCTCTGGTGGCTTGGGTATGGAACTCGTTGGTATCCTCTACCAACATAACGCAAAAGTTTGGATCGCAGCTCGATCAAGGAGCAAAACCGACAAAGTGATGACTGAAATAAAAAAAGCCCATCCGAAATCAACAGGCCAGCTTCACTACCTTTCATTGCAGCTTGACGATCTGGCCACCATCAAAGCATCAGCACAAGAGTTCCTCGCCAAAGAGACGCATCTTGATGTCCTATTCAATAATGCAGGTGTGATGGTTCCACCTCAAGGATCAAAACCACCCAGGGATACGAATTGCAAATCGGAACCAACAATTTGGGCCATTTTCTATTTACCCACTTCCTCACACCTCTCATGGTGAAATCGGCGCAAGTGGCCGCTCCCAACTCTGTTCGAGTGATTTGGGTATCCTCAAGTGCGGCGGATGGTGCCCCGCACCCTGCCGTTGACTTCTCAAACATGGACTATCACGTCGACGAAGGCATCTGGGCAAAGTACGGACGCAGCAAGGCAGGCTGCGTTATTCACTCGGCAGAATTTGCCCGGCGATATTCTGAGTCTGGGATCATCAGCTTGGTAGGTCTTGCTTCATCCAATTCTCTTCTCATGTTGAACTCAACCAATTCGAAACTTGAACTCACATCGAATCTTCCTCTAGTCGCTCAATCCAGGTAACTTTATCACCAATCTCCAGCAAAATATGCCCAAAGCGCAGCTTGCTATGTTTGTAAGTCATCCATTTATGTCCATGTTATCTCGCCTCTGTGTACTAGAGAGGCAAATGTTGATCAAACGACCATCTAGAAACTCTTGACGCATCCTCCCAAGAATGGCGCATACACCGAACTATTCGCCGGCTTGCACCCTTCGTTCACCAAGGCAGACAACGGCGGCTGGGGTAAGCAACAAGAAAACTTGTTTCTGAATCAATTCCGATGACTGACCCCGCGTTATAAAGTTTCCCCATTTGGCAAAAAAAGGCACCCCGCAAGGACTTGGTCGAGCCCGAGTTGGGCAGAAATTACTGGGAATGGAGTAAGGCGCAAGTCAAACCATACATGTAAATGCGTATCGTCATGCAAAAGATAAGTTGAGAGGGAGGAATGAGATTGCTGGGGATTAGGTGTTAGGGGTTCTTTACTATTTGGTATTAATGACATAAACCCTGATATTTGCTCTAATACCGCCTGTCGTGCTACTTCAACATCCCCTGATCCAGAATCCTCATCTCCGCCATGGGTGTTCGTTCAACCACTTCAACCATAAATAGCTGCCATGGCTACATATCTTTGTCCCAATTTCCATCGTCTGCCCAACGTCTCCATACACAATTTCAAATCCTTCAGACTCGACTGCAGCGCCTCATCTCCGGTTTCCCCTAGTATCCAATAGGTAGTTGCAAGAGACGCATACATCTGGTCGAGCACAAGTGGGCTAATCTTACCCATATGCCATCGCATAGATTCGTCCAGCTCGATCCTAGCAGACAACTGTATCGCGAGATCGCGGGCTTGTTCTGCAACACGACGGACGGCTTGAATCGAATGTGTCTGCATTTCAGCCTCTTCTCGAGATTTTGCACCTGGCGCTACGAGAAAGTTTGTCCCGACTGATCTCTCGGGCAGGTAAAAGCGTCAAAAGCAACGAAGAGGGCGGAGTAGACCAGGGAACGGGGTCCGATGATTCTGATGAAGTTGTCTGTTCTGGAGAGTCCAGGTGTCCTTTCAAGAACGGCACCAAAGCTATATAATTCTTCGGCGAGGGAAATCGTGTCCGAGATGTGTGAGTTACGCATGGGGTATGCTCCACGGGTGTGTGCCTGTGCGCGTCCAAGATAGACAGCTGCTTGACAAAGACGAGCGTAGGGCGATTGTTGGACTTGATAATCAGCATTTACGGGGAGACCGCAAGCGCGGGCAACATCCCCAGCTTCCTGTTCCAAAGTAATTCAGTGAGCTCTCAAGTTGTACAGGAAAGAAATTGGGTAGAGGGATGTCACACCCACGCCTCGTCATCGACTGGCAGTATGCCATCAAACGGGAGTTCTCCGATTGAGCAGCCCCTTCTACTCCCGGTGGAAATAAGTCTATCGAGAATGAATATAGCCCACCAAACTCTTCTTCCTTCCTCGACTTCTGTCCAAGTAGTCTAGTTCAAATAATTTAGCATGTGATTTATGGACATAACACTGGGAATAATTGGGAAATAAGGATATGTACCATGTGGCGCATAGTGGACACAACCATTTCCCCACAGGATAATCTCAGCATTTCAGCATACCTCGAGCAAGCACCGACCGCCATCCAAGCAGCTGGGTAGATCGAATGGCCAAACTCGTAGAGGGCAACTAAAACCATAGATTGAAGACAGAGCAGTGAGATGAACCCACTCCCTTCTAAAGTGGCCAGAAAGCTTTTCGCTAGAGAGTATAATTTGCCATCGATAACTTCATCCGCTTGCGCAGTGATCAATTTCATGGCAAGAAACAACATGGCGATGTCAGGACCTCCATTCCGTACGGAAATGCCAAGATCCATCCTTTTCTTCGACACAATGGGCATCCATAAATGAATGGTACTGAAGTACTCATTGGATATCTCAACAATAATGTTCCCACGTGTGAGAAGTGCCAGGACCTCCTAGAGAATAGTCAGTCATTGTTTGATCGCTGACAAAGACGCACAGTCGAAAATCCAAAGTCCATCCTACCGCTGGAACCATTTTCAGGAAGCAAATATTTCAGCGAGGTGTGCATCTTTTCACAGCCATACATTTGCTATGTAATTAACTTACTACAGGAATGGCAACAGACGGATCTGGCAACTTCAAGCCCATCCAAGTAAAGGAATCAATATCAAGAAACAGCGAGACCGGAAACTCAGGTTCCTGTTCACCACTGAGCATGGACGAACTGCCCAGCTTAGAATTGTGACTTGCTACTTCCCCATCCAACCGTGAGGAATGAGACACAGAAGGTGAGGAAATTCTTCCCTCGTGCATTTCAGCTGGCATACCCACCCGCTGCTCCAACTCCTGAAGTCTCGTGCGCAGGGCTGCGAACATAGCCGCCGTGGGCATGAGCTCTGCTGCTTCCGGATATATACAAGCTCGACCAGCACGTTGACAGAGACTGCATTCTGGTAGAGCTTTGTCGCATCGCCGCTTGTTCTTCTTGCAAGCGCCGCAGGCCTGTTCAGCTTGTTGAGCGCGGTCTTCAGACGCCATCGCCAGGGTGCTTGAGCTCATCAGTTTCGGGGCGCCATCGCCAGGAAGGACGAGTTGTTCGACTGGCATCTATGCGCTATCACGTGATAGTTGCAAACACTGCTTGGTCATAAAATCATCTTTCGTCTCATCTTCTCCTTCTTCTTTCTTTCTTTTTCTCCTTATGAACTGCCAAACTCTTTGAACAGATGTACGCTTGATGTTTGCTTCATTCTTCCCTCATTCATTATATTTGCTAACAGTTTCTAGCACAATTCTCCAACCCATTACTCCGTGCGCGGCAACAATGATGGCGATTGTGGCGTGTATCTTAGCACACCCTCGAACATATTAGCAAAACTGCTTGAGCTTATGATTTTTTGGGGCTTCTTGATATGAACCCGTTTGGCATTAGTCATAGATGCGTAACGACCGAGGGAAAATTAGCTAAGGTGAAAGGGTTGCAGCGCGGTGCCTGGGCACGCTGACCACATGTACTGTAGCAAGGAATAAAAAAGGTGGGCATTGATCCAGCAATTGACCCGACATACAAATTGATATTGCACAAGTCTCTCTCTACCTCAGCTTGACACCTCGCCATCAAGAAGTCATTCTCTTAATTGCGCGAGAAAAATGCAGGGCCCGAACTGAGGAAAGGAAAACGCAACCGAGCATGAAACGGGTAGAAGGGGCCAAAGACTGTATGAAAATTTTCGATGGCCTGATTGGACAATGAGGTACGAAGGAAATGAACAACAAGGAAGACTGAATGATAGTTGATGCCCGCGTACTACAGACTTTAGAACACTAAAACCTGCTCATGACCGAGGATTATATCGTTGAAGACTTGAGCAGGGGCTGTTATTGAATGTAATTTTATTTTCCACACCTACAACATATCAATTAAGCTCAGTAGCAAAAAAGCATTGTTGGTATCTAAACCCAGCAGCCATAACTTCATCAATGAGGAGTAAGTCTATCTCCAAAAGCAAACTCCATGGCCAAGTCCCCAATACTCCATACGCTATGTATAAGCTAATCATTGCAATGGAAAAATAAATGTGCTCTCCAAGATTCCACGTCAAAAAATTGAATGACGAAAATCACATAGGCATCGAGGTGATGCCGCTAGTTCCACCACCTCCACCCCCGCTTCTGAAGCTGTCGAAGAAACCAGGGCCTTTCGCTACACCGCCAGCACTTTTTTTTGTGTATGTACTCGATGTTTTTCGGGCTGTCTGTTTCGGGAACACACCGGAGGTGCCATAACTTTTTGCACGAGAGACACCCGATGCAGAAGACACATTGCTTCTCCCGCTAGACTTTCTCCTTCCACCACGACCTCTGCCACGACGACTGTAAGATCCGCGACTTGAATTTCCCGTTGGTTCTGGTCTTTCGCGACGCGTTTGAGGTAACTGTTGGGCATTATTCATCTCCTCGTTGAACCTCTGAACTTCGGAATTGATGAAGTATCGGGATTGCGCTGGAGTAGCATCATCCTCGCTTCCATCCTCCCCTTCCTCGCTTTCATCCTCGTTCTCCTCATCTTCCTCATCGCAGAGGTTGATAATAGTACGGTGGTTAGGATCTATATCATGATCATTGACGCCCATCATTTGCTCATAATTTCCATAAACCTTATTGATCAAAGGTAGGAACTTCTTTCCATAGCGTTCAACCTTGTCCGGGTCGATTCCAGGTATTTTGCCCATGGCCTCCACCGACAGCGTCCAGTTTAGTGCCATCTCTCGAAATTCAGAGTCTCTGAAGTATCGGGCTCTGTGGTTATTATTGTTCTTCAACCTCTCCTCCAATCGTTTCGCCTCTCTCACAAATGATTCAACGACATCTCGATGAACATCTCCGACCTTGTCCATGCGATCGTCTGTCGTAATTGGTGGGCCCAATTCTGCCTGTTTACCCTTGCGACGTGACACAGGGTTCCGAGGAGGTTCGAAAGCATCTTCAGAGTCGTCCAGAAATGAGTCATCCCCGTAATCGCTCTCGGCCCGCTCCTCCACACGGCCCTTGCCTTTACCCTTTCGCAAAGGTGAACTGATGGGCGACGTGAATATTGTGGATGTTGGAGGATGGGGCAGCCGTTTAGGTGTTGGATTCGTTTTCCCAGCCGATGGCTCAGACACTTTTGTTGGAACCATGAACTGTCTTTTGCCTTTAAGAAAATCCTGAGCGGTAGGTCCCAGCTAAATCATATTGTCAGCGTCATTCTGTTAAGAGGAATAGGAATTAGGAATTTACATGAAGGTACGGTATGACAAAACCCGCTTTATTGGTAACAAGGTGCTCTACAATAGCATTCTCCATCAACAGTCGGATGGCAAGCCGTTCTACTTCACCTTTCGTAAAGGATTTCAAACACCCATGGCCTGGAAGATCTTGATGCCATTCCTTGATCTTTGTTGCTTTCGAGCCTCGAAGTACCTCGACAAGATAGAGAAGTGTGACATTACTAGACTCCACTGCTTTGACGACTTTGAGGACGTTCTTTGCATGCTGGGTCATGTCACGGGTTTCGTAAACAGCGCCAGAATCGCAGTTATCGCAGGAGTTATTACACTCTTCCTTGGGGAACGACTCTCCAAAGTAAGCGAGGATTTCGGCTCTGCGACAGTCGTATTGATTTTCGCAAAATTGGACCATGCGACTGAGCATTTGCCGTTGCTGTTCTTTGACATCGTTGTCTCCATCTCCCTCGTCGATAAACTTTCTCAGCATGATGGTATCTTGGAAACCATAGTAGAGATAACACCCGGACGGCTTGCCATCGCGTCCAGCTCTACCAGTTTCCTGATAATAACCCTCTAAGCTTTTGGAATAGTGTGGTGAATAACAAAGCGCACATCAGGCTTGTCAATTCCCATGCCGAATGCAATAGTGGCGACAACCACCTGCCATTGTCCCGATTGCCAGTCTCGTTGCACTTGAGTCTTATCTTCTGGCTGCATATGGGCGTGAAAGTGATGGGCCTTGATGCCGCCATCCCGCAATTTGCTGGCAAGATCCTCACAGTTGGCTCTTGATAGTGTGTATACAATGCCGGACTGACCTCTGTACTTGCTCTTGATCAGGGTTACCATAGCCTCCACTGTAGCTGCCGTCGATCCCTTGCCCACTTTCGGCAATACCTTGTAATGGAGGTTCGGCCTGTTGAAGCTCTGTTTGTAGTCTTTGCATCCCTCCATTCCGAGAACTTGGATACAATCAGCTTTGACTTGTTTTGTGGCTGTAGCCGTCAGGGCCATAAAGGGCACACCAGGGTAATCGCTCCGAAGGTTTGACAAAGTTTTGTAATCTGGACGAAAATCATGGCCCCATTGGCTGACACAGTGTGCCTCGTCAATCACAATACGGGCCAGCCGCTTTCTTCGGTGGAGTTCTGCCAAAGCGTTCTGAAGAGCACCGCTCTTGCCGATCATTTCGGGGGTGAGATACAAAATTTGAATGAACTGGTCGGGCCACTGGCTACGAAGCGCAGTGTAGACTAAATCTCGTTCTTCTCTTGCCTTCTCGCCATTTAGAAGCACTGCTTGAATGTTTCGCTTCGTGAGATGATCGACCTGATCACTCATGAGACTGAGAAGTGGAGATATAACTACCGTCACACCCCTTGTCTTCCCAGATTGAACAATAGCGGGTAGCTGGTAGCACAAGGACTTTCCGCCACCAGTGGGCATTAATACGAACACGTCTTTTCCAGAAAGTGTCGCATTAATCGCGTCCAGTTGGTTTTGTCGAAAACCGTGGAGTTGAAATCGTTCTCGTAGAGCCTTTTTAACGTCTTTAGACCATGGATGGTTGAGCATACTTGCATGAGCAGGATCAACGTGCGAATACATGTCTTTGTTTGCTTTGCTGCTGCCTTTCTGAGATTTCCGAGCACTGGAAGTCTGCAGAGATTTTTTTGTGTGAGAATTACGGTTCGATACGTGCAAGGATGGTTTTCTTTCAAGTTCTTGCGCCATTTCGAGAAACTCGTTCTCATCACCATCGCCATATTCATCCTCCATCTCATTGGGCGCCTCATAAGCATCAGGAGAGTTGCCCTCGTTCTCAGCCTCGTTCATGAGGAAGTCATTGAAGTCAGCGTCGTTTATCTCACCGCAGTCGACCGGCGAAGGTCCGCGGATGAAACTTTGTTGTTGGACATGTCTATGTGACGATCCTGCTCCGCTCCTATCAGCTGCATATCGACCCAAAGGCGGAAGCGTTGGCGGCTGTGCTACTGCCCGCCGTACGGGAGATGGCGAGCTTCGATGATGGACTTCTCTTGTGTCCACAGAGGTATCACGTCGAGGAGATGGCCTGTGTGCGAGATTTCCTTGCAACGCTGGGTAGGAGCTTGGTGTTGATTTACATAGAGTAGGAAACTGTGTTTGGAGGATGACCTGTGCACTGCCAATCATGCTTGATCCAGAGGTTGGCTGGATGCCATCATTGGCCTTCGAGGAAGATTCTGGAGGTTTCTGATATGATTCTGCTGAACCAGTGCCAAACCCGTCTTGAATGGCTCCTGACACGTGCAGAAGTCTACCAACTTCTTTTTCGCATTCCCTTATCTGACAAGTGAGGGTTGATTGTTGCTCTTCCTGTTCACTCGTGTCATCATCAAGATCCAGGAGTTCAGAAATCTTGCGCGCCAGGTTCTTCTTCTCCATTTTGAGCTGTTGGTGCTTGGAAGAGAGCGTCTGTAGTACATCATAGGCTTTCTCCATATCCAAGATGCGGACCCGTTCTTCTCTCATACTCCGAGGGACAGTTCTGCCCGAATCGGTATATTCCATGCAGTCAGCTGAGCTCTGCAGCTTCAACTGTCTGACGCGCTCAAGATAGCTGTTCAGAGCAAGGGGGTTAGAAAGATAACGATTTACTATGAGCTTTTCGTCTCCAGTAGATGTAGAAGATGGTGTAGCTTGCTCTCGGACCATGCTCGAAGGCTTGGATATAGCAGGCGAGCCTTTGGGGTACGGCGACTGAGCTCTGTCCACAGCATTCTTGGATATTGATCGAAGTGGACTTCCAATTCGAGGTATTATTTCTTGATAATTTTCGACTTTTGGAGACCTGGTATCAAAATCTGGAATGTCTTGCCACCCTGAACTATGAGATACCTTTTGGACCTGCGGAGTGTTCTTAACCATCGACGGTGGAGAATAATTGCCTTCTTCCATATCATCTAAGATCATGTCTTCATCTTCATCGTCCGAATCTTGAATTATGGTTCGTTGTACAGGCTTCCGATGTACTGACACTTTTGTGGGAATGGGCGAGCTTTGCTCAACCTCAGGACTAGCAGCTCTTCGAATCGGTGATCTTGCAACTTGGATTTTTGGACGCGGATGCATAGGACTGTAAGAACTTTGCTTGCGTGGCGATTCTGTTATTTTTTCAGAGTTGACGAGCCTTTGTCCTGGAGGAAGTGAATCGCTGACTGGAGGAATACGGCTGATACTCTTACGAGTATGAGTTTCTGTCCTACAAATCGTTTGAGTGACCTCGATTTCCTCCATATCTGTCTCTGGGATAGCTTTTCCAATAATGGGTCTTGTCGCCCTTGGACGGTGGATAGAACGTTCCTGTTGAGATCGAGATGGCACGATCTCATCAATATCCATAAACCCTTCTTCCTTGCTTGCATCTCTCTCGACCTTTTGTGTTTTCGAGTGGGATCTTGGAGGGCGTTTCTTTACAGAGCTTCCAGGTATCTCGTCACTCTTTCGTTTTCTTGAGGATCTGGGTAGCGGTTCGGGTCGAGCTGCAGCAGACGGCGTCCAGACTACTTTAGGAGGGCCAAACGCAATTTCTGTACTGCTGGAGCGGGACACAGGATGCGACCCAGAACTGTCCCCTGTTAGGTCCACAGCCTCTACATTCCTAAGATTGTGCTCGATTGTCGGTCGAGGGGTTCGCTGAGGTGTCTGCGGCGCCTGAAGTTTGCCTAGTCCTGTCGGTACTCTTCGCGAGGTGGCTTTCGAGGATGGTGTTGCTGCAAAAGTCGATTAGCATAGTAAAATGGGCGAGGGCCTGCTTGACGAACCACTTTGATCATTCCTCAAAAACTCTGCATAGCCCACAGTCAACGACGAAGACGCCGCCACAGATCCTGTTGTAGAAGCCGGCGTAGCAAGTTGACGATGGGTCGTCATTCCCTGAACTGTTGACCTCTCACCTGCACCATATTTCCCCATTTCTCCAACAGCTGGAGCCCGGAAGTTCTCTTGCGGTATAGCATTCGAATTGGTTGGTGGTAGAGATGGGCGTGTAAAGTTGGGCTGCACAGGTGGAGGTATTGGACGATTCTGCACAGGACCTCGCACAGGACTTCGCACAGGACTCGAAAATCCCTCCTCAAAGTCCTCCTCTCGCAATCCAAGTTCCTCGAGATCAACTACCGCTGGTACAGGCAATATTCGCTGCGCGCCCACGGGCGGAGGAATATTGTTCGATGTAAGCCAAAAGAGATGAGCGTCGAGATTATTCCGAGTCATGAGGCTTTAGTAACATTTGAATACCCGAGCGAACCCATTGGTATTGTTCTCGAAGCGTTTGTAGGAGCTCGAAAGGTGTATTTGTTCTTGTGTTGACTGAGTCGGTGCTTCGCGTCGCTATCTCACGCGTTGAAGTGAGAGCTCTTTAGGTCACATGACCGACCCGCAGTTTCGTGTGAGGCGTACTCCTGCCCCCAACACAAAGATGATTTATGTTAATGCATCAACCAAGGGGCGAAGGAAAATCTGACTATTACCTTTCTTACTCTTTTCAACTTTTCGCATTTTTAACTTTTCCACTTTTCCTCTTTTTAAATTTTCGCTTTTTCAGCTTTCAACTTTTCGACTTTCCGACTTTTCGACTTTTCAACTTTTCGACCTTTTCTTTTTTCCTTATTATAATTACATAGAAGATAAAAAATCACAGGGTGAAATGTCCCTTCTTATTTTCATAAAATGCGTTTTACGTTTGCTATGGCAGCGTAGGGGATTAAACACGATACGTTTCCAACGTTTTAGAGTGTGCTCATTTTTTCTTGTAAGCTTCTTCTCAGGAAGCAATTCTGGTATACTACTCAATATGGAACTTAAAACCTAAGATTATGGAGAGACAGTAGTTTTTTTTCAGTACTAATTTGATGACTAGACTTAAGATTTTGATAGTAAAAAAAAAGACTTTGAAATAGCTAGGGAGATAGATAACGTAAGGATGAGGGAGCTTTCTCCACTCCAACGCCAACAACAAACGCTCGGCGCAACACGCAATTACATTATTTTTAACCGATATCGAAATACTAGAATGGCTCTTGAAAATATTTCAAGTAATCATCCATTGAACAATTTGAACGGTCAGAGCTTCTCTGATTGTAGTCTTGTTGGTAAAGTTCTCTCCAATTACAAGCACCTGCAAGTAGATGTAATAATGTAATAGCACATTCCAAAGTCACATGAAAAGTTATCCTTAACCAAGAGAATACCCCAAACTGTTCGACAGAGATCTTTATCATTTTGATTAATTGACACTTTTATCCAGTATTCATTATTATTGCCTCCCAAACGCCATAAGCATCTTGCGACGCACCAAAAACAAACCTTCCTCGCCTTCCCCGCCATCCCCTCGTTGCCGAGTCATGGACCACGCGACCACATGACGTCCCACCCTTGCCAAAACACACACAAAAACAAGAGAGAGACAGAGACAGACATGAACTAGAAGCTTGGAGGAGCTAAGGTAGTTGTGAGCGGGGAGGGGGTTTGTGGCTTTTTTCATTGAAAAAGACCGTTTAAAGACGGGATGTCTCCTCCTCCGTTCGTTCACTCCAAGCTACATTACTTGCATAATCGATGAGGACGACTGACCTCCCCAATTGAACTTCATGTCGAGGCCACAACTTGTTAATTGAAAGGATCAATTGCCTAGTCCAGCTGCCCTATCATATCAAGCAAATTTCGAATACAAACAATGAAGAGCAAATCAAGTCGCAGGAATAATGCGAGGGAAAGGACTACTTGTCTTTCGTTGAAGGATCTGGAGGTTCGTGATGGGCAAAATTACGTAGTGACGACGAGGAGTACGGTACGTTTTGCCTCGACCACCAAACTTAAAGCTAGTAAAAGGGGTTCAATTTCATCTAATAAGAGAACCATCATCTAGCCATATCCACGGATCATGCCTAGGCCTATCAAAGGAGGAGGATCCAGCAAGAACAATTCAAATCCAGAGAGATTATTGAAATTGGAAGCGTGGAATTCCATCTCTAGTAGTAGCTCGAGTTCGAGTTCGAGTTCATCAGCAGGCTCTGATGTGTCGTCGCCAGCTTCGAGCGTCCAGAGTCCAACTCACGTGGACTTTCACAACAGTGAAAAGACGTGGAGCCAGAGGTTTATTGAGAGCATCAAGGAAGAACCTGCTGAGAAAAAGAATAATGCGATTGCTTTCACGGACGGACAGGGAGACCTTCTTCCAAATGGCAATGGAACAGTAGGGGGTGACTTTGAGGCGTTTGTCGAGGCACTTTTTGATACATTTCCGAATGTGGTATGAACGAAACGACGTCGGAGGAGAAAATCAAGAGAGAGCAAGATGAGAAAGTTTACTACGGTACTTCGCAAATAATGTCGTTTTGCTGGTTGGAGAAAACTCGGAGAGTTTGATGCCTGAAGGCTGCCCAGTGGATGGATGAGATTCGGAGGAGAAGGAAAGAGAGGAGGAAGTCGACCCAAGAGATAGGAGTCATTTTGGACGCCGTTGTCCAGGCGGCAGAGAATATTTACCAAAGACATGAAGGGCATGATGTAATAGTAGGAATGAGAAAGTGGAGTTAGGATGTGCTCCTGTTGTAAATCCTGTTTTAAAATTGTACTGCGCAGTATCACATTTTGGTCTTCACATTGTTTCGATCTTCAAATTTTACGGATTGCTCCCTTTACCACACAAACAAAACGTAATTTTTTAATCCCCTAAACATTATTCATTTTGTTGCATGTCGCAATTTAGGACCGGAAGTGATCCAGTGCACAACCGGACCGTGCTATAGTATATCGTTGTCAACCGGACCGGAACGGTATTGAGCTGCACCACGTTCAAAATAGGCTCATCTCATGCGCCAAAATCAGAAGACTTTGATAGCCTAAAGATATCCACCAACATTGATAAATGTGCTAGCTTCAAAGCTAGCCTGTTAGTGCCGCGTTGCACGCACTCATGAGATCAGGAAAACAAGTGATAGACAGGATCGGTGATTAGCAATTATACCATATATTTACGCTATACAGTACAACCACATATAAAAAGATATCCCACAAATCCAAAGCCTCCAATCGCAATTAAGCTCCAGAAAAGGCTCCATCCATCCCTAGTTCAGTTCCAAGAATCAAAAAATAAACGCCCATTGCATTGTGTGTACTGCAAATGCTCCATCCTTTATATGATTTTCTTTTCGTAAGAGCGCATGCAAATTTCCCAACCAAGTTTCCTTCTCTCACCAGATTCTTTTCTTCTTTACAAAGCAAAAGCAAGAACAAGTCCTCCCACCATTATTAACCCTCCGGAAACAGCGTTGGCTGCGGCCGCATTACCAGTGACCTGGGATGCAGGAGTAGAGGAAGCGGCAGTCGCTGCAGCAGAGGTTCTTGTAGCGCTGGTGGAGAGGGTCAAGTTCGAGCTATTGGTTGGTGCAGCAGAAGCAGAAGTGGAAGTGATTGTTGTAGAGTTGGCACTGGTTTGAATAAGGGTGCTTGTGGTTGTTGGCTCGGGTGTATATGCTGTTCCTGTACCGAGACGAACTGTGACGGTACCGCTGGCCGCAGACTTGGTAATTTGGAAGGGGAAGCTGTATTGGAAGATTGTGTCCTCCTTTGCAGTGGTGCTCTTGTCGTCATCGAGGGTGATGCGGAGACCATAAAGGGAGAATGTTGGTTCAGCTGGAACGTCCCAGGAGAATTTTCCGAGAGAGTTCTTTACACCAGCTATAGAGAGAGGAATGTTAGAACGTACTTCACATATCTATTGTTGAAAATGGGGTTACGAACCGACGATCACAGGACCAACCTGGAGGTCCTTCACAGTGCTGCCTTGAAGCAAGACAATTGTAGCTGTTCCATTGAGATAGCTGGCCTCGGTTCCTGGCAACCATGTAATTTCAAAGGGCTTTCCAGCTACAACCTGTTGTCCCTCGGTCGGCGCGGTAATCTCGTCGAAAAATGGAGTTGCCTCTTGAGCGAGAGCAGATGTGAGCAGGGCCAATACGGAGATCAGAGAATAACGCATGTTGAAGAAGAGTGTAAATGAGTGTGGTGAATACAAAGATTCAAAAGAGATGAAATTGAAGATGCGATGAACAACGTTGATGATGATGATGTTGGAAGAGAGAAGCAGTGCGAGGGGAGAGAAAGAGGCTTCAAACCCGGATCTCCTTGCGCCTAATTTGGGAACTGACACTTGTCTAAAGCAAGACAAGTGCATGGAATACAGATAGTTTGAACCAGTCAGGAGAGGCAAGAAGCAGCCTTTAACCAAATGGAGATTTAAAGGACTGCTTGGTATGAAACTAGAGTCAGGGGAAATGAGCACCGACAAGGGTACGCGTGCAGCTTGTGTGAGCCTATCTGTGAAGTGTATCAGTAGATGGACCGCACCAAAGTTTTGGGAACGCCACAGAAGTATATATTTCGGCTTCAACGGCAGTGGTGACGATACAATACTCCATATATTTTCGTACTTGTCAAGTGAAATAAGGTGTTGCTGAGTTACATTTGTTGAAGTGTTGTACTCCCTCGACAAGCGGGAGCTGCAATCTCGCTTAAAATTGCGCTACGCAAGTGGTTGCAACTGACGACACCCGGATCCACTTTCCCGACACCCACTCCAACCCTCAACTCCTCATACACAGTAGATTTCGAGGCTGCAGATCATAATTTGGCCAAAGGGAGAAGCGCAAGGAAACATCAGAGCTCAAGTCTCAAGAGCTCCGAAATCTAAATTAAATGCTAGGAGAAACTTCTCAGTTCTACATTCATTCGCCAGTTCGCCCTTCTCGGTTTTTTTTGTTTACGCACTGAATATTTCGTTCATGGTCAAGCATGTGTCACGTGATGGACTCTTGAGGTAGTTGAGGTCAAGGAATACAACGTATGAAATAGAAGGGCCATCGGTTTCTAGCTAGGTTGAAGGGAACTTTTCCATCTAAACTAATAAAGTGTAATACAAGCCAAAGTGGACCATGGAGCAAAAGCAGCTGAGTGGTGTTTTGATACGAGAACAAAGCCCAAGAAAGCAGAAACGAAAGTGGATCTCTAAAAATATTCTACCTGTCCAATGCCTGGGATTGACACTATTTAGGTGCTTGAGTCAGTAATTGACAATATCAAAGGATCCAAAAGACTTACCATCTGGTAGTAAACGCCTCTCTGCTGTAACAAACTAGAATGAGAACCAGTCTCCAAGACCTTTCCATCTCCAAGCACGAAAATAATATCTAAAAAGTGTCAGTAAAGTAGATCTTTTAATGGCTGGAAATTGCCAAAAGGAGATATGGAGACTGACCGGCATTCTGAACGGTAGCGAGGCGATGGGCAACTACAACCATTGTTCGACCCTCCGCAGCTCTCTCGAAAGCAGCCTGGACCAGCTTCTCGCTTTCAGAATCCAGACTCGAGGTTGCTTCATCAAGGAGCAATATCTTGGGATCTCGGATCAATGCTCGTGCGATGGAGATTCGTTGCTTTTGACCCCCGGAGAGAGCTACGCCTTTATTCCCGACGTCTGTGGCGTATCCTGCCGGTAGTCCCATTATGAAGTCGTGAATCTCTGCGTCTTTGCAAGCTTGGAATAGCTTCTCGTCGGAGGTATCTTCGTCAACGCCAAGCAAAATGTTCTCTTTAATGGAACCTTGAAAGAGCTGGACAGGGAATTAGCAGCTTTTGGAATGGGATGGGACTGTCCGTAATACGAAGCAGTCGTTCATGTAATGATAGAGTAGGTAGGAAGGAGTGCGGCGGGTGGGAGGGGTGGGGAGGTGAGTTCCATGACCATCTTGGCCACGCATATAAACCCCGATTCAGGGACTATCGCTCTTTCACTGCTTTACGCATGTGATAAAGTTCAATCAACAGGGACTTTTCATACGTACCGTGGGCTCTTGAGCTACGAGACTTATCATTCTTCTGTAGCTTTGAAGATTCAGATCTGTGACAGACACCCCATCGATGAGAATGGATCCCTTCTGGATCTCATAAAACCTGTACTGCATAAGCGGGCGAGGTCTCAAAGTGTGGAATCAAAGCATACCTTTCGAGGAGAGACACAATACTTGTCTTTCCACAACCCGAAGATCCAACGAGAGCTGCAAATTGACCCTTTTCGATCTGTGTCAAGAGGTCAGCAAATTCTCGTCGCACAGCATTACATTCTTACGGTCAGATTCAGATTAGCAAATACAGGAATGTCGCGGGTAGGGTATTTGAAGTGGACGTCCTTGAGCTCAATTTTGACACCACCGGATGTATCCTTAAGCTCTAAGGATCCTGTTTGAATGGCATCCTCGCGAATACGGAAGCTTAGAATTCTATTGGCGGCAGCGGTGGCTAGCGCAACATTGGGCCCGAAACTCAGCTAAATCAGTGTGTTAGTCGGATGTATCAATTGGCAACTCAGAATACGAATTTACCAAACTGCCAGCACCTTCCGAGCCATTGAACACAGCCATGTAGACCACAAAAAATTCAAATGAGCTATATTCTTGTTTAATAAGCACTGCAGAAATTGTCAGTCATTATACCATGTCGATTTTGATCCACTTCGCCAATTCAACGCGCCAATTCAACAGGATTACTTACATTGTCCTCCATACCAGAAGATCAGGGCCATACAAGGCAAAGTTATGGAATCCGATGCCGCAAATAATAATGTCGACCACCTTGCCTTCTTGAAAGCGGATGTGACGTGGGCTTGCAGTAAATCATTGTACCTATTGCAGATCATGTCCTCCAGTGTCAGAGCCGTGACTGTGCGGAAAGCCGTTATAGATTCAGCAGCGAATTTCGAGCTGTCCGCAAAAACGGCTTGGTTCAATGCTTCGAACTGCAGCTCGTATCTTACTCTGAAAAAGCCGGCGGTAATTACCATCGGGCAAACGACAGTAAGAGTTACGATTGTCAATTTCCAACCAAAGACAAATCCAAGAATAGAAGAGCCGAGAAGATTGAGTCCTGCGATCAAGACCATACCCCTAGGTGTTGTAAGCATCTTATGGCCAAGTCAAGTTAGCTGAAGAGAGACCCTACATGTTGATTCCAAGAAGCTGCTGGAGCTGAGTTGGATCATTCGAGATGCGGGAACCCAAGCTTCCAGCACTATTTTCATCCGTGTCATAAAACTTGACTGGCTTCGCTAAAACACTCTCGAAGTATTCCTGTCGGTAGGAGCTGGCAACATTCTGATTGTTTACTGTTAGTAGTTGTTCCATGTGGCTAGTGGGAAATCAGGTAGACCTACCACAGAAATCACATTTGCCGTCGACCCCATGACAAAGTAGGCTAAAGCGACGCCAATGGCCAGTGCAAAAAACATCAGGGACCAATGGTTGGCAGCAGCTTGAAGTCGATCATCCGGCAAGGTCACAATCGAGATGATCTTTGCGAGGATATACGCCTGCAGTGGATACGACGAAGCGGCCATGAGGCAGCCAACCAAGAGACAAAAATACCACACGAATTGAGTCTTTTGTTCTCGTAGTAGGAGTCCGAAACTGTTGATGAATCCCTTCGGTTTGTACCCATTCTCCTCGACGGCACTCGGCGCTCCGCTTGCAGTGCTCTTGATCTTAGCAAGGGTCTCTTGTTTTGCCTCGACCAGATCCACGTCGTCGGTATGCGTTGTTCCAATTCCAATACTAAGTTTTTGAGCGGCCACCAGTCGCGAGTATGCTCCGTCCGGATTGTCTAGGAGGCTTTCGTGATTACCCTCTTCGACTACTTTTCCCTTCTGCATCACGATAATTTTGTCTGCTTTCCTGATCGTTGACAATCTGTGGGCTATTGTTATGGTTGTTCTACCGGCGCTAACTTTGTCGAGAGCAGCTTGGACCAATCTTTCTCCTCGAACGTCAATTGCGCTGGTTGCCTCATCAAGAATGAGAATGGTGGGCCGTTTGATGATACTGCGAGCAATAGCCAGCCTTTGTCTCTGGCCCCCGAAAGCCTGATTCCACTATCACCTACTGTAGTTTCGTATCCTTGAGGAAGTTTGCTAATGTATTCGTCGGCGAAAGCCTCCTTGCAAGCCTCAATAACCAGCTCCCTCTTCACTTCAGGCGACTCGTGTTCGAACTTGCTACCAATGAGACCATACTCTACATTCTTGTATATGGTGTCGTTGAAGAGATATGGTTCCTGCTGGACAAGACCTATTTGGCTTCTCCACCATTTGAGATCCAAGGCATCTAGATTGGTTCCGCCGACTGAGATTGCGCCAGACAGAGTAACCAGAGGCTTTGCACTCTCGAGAGCTTCGGCTGCTTTGACTGCTTCATCTTCTTTCTGCTCTGCCTTCTTCTTTTCTGCTTTTTCGTCCTTGATAGCACTCTCCGGAATAACAACAGCATTGCGATCATCAAGCTCGTACCATCTCTGAAGTAGACCAACGATCGTGCTCTTTCCAGATCCAGAGGCGCCAACAATCGCAGTAATTTTCCCAGCCTCAAATTTGACACTTAAGTCATCGAGGATTTTAGTCCGTGGCCGACTGGGATAGGCAAAATTTACTGCCTCGAGTGTAATATCCGCTAGTGGGGAGACATCGGGTTCTTTCAGCCCAGACTTGTGCGGCTTTTCAGCATCAATCACCGCGAAGAAATCGGACGCCGCATTCGCAGCCTTTGTGATATTCATTATCGGAGGAGCAGTCTGGCTAGTTCCGAATACAATCATCATGACCGACATTACCACAATTAATATAGTTCCAACGTTCTCCACGGATCCTTTCTTGGAGATATACAACTTGAAGCCAAGGTAAAATGCGAGCGCGAAGACACCATAGATGGCAAAGAATACTAGAATTGCCGGGGTTAGCAAGTGAAGCTGAATATCTTTCTTCAATAGAGAAGGGAACCTGTCGGAATATCTTCAAGTGATGATAGCAGTAGGTAGAAGTCCAAGGGGGTGAATCACGTGACCATTTTGATCATCCATATAACCCCCTTGTTGGGGCTAGTTCCCCCTTCCTCCTTAGACTTAAATGAATAGACGATAGGAATGCCTCCAGTGCAAGAAGAATTGGGAAAAAGGTGATATTTCGCCAATTCTAACGTCACGTGACGTAAGGTCTGTGGTATATTTACCCACTAGACATCAATTCTAATAACAAAAAGAACATACCTGGACTGAACATTATGCCTTGGACTAAATCTTGCTGTCTACCACGCTTTCTAGATTCTTCGACCCAACCTGAATACCTTTTGCTGACTCTAGCTTCTGCTCCGCTGGCAATTACCATGCGGATCGAAGCAATGGCTTCGCCCGCAATTGACGCAGCCTTTTCATCCGCAAAATCAACTTCCTTGGACATTCGCATGATCATTGGCACCGTTATCGAGTAGATAACACCAACAAACACCAATACGGAGCAGCAAGCAAGAGTCAGAGCCCAGGAGTAGGTGAATGCTATGATAATTGCGGTGATCATCAATGCCGAAAATTGAACGAGGATACCCAGTTTTTCCGAGATACCAAGTTGAAGTATATTCGCAGTTGACGTTATAGTAGTTGCAGTCTGTCCTGTTGGAATAGTGTCGAGCGTAGCAACGGAGAGTGAAAAGAGGGCAGTAAGATATTCGTAGCGGACTCTTGCCGACATTCGAAGGCCGATCATTCGAAATGCCAGCATAGAGAAGTAGGCCAAAATGTACCTTCCTATGAAGAGATAGACAAGATAGAGGACATTCTTGTTGAGCTTAGCTGAGAAATCATCAAGAGCGGAAGGATCCGAGAAGTCGCCAATTAAGGTACCTATGTAGTGTTAGAGAGGGCGGCAGGATGTGTACGAAATAAATAGATGAAAATCCTTCAACTGTACCACTTTCTTAATCGAAAGTCTCACCAAATCTGACGCGTACTGATGAATAGTGGAATTCAGTTCAGGGAAATACTTGCCAAAGACGATGATCATAAGGGGGAGAGTCTTCGTCAAGTCAGCGTTGTTTCAATCTGTAGAAAAGGACTCAAACACTAACCGTCCCAACAGCAATTTGGCCGAATAAACCTAATCCTAAGATAATCTTATCTAGCAACGTAGTGAAAGTGAAAACCCTCTGTGAATTCAGTATTATCAGTACCTAATTTGCAATGATAATGTGTTGGAGAGATGAAATTACCAGGTAATGGGAAAACTGTGTCTTCTGGGATGCCTTCTCCTCGTAATTGACGGCAACATCCTTTGTAGTATCAATTGCGCCCTCCGACTTCAAATCGGTTTCGACTCCCATTTCAGCGGTGGAGGGTTGATAAATCGCGTCTCGCCATCCGCTGAAGAGTTCCCGGAAGTGGAAAGGTGCCCTTCTGGACAAACGCGAGTCCCAGAGCAAGCGATGGATTTAATCAGCCCCTGATAACGAAGGAACTGTCAGCCGATGAGAGACAGATGCCGCGAAGGGTGTCGAAGTTGTGTAATTAGGGGTCGCGATGCAAAAGATGATGGAGAAGGAGATGTAGTCGCGAATATTTTAAGGTGGAATGATGCGACGCCACCTTCGGTATTCACTTTCAGCCTTTCAGGCGGCACGGCTACGTCCTTTCGGTATTGGCATAAGACGGCCGCACAGTCGGACCTTGTTTATTTCCAGGCAGCAAAAAGGGAATTGTTCGGCGACATCAACTTTCTCTGAATGTTGAACTCGTCAGCTGCATATCACCGCAACCTTTTGGCGGGGCCTTTGGCCCCCCTTTTTACTTGGACGTTGAAATTAGAAAATAATACGGGACTAGCCTCATCTCCAGGAAACGCTAGTCTAGCGTGTCACACACCGTGACTGGATCCAGTCACCGTATCAACCCGTATTATTATCGGCAACTTCCTGTCCGTGCTCGGCGGTATGTGCTGCTGACGATTTTCTACTGCACCCTTCAGGATCTGGAGAGTTATTGACTCATTGATGAGGACAGAATACTCGAGACAAGAGAAACGGACTGCAAAATGACCGATGTCCGAAAGGCCAAGCAGTCAGAGTCTCGCCTATTTTATGACCTATGCTGCTTCAGGCATAGCTTAAAGCACGACATCTGCTGCTTTAGGAGGCACGATACAACTACATGCGAAAGCCAGCCATTGCCCCAAACATTTTCTTTGATCAACATCTCTCCTAATTATTGATCCTCTTTAAAGCCAGTTCTAGGTTTGATTTACTTCAAACCAGTCCTCGAAATTAAAACGGCGGGATGCTGTACGCAGAAAAGACTTCCATACAGATAAAGTTTAACTTTCATTAATAATTAATACATCATTGCCAAAGTAAATCAAGTCTACAAATCTGTCTCGAATCATCAACTATCACAGCATAAATCAGTCGAGGTGAGTAGTATTGAACAACCGATTCCCAGTATCTGTGCCGCCCTTTCCAGTATACTTGTTATCAGAGAGCCGAAGAAAAACAAGGTCAACTTTTGCCTGTGATAACGAGCGCTGGAGATCTCCACCCTCAGATACCGCTTGCTTCTGCCCAACACCTGCAACGACCACAATCCTGATATTCGAATCTAGCTCACGGACATGTTTCACGAACTCTCGAATTGTCTTCCCACTATTCACTACCGAGTCTACCAAGAGTAGAGTACGCATCCCACGGAGATGGTCAGCTCTGATATCGGCTGGTCGATCGGCATGCAAAAAGGAGGCCAGTTGGAATGCATCGCTGACACCAAGAGCCATAGGCTCTCCTCCTCGCATCAAAGCTACAATGAGTGTCTTTTCCTCGTGCAGAAGCCGGTATCCATTGGTCTTGCCGCCTTGCGTGTGTGGGATTTCACAACTTTCAAGGCCAACCTGATCGGCAACCAACGATTGAGCAAGGTACAGTCCCATGTGGCGGTGTGCTTCACGAAGTCGTGGACCACGAATCGTTGCATCTCTTGTTGCTGTTGTTAATAGCTTCGACGTATTAGTTTCAGTGGCATGACACATTGAAGTTGATGTTCTGATACGTCGTTGGAGAATTGAGTCGATGAACAACCGATGATCCGAAAGATTGAGCAACGGGAGTACGTTGGCGTCCAGTCGAGGAGGTGAATCTCGTAGATGAAGAACTTGTTCGGCTCGAAGGCTACCTTTCTTAATTTCATTTCGTAAAGCTTTATCCATTGTCATGCTTCTAGAATTCAGCTCTCCAACAACGACAACCGCTCTATCTGCTTGTTTCGTCATCTCAAGGTCCAGTGGGCTATCTCCAAATGCACAAACGTAACTCTTGTATTTGTTTTACAGGTTGAGCTACTAAGAACCTTTCACTTGCGCATCGACCACGTAGCCGTTGGAGATCGGCCCGCTACCAATGACTATGACTGAGCTTGACAGCTTGTGTCTCTTGAGAATCTTTTCCCAAACTGTACGCAAACCACATGTTATAACGACTGCTTGAATTTCCCCCTTTTTTGTGGCTTGAAGCAGAGAAACAAACTCAGGACGCATCACAACTTCATCTGCCGCTTGGTGACAGGCGACCTCGAACTCCGTTTGGCTACCAGTCTCTTCATACAGCAAAGCAGCTTGATAGTATGCCTCAAACGAATAGCCCCAGGGGCTGCTGAAGAGTTCTTTGAGTGGGCATTTTTTGTCGGTGATTCGCTTCAAATTTGGATCCTTCGTCCAAAAATGAGCAGTAGCGTCTTGTGCACTTAATGTTTTGTCGGCGTCAAAAACCAAGAATGCCTCCGCGTTTCCTCCAGCAGCCAGTATGGCATCGTCTAACTTTTGTGTTACTGTTGACAAGTTTTGCTTTTCGTCTTGAAGTTGGAAACATTGTATGAGGAGCAACACAGTCGGCAACAAATCGAACGGCGAAGAAATTGTCGTGAAGAAGATACCATGCTCGCGACAAGTGCTACGCAAGGTTGATCTCTCCAATTGCTGCCACTTCTCTATATGGGCAGTAGAAGTAAGACGGCGTTTCTTTTTCGTATCTCGCACTTGACGTTGTGCAATCACCTCAGGGTTGAAATCCAGATAAATGATATGCGTGAAGATTTCGAGATCCCATTGTGTGTGGACAAAGTTTGTTGTTTCATTATCATCCCAAAATAGCCTATGTCCTGCGACTATTGCTATTTTCGAGTATCGCAGACTCTCATCATGTATTTTTCGGATCGCCATCTGTCGCCAACTAGGTTTATGCTGTTCCTCCATAAGACTAAACGCTAAGAGTCCTCCTGGCACAACGCTGCTGAGCACAGCCGATCCATCATAAAAGGAAAAATGCTGGGGATTAAGCTGGCTTTTCAATTGATCGAGAAGAAAGGTCTTTCCGGAGCCTGGAAGCCCATAAATTCCGATGACTATGGGTGCGATTGTCGATACAATGGCTTTCTCTATTCTTCCGACGACTTTGTGACCACGAGACAAGGAATTCTTGATAGCAGGTCGGTCCGAATAGCATTTAGCAACGGACGAACCGGGCGAAGAAGGATTGTTCGTGACTGACATAGTGGGTGGGATGTGCTGACTTTGACATCAACGTTGCTTGACAGCTTGATAAATGAGGCTGGGGAGAAGGAGTCCAGCTTTTATAGATTTTGCTCGCAAATAGGTCTAGTTTGTTTAGAACACGAGACGAGACCGCGTGCAGCTTGTTGTTTGAGAGCCTATCCGTGAAGTGCTGCAAGGTTGTGCGGGCAATGTTCACTTCATTATTTCATATTTGGAATCCACTTACAGCAGTTGGGAAAACTGAGCTAAAGCTTAGTAGTTGATTTATCGGTATTAAATTCTCATAGAATATAAAACTTTAATGTGTTGTACTACTTATGTTGGGTTTGGTTATCTTTCCTTTTCTCGTGACCCTAGCACGAAGGTGTCGGCTTCATGCAGCAAACTTCCCTCCCTTTCCAATATCTACCTTAGGGATTAGTTTTAGTAAACATGACCTCCCAATTCACGGTAGCGAAACGTCTGCTTTGAAAATAGAAGGGATTACGAAAGACCATTTGCAAGTTCTTCTCTGCGATGGAACACGTCATGCCAGCAATGGCTCCGGACTCTACATGTATTATAAGAGCCTCTATGACATTAGGAAATAATTAAAGGTACGTTTTCCAATCATTCATATTTCAAGCTCCATTCTATATTAAAGTAAAAGGGGGTCATCCACCTGCCGATTCTCGAGGACGTCGTTTGTGTTCATCTATAGGCAAGCATCGGCTAATTTGGAAATAGGTCAGACACATTTGGGATTTGGATAGTCGCCTCATCTCAATCCGCGGCTGTACTGAGTACGATGTATTATTGCACGTTGCAAGAAGTGTGGATTGATAATTATAAACTAAAGAGCAAAGTGAAGTTCTCGACAGAACACCTCGATACAGATACAGGAAGCCTCTGAGTAGGCTCGCTTGGGAGCCACCTGATACTACTTAACATGGAGCTGCTGTGCACTCGCAATTAAGGCCGCCTGGAGCTTGACAGCGCGGGCAGCAGCAACAATTTGTTCCGCACCGGGTACCCGTCTCACCTGCACAGCATTGCGTGCTGCTGGGATTACAGACTCCGTTGTTGAACGTATTGCAGTTTGCACACCGCTGATTGATCGGGTCGCAGATATCAATGTAATCCAATGCGCATGCAGTGCCGACAGCCACAGTTGCTAAGCCGCCCGCCATACCTATACAGAACGGAGCGCATAATGGTGCTGCCGGACCGCACGATCCTGTGCAGATCACGGTAGCCACTGCTGTCACAGCACTACCGACGACTACAGTTATGGCCCCACACACGCCTGTTGTTATTGCAGTCGCTCGTGGGCCACATACTATTTGTGCGTCTCTGCAATCCGGGCATCTTCTGAAGCACATTCCGGTCTGGGCACAGTTGTTAGACTGCTTGCGTACTAACTGAAGACCCGGCGATTTCAAAGAGCCGAGCAATGGTGCAGGCGCGGTACTCCTATAATACTCGATTTCTTCCAGCATACTCCCGGTCAGGTCGTGACTCTCTCCGATACCGTATGTCCGTTTCTGATGTCTTCTAACGCTGTTGCGTCCTGTACAGGTCGGTTCGTTAAAGATAGTCTGTTCTTCAGGTGCGCCCAACGCAAAGTCCGAAGTGCATGTTTGGATTGCACTCAACGCCCCGGTGGTTAAGTCGGTCAACCGGCTGACAAATTGCGAGTTTGCCAATAGATCCACGCAGTACTTATTCTCTTCAGGATCAATGTATCTTTGGCATGGGTTTGGAACCAGTGCCGCTAAGAAGTCGCTTGGTGTCCTGAGTCCCAGTATTGCGCTCTGTATACGATAGTCGACTAGTTGCGGACTTGCGATTGAATTGCTTGCCAATATGCCGTTAATCACACTAGAACACGATGCTGTGTAGTTTGAGCAAGTCCCGATGACGGGGGTGGAGGAAGAAGTCGAACTCTCAGTCGTTGACGCAGATGTAGAACTCGAAGTGGTGGTGGAGCTCAAAGCTGGAGCAGTACTCACGTCAGTCGAACTTCCGCTGAGAGAGTCCGATAGTGTCGAAGATGTCGTCGCATCTGAGGTTGTACTCAAGCCTGGCGTGGTGCTTGTGTCAGATGGACTTCCGCTAGAAGCGCTCGGAGACTGCGATAGACTTGTCGTTGTGATCGGAACAAACGTCTACATGGAATATTAGTACTTGTTATCAGATGTGAGAATAGCAGGACTTACAGAGCTTGAGGAACCGCCTAAGGATGTGCTAGTTAACGCCGACGAAGTAGAATTAGAAGAAACGATGACACTATTAACGCAAGCCCTAGCTGGAATCACGAACAAATTCTGTTCGGTGCAATCGATAAGGGTTGCGTTGAGCGTGAATAGCGCATCTAGACGACCGCCTCTAGAGCAATAGCGTGCTTTGCCTCTAGAGAACGCTGGGTTAGACTATTCAAGTGTGTCCGAGATGCTAAAGGTTATAGAGATATTATTAATGACTTGAGCCGTGACGAATGGCGCGGAGGCGACTCCTTTATTTACCGAGATAAGATTTCCTCCGCTCGAGAGTTATCCGTTGGCAATCGTGAATACTTAAGCTTCGGAATAGTTTACAACTATGTTTCTAGTGGGAGAGATATATCGAAATCCAGCCAATTGACGGCGAGCTTGTGTAATAGCCGGAGCGGGCGATAATATAAAAGCGGTAGGTACGGAGTTATCCGTCGTTCTATCCTTATCAGTTGAGTTCCTAAGACCTTCCTTCAAGAGCTTACATAGGGGGTGTTACCGTCGTAGTTATTATGCTAGTCCTAGTAGCCGTGGTAAAGATAAATATAAGAGCATTATTAATCACGATATTAACACTTATATATCCTTAGCGTATACCTTAATAGTATTTAGATAATAATTTTCTACCTTCACCACCTTAAATAGTTATATTTTATTAAATGAAAGTACTAATAATAATAGGAAAGTTGATAATATTAGTGGTTTAGAAGACTTGAATATTTCCGGGATAGCTAGCAGATTATTAACGTTTATGAAAAACCTGCCTAACTTTAACTTATATAGTGATAGTAACGGTGTTAGTAGCAGTTAAGACACTAATAGCAATAGTTAGGATTTATATTGGAGCACTATTAATCTAAGTCGTGACACCTGGAAGATATATTAATCAACGTTATTAGATTATTCATATTAGTCGTGAAACTTGCCGCCTTAAAAGTTAAGGATAGTGTTTTATTAGATAAAGGTATTAATTATGACCGGGAAAACCACAGACTATGTTCTCACGACATTGACAACCGTGACCCCTCCGCCTTAGCCGCCATTACTAACAACGCAAACTTGATCTCTTAGTAGAATATCTGGGATGGCCCTAGCCACCAAGGCTAGTAAAGAAAAGAATGAAACGAAAGTCTTGATGAGCATATTGAACGATCCGAAGCTCCCAAGGCGCAATACTAATCGTGAAGTAATGCGCGTCAGATCTACTATTCCTACACGCCGGGTAAATATCTAATATCTAAACATTCCGCTACACTGCCGAGTACACAGCAAATCCTCACAAAAATAGGGATTGGTTTTTTCTTCGCTCGTTCCGCCTTGGTACCCGGACCTGAGAGACTGCTGCTTGAACCTGAGCATGGCTGCGAGTATACGTTTCCTGAATACGCCTTGTCGAGTTGTCTTTTAGCAGATCTCAAGCACAATGTGAACAATTAAAAAAGCTAAGTAATTAAGTTTATCTTGGTATAGTATATGCATATTATAGGACATGCTAAGTGCGAGCTTTCCCACGCATGTCTCAGCGGCTCGCGTCAAGCAGGTAAGACAAATATAAGGCAGCCGGGCCGCTCTACTGAGAGAAGTTACTGCTCAGGAGGAAGGACCCCAAGAAGGAGATCCCGACACCGAGACCGTCTAGTGGAAAGGATGCTAGTCACTGCAAAGTAATGAGATGAAGTGCGCAATTGAATTCTCAATCTGCTTTAGTAAGTAAAGAAGGGAAGTATACACCATATCTTAGCTGTCTCAGAAGGCAGTACTTCATACAATCTATTTTCACATCTCATAAAGTCAATTTGACGTAGGTTTAGGGTTTTCTGTTGATTTCTTAAGTGCTAAGGCTGAACTCCTGTTTCGGAGGGTCCAGCTGAGAAAATAAGCGAATGATAAGTACACGCCATATCTTGGTTGTCTTAGAAGACAGTGCAATCTACGGTTACATCACATAAAGTCGATTCGACGTGAATTTTGCCGCGAGTACACATCGTGCTTAGATGTGTTCTCACTGACATGACTTGTGATGCACTCCGGCACACATGTGAGTCAGAAGTCACGTTAAATATCACGTGGCACATCCTCATGTATCATCGAGAAGAGCTTCTCCAACTCTTTTATTCTTCCTTAGAGCTTACATTTTTCGAATATGACAGCATTTGACACGTGAAGTTTTCTAGCTCTGCTATGTCCGTGACAGTTTTAAGGGCTTTTTATTCTCACCCGTTTACGCTTTTCCAGTGCTACCCAGTCTACACTCTAATCTCACCATACCAAAACCCCGATTACACTGTAAATGTCAGAGCAGAATGTTGGTTATACTTATACATATACGTATTAGCAGGATGGCGAAATGATAGGTATCGGGTTGGTGGTTTGTTCATGTCTGGTATTTTAAGAAGACGGGAGTTAAGTTCCCCTTATATATCTACTGGTGATTACGAATATATGACTAAGACTATACGTGAGGCTCTGGATTTCTGTGTTGTTAGGTAGATTAAGACGTGATACTAGATACTAAGACTCAACTCTGAGGTGAATGAGGTTTTTTATCTTCACTTTCGCCTCACTGATTTCTGCTTGAAGTTCAAGTACTTATTGGCGCGCGAGGACAGTGCTGTTCTCGAGAAGGAGAGCTTTCTATATACAAACAACTCAAACGAGAGCACCGTTGGAGCCTCTGTTGGACCCTCCGCTACTAGTCTCATCCTTCTTCACATCCTTTTTTTTTTTTTTTCAATGTCTTGAACTTCCAGAATGTGCAGGGGTCTCCTAGTCTGATCAACTCCTCCAATTTGGCGTCATCCTCGTGGATCTTCGATTGAATCTCCTGAAGTTGTTGCTTTCCGAGGATACTACTATTCTCGAGCTTGAGTTTTCTTTGCACATACAATGGTAAGCTTACAAGTCATCCCATTTCATTCATTGATTATTTTTGAGGAAACTGTCGGTAATAAACATCTGTAATGATAGCAGTAGGTAGGAGTGTAGGGTGTGTATATCACGTGGCCATCTTGGCCAGTTATATAAGCCCATTTTCAGGGCCCTAGATGCTTCCGCCTCCTTCATTCACCTCGGCTTGGAGTTCAGTGATTTGTTCTTTGGAGAGGACAATCGTATTTTCGAGCGCAAACTTCCTATTTTCAAAGAATGCTCAGCACATAGAATTAATACGGGAAAGATTGCAAATCAGAAAAAGAGAAAGGAAAGATACCAAACACTTGACAGTGACTTACCTTGTTTGGGATGACCGATAACTCAAAAATCTAAGAAGTCGTAAAGTCGAAAAGTCGAGTCGAAAAGTCCACATGTTGAAAAAATCATGAGACACGTATTCATGCCTAGGTACTGTAAGATACAATCAAGAACGCTTGCCAGCAAATCAACAGCGCATAATCCAACACGATACCTTCCAATGAAATGTGTTTTGGTAGTTGTGGCGTACATCTCAGCACACCCTCGGACACCCTAGCAAAGCTGAGCTGTGCTGTTTTGCCACTGACCAGTGACCTGAGCCCAAGCTTCCCGCTAGAAATCAACAACAAAACACGCAGATTCAAGAGTACCACAACCCATCACCCGAACATTGATGAAGCAACGAAAACGATAAGAAAAGTGTTTTAACCATGGCAGACAGGCGCCGCAGAAGCCCTGAAGGCTCCCATCGCGGGAGCGCGCGAAGTGAGAGATACACATACGATGGCCCGCAAGCTCAAGCTCAAGCACAACAACAATACACAGTCCCTTCCCAACAACAGACTCAATACACTCCCTCTCAGTACCCGAATATAAATCAATACCCCCCTACTCCGCAGCAAAACCAGTACCCATTGCCTCCCCAAAACCAATACCCTCCCCGACCAGAGAATCAGTACCCTCTTCCCATTCCTACAATGTCGCAATCGAACGCGCGCACGCGGTCGCCAGAGGTATATTCTTCCTCTACAAGCAGCAGCAGTAGTTCTTCATACCTCGACATATCGCGCTCATACCCACCGAAACAATCTGGCTTTCGTACATTCTTCACGGCCCCATCTGAGCGCCGGCGCTTGCGCAAACGTCGAAGCAGCAGGAGTATGAAACACAGTAATTCTTCAAAGGAGTCCGTTGGTGATTTGGCCTATGGAACGGGATTTATTAAGAAACCTAAGTTGAAGAGGGTGAGATCAAGGACGGGAAAGGTGATTGACAGGGAAGGAGATAGGTATTATCAGAGGGAACGTGAGAACGAGAGATATAGGGAGAAAGATAGGATGGGTGGATCCGGAAACGCCCCTGGATACGCGTCTGGACCTGGATATGCGCCTGGGCCCAGCGGGGAGAGAGCGCAAGGAAGTGGTGGTTCTGGTTCAAAGGGATCTGCTCCTAAGAAGTCGAGTGCTGGTGATACTGCAGCTATGTTGGCAATCGGTGCTGGACTGGCTAAGATTGCCCGTGATCAAAATAAGCATGACTTGAAAAACTCGGGAAGGCACGATTACGGGGGCGGCAGGGGAACTTATGGTGGTCAACACTCCACAAGCCGTGGCCTGGGACCTTCAAAAGTTTCGCATGAACCAGATCCAGATGGATGGGAATCTGCATCAGATGATGACTCGGAATCCAGCGCAGACTCGAACCTAGCCTTTGGGAATGAGAGTACCGTTGGCTTCTGGCCATGGGGCAAGAAGGTGCACAAGCCAGAGAGCAGAAAGAGTACTCTGGTAGATCCTCGTTTATTTGGTCGCCAAAATTCGCTCCATGGGATCATCACTGAGCCGGTTGGCTACGATGGCAACGTGACTTGGACTTCGACTACAGACTTTGGACCTCAGAATTTCGTTCCAAACGATCAGCCTTTCAATACTACTGGCACGTCTCGTCAATCTTATCCTTCAAGTGGTAGTAGTTCTCAGGTTCCACTTCAGAATGTTTTCCCGATGACGACTTCTGATCCTCACAGGGTCGATGCTGTTAGAACTGGGGATTCTGTAGTCTCTGGATCGGACTTCTATGGCCCAGCACCTCGTGCCAATGATCGAGAAATCTATAGTCCTTCTTCTAGAGCAACAACCGAGATTTACAATCCATTACCCAGACCTGGACTTGAAACCTATGGATCCTCAACAAGACCTGACCCAGTTCCAATTCAGCATCCTACACCTAGGACACCAGTTTCTCAAAGTGTCTACGAACCAAATTATAGTGCACGCTCTGAGTCTGGGGGCATTTTGAAGAAAAGGGATTCTTACAAGGATTCTCCGTCTTATAAGGAGTCCCCATCTAATCGAAATGCTTCGCTTGCGGGACTTGCCCTAGCTGGAGCTGCCGGTGTTGCTGCTGTTTCTGTGATTTCTGATCAAAAAGAAAAACGACGGGAGGAGGAACGGAGAGAGGAAGAACGCCTGAGACGTCGCGAGATCGAGAAGCGCGAGGAAGAAATTCGTGTACGTCGCGAGAACGAGCGCAAAGAAGAAGAACGCCTCAGACGTCGGGAGGAACAACGACGTGAAGACGAGCGACTCAAGCGCAAAGAGGATGAACGTCGAGAAGAAGAGCGTCTCAGGCGCAAGGAGGATGAACGAAGAGAGGAAGAACGTCTCAAGCGAAAAGAGGATGAACGCAAAGAAGAAGAACGCCTGAAGCGTAAGGAGGAAGAGAAAAAGGAAGCAGAACGCCTAAAGCGCCGCGAAAAGGAATCTTCAAGAGACAGTCCTAACAGCAAGAGCAGAGAGAAGGAGAAGCGCAAAAGCTCTTCGCGCTATGGCGATGATGACACGAGTAGTCGCAGTGGCAAGAAGAGCAGCAAGAAACAAGATGAAACTCGGGACGAAAGGGACAAGCGACGTGAGAAGCGATATGAAGACAGCTCTCGTGCAGAAGAAGTGCACGAACCTCGACTCACACGAAGCGAAGTTGGTCCATCACAAACAGCTGTCGATCCTTTCCAATTTCAAGACCGAGAAGTTCCATTTGACGTCAACCAGTCAGCAGTTTCTGCTCCGGCTCATGGGAGATCTGGATCCATTCCGAATGTTATCAATGTCGAACGAGAACCCAACTTTGGCCGCCAACGCAGCTCATCAGTCAAGGAGATTCCTTCCTATGCGTCCGATTCTCACGACTACTCCAGGCCCAGCGAGTGGGACCGTGATTACCGAGAAAGAAGAGACCGTGACCTCCAGGACTCGGGTGAGAGGATCTATCACGATGTTCGGGACTCTACAGCTCCACTTACCGAAGCAGCTATTGCGGCCGGTGCGATTGTTGTAGCTACTGAAGCACTTCGTAAATCCGGTTCCGAGAAACGCAGAAAGGAACGATCCGAAGTGGGCACTGGTCATGATGACAGAGATCGCTTTTCTGGTGACCAACATTACCCATCAAAGCGAGAGCAGTCTAGGGAGCCAGAGTTCGATCAAGTTCAAGAAGATGCCAATCGTCACTACCGTGAGGTCGTAATGGCCAGGAAGATCGCATCACAAGTCATCAGGTCAAGAGATCCCTCACCAGATCGATCAGTGATTGACAACTACGATGGCCATGATGCCAAAGAAATCATTCGTATTGAAACGCCTCCCGAAATGAAAGAACATCAACATGCCAAGGGACTTTATGATGCACCAAACGCAGACTTTCAACCAGACTATATCTTGCGGGATCCTCGAGAGTTGTACTCTTTCAACATTACCCCAGCAGTTACTGATCGCTCGAACCCTGAACTTGCATATCTTAAACGAGACCCGGATGCAGATAGACCACGTCCTCATTTGAATCTTGTTCACCCAACTCCAACCCCTCCCCCCACCCAGAAAGGCAGTCTGCCCGCTCAGAACCAAAGAAAAAGGACCGTGACCCAACCCAACAGGTTGCTACATCTGACGTCGTGATTGGACCGAAAGGCAACGTTGTACCATCACCAACATCTTCAACTGTTTCTAAGGGAGTCACGTGGGGCGAAAATGAGACCAAGCACTTCGAAGTGGAAAGCCCCACGAGCACCGGGATGAGTTCGTCACGAAGGAGGAGGTGAAGTCTCGCGATTATGAAGAGCCCAAATCTCCTGGTGGTAGCAGCAGAGCTTGGGGCACTATTGCAGCTGGTATTGGTGCTACTGCTGGTGTGATCTCATCAAAGTCAAGTGAAAGTTCTCGAACACCAACGTCTAGAGAAGGTGAAAGAAGAGACGATGCTCCGTATGAATACCGTGGAGTTATCGTCGAGCCTGAGCCGTTGTCTAGAGATCAGCGACAGTCCAGCCCCCCTCCCCTGGGCCGAAGCCACCCTCTCCAAACTACGCACAGCAATATTCACAGCCAACTGCTCCTACATATCCTCAACCATATACTCAATCAGCTGCCGAATTATCTGAACCTCCTGCACAATATTCCCAGCCATCGGTTGAGCGCTCTTCCCATATTCCAGGTGCGTTCGAAGATGACTTGGATTTCACTGCTCATGTTGCTGCAGCTTTGCAAGACACTGGATTTGACCCAGAGCTTGTGATAAATGATCCATCATTCCGTCGACGCAATTCGCCGCCCGGATCCAATGAACCCATCCCCAGTCTCTACCATGCACCTTTCGCGGAAACTGTCACAGATCTTGGTGTTGCACCAATCGGAAGTCAAGGAAATCAAGAATTTGTTGTTGGCGAAGTTGACAAAACCCCCATTGAATGGCGCACTGGCTCTCCGGAAGGCGACGATACAACTATCAAACTCAGTCGCAAGGAACAAAAGAAGCGAGAGAAAGAGTTGAAGAGGCAGAGCACTGAAATTACACCTATTGAATCTGCTACCACTCGCGATCTTGTGGAAGAGCCCGAATCCTACTTTGACGCAACCCCCAAGCTCAGTAAGAAGGAACAGAAAAAGCGTGACAAGGAAGCACAGAAACTGCGCTCTCAACCTGAAGACATCATTCCTTTGGTTGAAAGCATTTCTGTCGCGCCTCTGGTCATGGACAATCCTGAAAGCTACTTCGAAACTCCCAAAAAGTCAAAGAAGAAGTCGAAGAAGAACTCAGCCTGGGAAGAAGAAGTAGAAGAACCATCTCGAAATGTCACAGTACCAATTGAGACGTTTGAAGATGTCAAAGGGCCGAAGACGAATGGGACGAACCCAAGAAATCCAAAAAGAAGTCGAAGCGTGATAGTGAACGATTTGACTCGCCATCTCGAGATGCCACTGTTCCGATTGATGCGTTTGAAGATGTGAAAGTGGCCGAAGACGAGTGGGACGAACCAAAGAAATCCAAAAAGAAGTCGAAACGTGATAGTGAACGGCTTGACTCACCATCTCGCAATGTCACTGTTCCGATTGATGCGTTTGAAGATGTGAAAGTGGCCGAAGACGAGTGGGACGAACCAAAGAAATCCAAAAAGAAGTCGAAACGTGATAGTGAACGGCTTGACTCACCATCTCGCAATGTCACTGTTCCAATTGACGCGTTTGGAGATGTCAAAGTCGCCGAAGACGAATGGGATGAGCCAAAGAAATCCAAAAAGAAGTCAAAGCGTGATAGTGAACGGTTTGACTCGCCGTCTCGATCAGCCCCATCTTCGGAAGTTGGTGTAGACTCGGAACGGTCTTCAAGCAAAAAGTCGAAAGATAAAAGACGACAGAGTGAAGGCTACGAGCCTACTCCTTCAGAAGTATCACTTCCGCCAAGTACGCCATCTGAGACTAGTCAGACTGGAGAATTTTACGATGCTAGAAGCTCCAGGATTCTAAGTAGGGGAGACAGTGGTATTTACGATGCTGCTGATCGCGATGATTCTCGATCGGTTGTCTCTACTTCTCGCACTGAGGACGAACCCCGACGCAAAAAGAAGCATCGAAGTAGTACCAAAGATGACTTCGATGACACAAGGTCGGTGGCCTCAGGACCGGCCGGCGATGATGATGATGATGATTCTCGTTCGGTTATCTCAACCGCTCGTACAGACGATGAGCCTCGAAGAAAGAAGAAACACCGAAGCAGTACGAGGGATGATTTTGACGATACAAGGTCGGTAGCCTCGGCACCAGCCGGCGACGAAGAGGACAAGAAGAAGAAGAAAGACAAGAAAGGCGGTTCTATCTTCTCTGGCTTGTTCGGGTCCAGGTCTGAGTCAGGAGTTCGAGAAGAAAGTCCGAAGCGATCAAAGGATGATGCCGATGATTCCAAAAAGAAGAGCAAAAAGGAAAAGCGACGTTCAGTTCCTGATGGCAGTGGACTCTATGGTAATCTTGGATCGGCCTCAGTCAACGATCTCTCGCGAACTGGGTCCAATGGACATAGTAATGGCTCCCACCGATATGATGACGACGAAGGCGCCCGGAGTGATGGGGAAAGAAGAAAGACCAGATCCAGAGGGGAGAGTACCTCTTCCAAAAAGGAGTCTTTTTTAGATAATACCGGCACCCTCGGCGCGGGTGTCGGTCTTGTTAGTGTTGCTGCCGCACTTGCTGTTCAGCATCACCAACAATCAAAAGCCGATAATGCTGACAGCAGCAGCAAGGCCGTTGAGCGTTCTCGTTCAATTAGCCCAGAGAAGTCTCTACAGCAGCAGCAAGAGCAAGAATTCGACCCTGAGATCATACCACGTCAGATCAGACCCTCGATTGATCCTCAATATGGCGACTTTCTTCCACTTCCTCCCAGCGATCCTGGAACTCCCAGCGAATTTTATGACGAGTTTCCCGATTTGCCTGAGAGCCGGCCTGGCACTCCAGAGATGGATCGTCGACCATCTGCAGGTTTTCTTCGCAGGAGTTTTAATGATCCTCCAATGAAATCCCCCAGTCACAGCGCTATGCCTTTGACCTTCAGATTTGGGAACAAGTCAATGCCGTCTTCGCCGGTGCCGATTCGATCCCCTACAATGCAAATGACCTTAGAGCCCAGTCCCCATGACGGGCCTGCTCTACAGCGCAGTCGTCAATCAAGACCCAGCTCTTGGGACAACACCAAGGAATACAAGCCATTGTATCTTGTCGAAAGCGCGAGGAGTTCACGAAATATCAAGTCCGATGAGCTACAAGAGGAGCTTCCCGAACTGCCACCAAGCCATGCAACCTCCCGAAGCTCATCGCGACATGATTTCGATGACAGAAAGGATAGGGATGTTGAGTATACTCCTTTGACTCCACAATTCCAGTTCACCGATTCTTTAGCGATTGACACTGAGCTTGCTTCTTCTCATGCTCCTGGCGATTTGCTAGGTTCACAACAATCAACACCAAAGGCAGGACCTCCACCTGACTTTGGGGATTTCGATGGCATATCGCGAAATGTCATAGACTCTCCAAACACATCTGACCAAAAGACACGCCGGTCATTATCTCCTGTCACCGACGAAAAGTCACATTCGTTCGGAGACAATACCACAAAAGCCGTAGCAGCAGTTGGCATCGCTTCAGCAATTGGCTATCTCGCCTCCTCACCCAGCCGTCCAATTCCCAGAGACGACTGGATGGATGATCTTCCTTCCGCACAACGCCGCCCTTCACCTGTTGATCCAATGACCAAAGACAGAAGTTCCTATCTGCTCAACTCATCACCAATGACCCGAATGTACGAAGATACTGAATCGAATCCCCAGGACATCGGTTCACCTCTTGCCCGCAAATTTGCTACTATCGAGGAGCCAGATCGTCAAATTGCGTTGGATGATTCACAGGATCTTGCACAACTCTCTGTTTCCGATGGGCCTTCACTTCCGAAACTCGATAGTGCGGAGGAACCTGTTGATGAATTTGCCTTCACCAAATCCAAGAAAGACAAGAAGGGCAAGAAAAAGGGCAAGGATCTGTCTCGCTCGTCAATTCAGGATGACTTGCATCTTTCCGAGACAAATCTTGAGGCCGTCCCTGAGGTACCACTCCCTCTTGAACATGCAGAGCCCCAAATCAATGACTTCGATCTTCCAAAATCTAAGAAAGACAAGAAGGGGAAGAAGAAGGGCAAGGATCTGTCTCGCTCGTCAACTCAAGAAGACTTGAATCTTCCCGAGACAAATCTTGAGGCCGTCCCTCAACTACCACTTCCTCTTGAACATGCAGAGCCCGAAATCGATGACTTCGATCTCCCAAAATCCAAGAAAGACAAGAAGGGGAAGAAGAAGGGCAAGGATCTGTCTCGCTCGTCAACTCAAGAAGACTTGAATCTTCCCGAGACAAATGTCGATGCCCTTCCTAGTGTACCACTCCCTCCTGAGCACGCAGAGCCCGAAATCAATGATTTCGATCTTCCAAAATCCAAGAAAGACAAGAAAAAGGCCAAAGGACTTTCCCGTTCCGCAACTCAAGAGGATTTCACGATTTCTGAACCAGTTACGGATATTCTGCAAGATATTCCTCCCACCGAGACCGAAGTTGATGGCTCCGCCCCTCCAAAATCTAAGAAAGACAAGAAGAAGGATAACGCACTTTCTGGGTCTTCAAGTCGAGACGATGTCACGATTCCTGAGCCGATCACGGATACTTTGCAAGATATTCCTCCCATCGAGACCGAAATTGATGACTTCGCGCCTCCGAAATCCAAGAAAGACAAGAAAAAGGGCAAAGGACTCTCCCATTCAGCAACTCGAGAGGATCTCGCGGCTCCCGAACTCCCGACTGACACTTCACGCGATATTCCATTGACTGATGCGGTCGTGGAGGATGCAACCGCCGAATTGGATCTTCCGAAATCCAAAAAGGACAAGAAAAAGGATAAGAAGAAGGACAAGGCGTTCTCAGCATGGGATGAACCTGCTGAAGAAGTCACGGAGTCAAGAGAAATTCTTGAAGATGTACCGGTTCATGTTGATGCTGAAGCCGCACCAGCACCAGCACCAATCGAAGATTCTACGCTTCTCAAATTCAAAAAGGGCAAGAAGGGCAAGAAGAAGAATAAATCTTTGGCATGGGATGAACCCGTTGAAGAAGTTACGGAGCCGGGAGAGATTCTCGAAGAAGTCCCTGTCATTGTCGACGCTAAATTGGAACTTGAACCTGCACCAATCGAAGACTTTGCGCTCCCCAAGTCTAAGAAAGACAAGAAGAAGAAGAACAAGTCTTTGGCATGGGATGAACCCGTTGAAGAAGTTACGGAGCCGGGAGAGATTCTCGAAGAAGTCCCTGTCATTGTCGACGCTAAACCCGAACTTGAACCTGCACTAATCGATGACTTTGCACTCCCTAAGTCGAAGAAAGACAAGAAGAAAGGTTCAAAGAAGGGTACTTCAGCTCTCGCTTGGGATGACCCTGCTGATGAAGCCGTGGAATCAAGGGAGATTGTGGAGGAGATTCAAACCATTGTCGATGCTGAGCCTGCATCAATCGATGATTTTGCACCTCTTAAGTCGAAGAAAGACAAAAAGAAGGGTTCAAAGAAGAGCTTTTCCACTCCAACTTGGGATGAGCCTACTGATGAAGCCGTGGAATCGAAGGAGATTGTGGAGGACATTCCGGCCCTTGTCGATGCTGAGCCTGCACCAATTGATGATTTTGCACCTCTCAAGTCTAAGAAAGATAAGAAGAAGGGTTCAAAGAAGAGCCTTTCCACTGAAGCTTGGGATGAGCCTGCTCAAGAAGTCACGGAATCGAAAGAAATTGTAGAGGACATTCCAACCATTGAACCAACTGATGATTTTGCACCTCTTAAGTCCAAGAAAGACAAAAAGAAGGGTTCAAAAAAGGCCATGTCTACTCCAGCTTGGGAACCCCAGGGACAAGTCGAGTTCAGTGATGCCATCAGCGATCCTGAAATGCAGCAGTCCGAAGAAATATCGCGAGCTATCGATGTTTCCGACGACTTTGACCTTCCAAAGTCCAAAAAAGGCAAGAAAAAGGACAAGAAGACGATCGAGTCGATTTCTTCCCAGAAGGAGCCTCCGAGTGAAATGAGCGCAGATTTTGACACCAAAGACCTCGAAGGAAGCACAATTGATTCCGCTTCACTTGATGATTTTGCTCCCCTCGAATCAACGAAGGACAACGGGATGGACGAGCAGAAAGCAATGGAGTGGCAACAAGAGCTTGAGCCTGTGGCCGCCGAAAACTCTTTAGATGAACTTACTGCAGACGAATTCCATGATGCATCTGAAGGAATGATGACACCTATCGAGGGCGAAGTTGATGTGTTCTCTACCCCTGAAGCCAGGAAGGAAAAGGAACATGGATTATTTAATTGGGGTGATGAGGATCGAAGCGTTACTCCTATGCAGCCCGTATTCTCTTCGACTTTGGAAGACGTTGTTCCCGAGTTGGCTTTGGAAACCCCTACCTTGGATACTTCTCGTGAACCATTGAAAGATAAATCTTTTGCAACACCTACGGAGCCAGATATTGTTGATGACGTTTTTGCGCCCAAATCGAAAAAGGACAAGAAGAAGGACAAGAAGTCGAAAAAATCCAGCTCACAGTTGAACCCTGAGTTGGATCATGCGGCATCAATAGCATTAGAAAGTTTAAAGGAGACGCCACCAGACCTTGAGGTTCCTAATCAAGATTTGGCAGGGGAAGAAAAAGATGCGTTGTCTTTGTCTCTTGGTGCTGCAGATCCAACAATAGCCGATGTCACACCGCCAATTCAAGATTTCATTGGGACTTCTGAATCTCTGTCAGGATCAACCCAGGATGCTGTCACACAAGAAACGCCTGAAAAATCTATTGACCATTTGCTGGAAACTACTCCAGAGATGCCTGCTTCTGTGGATGATTCGTCTCAATCTTGGGACCGAGACGCAGAGCCTCAATTTTCTGCTCCACAATCCAAAAAGGACAAGAAAAAGAGCAAGAAGAACAGACATCTCGACATCGAAGAACCAGAACCAGCATCACCATCTCTGGAAGTATCTGAGTCAAACCAATCATTGCATCAACCATCAACAGAACTTGAACCAATCAATACCGATGTCGCCCTCGATACGGAATTTCCTCCCCCCAAGTCAAAAAAAGAGAAAAAGGGAAAGAAATCCAAGACCTCCATCTCGTGGGAAACTCAAGATGATCAAAGCCTACCTCAATCCCTCGATGAAACTTCCCCCGATTCTCCATACATTGTGGAGGTGCCAAAATCTTTGTTCGCTGAACACAACTCTCCGGCGCCGGTGGAGGGAACACCCAGTGACGAATTTGCACTACCCAAATCCTCCAAGAAAGACAAAAAGAAGGGCAAAAAGAGCAAATCATCGTTGTCATGGGAAGACACCACTGAATCACCGACACCCCAAAACCCAGAGGATCCCAATTATACAGTGGCACCAATATCTGATCTCAAGTCCGCGGAATCCCCCAAGGTTCTTGATTCAACTACCGACGTAGCCCTTGCAGCTACAGGTTTAGCCGCTGTGGGACTGGGTGCCGCCGCTCTTCTCTCCGATGAACAACAACAAGTGCAAGCAGAGCTGAAGGATGGCCTTGAAGCGGGATACAATAATGATCAACTCAGTCTCGCACGTCAGTTGCAAGAAGAATTTGCCAACAAGAAGTCAAAGAAGGACAAGAAAAAGCGTCAAGGCGCCTCGTCAACACCTGATCGTGAAGTTTCCAGGTCAAGAGCGAGCGAAGAAACATCATCTGAACATGCCCGTGCGCGAAGTATCTCTACTGGTCCTGCCGTCACCGAATCGGGGGTAGATAGTCCAGCTCCTGATCTACGCAGAAGTCTTTACAGCGAAGACAAACTCGAACTCGCCAAACAACTTCAGGCCGAATTTGCTGGTGGTGACAAAAAATCCAAAAAAGACAAGAAGAAACGCCTCTCCAGAACCACCACTCAGGATGAAGAAGCCTTCAACCAAGAACCGGAAACCCCTTTGGGCTTCTCAACACCCATGGAACAACCTCAAGACATTCCCCGACGTGATGGTTTTGAAGCTGGCTACCAAGAAGATCAGCTCTCGTTAGCGCGTCAACTGCAATCTGAATTTGAAAGTGGGAATAAGAAATCCAAGAAAGATAAGAAGAAGAAAGATCTTTCCCGATCAGCTACCCAAGATGATATTTCTCTCGCTCCGCCAACTGAAGACAACTCCGAATTCGTCACACCCTTCGAAGACCCACAAGCTTTGACTTTCGATGACACCGCTCAGCGTGATGGACTTGAAGCAGGCTATCAAGAAGACCAGCTTTCCCTTGCCCGACAGCTTCAAGCCGAGTTTGGTAAGAAGTCGAAGAAAGAGAAGAAAAAACGAAGTACTTCTCAAACACCTCTGGAAGTGGAAACTCGCACAGATTACTTTGGTGATGCTACCCAATCACTCTCCTCACACTCGATTCAACCTGAAGATCCAGCTCGTGACATTGACTCTCCCGCAGTTGAGCCCTCTCCACTTCGAGATGGCCTCGCAGTCGGTTATAATGAGGATCAACTTGAACTTGCACGTCAGCTCAAGGAAGAATTCGGGTCAGGAGCCAAGAAATCAAAGAAGGATAAGAAGGGCAAAAAGAGAGAGAGCATGTTGCAATTCGATACCGAAGGTGATCCAGCTTCTGAATCTGTACCGCAGTCAAGTTTCCAAACTCCACAAGCTGAAGCCCCAGCCCCGTTCGCAGGTGAAGATGCCACGCAAAATATTGATGACGAATTCGCTCCAATCACGAAGAAGTCGAAGAAAGACAAGAAAGGCAAGAAGCGTGACAGTGTCGTACCCGAATCCGAAAGTGTCATCTCCCGAGATCTTCCTGCCGAAGTCACACCGTCCGAAAATGCCGATCTTTCTCGGCCAGTCGAGGAAAGTCCTCAGGAGGCACCGATGGAGCAGCCCGAGGACGAGTTCGCATTCACCAAGAAATCAAAGAAGGACAAAAAGAGTAAAAAGCGAGAGAGCCATGTTCCCGATTTTGAGGAGAGTGATGTTTCCAAACATCTGCCCGTCGAAACCAAATTGCCTCAGCCAGCAAATGAAAGTTCTGAGGTAGTCCCAATTGAGCCGTCTGAAGAGGATTTTGCATTCACCAAAAAATCGAAAAAAGATAAAAAAGGCAAAAAGCGAGAGAGCATCGTGGGACCAACAACTGAAGAAAGCGTATCAAGCCGAGACCCTGCTCTGGATCCAATTGCCGCGGAAGTGCCTCCTCCAGATGCTGTCAGCGATTTCGATCACCCTCAACCACCCATTGCTCAAGTAGAAGACGCCGTAGCTCAGACGACCGAAGCTGCGTCCGACGACCAGTTTCCACTGTTCACGTCAAAATCGAAGAAAGACAAGAAGAAAGGTAAAAAGAAGGAGAGTCTTTCGCAAAGTCCAATTGATGAACAGCCTTCTTCCGAAAGACTTGGTGATAACGACTTGGACACAGCAGTATTTTCCCAGGCAAAGGACTTAAATATCGATTCTGCCGCCACACCAGCAGAGGATGATTCGTCACTCTTCCCATCCAAGAAATCCAAAAAGGACAAGAAGAAACGACAGAGCGTTGTGTTCGAGGATTCTGGCCTCGGCCAGCCAGAGCCTGAAATTGAGAAGTCAAAGAAAGATAAGAGTCTTAAATTCGAAGACTCTGCTCTCGGCCAGCCAGAACTTGAAGCTGGCCCTTCTCAACAACCTTCAATTATTGAAGAATCCAATGTTGACGTCACTGCTGCCAACTCTTCAGCTGAAGCAACTGCTGATGATTTTGGCTTCGCGTCAAAGAAGTCCAAGAAAGACAAAAAGCGAAAAACTCTACTCAGGAGCTCGAATGTTGAGGATGAAACACCCGAGCCAACTTCCGAATTTGAGCCTGTTCCGGAAACGCGAGAACTTGTCGAGGAACCCGTGGTGCCAGAAACGAGTACTGCACTACCCGATTTGGATGTTGGATTCGACTTGCCAGACAAGAAGTCTAAAAAGGACAAGAAAAAGCGCAAGAGTTTACAGCAAGCTTCAACTTTCGAAGAGGGCCCGGTAGACGCAGAAACGCTTCCCACTCCTCCTGAATATGAGGTGAACGAGGACATTATCTCAGGTGATCCACTTTCCACTGCCGACAAAGAAACTTCGGCAATCCAGTCCTCCCTCGACGTCGAGCCAATGCTAGAGACACCACAGGAGCAAGAACCCGAGGTTGCATCTGAAAACTTTGCTTCCACCAAAAAGTCCAAGAAAGACAAGAAGAAAGGCAAATCATCGAAAGCAGAATCCAATGACAACTCCGGAATCTCTACCCCTCTTGATCCTATTTTGACCACCGTTGATGAAGCCCTTGCTATTGCTCTACTAAATGAAGATGCAAAGGATTTGCAGATCTCTGATGAGACCCAAGCCAGCTTTTTGGATTTCAGTTCTGGCCCTCCCCGAGATGCGTTAGACGATTTGGCATCGTCATTCTCAACCAAGACGTCAAAGAAGGACAAGAAGAAGAAGAACTCCATCTTCACAGCTCCGGTTGAGGACGAAACACTTTCTGATTTTGCGAAACCACAATTGACAACCGAATTATCCCAACACGACTCCCAATCACAGGTTCCCATCGAGACTTCACCTGGTCCCGACGAGGAGTGGGGATCGCTTCCTTCCAAAAAGTCAAAAAAAGACAAGAAGAAAAAGTCCGGACTCTCCACACCAGTCGACGAGCTTCCAGTTCCTGAGCCTGAAAAGGAACTGGACGTATCAGAAACGACACATGACGTCGATCTCGAGGAGCCCTCATCCGCTCTCCCTGCGGTTGAGTCTGCGGAGCTGCCAGAGGAGGAATGGGGCTCTTTCTCTGCGAAGAATTCAAAGAAAGACAAGAAGAAAGGCAAGAAATCTGGACTCTCGACTCCATTTAATGATTCCGAAAAATCCAGTGAAGCAATCGAGAGCATTGATACTGCATCCCTTCCATCAACTTCTATTCAAGATGCCGAACTGCAAGCAGATGAGGAATGGTCATCTCCTTCTATTTCCATGAAGAAGTCAAAAAAGGAAAAGAAAAAATCCGGGCTTTCCACTCCAATTGACGACTCGATGATACCTGCTGTGCCAATTGAATTGCCTTCCACTTCTGGTCAAGATGCCGAACCGCAACCAGATGAGGAATGGGCATCTCCATCCATTTCCACGAAGAAGTCTAAAAAAGATAAGAGAAAATCTGGACTTTCCACTCCAATCGACGACTCGACGATAGCTATTGTGCCAGTTGAATTGCCTTCCACTTCTGCTCAAGATGGCGAACCTCCACTGGATCACGAATGGTCCTCATCCCTCTCGACGAAAAAGTCTAAGAAAGACAAGAAGAAATCGAAATCTGGACTTTCCACACCTCTTGAGCACACAAGCTTCGTGTCGCCTGATGCTGTCCATATTGATGAACAGGTACCACGAGATTTGGAAACTTTGGTGCCTGTTGACAACCCGTCTCAAGTTTCCGAAGCCCTTGCCCTACCCTTTGAGGAACTCTCTCAAGAGCCAACACCTGTGCCAGAGGTTGCTCTGCCTGAAATGGATGAGATCGAGCAAGCAGACCTGGCAGTTCCGCTACAATTCCAGGAACCCATAGCTGAGCGTGCCCTTGAGGTTGCATTGCCCGTCACAGACGATTCAGCATTACGAGAATTGGAAGTTTCGGCCTCACCTGAAACCTCCAAGCCAATTCAGGAGGAGATCACAGAAACCGAGCCGGTTGATGAGTGGGGTAGTTTTGCAACCAAGAAAGGCAAGAAAGACAAAAAGGGCAAGAAATCTAATTCTTCCACGCCTCTGTCAGAACCCCAACAGCCTCTGAAGTCCCAAGTATACCTCTGGAGCCAACTCAAGAGTTCGTAGCTGAGACTGCGCCCTCCGACGAATGGGATGTACCTGTCACGAAGAAATCCAAAAAGGACAAGAAAGGCAAGAAGTCTGGACTCTCCACGCCTCTCGAGGAAGCTCCAACAACCTCCGAACCCCCAAGTATACCACCGGAACCAACTCAAGAAGCCCTCGCTGAAGCTGCACCATTCGACGAATGGGATGTGCCCGTCACGAAGAAATCCAAAAAGGACAAGAAAGGCAAGAAGTCTGGACTCTCCACGCCTCTCGAGGAAGCTCCAACAACCTCCGAACCCCCAAGTATACCACCGGAACCAACTCAAGAAGCCCTCGCTGAAGCTGCACCATTCGACGAATGGGATGTGCCCGTCACGAAGAAATCCAAAAAGGACAAGAAAGGCAAGAAGTCTGGACTCTCCACGCCTCTCGAGGAAGCTCCAACAACCTCCGAACCCCCAAGTATACCACCGGAACCAACTCAAGAAGCCCTCGCTGAAGCTGCACCATTCGACGAATGGGATGTGCCCGTCACGAAGAAATCCAAAAAGGACAAGAAAGGCAAGACGTCTGGACTCTCCACACCTCTCGAGGAAGCTTTACCGGCTTCTGGTCCCCTTCCACCTTCCGAATCAATTCAAGAGACCGCCACCAAAGAACCTGTTGACGAGTGGGGCTCAGTCGCAAAGAAGTCGAAGAAGGACAAGAAGAACAAGAAATCCGGCTTATCCACGCCAATCGAGGAGGCATTGACAATTTCTGAAGCAGTCAGCGTTCCCTCAACTTTTGAAGAGTCAAGAGAACTTGATCTTGCACCGCAGCCTTTGCCAGAAACCGAAGAAAGCTGGGAAAGTCCAACTAAAGCTTCCAAGAAGGAGAAGAAGAAGGGGAAAACTACCCTTTCGCAACCCGTGGAAGAACTGCCAAATACCTTTGAGGATGCCAAACTCGTTGAAACGCCTGTAGAACCAGCTAGCCTCGTTCTCAGCGAAACGCCTGTGGAGCCCGCTAGTCAGGAAAGCAAGACAGCGCCGCTGGTCGTTCTCAGCGAACCCGTAGAAGAGCCCCAGGATGAGTGGGCAATGCCAAGTACATCCTCAAAGAAAGACAAGAAAAAGAAGCAATCTGGATCCTCGACGCCAAAGGACATCTCCATTTCGACCGAGCCTGAAAAATTTCTAGATACTGGAATAGCTCCATCTCAAGACTTGGAGGCTCAAATCGCACCCCTCGAAGACATTCAAGTTGCAGAACCCGAATGGGAGCCACCAAAGAAATCTTCCAAGAAAGACAAAAAGAAGAAATCCGGACTTTCAACACCTGTAGACGACATTGCCCCAATCGAAAAGGAAGATTTGGAAGCTGTACCTCAATCTGACCCCATCCAGGATGTCCATGTAGCAGAATCTGAATGGGAGCCAACAAAGAAATCTTCAAAAAAGACAAGAAGAAGAAATCTGGACTTTCAACACCTGCAGAGTTTCCCGACATTGCCCTCATCGAAAAGGAAGTTTTTGAAGCTGCACCTCAATCCGAACCCGTCGAAGGCATTCAAGCAGTAGAACCTGAATGGGAACCACCAAAGAAATCTTCCAAGAAAGACAAGAAGAAGAAATCGGGATTCTCGACGCCTGTAGACTCATCTGATGTTGCTCCCATTGAAAAGGACTTGAATGTTGAACCGACTTCCGATCACGATCTGGACACCTCCAAAGCATCTACCACAGCCGAGTTCGTTCAGGCTGCAGAGCCCGAGGCAGAATGGGGCGTTTCCAGAAAGCCTTCTAAGAAAGACAAGAAAAAGACGAAATCTGGCTTATCAACTCCAGCCGAGGAGGATGCCGCCTTTGCCAAACCTGAAAACCCACTCGAGGAGACTCAGCCGCTGGCAACTCATAATCTGCAAGAAGACATACCGATTGCGGATGAGCCAATGCCCGACGATGACTGGGCTTCAACTTCAATGAAAAAGTCTAAAAAAGATAAGAAAAAGAAGAAGCCCAGCTTGTCAACTCCAGTCGAGGAGGATGTCGTCTCTGCCGAACCACTCGAGGATCCCGAGCCGCTCGCAACTCGCGATTCGCAAGAAGACACACTGGTTGCGGATGAGCCTGTACCTGACGATGAGTGGGCGACTCCGACTTCAACGAAAAGGTCCAAGAAGGACAAGAAAAAGAAGAACTCTGGCTTGTCAACTCCACTCGAGGAGGAGGTCGTTTTTGCTGAGCCACTCGATGACCCTGAGCCACTAGCAAGTCGTGATTTACAAGAAGACCCACCACGCATTTTGGATGAGCCTATACCTGACGATGAATGGGCTTCAACTTCAACTAAAAAGTCCAAGAAGGATAAGAAAGGGAAGAAATCTGGCTTGTCAACTGCAGTCGAGGAGGATGTCGTCTTTGCCGAACCACTCAAGGATCCTGAGCCACTCGCAAGTCGTGATTTGCAAGAAGAAACACCACGCATTTCGGAGGAACCCATACCTGACGATGAGTGGGCTTCAACTTCAACCAAAACGTCTAAGAAGGACAAGAAGAAGCAACGAAAATCCGGTCTCTCAACTCCGGCCGAAGAAACCGTACACTCCATCGAACCCGGAAAGCCACTTGATGACCCTGAGCCACTCGTAACTAGTGATTTGCAAGAAGATGTCCCAGTTGCAGCTGAACCAATAGCTGAAGACGAATGGGCATCAACTTCAACTAAAAAGTCTAAGAAGGACAAGAAGAAGCAACGACAATCTGGTCTCTCAACTCCGGCCGAGGAAAAGGTAGTCTCCATCGAACCTGGGAAGCTATTTGACCCTGAGCCAATCGCAACTCGTGATTTGCAAGAAGGTGTGCCAGTTGCAGATGAACCAATAGCTGAAGACGAATGGGCTGCGACTTCATTCAAAAAGTCCAAGAAAGACAAGAAGAAGCAACGACAATCTGACCTTTCAACTCCCTTCGACGACGTACCAGAAGTCGTCGAAGGCCACCTGTTTTCTCAAACTCAGATCCCTACTTCCGAAGACATCCTTGCCGAGCGTGCCATTTCTGAGCCTCTGGTGGTCCATGATACACAAGTTCACGTGCCTGAACCTACGACTGTTGATTCCCGCGATGAAGATGAATTCTCCGGATTTCCTCTCAAGCCATCGAAGAAGGACAAGAAGAAAAAGAAAATGTCTGGGACTTCCACACCACTCGAGCTCGAGCCAGTAATTGAGGCAAAACCTACTTTAGATTCATCTGACAGCTTCATGAGACAGCCAAATCCCATGGATTATCAACAACTTGCTGAACAACCATTCACACCACTTTCTGAACAAGGACCGGTCTTGGACGCCTCCGAAACTTTTGACAAGACAGTCCCGGATCCTCCCGTACAAGAAAACCCCGCTCAGGAGGCCATAGAATCATCTGTCCCAGAAGCGGATGCCGAATGGGCACCTTCTGCTAAGAAGTCGAAAAAGGACAAAAAGACCAAACGAGCATCTCGAGCTGGTTCGGAGAGTGGTCCGAGCACATCATTTACACCACCTCTGCCAGTAGAGACAGTTTCCAAAGAGATTGCTCTTCAGCAAGCCGAAACAGAAGTCGTCGAGCATGGTACTATTGAGCGGTCTCTAGAATCTGAGGTTGTGCCAGTGGAGGAGCTCTCAAGAAAAGAATCCAAGAAGGACAAGAGAAAACGACAGGCAACTCTAGATCTTGCTACCACTGAGGGTGCTTCACCTACCAAGCCACTAACAAGTTGGGCTGACGAAGTGGAGGAAGCTGAGATTGAGAGAGATGTGCCCATCATCGAAGAAATTGCACGGGATGAATCACTGTCTCACATTGCCAGCACGACTGAAGCGGCACCACTGGACGACTTTTCAAGGCCAACAAAGAAGGGGAAGAAGGGGAAGAAGCAACAATCTAAAGATTTGGGGAGTTTGAGAGACTCGAGGCAGCCAGTTGTGAAGGCAGCACCAGTGAAAGACAAGAGCGAAGCAGAATCTAGTAGCATCGTTCCGAAGCTAGCGGCCGGAATTGCAGCGGTTACCGCATCGGCAACTACTGCACTTACAACGTCAGACAAGAGTAAAGATGTGACATCAGAAGTGAAGGAAACTCCGACAAAGAAGTTGTCTAAAAAGCAACAAAAGAAGAAGAGCATTGATCGCAGAACCCCACGAGAGGATATTTTTGATGATGATGAACTGTGGGGTGGAAAGGATCGTAAGGTGCATGAAGAAACGAAGGATGTTGCGGATGATGGTAACGAAAGCGATGGATTCTGGTCACCACCACAAAATGATGAACGTATGGAAATCACGGAAGAACCAATAGAGATGGATGAAAGCAGGGACGTTGGGCAGGAGGAAAATTCGACAGTACTTGACAACACCACATCGAATCAAAATGATGAACGTAGGGATATCAAAAAAGAACCAATGGAGGTGGAGGAAAACAGAGACGTTGGACAGGAGGAACACTCGACAATACTTGACAACATCACATCGAAGCATGATCACGCTGGAAACGCCGGCTCATCAACCTATATGCACGTAGATACTTTGCCGACCGTCGATACGCAAAGCACTCGGGAAGTCTTCGACGCAGAACAGCCAGAGACGCTCAACCAACCTGAGATAATCGTGGATTCCCCAGAGAATGATATAATGAGCAGGGACTTGTCTTGGGAGCCTGCACCACTTCAAGAGTCGCCAAAATTCTCTCATCAATCACATTCACCACCCAAGTCACCAGTTGCAGCATTCGATAGCCCTGTGATCGGCAAGGAAATTAGTTATCAAGACTCGCCTATGATGACTCGGGACGCCTTCTCTACACCCACCAGAGTTGAGAGAATTATCGCCGAAGAAGCTCCCATCGAACGCAGCCCTTACCGATCTCACAGCAGCAGTAAATTCGCACTGTCTGGCTTCTCTGATCTTCCTTCGGTCGTGGAAGAAGATCACACTACCAATACCGAGTATTATCAGCCAAAGTCTTTCCACGACCGGGACTTGTCACCAAATCGAGATAGCGCATTTGTGTCTGGTTCACCGGTTCCAGGATTCCGAAACCTAGCAAGTTCACATGAGCCTATTCGGGATAGCGGAGTACACCTACGAGATGATTCGCCATCTGACAGAAGACGCAAAGGAATCTCTTCGTCGGATGATGCCATTGCAAGGCTGTCCTGGCCTTCAGTGGACGAGGAACGTGAGAGTGTTGATCTCCACAAGTCTCAACGGCTGTCCTCGACTTCGTCCAAAAATCGACATTCAGATTCGTCAAACAAAGCAAGTTCAAGTGAAAAGCCGAGGGAGAGCAAACCAATTGATCTCTTCCCATCCTCGAGATCCGAGAAGCATAGTCCGGACCTCGCTAAGCACCGCCAAGAACCAGAAAGACGGCGAGATCTCAATACATTGCAAAGAACAAAGGAACAGGGTCCGATTGACCTTTTCCCGTCACCTAAACAAGCTCCACGGACTCCAGATCCATCGAAGCCTCACAGCCCAGAAGTCACACGTCGGGATCTCCTTCCCTCGCAAAAACTCAAGGACGAACCAACCACTGACCTGCACCGCAGCAAGGCGGTCCAGGGACGACCTTCACTGGCTAAGGAAGAGAGTCTCATCAAGCAACGAATTCAGCGATTTGAATCTCCCGACTCCCAGCGTATCGAAAAGCCAAAGGCAGATAAATATGGCGAACTTGGATCCTCCATGACACCCCAAGCGGACAGGCCCAAGTCCCGAGGATTCAGTGATACTGCATTGGCCGCAGGAGCCGTCGCAGCCATTGGAGCTGGAGTGGTTGGCTTCGCTGCCGCGAGGAAAAGCAGCTTGGAGAAGCGACCGGACAGTGCACAGAGCCAGCGATCAATCTCCAATATCAACCGCCTGCGAACTCCCGATCCCAAGATGATGATGATGCGTCCCGACAGTTCCCTCAGCAACCGATCCGGCACTCCTCCACTGCGACGCACAGACCGCAAATTAAGTGGAGACCTGAGGTCTCTCAGCCAACGAAGCAAACCCGATCTTGCCAAGGAAGCTGAACTTGCAGGTCTTGCAGCTTCAACTTCTCTGAGCAGCAGCAGCAACACAAATCCAACTGCAAACGAGGGCCGGGTCAGGGCCAAAGACATGGCCGACGTCTATGTAAGTTCTATCATCATGATGTGTTTGACAATGAGAGGAGGATATACTGACAGCATCTACAGGACGGCTTTGGTGAAGGCCGCATGGGCTCGCCCAGGTCCCCCACTCGACCCCACAGCATGCGCCGACGACAAAGTATGCAAGTCCTTGAACTCGAATCGAGAGTCGAGCAATTGGCGGCCGAGAATCGATCGCTCGCAGATGCGCGCGCGCAAGCAGAGCGAAGCCTACAATCAACACAACAGATCACCTCATCCGTGGTCGAGAAGGATGCGGAAATCGATGCGCTCAAACGGACCCTCGACTGGCTACAGAATGAAGTAAGGAGGCTGTCAGAGGTGAACGATGGCCTGGCCAGCGCAAATGTCACACTGGGAGATCAGCACAATCAGAAATATGGCATGCTGGAAACACAACATGCAGATGCGACGCGCGAGCTGAATGAGATGCGCAACTCTCACAACACTCTCACGATCAGCATGGCAGGTATGGTTGCAGCAACTGTTGTTCTAGACAAAGACCGCGAGATCAAACAGTTGCGCGCCGAGTTGGAGAATGCGAAGGAAAAGATTCGAGAAATGCAACGACAAATCCTGGCATCTAAAGCAAATGACACCGAATTCCTAGTCGTACGAGACGAAGACTATTTCGATAATGCGTGCCAGCAACTCTGCCAACACGTCCAGCAATGGGTACTTCGGTTCTCCAAGTTCTCGGACATGCGCGCATGCAGACTCACAAGCGAAATCAACAATGACAAAACAATCGATCGCCTGGACAACGCTATCCTGGACGGTTCCGATGTTGACAGCTATCTCGCGGACCGAGTCAAGAGGAGAGATGTATTCATGTCAATGACAATGACGATGGTGTGGGAGTTTATCTTCACCCGGTACCTGTTTGGCATGGATCGTGAACAGAGGCAGAAACTCAAGTCGTTGGAGAAGTTACTCTTGGAGGTGGGACCCGCATCAGCCGTTCACCAATGGCGTGCAACCACACTCACGTTACTCTCCAAACGAGCAGCATTTGTTCAGCAACGTGATCAAGACACGCAAGCAGTCGTCCACGCAGTGATGGAGACTCTGAGTGAGATCTTACCTCCTCCCAGTCAACTGGAGGCCCAGATCGAGGACCAGTTGAGGAGAGTGATGAGGGCAGCAGTAGATCTCTCCATAGAGATGCGAACACAACGAGCGGAGTATATGATGCTTCCACCACTCCAACCAGAATACGATGCCAATGGCGACCTAGCCAGCAAGGTGTCATTCAACGCAGCACTCATGAACGAGCGAAGCGGCGATACAGTCTCCAATGAGGAGCTCGAGGATCAAAAGGCCGTGGTGAGGATCGTCCTCTTCCCGCTAGTGGTCAAGAAGGGCGATGACAAGGGTGAAGGCGATGAAGAGATCGTGGTGTGCCCCGCCCAGGTGCTTGTGGCTAACAAGCCCAAGAGAGTGCGGGTGATGAGTCCGGCAGTATGGTTGCCTTGAACAACGCTTCCAGGGTCAGCATGCAGAGTAGCTTCCCTATGGGTGGTACAGAAGATATTTGAGAGCGCAGAAAAGGCTATAGAAGGATGGATGGGTGGGACGGGGGGGTTTTGGATGGGAAAGGGGCGAAATAGCATGCGGTTGAGCACGGCGTTTTCTGATTTCAACTTTTTTCGTCTCCTTCTTCTTCTTCTTCTTTTCAATTAAATACATAAGAATGGGGCGATGAGATGGATGATAATATTTGGCGGATATTTGTGTACGATGTGTACTTATTGTAGAATTTGGCATTTTGTTTCTTTCCTTTTTTCTTCGTTTCTTCTCTTCCCATTAAAAGTAGTTAAACCATAACGAATTTCATAGTGTTCTAAAAAAAATTGATATATCATTATTTTTGTGAGGCTACTCAAGTACTCGAGTAGTGTTAGTGACGTTGTAAACATATCTCATCAATATCAATCTACCAAGATGCGCTTCTCTCGTCGTCTTTTCGCACTGAATCTCATTCATCTTTCCAAATGAAAGGAAATACCTACCTTCTTCACCATCCAACAAAATTCATTTGGCCTTTTGCTTCTCTACCATAATTCCACTGGGTCGCCCGCTGACTATATTCTCACTACTTACATCCCGCCTCGACTTTACTTCTCAAGAGAGAGAGAGATAAAAATCCAATCCCAAACCGCCTACAGAGTACCTTGCCGTACCTACCCAACCAAAGCCATCAATGATCAGCCAAACAAACACTCAACAATACTCCAAACCTTCCAACTCCAAATAATGAAAGAAAATAAATACCGCATAATAATTAAACTGACGATCAATCCTCACCTACTTACGAGCATTAATTATTTCCTCCGTAACCGAAGATCATCAATCCCAAAATCAGCTGCTTGAAGAAAAAGCAAGCAAAAGGGAATGAATGAAATGGAAATCACGGCTACAATGCGAAGCACAAGCCAAATCAGCAGCCAGCATCAATCAGCAAGCATCCTTTCCTAAAGTCAGTTCCGTCCTAAAATGAGCAGCATGAATCAGACGCCTTGGCAGTCTCTCAAACTCGATCAGGTACTTCCGTGCCTCCGTCATCAATCGATTGTTAGTAAAAGGGCATCGTAAACCGCGATACGGCCTCTCATTGGCCCGACAAGCCATACTTCCAACGACCAACGACGTTGACACTTCACTTGGGTTTGTGGTTGGTTGTTTTCCTTATCTTTACGCTAAGGTTCGTTTGGGATGGGGTGGGGCGTGGCTTCGTTTTAAGGTGCGTGGTGGAGACTTGGGTGGAGACTGGGTGGGTTTGTGGCGTAGATAAGGATGTGGAAGGGGATTGGTATTTGTATTTGTGGGATGGATGACGGATGGGTTTGGGGTGCGGTGTGGGGCGCAAGGCTGAGAGTTGTGTTGTTGGTGAGAGTGTGTGAGGGATGGGATGGGATGGGATGGGAGGAAGGGACGGCTTGGATGGTTGATAAGTTCGCGTTGAGCATCGGTGAGGCCGTGATTATTCATAAAGAAGGGAAGAGAGAGGTGTGTGCCTTTGCTTGCGATGAAGGGGGAGTATGCCTTCCGTCCCTTCCTATCTATCTATCCTACTCTTGCTTTGCTGGCTTCGCTTAGCGAAAGAAGAGCGTGGGATGTGAAAAGAAGATGGATACAAATTCAGGGGGAATAACAGAAACGAGCGTGGGCGTGAGATGGATGGGAAGAAAAAAACATAAGTTTATGGTTCAGGTGACATGTCTGATCTGACCGTTGTTACTACTGGAGCAAAGAAAGAAAAAACCATCGGCGTGATCGGGTGGAGGGACAAGTGGTTCAAGATAATTGCCCTTTTAGGGTGTTGCAAGTATGATATGATAATGATATGCAGGTGGAATGCTGCTGCTTCCTCTTATGCTGCGAGCTGTACCTGACCTGAGCTGTTGGATGTGAGCTGACCTCCAGAAAAAATTGTGTGAGAGGCGTTTTTTCCTGGCTCTTTTCAAACGGATTTTCGGTCTGTTTGGGTGATTTGATTCTTTGAGAGGCATTGGCAATGTTAGATTGAGGATGATAAGGTCTTGGGGAGATATGTGCAGGTGCAGCCACAAAGCTCTTCTGCATATGTCAAGAAGAAGGGCTTTTCTTGCTTACGTCCGGATCGGGTGCTTGCCGGTTGGGCAGATGATGAAAAAGAAGAGAAAGAGGAAAAGGCCTTTCGGCCATGATAATTGGTCTTGGGTTTGAAGGTTTTGCATTATCATAGTGAGCCTTGGAGGAGGACAATCCGAGACTGAGATATCAGTACCAAGGCAGATAGGATGAATCTATGATGGATTTGGAACACTGTTCCAGTGGTGGAGATTCAGCAATAAAAAACAAGCAAGATAGGCGAAATATACTTGGAACAGCACAACAGTATCAAGGAACATACTACTCAGTAGAGTGAGTGCATATGAAGTATCAGCGCAGTATTAAACGCGCAATCTTCAATATCAAAACAACTCATCCCCACCACGCATAAGACGGAGATGGCTTGCATGAAAGCTCTACAGGCATCATGAATTCGGAGCTTCCATCGACCTTCGATTCTGAATATAGAAGCACTTTGTGCAAGCGTGAACAAGCAAAAAATTGAACAATCTCAAGCAGATGAGATGACTTGAAACACGAGCCCTCGCTCAGCTGCACCCCACAAGTGCAGGGCGGACCGGGTAGACTGCAACCACCACTCTCTTGGTGTGTGTTTTTTTGCTTTTGGGATGGGGAGGCTGAAGGAGGATAAGAGAGTATTGGATCAGAGCGGCTGCATGAACAAAGATGAAGTCAAGAACAACACGCGATCTTGATCCTGCTGTGTGACTACCTGTGACATTCCCCCCATGCCCAGGCCGCCCACGCCCGCAGCCTCGTCGTTCGTTTGTTTGTTGACATGCATGAGGGCCATCCTGGAGAAAGGGGCAGGCAGGGAATAGATTTTCCTTTCCCCCCATCATCCCATCCCATCCCATCGTCCGCGCCGGGAATTATGTGAAAACCAAGGGCGCAAAAGTGCTTGTTCTTGCAGTCCTGCGATTTCGCAGCTGTGGCAAGGGCTGGGCGTGCCTGATGATGCTGGAAGCATGCTTGAAGATGCCTGCGACCTCGGTCTTCGCCTGATGGTTCTGCACTGATGGATGTGATGAATGGGTGTGGTGTTTTGAAGTGTCCGGACTCTCATCTTTCGCAAGCGAGGATGCAGGAAGGGAAGGGAAAGAGGCATGTGTTTGTTTGTTCTGCTGACTCCTGGTGGATAATTAGGTACATGTCGACTACTTACTTCTCTTGGTAGATGCTGTACAGCACTGTTCTGTATCTTGCTGTTCTGTACATACACAGATAATACCAACTCGTAACAAAGAACGAAGCAATCTCCATCCACCCTCGAGGGTATTCGGGAACAATAGGGGGTAGTTTAGCGAGGCTGCTGCCAACACCACGCCTGACACACAAGCCACATAGTGTTCAATGCCCGCGAATTCGGGCTGCAGATCTAATATGTCAGAGATCCCCCAAAGACAGTGTCCAGCCAGTCAGGAGGCGCGATAGCGGAGTGGTCAAGCTCGCCTGCCGGGAGTCTTGGATTTATTGATGGCCCTTGGATTCTTGGATGCACTTGGATGCGCCTTGGTCTGTGGGCGTGGGTGTGAAGAAGAATTTCTTCAGGGATTACGGAGTAGCAGTCCCTAGGATTAGTATTATTCCACAATCCACACACGGTAGAGCTGGCTATCATTTCGGGTTTGATGTGGCACTGCAGGCAGAGTGGATTCTTCCTGTCTTTGGGTTTGGGGGGAGGGAAGAGAAACATACGGAGACGGAGTGAGTACTAAAGACCTCCCCCTTCCCCCTCCGAAAGCTGTACAGTCAGTAGCTCGCTCCCTCTCCTCTGGATTTCGATTTGTGTATGATATCACTGGATTAGTGCCTAGTGTTATCGAAGACAGAGCAACGACCAACGACAGCACAGGACGACAGACAGACAGGTAGAGATACACAGCAAAGCATTTCTATCTCCGGCACCACTCCGTTCCTCATATATACCCATCGCTCTCCCGCCGCCCTTCTCCTGGATTTCTCTCCCCGACCCTACATTCTACACCATTTTCAACCTTTAATCGACATTCCTTCATTCATTGCATCGACTTCTCACTCCCTTCGACAAGAGTTCGGAACACGTCCGATCTCGGCATTGTCATCTTTTCCTCGCATCATCCACAACTCCAAGTAACGGAACAAAGACAATTCCTTCAAGATGTCATATGCTCCTAATTACAACCACCTCGGTGCGCCAACCGAGTTCAATGGCACCTCAGGCACTGGTGGCGATCCAGGTGTGTAGATTTTTCCCTGCTTTTGTGGATGAAGCCATTCAGAAACTCTATTATACGGGGGGTTCATCCGGATTCCAATCAACCGTAATAGGTCTCACAAACGGCACCTTTTCCACCAGCAGCAGGTGTTTTGGGTGCAAAAATCGAAAGAAATGATCCAGTTGCTAACATTTCACCTCGATAGTCAACACAAATGTGAACCAATGGTATAATCCCGGTGATACTTCGTATATCATCGTCGCCTCAGCAATGGTACGTGCAACCTTCGAAAATATATACATCTGGGGAACAAACATTCTAACGAGGTCAATTAGGTCCTTGTCATGGTACGGGTCTCGGATTCCTCTACTCTGGTCTTGCACGAAGAAAGTCTGCTCTTTCCATGATCTGGGCGTGTATGGCCTCCTGCTCAGTCATCACTATGCAATGGTACTTCTGGGGTTATTCTCTGGCTTTCTCTCCACAGCGACAAACGGTTTCATCGGTAACTTGAACGCCATCGGACTCAAGGATGTGCTCGCCGGCCCATCTCCTGGATCACCTCTTATTCCCGAACTTCTTTACGCTTTCTACCAAATGCAATTCTGTGCCGTCACTGCCGCCATTGTAATGGGCGCCGTCGCTGAGCGAGGTCGCCTCATTCCCGCCATGGTTTTCACCTTTGTCTGGGCCACCATCGTCTACTGCCCTGTCGCCTGCTGGGTGTGGAACGTCAACGGATGGGCCTTCAAGTACGGTGTTCTCGATTATGCTGGAGGTGGACCCGTCGAGATCGTATCTGGTTTCTCTGCCCTCGCATACTCCATGGTTTTGGGCAAGAGACAAGAGAGAATGATGCTTAACTTCCGACCTCACAACGTTTCTCTCATCACCCTCGGCACGATTCTCCTCTGGTTTGGATGGCTCGGATTCAACGGAGGATCTGCCTTCGGTTCTAACCTCCGCGCAGTTATGGCTTGCTGGAACTCCTCTATCACTGCCATGTTCAGTGCCATGACCTGGTGTGTTCTCGATTTCAGACTCGCTAAGAAGTGGTCCATGGTCGGTTGGTGTTCAGGTGCCATTTCTGGCCTCGTTGCTGCTACTCCCGCCTCTGGTTTCATCACCCCATGGGGATCCGTTGTTCTCGGTATCGTGACCGCTATTGTTTGCAATTTCTCCACCAAGAGTAAGCCCTCCACAATTTGAAAGCTAGCCTTGAATATTCAAACTAACCATCTTACAGTCAAGTTCTGGATTCGCATCGATGATAGCATGGACGTGATGGCAGAGCACGGTATCGCCGGCATTGTCGGTCTTGTCTTTAACGCGCTCTTTGGTGCTGACTACATCATCGGTCTTGACGGAGTCAACGCTGGCATCACCGGTGGATTCCTCAACAAGAACTGGAAGCAATTGTACATTCAAATTGCCTACATCGTCGCCTGCACCGCATACTCCTTCGTTGTGTCGGCAATCATCGCATACGGCATCAACGCCATTCCAGGTCTCAAGCTCCGCGCATCAGAGGAGGCCGAACTCCTCGGAATGGATGATGACCAACTCGGAGAGTTCGCCTACGATTATGTTGAGGTCCGCAGAGATTACCTTGCTTGGACTCCAGCTACCGATGTCGAGAAGACCGACAGCAACATCAACGCTGAGGACAGACACGGTATCGCAGCACACAGCCACATGATCCACGGCCAATCTCCTGAGTCCAGCGAGGACGGAGCAGCGCACACTGGCATCGGAGGCGACCGTCACGGCATCGCAGCTGAGCAGGCCGAGAAGGAGAAGTCCGGAACCTCATAATCCTTTTTCTGGTTTACCACAACTATGCACGAATATTTTTTTTTATCTTTTTAATATACAATTGAAATCATACCCTCGGATGATTGGCAATATAGAAGCTGAAAGATGTCTGAGGGGAGGGGTGATGCAGTTGTTTTGCTTGCTGCGGTTGTTGTTTTTATTTGCACAAATCAAAAACCAAAATACTTTTGGAATACAAATTACACCTTTTTGCTACTAGGAGTCGGTTTTTGAGCGATAAATATCCCCCAAATGTTGTTGGAATGGTGTCGGGTTGGTTGGTTGGTTGGTTGGGTTGGGCTTGCTACCGGGGGCTTATACATATATATATATATATATCATATTGGATATGTGTTTTGGCCTACTATACACAATGTTCTTTCTTCAGTCACTTTTTCTGTTGTCTTTTTTTTGGTCATACCCCAGATGATAAACTTGTATTAAAATATGCCAAAGCCAAACAAATCCATTTATAGACTACTACCTATCTATCTACTCGAGTTGTGAATGAAGTTTATTTTTTTCTGCAATCGATCTCGTCGAATCTTGTGTCTTTCCGGTGGTGTGGTTTGTCATGATACATCGAAGACCCAGCCCTACTCATCGGTATAGACAGTAATCCAGCGGATACCTACTCTTTCAGGAACATCATCATTCAAGCCTCCCGTCCGTCCTCTCTGGTCGAAGCTAAGCTAAGAAACCGAATATCTGATCCTACGTCTATTTCTAGGTGTACTAGACACAATTTCAAATCCACCACCACAGCCACCGTCGTTCGTGTCTCGCAAAGAAAGCAACCCGTCCGCCCGCATATGCGAGGTATTTCACACCTACCTACCTACCTCCTCAATCAAGGAAAGCATGATGCACCACCGCCGCCGCTGCCTTCCCGTGTCTCTCTCCTTCCTCGGGTCTCAAGCTTCTCAAGCTTCTTGCCCAAGCCTTCCTTCCCAGTTCCCATTCCGTGCCATATTACTGTACTTCGTATCCATCATGATCTCGGATCCTTCTTCTAAATATTGAAGTGCGTGCACAGAAGGTACACAGCCTCAATTGTTGGCGGATAGACGGGATTGACAGACAGCTTGAGGAGTATCTAGGTAAGAAGAAGACTGAATGGGCCTCGCCTAAACGTCGGACCTACCAAAGGTATCTATCTCTCTCGAGTAAAATAGCTAGATTGGGAATTTATCGTATGACAGACAAGAAACCAATCCCAGGCTATCATCTATTAGTGGAAAGACAAAATAGATTTGGAGGCGTTTTTGATGTTCTGGTTTTGTTTGGATAAAATAAAATTGGTGGTGGTGGTGTTTTGGTTGTATGAAGTTTCCTTATCTGGAGGCTTGTTGGGTGGTTTCTTGGCATGGTTGGGATGGACGGGGGGGGGGAGATAAGAGTTTGGAAGGATGGGAGGAAGAGAAGCTTATGTTTTCTTGGGCGATCGTAACATGTCGGGATGAGATGAGCAGAGATGGGATGATGATTGGCATTTGGGGGTAGAGTAGAGTAGAGTGAGAAAATGAAGGGGGGATTTGAATATGGCATTTTTGAAAGATTTTGGATGCAAATGGGACCGATATACTAACTTATTGAGAGTCTAGACTACAGAAATAAATAGGCTTTGCAAGATGTGGAACATACAGTAGAACGGGTGATTAACGTGCGGAGTGGCTCCTATACTGTACAGTAGTAGAAAGTATCGAGGCCCGCGAGACAATGGGGTAGTAGTAGTGTAGGGGTATTCGAGAATATCTCCGTAGATCTGAGGGGTGCAGTACGAGATGTGGTGATCCTGAATGCTCCTCGCCGAACTGATCTCTTGGACTCTTGGGGTGGTATGCAGCATGCAGATAAGAAGGATTTAGAGCCCTGCAGCGAGCTAACCACTGCTGTGCCTAGGTTGGTTGGTGAGGAAGCTGGGGAAAGGAGAATCGTGCATATGATAATGGGTAAGGTCTCCATCGCCAAGTGGATGCTTGTGATACGGACGATGTGCTCCAATATTTTGAAGGTTGGGGGAAGTGGAAACGGACTAACAAAGGCTGTTTCTTTCTACTTATTACAGATGATGCGCTTTGGAAACTGCGGTTATGTTTTCCTCTACTTGTGCTGTTTGTTCTTTCATGGAAACGATAGGACAAGCAAAGCTGCCCGCGGGCATGCTTTTGTTGTTTGTTTCTGGCACGATAAGGGAATTGGTGTTGAAATTGGGCATTATGATGTATTCGATGGGTTTTAAACAGTTATTAAAACACCCCAGAACATTGAAGACGAGTTTTGAGCAGGTGTTTGTGGAAATATCTCAATTTGTTTGTTCAAGATGGAGGGGTTTGTTTTGTTTGTCAGCCTTATTGTCAGCCTTGCGCTAGTGCGACTACTCAGGGTCTAACCTCCCCGCCAGGAAATAGGTATATTTTGACATCACATCATGGAAATAAATTGAGAGGTGAAGTACAATTTCCACAACCTCCTCCAAAACTTTGAGTATTTTTTAACAATACTTCTTGGTCGTCATACACAGGTTTGGATTCAGCATTTTCCTACGAGTCTCCAGCTCATTCTGTCAAAACGTGAAGTCCCCCAAGGCTCTCTCTCCCACGTGGCTCGAGATCGGCAATACAGCATCAGTTCTCAATTTTGAGTTCTTGCGCGTGTGTGGTTAGGCTCTATACTCCGCAAGTCTGGGTATTTTCCAAGTGTGTGTACTGCCAGCAAGATGGCAGAGGAACCGATATTCAAGGAGATTGACATCGCAAACTTTAGAGCACAGCTACGCAACGACAGGGCACGTTCACACATGTTATGTTCTAATATACTCATCCGCAATTACTAATTACTACAAAAACAGTTCCCTGACCCCGGTCGTCAATACGAATCGTCGAACGCACAGAATATCGTCCAACAGGCCAACACTATAGAACATGCGGACGACGACCCCGAAACATACGACGGGCCTCAGTACGTCGCAATTTGGCGGATGAATCTTACGGCCCTGTCGCAGAAATACAATGTTTGTCTGGATGAATCGCTGATAGACTGGTACTAACCAGCAAAACAGCTCTACTTCGTGGCCTCTCGAGATGAGATTCATTGCTACATTCCTAGGGATCTGAAGCAAACCATCCCGCCCACACCAGATTTAATCGTAGATCTTCCTGTCTCCGATGAAGGATTTGCAATTCGTGGTGTCATAGATCCAAGCAGTCCTCATTCCATCAATCACATGATTATTGGAAATCTTGGGATTTGGAAATTATTTTGGTGGCGTGCGACGATGGAGATGTCATCGCCTTCTATACACACCAATTCCGGGATGAGCTGGCAAGATCAGATACAAACACCAGAGTGAGAGAGATTCGACCCTTCTTCCACCAGAACGTTGGCATGACCGCCTGGGGACTTGCAATACATCAGAAATCTCGTCTCATCGCAGCGAGTAGTAATCTCAGGCAGGTTACGATCTTTGTTCCCGGCTACAGCAAAACTGCTGCGGAAGACGAGACGCTGCATTGTCAGGCAGATGATGAAAAGTTTCCATTGTCAACCACGCTTGAGCACGCTCCAAAGTCCTTCAGAGATCGAGAACAAAATTACAGGATAGTCCTCAATGTTGGTGAAGAAAGGGAGAACATACCTACGATTGACTTTGTGGATGATAAACATGGCAACGTAGAAATGATTGTCGCGGTTAGCATTGTAGGCAAAACAGTAGGTCACAATTGTCTCGATCTTTCAGTTGAGCTTCTTCATCACCTTTACGCTTACGGCTACCAGCAGCCTGGGTGCCAAAAGCCTTAAGTGGCTGTAAGAGAATAATGTTTCAAACCGGATTTGCTAATGCTCAAATTTCTGCAGTGGCTTTTACATCCATGGGATCGCACCTTTGGGATGATGTATGGTATGTTAGCTCAGACTTGTGTTCACTTGATAGGAAGCAGAGAAGAAGTAGGGTCTTTTTGCAGCTTGATCATGACATCTTGCTCCCTTGCATATTATTCCACTCCTCCCAAATCTCATCGAACACAGCTAAATCCTCTAATTGCAACCTTCAGGTATCCATGGCAAATCATTTTATGGTAACTCAATGTAAGCCCATTTGATCATGCAAGTAATATTGAGCTAATAGAATTGGTCGAAAAGGGCATGGGGCGTCCTCTCTCTCTCTCTGGAGAATTTCAGGCCAACCACAACAATATACCAGGCTCTGGGCTTCAAACTGGAGAATGAAAAAACACAGCGTTTTCTGGAGCCTACTACCTCGAGCCACCGGAGACCTAGATACTTGGGGCTTCACTTCAATGCGTCCCCTCCAGTGAAGCGTACGACGCAGATGGCTGTAAGTCCTCCCACCAAACAATATCCTTCCACCATTTCGACACATATGGGATATAACTTTCTATGTATAATTTAATCTACTTATTGATTCCATTTCAATTATACTCTCAAACGAGTCATGGAGATAGCCCTCCAAGAAACTGGACTTCTGGTTTACTAACATGACTTAGATGCGTGGGTACAGACGCAAGCCAGCGCCCGTATTTCAAAGCTTCCTCGACCAGGAAGAGCCAACAACAGGAGATAATTCAAGTGGTCGGCTGAATCGAAATAACGAAGGTGACTCTTCGCCGCTAATCATATCTATAGGCGATCGCATTGATACGTCTATAACCATCGTGCCATCTAGCCTTGACGGCAACCCACCTTCGGTCGATACCTCGTCTACGGAAAACGTTCCTCGAGGCACGAACACAAATCAAGGTAGTTATATAACCAATTGAGTAACAAACTCAGAGCTAATCTAGGCTGGTATAGCGATCAACCAACCCGAACTCGAGGGCGAGCTCGAGACAAATCTCCTCCGGCTCCTCCAACGCCTTCCAAAAAAAGTGAGAAGGGAAATTTGCTATTGGCAAGATTTAGTACATCTAGGCAGACAGTTTAAATGGGTTGAGAGACAAGGGGCTACGCCTGTGATTCTCCCGGACAAGCCGCCGAAGAGCAAATCTATCTTCGACCCTTCACGAATATTCCTTCGCACTTACACGCACGACATAGAACTTGTTACCTTCTTGTCGACTGGGGAGGAAATAGGCACGAGACTCGTGAACTCCTTAACTGCAGGCATGACACAAGACGCTCACGCCCTCCAACGCTTCAACTTCCTTTTCCCCATTCCAGAGCTCAATCTTGTTGTCGTTGGGTCGCAGGGTGGGAGGGTTTGTCTCATCACCTTGACGAGAATCGATGATCCGGAAGGCATCTTGCCCCTTTTCTCACCTTTCGGCTGGACCAGATCTTGCCCCTTATGATTCATAGAGGCGGTATTCAACCTACCTGTCCGCTCCTTGGAATGGCCGTCTCGCCGTTGCAGAGTAGTAATACGAGTAGCATCAGCGGGTGGGCAAGGAGGTGGAGATTGATCTTGCATTATTATGATCATACGATTTTGACCTACGAGTTGGGTAGGGATGAGGATGATTTGATGGTTTGGTGATTGAGTGGGAGTAAGAGAGTGATATTTGGTCGGCCGTTCTGTTGCTCATATTGGGCCTGGTTTGCCTGCGCTTAGCGAGGGCGGGTGGCGTTGCTGGTCTTTCTTTCACAATGGGAGGTTAGATATTGTTGATCTGTTTAGCAAGCGATGCATGTACGACGATGAGACAATTGATGAACTATGGAAGATGCTTTTATGTACAATACTCCGCTGAGGAGGGGGGATATCATGATGGGAAAGCTGGGATCCGCCCCGAGTTGTATTTTAGGAACGAATGAAGTGAGATGGTTAAATCCTGTCCGGCGTGCAAATCGGTTGTATGCAATGCAATGCAATGGACAGGACGTGAGATATGTTTTCAAGCTAATTAACTCCCGGGTGGGAGGGACATAACATATCGATTCCAACAATTGTGATGGATTCTGGGCATGAGGACAATTTCGAGTCTTCTCAAAAACTGTTTTGTCGTGCAGCGACTGAAAGTAGATCAAACGAATTAGTACCTGGTGGGAGATAGACAGAAACGTCGATTCTAGCAAGTGCTTTGAGTTGTGGTTGACATTTGAGTCTTTCTGTCTTATGGCGAATACAAACTCTTCTCAAATCCGGTCCGTTCGATTGAAGAATACCTGATTATGAGAGTACAGAATGTGAAATGGACACAATGCAAACCACAACTGGCCATCCAAACCAACAGAAACAGAAGAGCGGCTCGCTGACTGCCGCATTGAGCCATATAGTACCTTTTATCAACTTACCTTTAAGTCTTTCGATCATATGTCCTGGGTGTGTTGAGCCTAGATCAAATGGTACGGTGCTTTTGAAACTTCAACTTTGGTCTGGTAAACATCCCTTTGTGTGAGCTATTTCAATAATACCTGGCTCTTATAACTCCTTGCTGTTTCGCCCTGGGAGAGTTAATGGGGAGTTTTTTGCTTTTGTGACGAACTTTGCGCTTGGATACAGATCTTGTTGCACGTTCTTCTTCAGCAGAATGCTGATCGTCTGCTGATCATCATCATCCATCTCTCCGAGGGTTTCCAGCCTTGCTTTTGGTTTTTTCTTCATACAGCTATGAATATCCTTCCGTCACAAGGCTGGGTTCTGATCCCAATAATTTCCCGATTTCTGACGTCAATTTTGGTTCTTTGATTCTTCTTTTTGTTCGAGCAGAACCCTCATTGATCGTGTGCGCCTTCTTGGTCGTCCCTCCTCCGGGTGAATGTCGTACTCTCTTGTCTTGTGTCGCATGTGCGCCAAGCAAACTCCTCCTTCCTCGCAAAACCGCATTTTTCATCAATATTCAGGAATGTATTACGCATCTGAAATTGGTGAAGAGAGAGAATAATGACGAGATGTGAGAAGGGTTCTCTTCTCATGCTTCTTCTATCATGCGAACAGGTTCTGTAGAGTTGTTAGTCAGGAGAACAGGAGAAATATGCTTTTCGCTCGCCTGCTCATCAAACACCGACCCACAGGTCTGGAAGGAGTTTGCCGTGCCCTGACCCGGTCTGTTGGCACCACTTGTTGCCAGAATACAATGTATGTGAGTACGAGTGTCCTGTACCTATGGGTTCGTGGCTTGAATGTGAAAGTTCGACATACACAGACCTCTCGCTCTCTCAGTCTCTCTATCCCAATAAGCTCCTCGCTTATCTCTATTGCTGTTGTTGACTTTGTTTGCACTCGCGCGCTGCCTCTTCATATTCTATTTTCTCCCTCGTTTCACATTTAGAAGCTGTCGACGACATCCAACCGGGCTGTCAGGGGCAGCCAAAGCCTATCTGCAACATCCTCCAATAGACGCGCGCTGTGGCTGCAGTGCGGCTGCACCCTGCCCCTACCCTGAAACCGGGCTTCTCCATTTCCATCAAACCTCTGACAGGGCCTTTCCAGATCATCCTCTCCTTCTCCATGATCTCCCACTTTGTGCATTTGACGGTGTTGGAGTCTGTGTTCTCTCCCTAAACCACCATCGTTCCACGTCGTCAATTCGCATCAAAGTCATTCACTGGCAGAGCCAATTCTTGCGCTGCTGTCAATTTCCTTCTCTCCAGGTTGAACCTTGGCCCTTTTTGAACCCGTTCCATCATTCTTTCCAGCATACACTACTCGCTCTTTTCCTGGGGAAACGAACGCACACAAACTAGACGGATAGATTTCTCAACCGGCGTCATCATCGAAGAGGAAGCTGGATATCCGAACGAAGTAGAAGTAAAAAAGGCATCTTTGTCTGTGGCTGGGGAAAAGAGCAGCGCCAACCCCACGGCTACAGCGTTTATCGCATCGCAAACACGACGATGACACGATCATTTTTCACATTAGCGACAGTCTCCTGTCTACTGTTAGGATCTCTGCCGGACAGAGTTTCCGCAGACCAAATCCTGAAGACTTCGGGTTTCTCAACATGTCTTACGAACTCGACTATCTCGGTCCAGAGGAGCGCCGTTGAGTACAACAATGACAACAAGAAGGTTACCTTTGACTTGGCTGGGTCGAGCAGCAAAGCCATGAATGTGACGGCAGAACTGAGGGTTACGGCCTATGGAATCGAGGTGTACAAGAATTCGTTCAATCCTTGCGACAGGAGCAACTTTGTGGCACAACTATGTCCTGGTACGTAGTGGTTAATGGGGAGGGGAGGGCTGCTGGGATTCGAATTGTTGCGTGTAGTCGAAGGATTGCTAATTCTCCCCCGTGAACAGTACCTGAAGGTGCCTTTTCCGCCAAAGGTGTTCAAACCATCCCCGAGTCCTACGCTAAAATGATTCCTTCAATTGCCTTTTCCGTCCCTGATATTGCAGCTGAGGCAAAAATCCAACTTAAAGCACTCGACTCTGGAGAAGACATTGCTTGCATTTCATCCACCGTCAACAACGGGAAGACCGTCAACGTCCCGGCTGTCCCATACGTTGCGGCAGGTATCGCAGGTGCTGCGCTTGTGCTTACGGGAATCAGTGCTTTTGGAGCTGCGGCGGGCGCTGGAAGTGCCGCTGGTGGTGGAGCTGGTACAATCAGTCCTTCATTCACTGAAGTATTGGGATATTTCCAAGGAATGGCAATCAACGGCATGATGTCCGCCAACCTCCCACCAGTATACAGAAGCTTCACGAAAAACTTCGCTTTCTCCACTGGATTGGTACCTATCACAGCCTTACAGGAAGGAATTGATAGCTTCCGTGGTAAGACTGGAGGAGACTTATCAGTCGATAGCGTTGCCGTTCTCCGCAATACCACTCTCATTTTCCAGGATGGCTCCAACCAATCCTCGACAAAAGTAAAGAGGGCTTTCATAGATGCTATGCTATACATTAGAGATGAACTTGCCACCAATGTTAATGCCGATGCTGCCACAGCAGGTCCAGCACAAGAAGAATCCATTCAGAAGACCGTCAGCGGAATTACAGCATACGCCGAACAATTGATGATTCCCAAGTCAGATACCTTCTTGACAGTTTCTTTGGTCGCAGCAATTGCCATTGCGGCAATCATCGTTGGCATCCTCCTGTTCAAATTGGTGCTCGAAGGATGGGCGCTCTTTGGATCGTTCCCTAAGGGTCTCACTGGTTTCCGAAAGCATTACTGGCAAACAATGTCACGAACGATTGTCAGTTTGATTCTCGTCCTTTACGGTGTCTGGGTTTTGTACTGCATCTTTCAATTCACCCAAGGCGATTCATGGGCGGCTCAAGCGCTCGCAGGTGTCAGTCTCGCAGTCTTCACTGGTATTCTTGGTTACTTCATTTTCAAGATCTGGAAGACGGCAAGAGAACTTAAGAAGAACGACGGCGATGCCTCGGCTCTCTATGACGATAAGGAGACTTGGCTAAAGTACAGCATTTTCTACGACAGCTACAAGAAAGATTTCTGGTGGGTATTCATTCCTGTCATCGTCTACATGTTGGCAAAGGGAATAATCCTTGCTGGACTGAATGGAAAGGGTTTGCCCCAAGCAATTGGCCAACTTGTCGTCGAAGCACTCAGTAAGTTCATCTACTACCATTTTCTAGGTGTTTAGAATTAACCTTTTTTCAGTGCTTGCTCTTCTCTGTTGGCAACGACCATTCGAGCGCAAGAGTGGAAACGTTATCAACATTGTCATTCAAGTCGTCCGTGTCATCTCAGTCGTCTGCATTCTCGTATTTGTCGAAGAACTGGGAATTGCCCAAACAACCCAGACAGTCACTGGAATGGTTCTCATTGTAGTGCAATCCGTCCTCACCGGTATCCTCGCCATCCTGATTGCCGTCAACGCCATTATCCTATGCTGCAAAGAGAACCCCCACCGCAAGAGACGCAAGGAACTTGGTAAGTCCTCCCCTTAAACTCAATGTCAGCCAATCAAAAGCTGACCCAAAAACAGAAGAGCTCGAGAAACTCAACCGAGAAGATACGCTCACTCCCCTCGACGCTCGCAACGACCTCCTTTCAAACCCAAGCCGTTTGAACCCCACCAACACCTCATCCATCTACTCCCAAGATTCAAAACACACCTACAGCCCCCAAAATGATATCAACGACCCCGCAAACCCATACAGTGGTCGTCAATACAATACTCAACCTCAACACAGAGCCTTGAACTCTATTGGCAGCCAAACAAACCTCATGGTTGACGCAGCGCCTGTTGGTCGATCTATCAGTCCCGTGCCGAGAGGGAACGTCCCATGGGCTCCGAGTGGTGCGACGCCCGACAATAATGGTGGGTATAGGGGTATGGCATATTAAGATGAGAGGATGTGTACAAAATTTTAAGAGTGAGATTTTTGAACATAGGGGATGGCAGGCAAAGAGTTGGATGACGACAGAAAGCACTTTACAGCACAACGATTTTCCTTCTAATTTTTAAACAAAAAGACACATTCTTTATATGTGTTGGTACACTCTTTTTTCTCTCGTATTTTTTGGTTCTGGTTATTTGCATTTTGTATTAGCGTTTTAGTGTGTGTGTGTGTGTGTGTGTGTGTGTGTGTGTGTGGATTGTAGAGATATGTATCTTCGAGATAGGATATGATGATAGAGGCAGATGGAAGATGGATGGAGGGACGAGAGAAAATATACATGTTTTATTTGATGAGACTACTATGCAGTCCAATTTCCCAAACAACAAGAACTAGCATGACATCCCATAACTTGGAAGTGATGTAAAGCTTGCTGTTCTGGGCTTTCAAGCTTTGTGATCACTGACTACAGTGGGCACATCATAGTCTATTACTACCACGTACAGCCCTCCTGACACAATTTGACACAATCTGATGCAAATTTTCGATAATCACTTCCCTTGGATACTCGATGTATGCGTGAGGACAAGAATGGTAAGAATGGTACGATGCGAGTGTAGTAGATGCTATCAAGATCCAATGCAATATTTGAATGCTAGCTTATAGTTTGGATGAACAGGGAGGGTGCTTGGAGGAATGGTGGTGATGGTGGCGGTCAGAACTCAGAAGAATCTGTTTGCCTTCTTTGCATGATGGGGGATGGGATGGGGATAGTTGCGGCTCTCTCGGCAATGAAGTGAAGCGAGGAGGGGGGTTGAATCATGGAATGAGATGTGATGTGGTACTTTTTGCGTTATTGAGATATTGCTGACGTGGCGAGGCAATCATTGCCTAGTTTTTTTCTTGAAAGCCGTCACAAGTATAGTAGTATACTGTACATATAATGAATGTTTGTTAAGTTGTGGCAAAGTGATGCTGGGGTTGCGGTCTTTTAGCGAGAGGATTATAGTTTAGGGACTGTACAACTGATACTTCAACTATGGAGAACAGGACCTAGGTACCTATTCAATAAAAGCCATGCTATAAACGAACTTTAATGCAATAAGGTTAACGTAAGCATAAAGCAAGCGAAATATGCGCTCGAGGAAACATTTACGTCCCAGCAAGAAGACTGACTACTTGACGTGTGACGTGAGCTAGCCTAGCCGCAGACACAGACACAGACACAGACACAGGCATAGACATAGACACAACGTGGAGGACTGACTCGGGAAGGCTTTGCAGGAGGAAGGTGAGGCTGGGAGCACGGTTGATGGAGGCATGAATGAAGTAGGGCTTTTAGACCTCTAGAGAAGGCTTTGTGGACTGATGATGATACTTACTGTATCTTGGCCGATAAAGCAAAGATAGGTAGGTACCTGGGTCGGATTGTTGTACCTGTCTTCCGTAGGTCTGTCTGCTTGTGTGAATGAGGCTCATCTCATGAGGAAGTCAGTCGGGAGATGTCAGGTATACCTGATAGGGCTTGATTGGACAGCAGTGAGAAGATTTTCAAGAGAGGAAGAAAGATGAAAGTTCTTTCGTTCATTATTGGTGTATCATCACCCAATATTTGGTTGTGGTGGTGTGTGGTTGTCGCCGTCCTCGTACTCTTTTTTAACCAATCCAAATCGAGAACTGACTCCCAAGGACAGGACAGGCCAGGACAGATGGAAATCAAAAGTGCAGCGCGCGCTTAAAGAACGAGCACATGACATCGGAAAGTGGTGAGAGGGATGGCGATGAAGGACTTTTCATGAGGCTTTAGGCGCCGTGGAAGAGGAAATGTCCAGCATTATTTGAGTGTGAAGAGATTACTTCGTACTTTTTTGCCATGCGCTGAAGTGATGAGGTGGAGTTTGGAACGGGGTGTTGATGGTGATTGCCGCCCACAGAATAGAACAGAACAGAACAGAACAAAAAAACAGAAGGGAAGGAACACGAATGACCAAACACGATATGAGAGAGTTATAGTGGCCTATATTAAGATGTTAAGAATTGTACACTGGAACAATTCAAACGATGAGGAGTGGGCCATGTGATCTGGATGTAAACACCTGAGGTGCAGTGTGGGACTGGACTGACTTGACTGCTGTTTGGTTTCCGGAAGATGGTTTGGCCGTCAAACAAGGATAGGTAGTAGACTACTCGTATTATTTCAGATCTGGAGATGAAATCGGTGTTTGGTTTTGAGACTGGTAGAAAAGTAGTGGGAGATGGAGATCAAACGTGACCAACAACTCTAAGTCAGAGAGCATCATCAATCATACGGTAGTACTATTCACTCCCACACACACGCGAGAATAATGATAATCAAAGCGCGAAGGAAACATCTTTTTACGTGTCGTGTCTGACCAATGGAGGAGCCAGGATGACATGGGCCTGGAACAGATGTGGTGATGCGTGTAACCTGATACTGTAAGTCTGTATGGCCGACGGCAGAAGACGGACGGAGTTGTGAGCACCACTTGATGCTTTGATAGATGAAGAAGTATGAGATATATAGACGAGGCAAAACTTGCCAATGCCATCAACAATCTACTTGCATCTATTCCATCTATTTCAACTGACTTTCTTTTCTCTCGTTTGTTCGTTCGTTCGTCCATCCATTATTCGTCTTTTTCTTCCTCCAATAATGTGTCTGTCTACATATTCATCCTCCTCACATCCTCTCCCAGCCCAAAGGCAAGGTGGTGTGTGAGAAGGCGACATGGTTGGGTGGCTGGTTGTGAAACGAGTTCCAGATGCAGGAACCAAACCTTGCCTTGCCAGCCATGCAGGGGTCGCCCAACCAGTCGACCTGACCCCCAAGTCATTCAGCTCGCGATGGAGACCAAACAGAGTGAGAGTGAGAGGGAGAGAGGAAGAGAGGGAGAGGGAAAGAACCTGTGAGATATTTCGTTGAATTAACCTGACGAATGACTGCTTAGATGCATTACCACCACTCACACCCTCTCTCTCTCTCGCTCTCTTCTCATCCGCCTGCCTCCCTCCCGTGCAAATCGGAGAGGCAGTATTGGCATCACATTTTCTCTCATCTCATCCCATCTCAACATCGCACTACACTACACCACACTACTGTACCACCCACAACATCCTACATCACACTACCCGAACTGTATTCTTCTGCTTCTTCTTCCCATCATCTCACATACTCCTCCTCCTTGTCCCCTTTCTCCCCCTTTGACCTCTAACCTCTAACCTCTGACCTCTCTACCTTCTCTCCTGCTCCCTTCGTCAACACTTTCAATAATCATAATCATCAATCTTCCCAATTCCGATTCCCTCCCCCGGACATTCTTCCTCTTCGGCTTGAGACTCCCCCATCGAGCGAGAAGTGCCGCCGGGATCAGATCAATTTATTGCTCAACTTATCACCCCAGCAACTTCCCGACCCCCAGCTTCCGCATTGGTAGCCATCCCCCTCTGTCCTCGAGTCTGTCTATTCTTGTTGTTATTGCCCAACCTTCCAGAAGTTCCTCAGTCCAATCTATTCTACCTGAAAGTTCTGAATTACTCTATTTTCCAATCTATCTCTCGTGGCCGTCGTCCCAGATATCGTCACAGCTCTCCAAATAGAGTACTAACGCGGCCTGCTCTTCCTTGCGCAACATCCTTCACACGTTACAACACACACACACAAACCTAACACCATACACGCTGGGGCCATTTCTCCAGTCTTTTCGCATTGAGCCAGAGAGTCTCGGCATTGTTTGGTCGATCCAGAAAGGGTCCGTCCACATTCGCGGCCTGTTGCTCCAAAAGGGAGGAGCTGGACTGTGCTTCGGGACATCCTCTGCTCGCTTCGTCCTCTCCTTCAACACTCGTTCAACTCGCGTTTCGAGTTTCGTTCACTTGCCCGACCTGTCCTTGTGCTGCAAATTCATTCCTCGAAACCGTTTCGACTTCCAGACCCATCACACACTCCATCTCCTCACCGTCTCTCAGCCTGTTTACCACCAGTCGTGCTGCTGACCTACCTACCTTCAACATCAAGGCCCCTTTCCCCGAACATCAACGAAAGTCAGCGGCTTTGCTCCTCTTCGAGAACCAAGTAGCGACCTTTGAACGCCTCCACCGAGTTATGTCTCCGTAATACGACCATCGCCTTTTATCGTTTTGTAGTTCGAGTTGAGCGAACGCTGTGAGCCGGATTTCACCCTCGTCGCGAAATCATGCCCGTCCCTACGCCCGAGTTTCCTCTGGAAAATGTATGCTCGACCATCTTTAACAACACACTCTTTACCTACTCGCCGACGGCCTTTCAGTCACTGGAATTGACCGAGGGCGCAACATGGAAGACATTATCGATGGGAGTCAGTACGAGTGGAGCGGTGTGTGTAAAGACAACACCAGTTAATAATAGCGATGCCTCTGCGCTTTGGATCGTAGGGGGTCAGTCGACAGAGACCGATTATCAGGGTCTACAAAGATATTCATTCATGGATCAAACATGGGAAACCATTAAAACGATGGATGCTATTGCGCGGGATCGATTGTGGCATGGTGCTGCATATCTTAATAAATCAGACTCCATTCTGATGTATGCCGGAACCCAGGTATGTGCAAAAGTGTTTGTTTACATTTCGAGGATGGAAGCCGTATGGAGATGGGACGGGCTCGGAGTGTTGGATGTTTTTCTGGCGGAAGAGAATATCGCACCCTGGATTGATAGCGTTAAACGTAACAGGATATTTGCTGATTTCTCTTGTAGGATGGAACACGGCAGGCATCTTCGCAAACCTTCACCATAAAGGCAACAGCGCCATTTGACATAACTGCATACGAAGCAGAAGCTCCACCCGCAATTGGACCGGTCATTATACCCTGGACTCAGAGCAAGGCCCTCTATGTCGGTGGAAGCGAAACAAACACGAAAGTGATGGAATTCAGCCCGTCAAACTCATGGGAGGATACCAACGCTACACTGGCAGTGCCCTTTTACAACTGCACGTAAGTAAGATAGCAATCCTTGCTTGCTCCCAACTAACATATGGCAGGCGTATTCAAGCCATCACCCAAAACGGCAATGATGGAAGCAAAACCCTTTATACTTTCGATATGAGCGTCAGGCCCAATTCCGTCAACCGGACTATCATTATTGATGGTGATGGAAACCCCGTGAAGAATGCAGCCCCAATTACTGCAGCCAGTGTCCATGCTTCGAAGAAGACATCGACGAGAGATCTCGAGGACCGAGATTTAGAACGGAGGGGAAATCTGACTATTGCCAACTGGCCAGAGTACAATGACACCCTAGCGCCGGCTTCGACAAGGACAAGTTATGCGCTCGCAAGAGATCAAAGTGGGTTGACAGTAATTACAGGAGGAAATCAAGAGTAAGAGAAATCCTAATGCGCTCAACCCTTCTTGCCCCTCTACCCAAAACACTTCTAACAATCTATAGCGATGTGCTTTGCATCTTCAAAGCTCGTTCAAACTGTTGGGTGAACTCGACGCAAATATTCTCCGTCCAACAGGCCTCACTACCAGGACTTGGGCCTGCCCCGACAGAATCACCATCGGAGTTAGTCCCTACAGCGGTGGCAACTGCATCACCTACTGCTGAAGCCCCTCAGGCAAGCAAAGCCGGAACTCCCTTCCCTGTCAAGATTTTGGGTGCTGTGCTCGGTTCTGTACTCGGCATCGCGCTCATATTGATCGCACTTCTATTCTTCCTAAGATGGAAGAAGAAGCGAACAACATTCTTCGACCTCGGACACCAACGACGTGCAAGCGGACTCTCGGATGAGAAGATGGACTTTGTGGACAGAGGGCTGCCTCGAATGAGCTCCACGAGACAACTGCGCCATGGTGCACAAGGATCAGCAGGCAGCTTTTCATCTATGGCCATTCTTCTTGGCCGTGGGCACAAACGAGGAAACGACAGTCAGGCCAGTGACTCAAGCAGTCAATTTAACAAGGACTACAAGGCCGCCATTAGCAAGCCAACACCAATCCAAGAGAATGACGAAGCATTCCGGTCCTTCACCATACCAGTAGCAGAAGAGAAACTACCAGTGATTGGCGAAAGAGTCTCACCCAAACCTCGAGCACCCGGCAGGACAGGGCGACCAAGCATTCGGAGAAGCTCTGGCTGGAATCGATATTGGTCCGGTGGTTCAGCTCTCAACATCCTGGGATTCGGAAAGCGTGCAACCATTGCAGATGATGAACGCTCGGATAGGAGCTCAACGTCTCGCTATTCTGGCCCAAGTCAAGTCACACAGGCGTCAGCAATGGTACCGCCTCTAAGGTTTGTGGAGCGACCTGCAGTGCAGAGTGTGGCTTCAGGCTCACCCACTGTCCACAGCAATGGGCAATTCACATTCACGAGAGCAAGCACCGCACAGGTCTTAAGACCCGGATCGGTCAGCACTCTCTCCTCCTTCGATGGCCGAAGAGATGACGCATTCTCCTCTGGTGTTCCCGAAAGCATCTATGATGAGTTCAGCACCACCAGACAATCAAGCAATGTTTTCTCAGATTCCAACTACCCCTTACCGCCGATGAGAGAAACCCAACTCCCACGCCCACCTCAATCCACCCAACCACCTAACCACCAAGGCCAACCGTCAGTCGATATGAGCTGGCTTAATCTCGGCGACCAAAGGAGACTATGAGAACCCTTTTCTCCCCTCCAATCCGGCCATCAACAACCAATATAATCACCGCCTGTTCTGCTTATTTTTGCTTCGATACACCACACATATATCCCATTTTTCTATTCTTTACTTTTTGCATCTTTTTTGAGCCATTAGCGATATTTTTTTGCCCATGGCGTTACGATCTTTAATTGCATTGCATACACACATGTCCTTGGAATACTGGGTTACGATAGACAAAACACACACAACACCGCCTCTGCTGCCAACAATTACCGCGAGACCACAACGAGAGCTTCGATAGCTCGCCTCAACCTCGACTCGACTTACATGCAAGATCTCCCTTTGGGATGGGGATCACACTTTTTTTTCCCTCTCGTCTCTTATCGTTCCTTGCGGTGGATGGAAGGATGCATATCATCGAATGGCGTTTATGACCTCGCTTTTGCTTTTCGCTTTTTCTATTTTTTTGTGTAATATACCAATGTCTGCCTTGTTGTTGCACCATCAACAAATGTGTTGTGGAGTGCAGTGTGGAGGAGAGCAAAGCCACATCGACGAAGAAAAAGAAGGGGTGCGAGTGAGCTGAAAGTCAAAGTGTGGTTGATGTATGATGGAGGCAAATGGTGTGTGTATGTTAACTCATACATATATATATTTATATGTACGTGTAGTAGATATATAGCAATTGAAGCACTATCATCAATCATTATACCAGTTCAATTAACCATCGGTGCTGTGTTTTTCTTGTTATTGACATCACGCTATTATTTTAGACTACTACTAGACGAGACTTTGTTGTTTTGACATGGGACGGTAGCTCGCTTGTTTGAGTACATCACCAGGACTGGATCTTCCCGCTATTCTTCGCCTCGATCATGCGAAAAGGATTAATCTGTTTTTGTTCTTTCTCTGATATATATGCTGAACTACTTTTGCATAGAATTGTGATTTGACTATCTTGGTAAGTCATCGGTAGATTTGAATATGTCTATTTCAAGCCAACATTACCAACTGCCACCCCCTCCTTCACTCACTCTCTACTCCACTCCCCTCTACTATACCATACTATACACACCTCCATTCGCAAAACACACACACAAAAGAACTCCCGCAATTACTTCCGCGTCTTCCTCGCATGCTTCACCAAATTCTCGATGACGCCCTCAAAAGCCTCTCTATCGCCCAACATCTCATCCGTCTTCTTAGTCCAATACTCCAGCACCTCGTTCGCGGTGCCCACCATCCCTCCAAAGTCGCCACATGCTCCCGCAACTCATCCATCGTGAGCCCATTCATCGCCTCAGGCGTGATACTGCACACCTGTCTCGCCCACACGAGATCCAAATTCGGTGCTGGCGGTGGACCTTTACGACGGCGGGAGTCAGAGCGCGAGGGTCGCGGATTACCTGAGGAATCGAGGGAAGTGGTTGAGCCGGCCTTGAGACGGGTGATGGACCTGGAGTCGGTGGAGTTGCGGGGGGAGTTGGATGAGTTGTTGTTGGGGTTGTTGGGGTTGGCCGAGTTGGAGGGGTGGAGGTGGATGGAGGGGAGGATGAGCTTCTTTTGCTTGGATGCAGGGAGAATTTCGTCGAGGTCGACGGGGACGCCGAGAGAGACGAGGAAGAGTCGGCGGATGCGTGAGCGGATCCAGTTGGGGGGTTGGAGGGGGGGTGGAGCGACCAGTTGCGTCCAGAGGGAGGCGCTGCGGGGGGTGAGGAAGATGGGGTTTTGAGAGGGGAGGGCGTGGGGAGAATGGAGCTTTCGATTGTTTCGGGGGGGAAGAGGGCGGCGATGTAGGGGTCGGTGGCAGCTTGTATTTGGGAGGGTGAGGTTAGGTTGGAGAAGTTGAGGACGGGCTGGTGTGGTTGTTAGTTGGGAGAGCTTGGAGTTTTACACTGTGGGAGAGGGGAGACGGGAGAGAGAAAATATGGTGTAATTTTTGTAGATTGCTACTTACAAACGCTGGTGTAACTGGTATGGACTGTGGTGGAGGAGAGACAACTGTCTCTGCCTCTTGGAAACCATCATCAAAATCTCCAAACTCGGCATCTTCCTCTCCCTCCTCAAAATCATCAAAATCATCGCCAAATCCGTCTTCTGATCCATCTTCCTCCTCATTGTAATCATCAAACGCTGCTACTGCGGGTACTGCTGCTTCTGTTCCTGTATTTGCCGCCTCCACCGACGATTCTCGCCTCGCGTCGCTTATGGATGGGGACCTAGGTTCAGGCAAAGTTGGCGACCCTGATCCGGTCAATGGCTCTGAAGTAAGAGATTCTGAAATTTGCCTACCTGGAACATCTTCCACCTCTGCTTCCTCATCAGGTTTGGCATCCCTTTCCTCAGCTCGTAGGCTTCGGTGCCAGGGACTTCTCCATGGCGAGGCGCAGAATCCACTCTCTCGACTCTGGTGATAGGGATGGGAAGATCTCCAGGAGTGCTGTTGGCTCTTGATCGAGTACTGTTTGAGCGACTGCGTGAGCCTGACCTCAATACAAGATCGGGAACAGCGTCGGCCGCATGCTGCTTGTGGGCGGCCGTTCCTGGCACTTCTCCATAGCTGGGAGTCTCGTCCACCTTCTCAACAATGGTGATTGGGATAGGCTGGCCTCCAGGAGTCGAAGGGCTGCTGTTTTCCAATTTCCTTGGTGACATGACAGCTATTATATCAGGCTCGGCATCTTGCTCTCTCTTTTGGTATGCCTCGGTTCCAGGGACTTCTCCATAACTTGGTTCATCGTCAACCTTGTCGACACGAGTGATGGGAATGGGCGAGGCATTTCCACTACGGCCGGAGTGGGCATCAGAGAAGTGGTCGTCTGAGTCTGACTCTGTATTTATAGCATAGTAATTAGCAAAATGGTCGAGGTTGTGGGATGTGGGGGACTGCAAGCGTTTACCTAGATCGTGAGCTCCTGGATCATCGATGCTCTTCCTGGCTGGAATATCCAGAGTGGGATGGTCCTCATGAGCCATGGCGAGGGTATGAAAGAATCTCTCTGAAAATATGAAACTGATCGCGAGAAGAAACCAGATGCCAGAAGCCAAAGATGTGATCTACCTTCTCCTTTCCTGGGTTGACCACAGTAGTCTAGATCTCTCGCCCATTATACGCTTGTCGCTCACTTGGTCCGTGTCAGCGGAAGGGCAATTCGCAAAGAGGCTTGGCGCCCTCGCCCAGGTCATGCTTTTTTTAACCGCAGCTTCAAGGCAAGCAGCGTCGCGAACAAAAAGATCGCGATCCTTCCCTTCAATTCACGCGCTGGAACCGACAACCTATTCAATTCTTGCCATCCCCATTTGCAGGAACTGAGAACACTCTCGTTGAACCTTCTGCGAGCAAGTAAACTGCCGATACACTCCCCCTTTCGACAAAACCTCTTCGCATCTGCGTTTGCAGAGCTCTACCAACATCTCTGACCTCTAACTCCCAACCTCCAACCACCAATCTACCTCTCTCCGACTTTACACATCCAACACCACAACCATGTCAACCCCTTCGGGCAACCCGTTTGGCGGCTTTGGCGGGGCCAGCAAGGATACAAGTACCTCACAGCCTGCTCAAACCTCTGGTGCTTTGAGCTTTGGAGGCTTCAATACTACAGCAAATGCTAGCACAGGCAGTGGTGGATTATTCGGCGGAGGAGGAGGTCAGTCTACATCCGGTGGACTGTTTGGGAATCTATCAAAGACAACCGCCGCGCCCAGCGGGACCTCAACACCATCTTTTAGCTTCCAAACTGGCGCTGCTCCTACAAATCCTCTCGGGTCCTCATCGAGTGCCGGAGGCTTGTTTTCCGGCATGAGCAAACCTGCTGCTGGAGCAAGCACATTTGGCAGCACTGCTTCAACGTCGGCGCCATTTGGCTCGACAACTCCTGCTCCATCTGCTAAATTCAGCTTCGCAAACTCTACAACACCCGCTGGCCCCCTCCTACCGACGCAACGAAGACCGCTGGAGGCTTGTTTGGGGGTGCCAAACCATCGGCTGGAGGATTGTTTGGATCTCAACCTGCAAGTGCACCACAGGCTGGAACGAGCTTTAGCTTTGGAACTGCCAGCAGTTCGGCGGCAGCACCCTCATCAACACCTGCAGCTTCAACTGGCGGTTTGTTTGGCCAAAAGCCTGCTCAAACCACTGCTGCTTCTTCTTCAGCAGGTGGTTTGTTCGGCGGGACTCCAGCAGCGAGTGCACCTCCATCGAGCAGTTTGTTTGGTGCAGCTCCATCAGCAAGTACTGGCTCTTCTACTCCAACAACCAGCTTATTCGGCGCAAAACCAGCGGCTACAACTACAACTACCTCTGCTCCACCAGCAGGCGGCTTATTTGGCTCAGCTCCCTCTGCAACCGCATCTTCTGCCGCCCCTCCACAAGGTGGTCTTTTTGGCTCAGCACCCCCTACAAGTGCTGCTCCTCCAACCTCGACGGCAAATCCACTCGGAGCTGCTCCTGCAAATGCCCCTGCTCCAAGCCCATTTAGCTTAGGCTCGAGCAAGCCTGCTGTTCCCGCCGCTTCTAGCACCCCTACACCCTCTGGTCTCTTCGGCTCAGGTCCAGCAAAGTCGTCTGCTTCAGCACCCGGTGCTTTGTTCGGTGCAGCAAATAACACAACTACTGCTCCAAGTGCGTCAACACCATCAGCTGCTCCTTCTCTCGGGGGTTTATTTGGCGGGGGAAATACTACAACAAGTTCAAGCGCCCCTGCATCATCTTCTACCACTGCTGCCCCTACATCAGGCCTCTTTGGAGCTGCACCGGCTTCTAGCGGCTCCTCTACTACTCCCACTGCTACCACAAGTGGAGTTGCAGCTCCTGCTGCCCCAACCACAGCTGCCACTGTCGGAACCTCGACATCAGGACCAGATCCACAGATTGCTCGACTAAAGAACAAGACCATGGATGAAATCATCACCCGATGGGCTTCCGATCTCTCCAAGTATCAGAAGGAATTCCAAGATCAAGCTGTGAAAGTGGCTACTTGGGATAGGCTGCTAGTTGAGAACGGAGAGAAAATTCAGGCCCTCTATTTAAGCACTCTCGAGTCAGAGAAGCACAATTCGGAGATTGAGAAGCAACTGTCAAATGTAGAAGGTCAACAAGAGGAGTTGACGGCTTGGTTGGACCGATATGAAGCAGAGGTCGACGATATGTTTACACGCCAAGTTGGACCAGGCGAGACATTGCAAGGTCCAGATCAAGAGCGAGAGAAGACCTACAAGCTTGCCGAAAAGCTGACCGAGCGATTGGACGAAATGGGCAAGAATTTGAGCAGTATGATTGAAGCTATCAATGATGCCACCACGACTTTGAGCAAGACCAGTAACGCTGATGATCCTGTAAGTTTTGATATCCTTTCCTTCCATGCTCTCTCTCGCTAACAACATTTCAGCTCGCGCACATCGTTAGAGTTCTGAATAGCCATCTCACACAACTGCAATGGATCGATCAGAACGCCGAGCTCCTTCAGAAGAAAGTAGCCGAGACAAAGAAGATGAGCCAAAGCATTGGATCAATCGGAAATGGAGGCGTCGAGAACGATGCTGCGGATTCTTTCTACCGTTCATTTGCGAGCAGGAGATGAACTTACGCGTCTCTCCATATCGAGGAGCTGGGTGACATGACTTTGTTGATGACGTTGGCGTTTAAGCGTGTTTATGGATGCATCTTTGGGATAAAATACTCAATTTGAGCTCCGGTCTGGGAGGAAGGGAGGGCTTTTCAATCTGTATTTCTTGTCCTCATTGATAGTTGGGTTGGGGAAGGAAAATTTGTCTGAATAGAAGGTACCATAAGGTCGCGATAGATCAATTCGTGCAAAACAATATGAATAATTTCTAGCATGCAGAGGCATAGAATTTTGTGTAATACGTGAAGATGCCATCGAGAAGTAGATCCAAGGCACCAAAAATTATTGATAAAGCTGCGGTAGATTGGTGGGATATACAAGCGTGCCGGAGAGATTCTGCGTTGAGAGAAGTAAAAATCACCAAAGAGGAATCTCGATCAACACGTCAACGACAAGGATTTCTTTCGGATGAAAATTCCATGAATGGCGTTGATTGCGTGCAATGCGCAAAGTGTGGGGAGAGCTTCTTGCGTACAACAAAAATAATATCAAAACAAACACAATACACAATAGACCATCGCCTCCATGTCACGATCCCATCCATTCCCCTCCTTTCCCATATAAACAATTTGCATTCCCATATTCAATTCCAAATCTTCCCAATTTTCCCGATGCATTATCCCATTCCCGTTCGAAACAGTTTCTCAGCTGTTGGGTACAGAATCACTCAGTAATTGATCTGATTTCTCTTTTGCCAAAAAGCCAAATAACCGAGGGTGAAGACGCAAAGACATCGGGATTCAGGAGCGCTGGATTGACGCAGGATGCAAACGATATACTTACTTCTGTTCACCGCCTTGGCTGCGTGAAACCTCGTTACTGTTAATTGCAGACGTTAGCATCAGATGCGGCTATTGATTGTTGTGATGTGTTGTAAAAAGGATCTGGAGGCCGGGGAAAGAGGGTGGCGTGATGCTGGCTCAATGTTCTGCGGAAATGGACGGAAGGGGGAAGGACAACTAACATGTGCTCCTCGAGTTGCTTGAGATGTTGTTGTTGCTCAGCGAGCTTCTTCTTCAACTCCAACAACTTCTCCTTCTCACGCATGCGGATTGTGTAGTCCTCGTTTGCCTTTTCGCGCTTGGTGAAGGCATCGCCTCTGTTTACACAACCATTGAATTAGCTTCTGGCATATATTTTACCGAATTCACTAGGGAGGAGGAAGTGAGGGTGGTGTGCTTGCTTACCCAGAGTTTCTGATAGCTCCGGTATCACCCTCGGCCATAGCTCTTGAGGTTGTAGTGAAAGCTCGGGATGCTGGAAGGCGGAGAGCTGGGCGAACAGCTTTGATGAGGGATTGTCTGTACATTTTTGTGGTTGCAGTTGCAGGGGAGGCAAGTGAATTGGAGGGGGGCAGGTGTGTTATATAGTGGCTTTCTGATGAGGGGTTGCGTGTGAGGGAGGATGGTTGGTGGTTGGAGACGTTGATGAGAGCTGCAGATCGGGCAAGCAAGCTTCGATCCCATTCATTCGCTGACTAATCACATGAGGCTTGGCAATCGTCATGGCAGCAGAAAGATCACATGAGTATGGAATGATCAGGTCATTTATGTTTTTTCTTCCGTTGTTTTGGGGGCTTTTGTCTTCTTCGTGGGCAATGAGATGATGGTGGAATGAGTGAGTAGGTGTGGAATGATTGTTGCAAACTTAGCATTAGCAGGTGTTGTGTTGCACTTACATAGCCAGTTGGATTGAGAGGCAATAAGCTTGGTAGAGAGAGTTGAGGAGGGAGTCATCACCCAGTCTGCACTTTAGGTGTTGATTTTTGTGAGTACGTTCTTCCGTTTTGTGAAGGCCATGAGTATCTGCTATTGCATGAACGTGAAGATATGAAAATAAAGTTATGATAAATGGGTCATAGTTGTAAACATAGTAGTCCTCGTTTAGAACAGAGTGGCTTGTTTGTTGTTGGCTATTTACCAGTTTCATCATCCTGGAAGTACTTGAAACGACCATCAAAATTGAATGTCAGCAAGTTCTGTTATGAGACTCCGAATTCATGCAATGAGCTGTTTCTATGGTTTGACCCAGATTTGAGCCCCAAATACGAAGTCGTAATAGGATCTTGGTGTTATGAATAGCTCAAAAAACTACATTACCTCCTTGCCCATTGCCAACTAGACCACGACTAACAAGAACAATAATACGAATAGTGATTCTACTAGCAGGATGTAGTCTTAGGATTTCAAAATCTTGACATCAAGTGATTTGAAGAAACCTCTATTTCCTCCAATAAGAAAGGAGGCGAAATGGTTGGTGCATGTCAACAAATATGTAATAAATAACATTGGAAGTTGGGTAACAAAGTAGTTAGATGGAACAGGTTGCACCAGGCAAACAATGAAATAAATAAGCACCAGGTAGTGAAACTTTCGTCCGATCTCTTTCTAGTTCAGCAGTGCAATTTATCCTGAAGAGATACAGTCAATATCCAAGGTGAAGTGAATTGGACAATATTCGGCGTATCGGATCTGCAGAGTTGGCCGCCTCCCTCCCAGCGATTTTCTTAGCGTCCTTTTGGTCGACCCCTTCGATCAACTTCTTCATCCCGCTCTGACTTCCAACCTCAACTTCGACTTCCCAAACTCCACCACAACACCCGATCTTCCTTCAAAACCGTCGCAGACGACTTCCACAATCAGTACGCCTACTCAGACGTCCTTCACTACATATAAATCCCTTCCACAATCCAACCGGTAAGAAATCCCCTTGATGTGTCCTTGTTTCGTCATTTCTCTCTAGCCTCTTGTGCGCAGAGGGATCCTCTGCCATCGCTGTGCAATCAATGCGATCATACGCGCAACCCACAATCGATTCGCATCATCTACAAGACAAATAGCCTGGCGCCTCTGCTTTCTCTTGTAGGGTCGGGCAGGTCGATGCGATTGCCCCTCCTCCTCGAACGAGGGGTATGCCCGCGCCATCAAAATACTCAAGCGAGTGAAAGCAACCGACTACTACCTCTACGACGCGACCATCCTATGTCAGCGCGTGGTAGTAGTCGTCAGAGTTTGGGCGCATGTTTTGACAAAGCGGAACGAAGTACAATTTGGCTCGACAGACTGTTGACCGCTTGAGTTGCGACTGCCGCCTCCGCTTCACCACTTTCGCAAGTCGGAACTAACCAGCTTGAGCCCATCTCCTCTCAGGCACAAATTGCTAACTTCGGCCATCTAGACTTCTACACCGCAATCATGGGTTACGAGGACTCCGTCTACCTTGCGAAGCTTGCTGAGCAAGCTGAGCGCTACGAGGGTATGCAATCCCTAAATGGATCGCCGTTGCAATATGCTGAATAATATAATAGAAATGGTTGAGAACATGAAGTTGGTCGCCTCTGAGGATCAAGAGCTCTCCGTTGAGGAACGTAACCTCCTGTCCGTTGCATACAAGAACGTTATTGGTGCTCGTCGTGCCTCGTGGAGAATCGTCACCTCGATCGAGCAAAAGGAGGAGTCCAAGGGCAACTCTACCCAAGTTACCCTCATCAAGGAATACCGCCAAAAGATTGAGGCTGAACTTGCCGACATCTGCGAGGATATCCTCAAGGTTCTTGACAAGCACTTGATCCCCTCTGCTAAGAGCGGAGAGTCCAAGGTCTTCTACCACAAGATGTTGGTGACCCTCCAATATCCACATGTTTGAGTGGTGCTGACAGTCATTTAGGAAGGGAGATTACCACCGTTACCTTGCTGAGTTTGCCATTGGTGACAAGCGAAAGGAGTCTGCCGACAAGTCCCTCGAGGCTTACAAGAACGCTACCGAAGTTGCCCAGACCGACCTTGCCCCAACCCACCCAATCCGCCTTGGTCTCGCTCTCAACTTCTCTGTCTTCTACTATGAGATCTTGAACTCTCCTGATCAGGCATGCCACCTTGCCAAGCAGGCTTTCGATGATGCTATTGCTGGTAAGTACTACAAGGCACAAGCATAGAGGCTCGTTCTGACCAGTCGTACAGAGCTCGATACCTTGAGCGAGGAGAGCTACAAGGATTCCACCCTCATCATGCAACTCTTGAGAGACAACTTGGTAAGCACAATCCATTTCTGGTTCATAGACTGTACTAACGCCACCAATAGACCCTCTGGACTTCCTCCGAGGCCGAGTCATCTGCTCCTCAACAAGATGCTGTTGCCGCACCAATCCCAGTCGATACCAAGGAGCCAGAGGCCAACCCTGCACCAGCAGAGACCAAGGCTGATGCCGCTGAGCAGTAAACGATTCTCTTTTCCGGCGTTTCGTTTCATTTTAAGGTAGCGAAAGGGTTATGGAAAGGGACTTTGAGTGGCTCACGTCTAACTATCTGGCTTTGACCTGGCATTAGATGAAGTGAGCAAATCAGTTTAACTTTTTTTTTACACTTGCATGTTTATGGGAAGGGGGTGGGGGCAAACCAGATGATGTTTTTGCGAGACTCCTTTTTTCACGAAGAAATTAAATTAAAAAACTAAGGTTGGTATTAAAGAAAAAAGATATCATCACAGAAATTTGGGGGAAAGCTCTTTACGCTTCGTTGCCGCTTTCTGTCTTGTTGCAGTTTAGAGGGAGTGAGGGAGGGGATTCATTCAATCTTTTCCTGTCCATTTTCTTCATCGGATTCTGCAAAAATAACATCATTCCTTTCCTTCTAGGGGTTTGGCTTGTTTCATTTTGCGCTTTCTTCTAGAAAAGATCTCTCTAATGCACTAGACTTACACTCTCACCTACTGCCTGCGTGCCTCTTTTTGTCTCTTTTTGTGATGTCAGGCTACCCGTATAGATAGTCGTCTCCTCCATCATCCTCTACAATCCTTCCAGTGCATAAAGATAATATTACTTGAGGCGAGGGGGGTTTTTTTTTCTTCTTCTCCCATTTAGATGAATGAACTAATGTCAGAAGACCCCAAAATCATGTTGTGGCGGTTACTGTATGGCCTACCAGCCAGCGTGGGGAGGAATTGAAAGTGGGGGGTTCCCTCCTATCATACCTAGCACATTGCACGTGTGCGCTTGTGGACGACCGGAGTTTTAGAAAGAATGACGATGAGGAGAAGATACGGGTAGATAGGTGCTTACATTAGTTCTTGAGATGATGTTGTGGAGGTGCAATATATGATAGGGACTGCTGAAAGAGCACGCTTCAATCTGTTTCCTCCTTGGAAGCCAGAGAGCAATGAAAAATGGAGTTGCTTGATTATTTCTACTTGCTCTACCAGTTTTCGAGATGTTTGTATCGAGATGGAGGTGCAACATAGTGGCGTTGTGGTCTAAAACTTTGGCTCGCACAAAATAAATTGGACCTCTCATTATTGGATTAATCAGCTGCTCTCCAATTACCAGCCAGTCCGGTCCAGGCGCGCTCTTATAAACAGCCAATCTCTCAAGCTATCTCGGAGCCAAATTTTCAGCCAGCTTTGATATAGCGGGCAGAGGTACCTATCGCTACCTAGGGAAGGATATCACTGGAAAGAAAAACGACAAGAAGACAAGAAGACATGGATAACGTTGTATTTTATAGGTATGATGAATTATGGTATCTCTTTTCCGGCCAGAAAGAAAGAAGGGCAACAACAAAAAAACGACAAAACTCCATTGCCCACCCCAATTATATTTCGTTGAATTCATCCAGCCGTTTGTTCTCTGTTTTCATGCATTTGATACATGATTTCCATTAAGTAACCCAAACACCACCAACAAAAAACAACAAGGTTCAAAAACAACCAATGAAATCTAAAAATCTTGCCCTTTCTTTTCAAATGCCTACCCACGTAATGGAACAAGCTTCTTGTAGTGCTGCGAAAAGAACAACGTGATAAGAAAGATGGCGCTACTTCCCGCTTCAACGTCGCGGAAGATTATTGGCGCCAAATCTTGGTCCTCCGCTATTCAGACTCTGTCGCACAATCTGCTCTGCTGCAGCTGACGCGGCGAGTCTCTCCTTTTGTCTGCTCCTATCCCTGAGATATGGCGCTGCCTCCGGTCTCATTCGCAGAATCCTCAGGATCATATCATCGCTTGGATCTGCTTGTGCTTCTTTGCGCTTCTCCTCTTTCGCCTGCCTCATCGTTCCAAGATTGCGACTGAGCATGATACTCTTCGTTCTTCGCACCGATGTCGATCCTAGTAGACCGCCAAAGGAAGCACCGAGGCTTGCTGGAGCCGAGAGTCGGTTTTGCTGTGCTTGTGCTCGCTGTGCTGTGGCACTCGCCATACGCTCAGATGTACGAATGAGATTGTCTGTAGAGTCGAGGTAGAAGAAGTTGAGTGTTGCGAGTTCGTGGTACTTGGGCGATTTCAAGACGTCTGCTGGGACACCCAGCACATCGCCGGTGTCTTCATCCTTGGCATGGAAGAAATCAAACAGCAATTCGAGCCATCTGAATGCTATATCCATCTCCTGTTGTGAGAGGGGTCTTTGAGAGGAGGGTTTATCCGACAAGGGTGGTACCAACAAGCCTTCGATGGCCAGCAAGACTTCTTTCCACAGCCTCGTCATGACCATAACCATCGAAGCATCAGTCAAGACCTGCTTCATGATAGCAAAATTCTCGTCGAAATAGGTAAAAAGAGGCTTCAGAGCATTTTCAATGTCGGTTTGGCTCAAGGCTGGCACCACAGACTGTCGATTTCGGAACAAATTTGTGACTGTGGATGAGATACCTCTTGAAAGTAAATATCTCAAGGCCTCTTGAGATAGACTTGTATTGATATATTGCGAAAGCTGCGCGAGAAACCATTAGTATATGTTGTCAAAAACGTAAGCAAAAGGACGCACCTTGTCAGTAATTTTTCGAGTCATGTCTCTCTCAGTTCTCTTCATCAACCTGAAGGCTTTGCCAAAGTAAAACTGGATGTCATCCCTCTCGCCTTCCATGCTCACACGGAGTAATAATCTACCCTGGGTATCAAGGTTCAACCAATACTCACGCGGCATGTAATCGCTGAAATGTGAAGGGTCTAGCTTCAAGGAGGTTCTCCCTACATAATCATGGTCGCCGAAGGTATCCCAATCCCAGATTGTGGCGATAATATTGAGCGCCCCAGATACTGTAATGTCAACTGATTCCTCCCATCGTGGGTTGAGGTTTCTCATCACTACCCTCGTCTTGGCAAGTCGCTTCTGGTACTCGTCTCCCAAGACAACGTAAGGGTCGCTAAATCCAGAAGGATCGCAAGCCTTCAAATCCTCTGCTTCAACAATCTTGATTGTGAACACATATTTTGTAGGGCGCCTCTGCTTCTCTCGTGGAGGCGCGTTCTTCCTCAAAACTTCGGCACATGCATCAACATTCATCGTCCTCTCCAGGATATCAAGTTGCTGAATTCCGTACTCGATGTTGTTCAACTTCACAAAGGACTATAACAGGTTAGCAAGCGCGTTGTACAAATCGGATACTTTTTTTTAAAACTTGCCTCAGGGTAAAATTGGAACGGCTCAATCTTTTCCTTGTTATTCCACGCATCTTTGGCAATTTGCATCCATTTCTCTTGCTTCGATTGATTCATAGCCGCTTCTTGTGCAGGCGATAATCGATCCATTTCCTTGCTAAATCTTTGTTCGATGACTTCACAATACCTCGACAGGCCAATCCCGAAAGACCTAGACATTGCTGTCATAAACTTTGCATACTGAACATCATCGTCCCATTCCAAGCGAAAGATTTCGTCCGCGGTCTGGTTGAAGAGTCCAAAGATATCGGCGATTGAGGTACTATGACGGGCATCGTCACTTGCTGGCTCATTGGGATTATCATTCCGAACTTGGAAAGGATCCTGCTTGATTGCTTCGTCAATCAAACCAACCATTTTCTCTTCGGCAACTCCAATCCAACGCCACACGAATTCTGCAAGAAGTTCTTCGACGTGAAACGCGAAAGGGGTATTCGGTAACGCAGCTTGGTGAATGCGACGAATCTCAACAAGCTCCTTATACAATTGAAACCCATCTTGCAGATCAATCTCAGTGTTGTTTTCTTTCGCAACATGAACAATTCGGCGAATGAGATCGTGAGCATCGTTTTCAAAACTTGGGAACATAGTTTCGACCAAAATTGTCAGGGGATTAACGCCCATCAGTTCCGGGTTTTTGCGGTAACGCTTCTGGATACGTTCACATAACTTGACCACAGCCTTGCCAAGTTGTATGACATGATAGAACTGCCATTCTTCTTGAACGTGCGGTACTTCCGCTTCAAGATAGCCCCTGTACACGACGGCAGCTTTGGCAGCCAGTCCCTCCGCAAGAAGTGTCTTATAGGAATCAAGGTCATCTGGGCCGAAAGAGAATGATGGTTCATTGTGTATGTGAGTTTCAAGGACCTCGAGAATTGGTCCAGGAGAAGGGGGCTTTGACTCGTAACAGTGCTGTAATATGTCATACAGATCACGAAGCAAAGCATCATTCAAGTTTGATAAAACCTGGCGGTACAAGGCAAAATCATGAATGGTCCAGTGGCTCTGGGGGAACGATGTGAGACTCGCGGAATGGATGTGAGCATGACCACGCTTTGTGTCTACAGGTGGGTTTTTGACAAACTCGAAGGCCGCGTCAAGACCGTCCAGGTGGATCTCTTGATCAAGAAATTTCTGAGCGGCAGCATCGAGAAACAAAACCAGCCTAGAGAACTGCGGAATGCGCCACCGAACACACAATTCTGTCAAAAGCTCTAGGGATTGACGGGAGAGAGGTTCATTAGAGGCAGAACCATCTGCTGCTTGGGAGGCATGCAGTCCATCGAATGTCATAGCATGTGCTAAAATGGATTTGTAAAAGGATCGGGGGTCTGGAGGGATGAAAGTATAGGTGGATTCTTCGAGGAACAATCGTCCAGCTTGATTATCCTCTAAGTTGAGCGAACTCATATCGACAGGTTGATCGAAGGAGTAAAAGGCATCCTCCCCTAATGGAGTCGAAATGCTTTTCGCGAGATCAGAGTAAGCTTGGTCTTCCTCAGGGTTGTAGTTAGAGTGAACTGCTGGTAAAGGCTTGTTTGAGCCCCGGACGACTTCATCAACTCGGGCTTGGCTTGCAATATCTCGGCCATCATACGAGATAATTCTGGGCCTTCGGACCGTTTCCAATCATGGTAGCCTTCCTCGATATCAAAATCATCACTCCGCAAAGTTCGTTTTGTGTTCAGATCTAAGCAGTGTTGGTAGGATTTCAAATCAGCCAACGCTGCTGCTTCTGTCCATATTGTCTTGTGGGCATCGATATCAGATTGAACTTGCGTATTTCTGAGGCCAAATATCCTGGAAACAACTTGAACCATTGGCATATCTTTGATATCGTAGCTGAGCGGTACTGTGACCTCAATATAAGTACCACCAGGTCCATCTCCGGAAGCCGCAGTCAGATCTTGATCATTGGTCAGAAGCTTCTTTTCCAAAGTTGCCAGCCTAGTCATGAGTTCAGGCCTATCTCTATCGTTGCCCTGGTCTTTCAAGATGTTGCTAATTATCCGAACGAACAGAGCTACATGACGGTCCACCATGGGTTTCCAGGAATCGTCGTCTGGCGCTTTGCCTTTCTGTAACGCTTTCGTCGCATTCGAGTAGAATATAAGAACCAGATCTTCGACTCGTCTCTCCTTGTCCATTCGTCTTCGAAAGCCCGTCTCAGTAAAGGCCGTGTACGCTTCTGCGAATGTGCGTTTGACTGCTGGGTCGTTGTACTCAGGGAGTCTCTCTCTCCCCATTAAGATTCCTTGCATACGCTTTTCCAACGGCGACATAAACCCGTGGGGAAATTTCGCACTCTTTGTATTGCCCGTTATGGAGAAATCCTGCATCATCTCTCCGATCCCAACGGTCGCTACCCTCCTCGCGAGTTTCGGTGCAGGAACATACTGCTTCTTCTTCGGTCGAATCTCAAGAAGGTGGTGTAGGTATGCTGCTCGTAGGGCATAAGTGTAGGCATCGCTGTAGCTGACAGTTTTCGACCTCACTCGAGAGGAGTTTCGAGAGATGTTGCGGGACAGGCGATCGCTATTTTGGACGCTGTTCAAACGTCGGTTGGGTCGAGAAGAAGTCGACATTGTGAGAGAGGGTGGAATGGAGTATTGGTGCAGCAATCGGAGAAAGAAAATGGAGGAGAGTGACGCTTCAAGAGCGAGCGTGGGTAGTGTCTGGGGTGCTCAAATGAGGGTGGTGAATGATGGTCGGCGGGGTTGCGAGCCTGCTTTCGAACCTGACGGACTGACTGTCTGAATGATGCTGACGATTGCCCAAGGCCTAATAATAAACGCCGGAATGTCGCAGAGGCACCCAGTCTCTCTCGAATTCTGTTTCTTTCTACTTCTCTCTGCTCTTCCTCAGAAGCAGCACAGTTTCATGATCGTGGAAGGTACTGGAGAAAGGGAAGCGACGGTGGAAAAGGAAAAAGCTGGGGGGAGCAAATGTGTTTTGTTTGGAGATGATAGCCTCATGCCGCCCCCCAAAGCAGAAGCAGCCGGGCTTGGAGGTTTAATTTTATCACAACACAAGTCCTGTTATAGGCTTGGCGTAAACAACACACCATCATCATGGCACAGATGAGCAGAGGAATGTACTCACTAGGGCTTTGCCCCAGGTCCTGCGAGGACAATGTATTACTTTTCTCTGGGCTAGACTAGATGCTTAAGTGCTAGGAATTAGAGTCTGCGGCTCTCTTTTATTAATTCACGTCCGAAGAATGAAACTAGGGATACTGTACTCGTAGGACTCTGTAGTGTAGTACAGTATATGCACCTACGTACTACTGTACAACAGAGGACAGGACATCTCTTCTTCTCCAGCCCTCTGGCTGAATAATAGCCGGAACTGTGCACTCTACACTACCCATTACGATTCTTGTATAAGGAGAGTTTAGAAAAAGCAAAAACGTACAAAGCTTAACCCATTTCCTACCTCTCCGAGGTACTACTTACTACTGTACACTGTACAGGACATCCCATGCACAAGTAGTGGAGTCCATTTGCGCAGATGATGCGCTCCTCCAAATACTCCGTGCACCTGATATTGTGATAGAAGCACAGCTGACTCTTTCCAGCTTAGCGCCTCAAGGTACTGAAGTGTGTTGAACGCAGCATCCAAAACACCGTCCGAGCAACAACTTCACTCTCATTTATTGCTCGGCTTTTCATCTCTCGCCTTGGATTTGGCAGCCAGAATAATGCTGCTAAGGCTTCGGCCAGGGTGAATTACAGGCAATTATACAAGTTGTGGAACACAATCACAGTGATCATGGCAGCCCTTCCCAGCAACCCCGATCACACACTCAGCGACACCCAACTAGACGAACACTTAATCACAAACCCCAAAACTTCCGCAGCACCACAACCTTCCAATGACCTCAAATCCGTGGGCTCCTATCACACGCAGGTGATGGCAAGCGTAGACGAAGTTAGCCCGGCAGATATGGAGCAACCTCTGGCGGGTGCGAGGAGTTGCATCTCGAACTTGTTAAAGGACAAAGAGCAGGAATGGACGGCCGTCGCAGAAAAAAAAGGACCCCTCCAGCTGTTAGACCTGCCTATGGATGTCTTAAAAGAGATTGTGAAAGAAGTAAGACTCCAAACCCCGTTGTTGGGTGATGTGCTGCTCACTGTTGGCTTTGTAGATCACTCACACCAACGATTTGACCGCTTTGGCGCTCACACACTCTGCCCTCCATAACCTTGCGATCCCTCATATATACTCACGCTTCGATATCGTGTGGCCAGATGCTCATGCCACAACGGATCCTCGAACGGGCGTTGATGCGCTTACCTACGGTCTGGCTACTCTATGCATGGGGGATGTTCTAACGCCAACACCGAAGCCCACCAACGCGGAAATGCAGTATTCTTGTCTAAATTGTGGCACACTCAATATTACACAATGCAATCACACGGGAGACCTTGGCCCTACTTCAAACCAACGACGATATGGCAATCAGTATCCTCAGTTCACCAGGAAGTTTTCACTAGGAAATGGTCCAGCGGATTGGGTTCAAGAATATCTGATCACCAAAGAGAGCGGGAAAATGTTGGGAACCCTGGTGGCTCTGGCAGTGGCTAGGATGATGAACTTGGAGACTTTTGTCTGGGACATGCCCACTGGTGTTTTGAGGGACGTTTGGCTAGCTTTATCGTCCCTACAAACCAGAAGTCCCCTCCAGGAATGCAGGCTGGAAAGAGTGTGGGTAAGGTGGCACGACAATTCGGATCCCGCTAACATGCCATCGCCTCAAAATTCCAATACAGCATCGAACACGACCCCACAAATGTTGGCAGGAAGCACAATGACGCCTATCGGCTGGAGCATTCCTGCAGGCTCTGTCCCAACCACACAACCAATGCCTCGCCGAACATCATACGCGCAGAGTCGAGTAGAGTATCCTACCCTCAGCGTGCTCCCTCCCCTGAAGAGCCTCTCGGTACTAGACATCGACGAACTGGATTATTTAGACGAGATGAGTGTTCTCATAGCAAAGTCCAAGGAAGGCCTCCGCGAGTTGCGAGTTGGAATATCCGCCAAGGCAATAAGTCGTGACTTTGCTTTGGCATGGGACGGACCTGATTTACACCAGGTAGATCATTCAGCATCTTGGCCTGGAGCAAGCACTATTGGCGAACGGAGACTTGGAGGTGTCCTGGGAGTTTTGTTGGGGCGAGTCTTTGATGTTCGCAGAAAGCAAAGATCAAAATCCGAAAAGAAGGACTGGGGTACTTCAATGGCGTCGTTGCCCCCTATTCCTACGGAATATCAGCCCAGCCAAACTCAAGCGACTCCATCTGTGAATTTGCAAAGCGAAGAAACTCAACAGGATGATCTCACACTAGTCTCTCCTATTGACTCAGTATTTAAGGACTTTACAGGGTCCCCTGCTCCATCCACTGTCGTTATTAACGCCTCAGAGAACATCTCTTTCCCTGGTGCTGATGGCCTTGGGCTCAACCCCCATAATCAAAACTTCAATACATCTGAATCCGCACAATCCGATTTTGATTCACTCATGGCACTCATGTCAGCACATGAAATCAATCCTAATATAGAGCAAAACCAAGCATCCCTCGAGCCTGCTGCAGTTCCCGGTATTCAACCACTTCGCCGATCCAAGACCCAAAGTCAAAGGCATTCGCAATTCTCAGAAACGCCTACAACGGAGAGGCAAAAGCTGGAAGGGAAGTTGAGATTACAAACCTTAGAGTTGGAACGCATCCCACTATCCATCGCTGTGCTGCAGAAGGCTTTCGATTGGTCGGTTATGACAGATCTGACAATTCTTGACTGTCCTCAGCATGATCGACTTTGGATCATGCTCCGACGACAGTTCCAACCTTCCCCGATTGGTGGCAGTCATTCGTCATCAAAACACCACTCTGGTGTGCCTATGCAATACCACCTGAGCCTGAAGAAGGTTCACACAGATGCTGCTTCTCCTGCACTTATCTCGTTCCTGAGAGACACTTTAGCACCTAATTCTTTGGAGACTCTATTTCTGCAAGACCGCCGACGGTCTTCGACAACAAGCGTGACAATTGTAAGTTTCGCTGATTGTGTATTCTTAGGTGACATTCTAATATTTACTAGGATGCTATCTATCGTGGACCTCTAAAACGGCACCGTGCGAGTTTGAAGAGGTTAATGCTAGACAGTTCTGATAGAATTCCAAGGGGCCCAACCAGCAGCGCTGACAATCCGCGCTGGAGATCATGGATGCCCACTCGTGATATTCTCAACTTCATAACAAGTGGTCGGATGAGCAGCCTTCGGGAGCTGAGCATCGCGATCGAGTACAAAGACTGGGTAAGCTTTCCCGCCCTTGGCAAGTTTTTCCCATCTAACATATTATAGCATCATTTCCTACAAAGACTTCCACAAGTTCCTCATCTTCGTTCTCTGAACATTCCTTTCATTGCAGACCATGTCACGCCCGCTTTCGACCCCAAAGAGCTCGCATTACAAGTTGTCGACGTTATTGTTCTACGTCCAGAGGTTGAACTCTGCTATATGGGGGTATCACATAAGTGCTTCGAGATTCTTGAAAATCGGCCGCATGAGGAGGGTAATCCTTCTGACCCACACGCCAGTGCTGGTGTACATGATACGGCCACCGATGATGAAGAAGATGAAGAGGATGATGACACAGGTGATGAAGATGAGGAAGACGAGGACGATGATGATAACGGCGTCGGCACTGTGGCGCCCGGCATTGATCCAGACGAAACCGAGTCGGAAATGTCAGAGCACGACTCCGACACCGACTCATTTATCAGCTCTGATGATGGGGCTTCGAAAGTACGACTCCGTCTACGAGAAATTCTTTTCTATGATGACAAGGTGGCCATTTTTAAGGCACGTCATGGGAAACTGTAATAAATGCGAAGAGAGAGCCAGAGCACTCACTCTGCGACGAGCAATTCGCGATTTGGAACTTACATATATGGGCGTTTGTAGGAGCGAAGGACTGCAGCATTTGCTTGCCAAAGGCGTCTTTTTTGCTCTCTGGTTGAAAGGGGAGAAGGAAACCGGAAAGGAGTGAAATGTTTCTGCAGGAGTTTTATTTGCCAAGATAATTGCCGTGGCGATATTGGGGGGAAACGGGATGGGGGGTTCAGCAAAATCATTCTTTATTGTAAGCTAGTTAAGTAGATAATGGAAGCCATTATACTCTCATTAGTTCTTGGTCGTCAGTTCTCAGTTGGTTATAGGTGGAACGACAAATTGTAGTATTACACTATATGGGATTCGCTTCGACGCATAGAGAGCTCGTTGACAAACAAACTGTAAAGTTCAAAGGGACTTTAGCAGGTAATACAAGTACTGAGAAAGGTGTGGTTTGTTGACACAAATGGAACACAAATCGACATCACAGAAACTCTGCGTCTCGCACAAGACGCTGGTTCGTGTCTGATCAAGTATTTGGTCGTGAGGTACGAGGCTGGCGTGAAGTTTGTTTACGGAGAGGAGCGCGGTAAATCTATTTCGCCATTTATTGTCTTATAGAAGAAGTGATTACTCTGAGGAACGAGGTGTACGTGGAAGTAATTCCTCAATCCTACTTGACAGTAGCAGTAGCCGATCAAGTGTTCGCTCCGGGGGTAGGGAGCTGGGCGAATATTGTATGTGAAACGAAAAGCGGTTGCGAGTTTTCTTGTTGTGCGTGGAAGAGAGATCGGCATCGTGAGAGCTTTGCATCTGCACGAATCCACTTTTTTCCGCTTGTTCAATGTGTTGTTGTCGAAGTATGTGGTGAAGTGCGATGGCGCACTCGATAGACGAGGATACCTCGGGATCATGTTGGCACTTGCGCAGACAACATCACCCCGTCGTAGCAGCTCCGTATTTAAGCAATCCAGCGATTCCTGTTGATCAGGAGTTAGCTATTACTGTGAGAGATGGCTGGGGAAAGAATTGTATGTGGAGACTGGCGGTGGGCTCGATGTGTATCGCGTTTTGCTGGCTTCTCTAGACTTTGACATCTGGATTGTCTGGTTTATTAGCTAAGGCACTTCATAGTAGGAGGTTCAGATAGATTGCTAGAAGATTTTCATGGATGCAGAGATTTCTCCAGCAGCTTTTTGTCTTCGTTGTTCAAGATTGGTAGCGTTTGGGGGGAAAATTTTCGGGAGAAAGAAGTGGATGGGAGATTGGAACTTTGGAAGACACTTCGCGTAAGCGCTCGACTGCAACTTCCAACATAAAACATATCAGAACTAAATCGATCAATTTTCTATGGAAAGATAGCTTGGTATCACTAGACTCCTAGAGTTGAGCGAGCGGTCATCAGTTTTCAATTTCTTCTCGCTAAAGAGTGCCCTCCATTCATACCTTGCTCACGCCAACGTGAGTGAGCCCATACTTTCCAACCCAGATCCTAAACTTCCAACACAACAAGGTTGACATCATAAATTTTTTCTCATCAGAGAAAACAGTCGACGGGGTCGCGGCCAGGCGAAAGTTGAGATTCTAACAAAATAGCCGCCGTCGTGGGGAACTTTGACGCGGCCATTTGAAGTGACCTTCCAAGGCACAGCAAAACCAAACTATTGAAAATGGCCTCCAAATTTTGACCTAGGTAGTTACTTGCAAGTGCATGAAATTCACAAGATAAAAATAAGAGCGAGGCAGGAGATATGAGATGGACCATGCCAGAGCCGGGCGGTTGTGTTGGTATTGAAAATCGAATCCTACGAACCAAGCCATAAGATCAGATCCAACATGTTAATCAATTCCCCTCTCGTTTCGCCCAAACTGTGCTACTCTATCATTCTAATAATTTCGTCAGCCCTACGAATATCAAGGACTTGGTTGTAAGAAAGTTGTCATCTTGCTCAACCACACTTGAATTCAATCCTTCAAATTGGGCCAGCCCATCGTCTCGCCCAAACTGTGCCCCCCGAGCTGAGCTTGCCAGCCCTACGGATATCGAAGTCTTGGTGACAAGAAATAATGATGATTTTCAATGGCAGCAATGGCAGTTGGGGTCCTGGGTTCAATCCTGCTCGTATACTTGGACGAATACTTCAAGCCCCTCGTCCATGAAGTCGTCGTCTGTCTCATGATTATCGCTGAGCCAACGGACTCAACCGCAAATTAACTCCGCATCGCCAGTGGGTAGTGTACGTAAAGTCGTAAATGTCCTTTGATATCCAGCGGCGTAGCAAAATTGAAGAACACGGCGGCCAATTTTGCTTCTGCCGAATTTTTGTCGTTCGATGTTCCGGCTTTGCGGTTCTGTGGTGTTTGAGAGAAGCTTGGGTTGACCTTGTCTTGTTTGATGAGCACTTTTGAAAAAATGAGGCGGACAATGAGTCCAGGGTGATCCAAGCATATGATATGGTCACGGCCATGATCATGTATTAACAAATACAGACCATCTAATGACTCTCTCCTAAGAGTGAGAAATGGGATTTATCTTGTTGCCGAATACCGATGTACTGTACGGAGTACTGCACGCCGTTTATATTTCCCACATAGGTTTAGTATGTCTCAATTCTCATGTTCAGGTCGACAGGGAACTCGGAGTAAGCACGGCTACGACGCACCCAAAAGTAGCTTGTACAGTATCGGCCCCCTGAAGAACAGAAATGGGGGAATTCCACAGCAGAAGAGGTCGTATCCACATGAAATTGGGGGAATTATTGGGTGTCCCAGCCGACAAGCGAGAAAGCACAGTCCCTGACTTTTGACGTGCTCGCATTTGTCACGAATCACAGCGCGAGAATTCCACGGCACATTTACTCCCACCCCTGAGGGAGAGAGGAACCTGCCGTGCAGAAGATATACTTTTTTTTTCAAGAGCGACAGGTATGAAGGGCGTCGTCACTCATGTCATTGTCTGAGTTCATCTGCTCTTTTTGATTCGTTCTAGCGAAATATCTTGGAACTCTCATCTCCCTTCCGCCGAGAGATGCCTCTGGTACTGTACACACCCCACATACAGATACAGTACCACTAGCGCCCGATATCAATCTTGGTCACAACAAACTACCGGTTTGGGAAAGTGCCACCTCCCTCGGGGTGGAACAAAACGACCGATCCGCTCCTGGTCAGAGGGTCTTTCCCATGTCCTTGGAAATGGGATTTGTTAGTGGACGTTTACGAGAGATGATGGTAAGAATTCACACCCTGATCTTTACGTTCTTTTGGGGGGTTTTAAGCGAGATATTGGTGAAATTCTTCAGCAATCTCGAAAAGGTTTTGGTGGATCGTACAGAAAGTTCAATTTATGAGGAGCACAGAATCGAGTGAGTTGCAACCCTGCAAAGTGATAGTAGAGATGTGACCGATCCAGGGCCACTTTCTTCGGTCAAGCCCTACATGCAAGATTGGATGATGGAGAGTACAATTTACTCAATTGGCTGTTTATTCTATAGTCTATTCTCGGTTATGGCTTACAAAGTTAACGGTTGCCTGAATCTAGCTTACAAATGGGAAAGAGTCGTTGGGGAGAGGCGAGGGAGTGGCTCCGTAGCTGTATTGTACGTTAAGTACTTGGAAAATGAAGCTGCTTTAGGTATATCGAGACAGCTTTTTGAATCCTTCGAGCAAACAAACGGAATGCATGTCATTGCCTAGGGTAATACTGTACGAACTACCGCCGTTGGGGAGGATTGTGGTAGATCATTGGGCTGTATTGTGCGTCGAGTGGCGGTGGGATCTATCCGCGATTCCAGTATCGAGAGCGAAGAAGGATTGGTAAGCGATCCTTACGATCAATCCACTACCTCTGCTCCTTATAAGGCTCATTTTACATGGTGCATTCAAACCGGGAAGGTGTTCAGACGAGTAGCAAGGTGTGTTGCACCAAGTGACGAAGCCAAGGGGAAATATTCAACAGGGAGCTCGTCAAACACTTTCAGGTACCTCGCCCGTCTCAACAGCGTAACCTGTACCAATCACGAGTATTAACTATCATGATTTTGAGTTTCTATCAGAGTATTTCTTGCTGCATGACAGTAGCGTTGATTTCTGTAAAGAATCGCAACACTGATACACATACCAAGATATTGAACGCTTCCATCATGAACCACGTGGGGGGTAATATAATTTAGGCACCAGCCTACAGCCATGATGCCAATAGTTTAATCTTTGTCCGTGACATACAGCGACGCGCTCCCGAAGAATACTGTTGTCGTGCCTAAGAATGAGAAACATTCAAATCCAGCCCAGAGATTAGAGATTGTGAGGGTATATCAAGCGAGCATCGACGCCGACCCCAAACAGATCCGTATACGGCCGTATTCGGGTGGATATCTCAGAGAAGGTCCCGCTTTTTCAAAACTTTTAGGGCAGTACTTGGGACGTCGATTTTTGGCGGGGAAGATACTGTTTGGGAGTGTCGTAACGAGAAGCAGGGAACCCCTTGCCTTTTCATTGGTGTTTGGACGATTTTGCCGATAGGGATTCTGTGATATCATCTCGAATTTTGACCATGTTGAGTCTAGCAAGACCATATCCTAGAAGAGTCGAGACTGCTTGAGTGTTGTCCCCGCAAGGAATTTCAAGTTCAGTCGTTTTTAATAAGAGAAGTGAGTGAAAGCGACAGGGTGGTTAGCTGTCTATTCCGTACTGGTTAACATCTTAAACAATCCAAGGAAGTGGGTTTGTAACGTTACGAGCCTCCTCTGCACTTGGAAATAATCTTGTTGCCACCTTGGTATTAAGGCAGTCGCGATTATGTTGTTGTTCAACCCTTCCTTCGTTGTTGACGAATGCTCAAAGTTTCACAAATTCCCTCAACGGGTTTCACTGATGGCCATCAAGGTAGCAAAAGAAGTACAGACCATCGAGGTACGTAGGGAGTATACTCACGAAACAACTAAAGTTTGTAATTGAAAAGTCATCCTTGGGTCTTTGCTACTCGTACTGTTAATTATTTCCATGGTAATAAAGTATAGATTCTATGCGAGATGCGAGAAGTGGGCAGTAAGTGGACGGACACGTGGAAATCCACAGCAATTTTACGATTACAGAAGGACGGAACATTCCCCGAAAATCGAAGGAAAATAATAATGGACCTCTCAGAAAGAGGAGCAAGTTATTTTTGGCGCTAGTAGTGGTGTTGCCCTGGCCGTACAGTACCGGTGCAAAAAAATTACGATGATATGTCGGTCGGGCCAAGATGGGATTTATTGACCTGGTGTATTGTGAGAACTATCTCACCAAGCCAGCTTGATTGATACTGCCAGATGGAGGAAGAGGACAGGACAATCTTGCCTAACGTTGGCAGCTGTCGTAAGTTTCGAATTGGCAACATACTGTACCAGCTCAAATGCAGAGGTTGATGTTATTGTTTGCGACAACGACCCGGCTCTCCTGATAATTGCGTCAGGAGTTAAGTGACGGACTCCGCTCCAGAGATCCGATCGCTAAGGTCAAAAGAGCAAATCAAAGTGCATCAAGCGCGAGCTATCCCTAGCAACGAGGACAAATAGTGGCCCACAACAACAAGCGAGGAAGCTAGGAGCGAGACAGTTGAGATCTTGGGTGCGCGAAAGGCCGAGCGAGATAAACATCGTCCCAGTGATCGAAAGTGGTGACAAATGAAGGAGTGGTGATGGACGAGTCCTCCTCCAGACGATTCTTCAAGTCTGCAAGTCTTCAATTCTTCAATTCAATACTTCAAAGGCAGCAGCATGATATCTCTCCACAAGCTTGGTCAACAGAGGGTTCACAACTACGAGTTCTCTGGTAACCTGACTGACTGTTTGAATGATCGGCATCTGTCCGAGGTTCAGAAATCTAGAACATAACAATATACAAATTTACTCCACCGAAAAGGCAGGACTTCTTTCTGTCCGTCTAGTGTACGTACCTATGTACCTCTGTACCTATGTACCTACGTGCCTCAGGTATCTTTGTACTCCTCGCCGTCCCAATATGTATCTCAATTAATTGGGTCGCTTGGGTAATTTCTCTCGTTGGGCTTAGTTTTCGGCGACCATGTTATACGCGCCGTGCAAATCCACAGCTCCCACAACTTACTTCTCTTTCCCATGCTGTACTGTGCTCCCTCCGTACCGTACGACTGAATATCGTTCAAGATAGATGATTGTTCAATCATATTATTCCCACCTCTTCATCCACCACACTAAGGCACCACCAATTTCGGCCTTCACACACCCGACCTGCTCCTATTTTTGCTGTCTCTCTGCGGCGTGGTCCTGGGCTAAAGGCTGTCGTCCCAGCTCATCAGCCCTGTGAGTGGGTGAGTCGCACAGCGGCATGAGAAATGCCTGGCTTAGGAGCGAGAGAGCCTTGCCGTTACACTAGACCCTGAAGGTCGTCCGCCAGGTGTCCCTGAGACGACTCATCCATCTCGATTCTCGATCCCAGCAAAGTCCTGTAGTCTCCCAGACTGCCCCAATAGTGCCCCCAGTTTAGCAGTGGTGCCTCCCCAGTGGTCCGCTCCGCACACTGCCCTGAGCCTGAGTACCTTGTTCCCAAGCGGGAGAGGAGAACCAGGTTGTTGCGGCAGCATTCCACTTTCCATGTCGTCGAGGGGGCTGCTGTCTTGTCGACTGGACAGGGATTCGAATCCTTCGCCAGTGCAGATTTCCAGAACGGTTGCCAAGGCACAAGCAAGTGTGATCTCTGTCTGTCTCCCTGCACAGCAAGTTCGGCCATCTTCCTCGACCACCATCCACTAATAAATCTCTCCCCACTCACTTACCCACTACCCACCACTGTACACTACACTACTGCTACTACTACTAATAAACTGACAAGCCCCCTTTGGTGCTGGTCTACAATATAGCCTCGTTTCTTTCCTGGATCATGCTTTCGTTTCTGTCTGCCGATATCTGAATACACAATACAAACATTCGGACTTTCCAGTTCCCCTTATATCTCCTTTCCTCTCTTCCTCTCTGTCCGCACATCCGAAATAGCTCGCTGTCAGATTGTTGTCCTCCCACTGTTCCAAGCCCTTCTCCTCCGTCATTTAAGCATTTTTACACCTGTCCAAGACATCCCGTTTCTGACGTCCCTTCTCCACGTTGCTTATAAGCACTGCGTTTCCTCGAATCCTACTCCGTTGGCCTTTTCTATTTCGAGTATCTTTCCGATTTAGATCTTGTACGTTCAGCCACCGGCACTTTCCAGTCCTAGTTTGACTTCCACATGGACTCTTTCTATATAGATCTGAATGGTCGGGACTCACGTCAGTGCAGGTCAGGACCGAACAACAACAACAACAACAACAACAACAACAACAACCAGAATCAGAACCCCTCTTCCGCATCATACATCCCGCCTATAAACAACAGAGATTCCCCCTTGAGCACGTCGAGTAATCATCTTCACTCTGTCCCATCAACTAATCTCCCCTTCAAAATACAAGATCAACAAGGAGCTTCTTCGCCACCTTCCTCCATTTCTGCTCCAGTTCCTCGACAGACTGCGCCAGTTTCCATTCTCGGTCAGAACGAGTTTGACTGGACGTTCAATCAAACTAGAGAAACGCAAGGCTCTGCACCTCTGCTTCGGCTTGATCCAGCAGAATCTTTCGCTGGGGAGCCTTCTGATCGAAACTCGTCTTTCCATTCCAACATACCTCCCGCCAATATGAGGTAGGCAATCAAAACCCGAGGAAGTGAGGAACATCCTGCTAACAAGATCAACAGCGCCGTAGGAATCCAACAGTATGATTCCCATTTTGATGCTGGTATTCAAAGCATGCGACAATCGTACACATGGCCAAGTAAGCTCAACACGTAATCTAGAGACAGATGTCGAGTTACTAATATTTCTAGACTTTGAAGTCAATCTCAATCAACAGTACTTCCAAATTCCATCAACGATGGCATTTGAAGAACCAAAGCTGATGCCAGCATATGCTCGATCACTTTCTTCGAGCCCGCCGCGAGGCAACCTAACCCCAGAACAAAGAGAGCTCAAAAGGCAGCGAGATACAGCACGTCGAGACTCCAAGACCAGAATCCGAAGAGACAGGTCAACGAGCAACCCTTACATTGTCTCGCAACATAGTTCTCCAAATCTAGTACCAGGACAAGTCCCGGAATATACAAGCAGCATCTCGCCTTCTCCACTACTCTCGCAAGCCTCTCCAGCAATGCCGAGTGCTTCATTCCTTGCACCCTTTCCGATACAAACGGGAAGCGATGGAGGGCAACCTGATATCTACGCTCCAGTTTACACCATGGGGCCCAATGATTTCACGACTCCAGCATATTCAATGCCATACTCAGACCCAGTAGCAATTTTACCATCACAAACATACATGTAAGTCTCGTAGCCAGTGATTTTTGGCAATCATAATCTCATTAAAATCTACAGTCAACGAACACAATCACTTTCCTCTGCATCCGACCACCAAATGTACCAACATCACCCATCTCCACATCACCCTCTGCATCAAGTTAGCACCACCGCTAAATTGGAATCGGGTGACCACATCCGTCTCCTCCCAGGCCGTCCCAAACCACAATGCTGGGAGCACGGTTGCAATGGCCGTCAATTTTCCACATTCAGCAACCTCCTCCGCCACCAGCGCGAGAAATCTGGCGCAGCAACTAAGTCATCCTGCCCACACTGCGGAGCGGAATTCACGAGAACGACAGCCAGAAATGGACATATGGCACACGAGAAATGTAAGCAACAGCAACGGAGGAATTCGTAAGCCTACGGTATTGTGATTCCTTGGCCTGTGCTTCTGTGTCTCGGGTATTTCAGAAAAGATCGCCATTTCGGGAAACGGTGGCCTGCATGGTTTTGCAGTTTTGGTAGGGCTGGGTTGGGTTGGTTAGTGGGGCGTGGCATGTGTTTTTCGGAAAGAGTTATTTATACACCCAAGCGTTGGAACTCCACCAGGCAAGTCAAGTGTGTGACTTTCATTATTTCGGCTGTTTGGATTGGTCATTGGTGTTTATTATGGTTTCATGGCTTAGACATCACTCACTCGCTTATGAGATGACACGGAAAATTCTTAGAGAGAGAGAAGACATGCTCCCTCTCTCCCTTTTTTGGTTACGTTATACCCTTCGTTTAGCATCAGCATTCATCATTAGCAGGTAAAGGATAGGCAGAAAAAAGAATGAAAGATTACGAACACACAAGAATAGCACCACCGTGTGCCTACGCAAACTCATCTCCGAGGACTTATTATTGGTGAAGGAAAACGAGCTGAGCAGTAGGCGAATAATGACGAGGTCAGGAATTTACACATGCACGATCAGGCTTTGTCTTCCATCCGGATCTGTGCCCTACTATAATTACCAACAAATCACACGCACCCAAAAAAGAACAGAATTCAGATGTGTAGGTATGTAGGTACTGTAGCTTCCGACTGCATGCTGCACGCCAGTGAAACATGGAAACAAAAAACAGAGGAGAAAGCAAACAAAGCTGCAGCACATGCGCGAGCAGGTTGTACAGATTATTCAAAAACCATCCACCCATTTCAAAGACAAGGCTGACTTTGGGCTCATTGGTGAGTGAGAACCCTCTTTCTCCCTTTTCAGCCTTCGATCGATCGGGGCCAACGAATGATAGCATCGACCGACTGTTCGCGGGCATCATAAACAAAGCCAACAGAGTTCCGAAGAAAGGCAGATTGTCGGCGTGATAGGCTAGGGGGGGGGAGAAGAAGAAGAAGCTTTGTGGATAGTTTCTTAGGTGCAGATCATCAGTGTTGTTGTTACCAACTGGTTGGTATGTGAGGGTGGGGAGAGAGCCAATCTGACATGAGAGAGAGGCGAGAGAGGGTCACAGCCACGTCGGAAATAGAAAGGTAAATGTGTGTTGTTTTTGGGTGCGGGACGGGAGCTAGGATCTGATCGGATTTAAAAGGTAATGTGATCAGCTAAGGTAGGCTGAATAACGGGATGATAGTCATGAATTTGAAGAAGTGTATTATTCCAAAATAAATCCTTTGAGTAATTTTGGTGCTCATTATCATTCTTTAGAATAGTACGAAAGCTAATAAAAGCTCGACCAACAACTTGCATCTTTGTTTAGCTTTTAGATCAGGCTGATTTTGCTAAAGAAGGCTGTAACTGAGACTTGGGAAGCTAAAGATATCTCTCATCACATAAATCAGTAATTATACGATGATTGTACGTCAGAAGTCGCTCGCCTGGGGTTGTGCCCGTCCTGTCGTGTTCGTCCCACCATCATCGCCAGCAGCCGTAAGACAGATGATCATCTTCTTCACGTCCGTTTGTCTGCCTCCAAAGACGGCCAACCAACCACTTCCCAACCTATCAGAATATCAATCAAAGAAAATGCCTCTTTCCAAAATTACATGAAACACACACTCTCGGGCTGATTCCTTACAAACAAACAAAAAAGCATCTTTGCTACATGTTGACAGCTGGTTGGAGCTAAGAAAGTGTGTCGATTGTCGTTGTGCTTCTGTGTCTATTTTTGGGAGGAACATGCATCGAGGCTGAGAATGTCGAGCACAAAACACTGCGCCTTCCCGTGCGGTAGTTGAGAAAATCCCAACACCAACACCCACACCACCCAGGCGTGCGGCACACGTGCACCCTTTTTCCCCCTCAATAGGTAATTTGCCTGATTTGTCGAAATTGGGGTAATTTACTGTATTTTCTGACTCGATTTGGTTAGTCTGATTGTTTTGCAAACTTGATCGGTGCTGTGGTCTTGCGATTGGCTGTGCCGCGGGAATAAGGGGGATGAGGCTCGGTTTTTGCGGCATTTGCGACTGTTTCCTTTTGCTGGGGTTGCGAGCTTTCAGGAAGGCTCGGTTCGACTTTCCCTTGTGATTGTTGACATCAAATATCTTGGGACGCGGCCGGTTATTGTTGTTGTCTGGGTGTCTCGTCTTGGTGCAAGTGCATCTTTGGACGAACTTGACGAGGCCGCGAAGTTACAAGACTCTTGGTGTTATGGTAATTTAAATCCGAATTTGCCGAGCTTCGGGCCCGAGAATGAGGTTTTCCATCTACTGCTTTTAGAGTATGTTTCCTGCGTTTATCGATTTTGCGCTGTCCAGAAGTTTGTGTTCTCGATATTGCATCGCTCGCTTTTTGTACACTTTAGGGAGAGTCCTGGGAAAGATACACATCGTGCAAATTACTGGATTGGGTTCGCTACCAGTAGCAGTAGCGGCTCATCACACAGTGATCTCTCCTCCGGCCGTGAGAACTCTTGCTCTGTTCGATGCTGGCCAGTATCTACTTGCATCGACCAACCAGCAAACCGACCAAATGGGGTTTTCGGGGTTTTTGTTGTTGTCAATTTGCGATTTTAGCCAATTCCCTTTCCCAATTCCCCCTCTCCTTGTACCTTGCGAAATCTACAAGATCTGTGCGTCGTCCACCATGCCATCAACAAGGAAGTCTCCTACTGTACCAAGCACTTCACAACGGTATTTGGGGGCGGCAGGGTACATATGTACCTGACTTCAATAGGCCAGACGAGTGATTGACCCCATCAGCCATCCAGGGGGTGACATTGCCTCAAATAGGAAGTAAAATGCATGCATGCTGACGACTTCCATTTTAAAAACCCGTTTTATGCTTAATTTCCAAGCTCACGGTAGGGTTTGGCTTGAAGTTGTTACCAGCAGTTTAATTGCTAGGGTTAGGAAGGACGGGACCTGGACGCGAGTGCGTTTTATATTCAAGAATTTGCATCGTTTTTCGTCCCGAAGATGGGATTTGAAGTTTGAGAGGCATCTAGTTTGGTTTCCACTACCTTGTGAGCCTCGTAAGCTTTCAGATTCGGGGACAAAACCATCGTTTCTGAAACCGTTATTCTGTTTCTTGGGAAAGTCCGACAGATAGACTGGCGAGACTTTACCATCTCTGCGGGATGGGCGTGGGGTTGGTGTTGAAGTGGTGGGGCGTTCAGCGATGGGTTCTTGATAACAAGCAAAAATAACTTGTATATACGCACGTGGTATTTGAGTACAGAACAATTAAACAATTTCAGGACCAACGTTTTGAGCACGTGCCGACAAACTTAGAGCAATGTTCTATATCGTTCCTTACCTAGCTTGGATTTTATAAGCACGTTCATATCAAATTGACATGAACTAGACGTTTGGCTTCCAATATCTTCACACCCATGCCAGGTTTCGTCGGAGCCCCGAAGGCAGGAATTATCTTTACTCAATGTGCCCTCTTCAACCGCCATCATGACGTTGTTTTTTCTATTCTTCATGTTTCTGATTATGTAGAATCCAGGTTTAGAGAAATCCCTCACATGGCCGAGTGTGCCTTTTTATGAAGTGATGCATGCCCACCTGCTAGGAACAAGACCATTCTTTGGTTCTACAGTATTATTCTGAACCGAACACCTCCAAGTTCCAACAGATTTCTGATTTGAAAGATTTCCTGGGCAAGAAACGCCACTGCTTGGGAACTCCCACAGTCACACTGCAGTATGCAGAGTATCTCGGGGACGCCGAAGAAGGCGGGACAGATCATTCGTTTCTTTCCCATTATCAAAGATTTCGGGAGATCTGCGACTCCATTTAGTGCTCATTGGTACGAATTGTCGGATCTAACTGACCCTCAAGGTGATGATCTTCTTGCAGCCGCGTGGTAAATGCAATGTTGCATTCAACTTCTCCCCTGCAAGCCTTTGCACTGGACGAGGCAAGGACTTGATCGTACGATATCTTATCTCTGCTTTTATTTTGTTTTGAATCACTAGTGTTTACAGTACTTGGGTTTGTAGAGGAACAATTCCATTCTAATGATATTTGGGTAACTCTTTTTTAATCTTCGATTCGGGTGTGGTTCAATGTTGGATGAGCGGGATGTACGGCTTGGGTAGGCAGACTATAACGAAAGAAAAACCTGTCACATCCTACCAAAAGGTTTTAATTATTGCTACAAACCAGTATCCCGAAAAAATTGAATTATTAAACAATGTCTGTGACAAAACTATGGTACAGTGGTCGCAATGAGATACTGGGGGTATATGTGACTACAGCTCCTCGCTTGCGTTGGGTGTGAAGTGTGCGAAACTCGAGAGAGCCACGAAAAGCGGCCCACTCCGATTTGAGAGCGACGTATTGATTTAACGGGGTGTGATAAACAAAATTCAGCAGTCGGATGAATTTGTTACTATTCCAGGTCTTTTCTTCGCCGAGAAGCTTTGAAGTTTACAAAGTTGATGTGCTGTTGAGGCCAGAGAGCGCCAAGAAACTAGTGCTGGATTGATGAAATTTTGGAGAAAGGTATTAGAGTCGTCTTTTTTCTAAGACATGCAAGAAAATGGGGTCAATCAATCCCAGGTAACGCACTCATTGGAGGCATCGTAATCCAAGACCATGCCTCAGAGAGCGTACGTTCTAGCTTGAAGTCATTTCTTAGGTCCTAGGCACCCGCTTACCGTTTGTTTCCCAAAACCTTCCTGTCATCATCAAGGTCAAAGACTGTTACCTTTGTGTCCTGCATCAGGCAGCTGCATCGAAAGAACCATTTGTGCCGCGATACTCGGGACTTGTGACAGGTACTAGCTGAGCCACCCTTCACTCTGGTGACAAGGTCAAGGGCAAACTCGAACAGAGCGAGCGGCCGAGGGCCCGAGGTAGAAGCAACCACATGCAACTCGATGTCGAAACATAATCATAGCGTTTAGTCAGCCATTATTGAATTTTTATTTTTAATTGGTCTCGAGGGATATTTTTTACAGTAACGATGTGACTCTTGCTGAAACAACCAAACATGGTAGTACTAACCCAGTTTGAGGCTGCTGCTACAAAGTATAGGATGAAAAGGCATGGTTTGTTTTTTCTTGAGATCGGAATTTTTCGATTCTGGTCACTGCAATTTCAACTGAAGTTGTTGAGGCCGGGTGTCTGTTGAAGTAATTGGGGGGGGGGAACTGGTGTTTGTGGTCCAGGTTCATTGTGAGAAAGTATTCGAAAAGAGGTTCCTCTGACCAGGGACGTCCAAGATGATGAAAATAAAGAATCTGTGTATGCTACAGAACTCTAATAATGAAAAAGAGTCATTCTGTCTTTTGAGGTCAGAGTTCATGATCCCCAAACACTGGTTTGCATTTACTCTTTGGTGAAATGAGTAGCCATGACTGGAACTGAACATTCTTCTCAGCGATTTAACACTTTTCAAACTACTTGTATCTCTATGACCATAGTAGATAAATTTAGATATGATGCAAGCATGCGGACCTTGCGTTCAAAAGGAAAGCGCTCAACCGGAGTGGACTTTATTGTTGGATCTTGGTCCTCAAGCGAATCCCAGATATCAAAACCTTCACTATTTCGGATGTAAGAACGAGAAGCAATGGAGAAAAAGATGATCCATCATAAAATTAGGATTTCTTTGGTGTCTCAGCCTACCGCTCCCATAGTTGAGAAGCTCTCTCAGTCCCAACTGAGATGAAAACAAAACACTCGGTTACGGAAGTCACGTGCAGTAAACATTTTATCTTTTCAACTTCCTCTATGAACAGCTAGTTTGCTTTGGGAGTGGATATCCCCTTGATATGCAGCATTTGTTTATGTCGGTAGCCGATGTCCCCCTCTGAAGCTTTTTTTCTCCCGCAATAAAGATTCCTGTGTTTCTGTACATGCAGGCTTGATTATGACTTCCAATGTCAACAGAATCTCACTTTCTGGATTGCAAGTCAAACAAACAAGTTAACTAGAAGTATAATTCGAGCGAGACATAATGTCAAGAGGTAGAAGATTTAGATATCAAGATTATAGTAATCTTGCAGTGAAATATAGAAGCTTGGTCTAAACACGGCAGGACACAAAATGAGCATTTCATTCCAACCCAACTTTTTAGTGAACCGCAAATTTAAAATAGTGAAATGAATTTATCTCTCGGTGGGAAACAAACGAGTTACGAAGATGTTTAAATTGTGAACTTGTTAGCTCGTCTCGTCAATTCAGAGCTGATTCACCAGTGGGTGACAGAATTCGTGCCGCACTCCGAAAGTTATGTAATCAGAACACTAATTCAGTGAGGGTATTAATTAATTACTATCCTCTTTATACAATAACAACGCTTATAATTTTACTTTAAAAGCATTCGATCTATTTAAATAAGAGTTCTTACTCGCTAGAAACTTTTTCGGAATAAATAATTAACATTTAGGCCAAAAGATATAACTTTTGGTGGTTTTAAGTGCGGCACGAATTCTGTCACCCACTGGTGGATTTATACCCTCTGCTTGATAAGCGCCTCTGATTGGCTGCTCGTGATTCCACTCAACGCGAAATCGCGACAACCAAATCTACGCGTTCCCCTCCTCACAAACAAAAATCCACCACGAACATCAGAACTTCAAAATCGCCCTCTCTTCCCAACCGTCTTCAATCAAACCTGCAATACTACCTACAAGAGTAAGAAAGCTCATCTCCGGCTCTACCTTGTCAAAAAGGAAGAGAATGCTAACCTGCGATCAGTGTTGGAGGCACGTCTCGAGCAAGCTGAGTTGTTGAAGAAGGTCAGTTGCATCGTCCACGATCAGACCGAACGTCTACTGATCTCTCCAGGTGGTCGACGCTATCAAGGATCTCGTGCAAGACTGCAACTTCGACTGCAATGATTCCGGTATCGCCCTCCAAGCCATGGATAACTCCCACGTCGCCCTTGTCTCCATGATGCTCAAGGCAGAGAGCTTCTCCCCTTACCGATGCGATCGCAACGTCGCCCTTGGTGTCAATCTTACCTCTCTCACAAAGGTCCTGCGTGCCGCACAGAACGATGATATCTTGACAATCAAGGCGGAGGATGCTCCAGATGTTCTCAACCTCCTGTTTGAGAGCAGTGCGACGGACAGATTGAGCGAGTACGACTTGAAGCTCATGGATATTGATCAAGAGCACTTGGGCATCCCAGATACCGAATATGCTGCTACTATCTCTATGCCTTCCACCGAGTTCCGAAGAATCTGCGTGGATCTTATGGCACTTTCCGAATCCGGTGCGTTTCCCCTGCAATGACTTTGGGAAGGCATTGTCTAACGGTGCACAGTTGCTATTGAGGCTTCCAAGGACGGCATTAAGTTTGCATGCACTGGTGATATTGGTAATGGAGCTGTCACTCTTCGAAGCCACTCGGATATCGAGAAGCCAGACAACAACGTCGAAATCGAGCTTAGCGAACCTGTTGCCTTGACCTTCTCCCTGAAGTACCTGGTTAACTTCTGCAAGGCCGCAGGTCTCTCCAAGACCGTCAAGCTCTGTCTCTCCAACGAGGTTCCGCTGTTGGTTGAATATGCGTTGGCAGGTAGCAGTTATCTTCGATTCTACTTGGCCCCAAAGGTAATTCCAGCCATAAGAACAGACAAGAACACTGCTAACAAATCTGCAGATTGGTGATGATGAGTAGACGACTATAATGAAGCAATGGTAATGAAGAATCGGTATCACTGAAGTTTAGAGAAGCATATTCCACGAGGCGCGTATGGGTTGATTTCAGGGATATGAAAGTGTACTTTGAGTCTCACAGTACAGGGGATCAGATAGAGGAAGCCCTTCCATTTTATGATCAAGACCAGGTGTTCCCCCAAGTTAGGAAAATACATGTCTTTTCGAGAACCTATCTTGTGCCACGTTCACCGTCTACTGGTAAGATCGTCAAACATTTTTCGTGGGTTGCGAGGGCCATTCAAAGTTCAAGTTTGTGGGTTAAGCGGGGTAGCTTTTGCGCCTGGCAATTGCCCCACCAAGCGTCACCGCGTTTTTTTCTGATCGATAAGGAAGTCGAAGTCTACTTACTTTCTTTATCTGCGGGCAAAACAGTCACATTCCTAAGGAAATTGCTCATAACAGCCCTATCCTCCTTCTCAGTAACTACGCGACCTTTTCTTATCCTTTTCCTCTTTCTTTTTCGCCCTTCGCAGCATCTTTATTACGATCTTCTCCCTCTGACCAAACATGTCAAACGAAGAATTCCCAGTTCCGGAGACCCAGGTGCTCGCGGTCGCAAGTCATGTATGCCTGCCCTCCCCATTCTTTGCAATAGCCAAACTAACAGATGGATTTGAAAGGTCGTCTACGGGTGAGTGGAAAGATTGTTGATCCTACCAAATGGTCTGCTAAATTGCACAAGGTATGTTGGAAATACAATGGCAGGCTTCGTAATGCAGTCCCTTGGATGCGAAGTCGCTGCCCTCAACACCGTCCAGTACAGTAAATAAATCCTCCCCTTCCCTCATCCTTTGCTCACCCTCACAACTAACACAACCCTCCCCCCAGGTAATCACCTAGGCTATGGCCAAGCCAAAGGAACCAAAGCCACAGCCTCCGAAATCACCTCCCTTTACACCGGACTTCAAGAATCCCACCTCTCGAACTTCGACATGATGCTTTCGGGCTATCTCCCTGGCGCGCCTTCCATTGAAGCACTCGGCTCTATCGCGCGCGATCTCAAATACAAGGCTACCATGAAACCAGGTAGTTTCTTCTGGGTGCTCGATCCGGTGATGGGAGATAATGGGAAACTATATGTTGGAGAGGACTGTGTGCCAGCGTACAAAGAATTATTGAGGGATGCGGATTTGATTCTGCCGAATCAGTTTGAGGCGGAGTGAGTTCCCAGGTCTTCTTTCCTTTGCTGCCTTTAAACGAACTGGGTATGAGGAACTTCGTAGCTGATGAGAATAGGACGCTATCAGGTGTGAAGATTGTCGATATGGATAGCTTGAAACTCGCTATAACGACGCTGCACCAAGAGTACCGCGTCCCTCACGTTCTGATAACCTCTGTCCGTCTCCCCTCTCCAGGCGCGGAGTCACATCTTCAAGTCTTCGGTTCGACCTACACATCAACGTTGGAACCACGGATCTTCAATGTCAAGATCCCAGCCATCGATTGTTTCTTCAGTGGCACGGGAGATATGTTTGCCGCGCTTATTTTGGTGAGGTTGAGAGAGGCGGTGTGGAAGGTTGAGGGTTTAATGGGAACGAGTTCATGGGTTAGTGGGGATGAGGTGGTGGAAGTGGAGTTGCCATTGGCGAGGGCGACCGAGAAGGTGTTGGCCAGTATGCATACAGTTTTGGAGAGGACTAAGGAGAAGAGGGATGAGGAGTGGGAGGGTTATAGGAGGAGTAGTGCGGGGAAGCAGGGTGATGAGAAGAGAGATAGGTTAATGCGGACAAAGGCGGCGGAGGTCAGGTTGGTGAGGAACGTGGGTTGTTTAAGGAATCCGGAGGTGAGATTCAAGGCGGAAAGAGTTTAGTCGAGAGCATACTCCTTATCGTGATCTCTGCGTTCGAGACTTGATAGGTGCAAGCATGGCGTTTTGGGGTTTAAAGAAACGTGGAAGCATACGGTTCAGGCGCAAGCAGGGGCGGACACTTCAACATTACTAGATGTAAATTCAACACCAGTGGCTAAAAATCGTTGATAATGACATACATGTTATTCTCAGGAACATTGACTGCCTGTTGTTGAGCAGGACTCGATAATCGGGACAACTCCAGATCAGGTCGCCCTGACCTCCCCCAATACGCAAGTAAACAATCCTGGACAAATACGCTTCCTTCTTAGAAAGTGGATCAATCAACAGTTTTTAAGTATTTCCTCTCAGCAGTAGCACAATTCCACCTACATCAACAAAGCTTGTTGACATTGCTCGTCATGGACTGTCATACAATCTCTGTTGTTTGGAGATTTGGGAAATTAGAATCTAGACATTAATCGATTGTCCTGCTCAGCCTTGCTCCAGTATATGATCTCCAAAGGAGTGACGCACTCGCTGCTTCTATTTCCTTCCTTTGGAATGTCGCGTTCCTTTAGCTATGTGTGCTCAGGGAGAAGCAACCTTAGTCCAGGTCTACCTTTAAGACCGTTGTTTCATAACACTAGGTTTAAAGTTCGGCGCAAATTTCCATCTTGAAGTCCCAATGAACATAGGTACCTCTAAGCGTCTGTGGTATCTGCCCCTCCAAAAAGATTTCCCCTCGTTGTAAATTGTCGAAGATACGTAGCATAACGCATTTATCACTCCTTCTCCAAGTCCACCCCGAGCACGTCCACATCCAACTCCTCCATTACGCCCAGCACCACACCCAAACTCTCCATGAATCCATTTACGGCAACACGCAGCATCCTATTTGTCGTGGCTTTGTACTCTGTTCGTAGGATGCTGTTTTGTTGCTCTGGGGAGGCCGAGGTGGGTGTGATGGTGGAGAAGGTGCGGCGAACGAGAGGGGAGAGTTCCTTGTCGACTCGGAGGGTTTGGAGGGCTGCTGAGGCAAGGCGGGCAGTTGGAAGGGGAAGGTCAATTATTCTGGAGGATGTTTAGTTTTTGTTGATATTGTGTGAGAAGTGGGAGGCATGGAGGGAAGCATACAATGAGCATGGGAACTCGGGATCTATTGAATCTGCCATTTTTGCGTGATGCCTTCCGAAGATCCTAAAGCGTCTGTCTGATCAGTCGCACAAATGGATTGTGTGTGGTGGTGGAGGTGGTGATTAGGTATTGATGGCGGTCGCAGGGTTGTTGCCGTTGCCCCATCGCTAAAAATGATTGATCTCCCCTGAAACTGGTGCTTGGCACCCTGGTTGCCATCATGGCAACGACGCACGCTAGCTCTTCCCAAATTTGGCCCACTCATGGGCGACCACCCAAACAATCGGGCAGTACAGATACCACAATCCTCCCCATCCAGACTCCAGATTCTCCCTCTTCCTCCAAATATCTCTCCTCGAACTTCACAACTCTCTCTCCGGGACTTTTCTCTTGCGATCTCTCCCTCACCTTCTCCCTCACGCACACGGATTATGATTTGTTTATAACCCACATCAACAAACAATCCGGAAATCCTTGATCGTCACCGCCGCTTGACATCACCCACACAACAACCCACCTGCCATCCCACGATATCTCGCAGCGCAACAGTGCAACCACAGCATCGACGACTTGGATTAGCACCCCAGGTGTTGCCCCTTCCTCCACAATGTCTCCCGCAATCAAGTTCGGCCAGATCATCGAGTATATTCCCGGTAAGCTTGACTATTTACATTTGCGCATTCTGAAACACAACATACTTTCCCTTCTCCTCCATCACAACAAAAGGTTTCTTGCGCCTACATTGCAGGCGGCTGTAACATTATTACACATCTACTAGCAGAGACTACGAGGCAATGGACTTCCGGTCCATGGCTGAGTGGGCATCCTTAGTACCGCCTGAGTTGGCAGATGATCTTGATTTCACTCCACCTTCTCGCCGACCAGCAAAACAAGCTCTGCCGTACATCTGGCTAACATACACAGATCGATTGTATCTCGCAGCATACACTACTCCCCCAACCGCCGACACACTCTTCCCCTACCCCGACAAGCCAGTTTCTAGACGATCCCCAAGCAAGCGATCCGCGCGGGCAGCTGAAGGCCCCTCTGCCATCGACTCCGACAGAGCTCGCACACCCCCACATTATTTCTCCATTGACGACTCCTTGCTCTACAATGCCTTCCATCACGATTTTGGACCATTACACATTGGGCACCTGTACCGATTTGCCGTTCAATTCCATGATATCCTTGGCTTGCCCGAGAACAAGAACAGACCAGTTGTATTCTGGAGCAGGGCTGATGCGCGCAGTATGTAGCACCCTGATAGGTTCCAAATCTATGACTGACTCCTCTTTCCAGGTCGAGCAAATGCAGCATGCCTCTTGGCCTCATACATGGTCCTTATTCAATCCTGGGCCCCTCATCTTGCGCTTGCACCAATAGCCCAAGCCGACCCACCTCTCATGCCCTTCCGCGACGCAGGTTACAGTCAAGCAGATTACGGAATCACTGTTCAGGATGTTGTGTATGGAGTCTGGCGTGCAAAAGAGCAAGGTTTCTGCGCTCTACCACAATTCGACCTTGAGGAATATGAGAGATATGAGAGAGTTGATCAGGGAGATTTCAATTGGCTAACCCCAGATTTCCTTGCCTTTGCATCCCCACAACACGCACCTGTTGCGCCAATTTCTCCATCATCACCACTATATGCCGCTCTTCCATCTACCACCAAGGCAGTCGACAACCACCCAACCCTGCCTGGTCCTTTCAAGAATGTCCTCAAGCATTTCCATGACCGAAACATTGGACTTGTGGTCCGCCTGAACTCGGAATTATACTCACCATCATACTTCACTGCTCTCGGAATCGAGCATCTGGACATGATCTTCGACGATGGGACATGCCCACCTCTCACCACCGTCCGAAAGTTTATCAATGTTGCCCACGAAATGATCACAGTCAAGAAGCGGGGTATTGCTGTGCACTGCAAAGCTGGACTTGGTCGCACTGGATGCTTGATTGGAGCATATCTTATCTATCGCTATGGATTTACGGCGAACGAGATCATAGCTTTCATGCGATTCATGCGACCAGGAATGGTTGTCGGTCCCCAACAACATTGGCTTCACCTGAACCAAGGCACATTCAGAGAATGGTGGATTGAAGAGCAATGTGAACTCAAGATCAAGGAGAAGCTGGCAAAGATGGCACCAAGCACCCCGACGAGAGTATCTCAGAAGCCATATCTCGGCAACAGCTCTCAAGTTGCTACACCTCCAAACGGCCGCACGCGATCGCCATTGGGTGAGGTTGACAATGAGCAACGTACAAGCATTGGAGCATCTGAGGACTACCTTCCAGCACCAACACCAGGCCAGCCTCGAAAGACCAGTAGAGTGGTCAACGATCGCCACCACCCATACAGCAGAACTGCATCGGCATACACAACAAATGAAGATGAGAAGATTATTGAGAGAGAGACCGAGATGATTCACATCCACCGCACATCGTTGGATTCTGTAGAAGGAGACGATGAATGGCAAATGCGAATGCGAAGCAGCCGTAAAACCTCGAGAAGCCCCGGCCGCACCACAGGCTCCCGCTCGATCAGCCATACCACCACAACCATCTACACTTCTGTTGATACAGACGCTAGCAATGATGCCGAGAATATTGGCGCTCCCCGTCCAAAGACTCCTGGAACTATGAAGTCGGGCAGTGGATCCAGCGTTCTCGGCAAAGTCCGCAGTGTCAAGCGAAGCGGCGACAGCTTGCGAGAAGCAAAGCCAAGCGGGGTCCGAAAGACCAGTGGAAGAGTAGGCAGCATCAGCGCAGCTTCCGCTCGCAAGATTTCGGGGATCTAGAGAGATGCCTCTTCTGGCTTTTGAAACTTCATTCCATGTGTAGTACTATAGTGCTTGCATACAACAGGCGTCTGCGAAGCATATGAAATTACTGGGCGATCAATGGGTATGGCGTTAACAGCTTGTTGGAGTTTTGTCGAATTTCGAGTTTTTTTGCATTTGGCTATGAAGGGAAGCACTTCTTGTTTCACCAGGTCGTTACCCTTGCTTTGGATGAAGGAGTGCGGTTTTGCTTTTATCTTATGACGACGATGATGATCGGTGTGTTTTGCTGGTGGTTATCAACTTTTCCCCCGCTGTTTTGCTTTCTATTGTTTCTGTTGTGGTTACTTGAGGATTGGTTGGACCGGACTACTTGGGGTTATTCAGTTGGGAGTTTTCTTGACTCTTTGGTCTACTCGTTAATTCACCTGCAACTTTCACGAATCACGATGGCGTAAACATGCACATACACAGAAAGTAGTACCTATTAAAACTTTGTCAATAGAAACAGAAGAATATTCTAAAATCAAAGACTTTGAACTTGGTGCAGTGAGTGATTCGCTTTGATGAATGAGTAGATCGTTAAATGAACTTTTCCCCTCAAAGTGAACCTTTTCTTCATTCATGATTTTGCTTAAGCAGAGTCTGTGCCACTCTTCGACTCCAGGAAGTAGTGAGAATTCGATGTTTTGTTTACATCTCTTTGGCCTTTTGTTTATTTACTCTGTATTGTTTTGTCTCACATCTATAGTCGAGGATAAATAGCCGCATGAAATGGGGAAATGATGGAGTGGATGAGGGAGCCATAGTTGTTTTTCCGCCCTACGTTATCTTTTTATCCAAATCGATGGGAGGGGGAAGACTAATGTATGCGAGGGGCACAGTACTGTTAATGAATCGAAGGGGAAGGAAAGAAGGGACAGAAAAAGGAGAGGAAATTTGAAACTAGATTGATTGATCTTTGGATTAGATAAGGGAGAAAGAACCCAACGCTTGTTTTTTATGACCAAAATTCATATTGACGAACAAAACTAGGATTTTGCTTCTTGGCACTGTCTGCTATAGCTAGTGGGAAGGGAGTACGCGCAGCAAGAGGGACGAAGGGGGTTTGTAATTTTCGGCTCATCTTCAGATACGGTAACAATTTAAAGTAGATATGTAATCTTATCTGGAGGAAGGTTCAAAGAACATTTCTGTAGAGACCCAGAGAAGTTGTCCATCTTGTTTGTCTATGAACTAGAGTGCCGATTCGCTGTTTACTGTTTTGTTACAATACGCACACCCTCAATCAGAGTTCATCTGACCGTGCCTTGTCTCCTCCCAACAAATTTCTCTTTCCCAAAAAGTCAACCAAACAGTATCCATCTATCTATGACACGCACATTTCTTTCACAATTTTACATATGTGTTCATACAACCATGTATCCATAAATCATTGCCGTGAGGATCGGAAAACATTGTCTGAAATAGCAATAATGATTAAAAGAAAAGCATCTGAGGACTGACTCCTCTATATTTTCTGTTCTCCCCCTCCCCCCTCTCTCTCTCTTCTTGATGAACTATGAGGATTTATTTTTTGATTATTTTTTTGTTGAGAGTGAAAATGTGACGATCGATCGCACTCTCCTCATCCGTGCGTATCTTTTCGGATTTTCTCATGCCATGATATCTGATAGAAAAACTTCCGAGTTCTATCTTTTTTTCTCTTCATCTTGAGGGGCCCCTTTTTTTACCGCGTTTCGTCTCGTCTTACAATGCTGTGCTAGAGTAATCTAGTATCCTCGAACAATCATACTAAATTAGATTAAAGGCGGAAAATGGAATGTGTATTGTTTCCAGCTGCCCGAGGTATGCGATTGGCGAAAGCAAAAACCAAAAAAAGTAAATGCATAAGATCCTGCTTTCTTTTATCTTTCCTTGTACAGTATTGCTTCTTCGTACATATTACTTCGTATACGTAACTACTGTAGAGCTCAGACCATTTAAAGAAACTTGCACAAAATGTCAGGAGGGAGGGTGATGAGAGGGTTAGGATGGATAATTCGTATAAATTCTCCCGCAATTAATAAAACAAAAAGGCTGACGACAAAGCATGGATTTTCATTTTCTAATTAAACGCAAACACGAACGTGGTATATATTCGCAGGCATTTTAGAATAATAATTGTTGCATCGCTTTGATCGCACAGTCGCCTGCATAAAAAGTTCCTCTCAGATGAGGGAAGGCTTAAAAAAGAGAGAGCTTCATAAAAAAACAAGGAACGCCATCTCGCAGGCCATGACCAGAGTAGTAGTAGAAAAACAAAGAAAATAAAGTTGTAGGAAGCCCCAATTCAGAAGTAACCCGTGATATTCTGATAATGACTTATCGTTGGCACTGCACGAAATGTCCCAGTCCCCGACCCATCCCCCTACAAACTCCAACGCCAGTTTCATAACGGACTTGTTGATATCTCTGCAGAAGTGCAGACCATTGAATTCGTTTCAGATGTGTACAGCATTTTCTCATCGGCGCTCAAGGGAACACACACACACACACTAGGTGCTATGAGCGCGGAGGAGAAGCTAATTAATTAGCCGAGCGTTCTGTTGACGACATGACTTTGAATGAACGTCGAGATTATCTTACACGTGACAGAGGATCTTCTGCTTCGTCAGCATCAACTGTAGGGCTTTCAGCGGAGCCATGGTTGATTGGACCTGTTGTTGTGAATGCTCTTGGCTCAATTGGTGGTCGAACAGCCGAATTGAGAGTCGAATTGCCGGGAGTTACAGCTGGGGTTGGAGTGCTGCTAGCAGCCTTTGGAGGGTCGTCCTTTGCCGATGTTCGTATATCCCTGCCCTTCTCCAGTAAAGCACCACCAAGAGTAGCACACTTCAAGATGGTTTGAATTAAGTGGTTTTGTTTCAGAGGCTTCGAAAGATATTCGTCCATCTGTGCCTGAATACACTTCTCTCGATCTCCCAACATGGCGTGAGCTGTGAGGGCAATGATAGGGGTTCGTTGAGTCCCGAGACTTCGCTCGTACTCTCGAATTTTGGCAGTAGCCTCAAATCCTCCCTGTTTGATACTCTGTTAGTAGCGTCTCAGGATAGTGATCTGTTTAAACTTACCATAATGGGCATCTGGACATCCATAAGAACCACGTCATATTTCTTTTCTTTGATAGCGTCAAGAGCCTCTTGACCATTGCCAACGACGGTGACAACGTGGTGGTATTTCTCCAGGATCTTTACTGCCAAGCGTTGATTGACGATGTTATCTTCGGCCAACAAGATATCGAACGACTTCGTATTATCCGCCAATGATGGAGCAGCACGATTCTCCAAGGCTGGAATCATGCCATTCCCAAGATCGATTGTCAAGCAAGGAGTGGTCATGTACGAAGTTATACCCAGGTCGAGCGCACTCTTCAAGCTCACATGGACAACTGGAGCGAGGAGCACGATAGGAATGTACTTGAACTCATCAATCGATCGCAACCTCCTAGCAGTCTCGATGGAGTCCACAATGATCACATCATAACTGGATGCCGTCACCTTGGAGCCACCACTGCGATTAACATGGCGTTCGGAATCCACAACGACGGGGACAAGGCCAATCTGAGTAAGCATCTTGATGATCGCTTTTCCATGGCCGGTTTGTCCTTTATCGATGAACAGGACGTTGTGGCCTTGATATGGCTTGAGCTGTTTCTCGATGAAAGAAATTTCGGATGTAGCGAGACGAACTGTACAGGTGAAGAAGAAGGAGCTTCCTTTGCCTGTATTGAAAGACACAGTTAGTCTTCTGAAAACGAAAGTAAAGAAAGTAACCCAACTATGCATAGTCTCGAGAGGAGTATGCTAGATGGCGCACAAGCTCTCCACAACAATGGAAAGAACAACTTGATTAGAAATGAAGTTTAGGCTTACCATAATGACTCCTCACCCACACATCTCCCCTCATCAGGTTGACCAGTCGCTTAGAAATGGACAATCCAAGACCAGTACCACCGAACTTGCGCGTCATGGAGCCATCTGCTTGTTGGAAGGTATCAAAGATAAGATCCAGCTTATCAGGTTGAATACCAATTCCAGTATCGGAGACGGAAAATTCAATGGCGTACTCGTTCGGTGCGCAGTGGTCTTGTGCAGCCTTCTGGATCGTCAAAGACACTTCACCATGCTCGGTGAACTTGATAGCATTACCGACCAAGTTGAGGATGACTTGTCGTAAACGGAATGAATCACCAACAACGTGATCGGGTACAGAACTGTCGACACGGTATGTGAGGTCCAAAAATTTCTCGTTTGCTTTGACCGCAAGAGTTTTGAGAGCGTTAAAGACAGTTCCACGTAGAGTATAGGGAATCTCTTCCATAATCATGCGGTTTGCTTCAATCTTTGACAGATCCAAAATATCGTCAATGATTGTCAGTAAGCTATTGGCGAGATTGTGCACAATGTTCAACATCTCACGTTGATATTGCGTCAAGTCCGTATCTAGTGTCAATTGAGTCATACCTAAAGTCACAATTGGGGTCAGTTTGCTACCTTATGAACCAACGAAGTATAATAGGATGTCCTTACCAATAATTCCGTTCATCTAGTCGAGTTTATTGAAATTAGCAAGAGAACAGAAAGGTTTATGAGGAAGTGGAAAGTCTTATCTCAAAAAATCCAACGTATAGACACAAGAATGCCGACTTGACCGTCAAATTGGGAGGACTGAAGAAAAGGGAAAAACTTACAGGCGTTCGGATTTCGTGAGACATGTTTGCAAGGAATTCTGATTTTGTTCTGTTTGCGAACTCTGCAGCCTCTCTTGCAGCAGTATTACGCTGAATTGAGTCTCGAAGATTAAACACCATTTGATTGATCTTTCTCTTCAATTCGTCCATCTCACCAGAAGCTTCAACTGTAATCAACTTGGTGAAGTCGCCATCAGTAGCAGCGTTCGTGATATCACCAAATGCGCGGACTTGAGCCGTTAAGTTCATGGCCATGGTGTTGACGTCTGTAAGATTAAACTCGGTTAGCAATTTGAGAGTTGAAGGAATCAGAATAGCCTTTGAACGCACCTGTAGTAATTTCCTTCCAGCGACCGCCGATGCCAGCAACATCAGCCTGGCCACCCATCTTACCATCGACACCTACGTCCTTTGCGACACGTTGAACTTCATTTGAGAAGATACTCAATCGATCAACCATATTATTAATGGTCTCCTTCAAGACGAGAATCTCTCCAGCAGCTTCAACCTCAATCTTCTGGCTCATATCGCCATTCGCAATGGCTTGTGTGACGGTCGATATTCCTCTTACTTGAGATGTGAGATTGCTGGCCATGGTGTTGACGTTTTCGGTCAGGTCTTTCCATTTCCCTTCCACATCATCGACTCTGGCTTGTCCACCCAAGGTTCCGTCAGTTCCGACTTCTCTGGCCACTTTGCTGACCTCGAAAGCGAATGTACCAAGTCTGTCAACCATGGTATTGATGGTATCCTTCAACGAAGCGATCTCTCCTTGCACCTCGACCCCAATTTTCTTTGTCAAATCTCCTTGGGCGACTGCAGTGGTAACCTTGGCAATCTCTCGTACTTGCGTGGTCAAATTCATAGCCATGCCGTTGACGTTCTCGGTAAGATCTCTCCATGTACCTTCGACATCATGGACAGTGGCTTGTCCACCAAGTCTACCTTCCGTACCTACTTCTCGGGCAATCTTTGTGACTTCTCTTGCAAATTGTTGCAGTTGATCGACCATAGAATTGATGGTTTCCTTGAGCTCCTTAATCTCACCCTTGCACTCGGCCTGCACCTTTTGTGTCAAATCTCCCTTTGCGACGGAGGTAGTCACCATAGCGATATCTCGCACTTGTGTGGTGAGATTGTTGGCCATGGCGTTGACGTTGATCGTCAAAGTGTTCCACATGCCCTTGACTCCCTCGATTTCAGCCTGGCCACCAAGAATACCCTCTGTACCGACATCTCTTGCTACACGAGTAACTTCTGCCGCAAACGTTCTGAGCTGGTCCACCATGGTGTTGATAGTCTGCTGAAGTTGAAGAATTTCGCCCTTTGCAGGTCTCTCGATCTTCTGGGTAAGATCACCGTGTGCTACTGCGGTTGTGACTACGGCAATTTCTCTGACTTGGTTGGTAAGATTTTGTGCCATAACGTTCACTGTTGGTTGTCATTAGCCAATAATTCGTATACCAGGATTCAAGCTCCAAATACCGTTATCTGTGAGTTCTTTCCATGTGCCATCAACTCCAGAGATTTGTGCCTGTCCACCAAGAATACCCTCTGTTCCGACTTCTCTGGCCACTCGAGACACTTCGCTGGAGAAGATCTGCAGTTGGTCCATCATAGTATTGATAACCTAGATAATCTGAGTCAGCATATTCCCAACCCTTCAATGTCAAAATTGCCTACCCGCTTGAATGTTGTGATTTCTGGGTCCATTTCTACCGAATGGATTTGGACCTTTTTGCTCAAATCACCCCTGGCTACCGCAGTGACAATCTCTCCAATTTCCCGCAGAGCCTTTTGGAAAGCTTCGTTGGCTTGCTGATGTTTCCATAGTTCTCGCTCTAGAGCTGCGACACGCTCAACCTCGAGGACATTCAAAGCCTGTTCCTGCAATTGCTTCTGTTCCAACAATTGTGCATTAACACCAGCCAACTCCGACTTTTGGTCGTGTAGCTGTTTCGATTGATCGTCCACATGTTCCCGTAAAGCCTCCAGTTCTTCCTCACTCAACTTTGTGAATTTTTGCGGGCGGTCTCCCGAAGCTTCCCTCGAGGCGAGTAGAGAGTTGACGAGCTGTTGTCTTGTTGCTGCATTGCTTGCTGCGTTCTTGGATGCTCGACTTTGTCCACCTGTCAAAACATCTGCGAATGCTGAGGGCGCCCCGGTTTCGTTGGGCGTATCTGGAAGTTGCTGGTTGTTGACCACAGAAGCCTTGCCTTCCAATCTTTGTATTCTCGCCACCAAAGCCCCAATTTCCTGTTCAAGAGCACGCTTGGCTGGTGTGTCCTCTCCTGGAAGCTTGACTCCCTGGTTGCTATGTACGTTCGACGGGGGTAGTTCGATGCTCGTCGCAAGACACTGCAGCAGAGTGGTGGTTGCTCGAAGGGTAGAGTCGCACCCCATTGATGATGCGCTGGTAGCCATATTGGCTAGCTGGTGGATGGCTGCTGGTCTATCAGGTCGGCATCAAGAAATCTTAGTTTCGGGGGAAGATATTGGATGGAAATCAAGCTCGAGGTTGATGGCTAGAGCGGTGTCAGAAGAAATGTCATGTACAGTCCAGCACGGCCGTGGCAAGCACACACGAAGAGTGCTGCGGTGGGCACAAAGATGGGCGAACTTGTGTGTTGTACCACTACTCGATAGGACTACTCGATAGGGAAAACAAACCTGGGACACTTCTTTCCAACCAAACTGACAAGGCGGAAATGTTGCAAGGGATTCGCGATCGAATTCGAGTCGAAGCCGAAGCCTTCTTTGTTCAGGCGAATACTCGGCGTTTAGAAACCTTAAAGCAAAAGAGTGCCGACCGCCCGACTCGCAACTCGTACAGTATCCACCGCGCCCGTCGCCGGTGTCTTCTTCTTCTCTTTGTGGGTTACGAGATAATGAATCGACAGATCAATATTGACCTGCCTTACTTCCAGGTCCAAAAGTCGTTCCCTCGAGAATGGTGATTCACTTCCTACTGCGAAGCGCGTATGTGGTGATTGTTGCCGTTGGAGATGGCGGCCGATGGGAAAAGGTGGTGGAGAGACTCAGGGAGGGTCAAGCTGCTCGACGGGGGCGGAGGTCGCTCCCGGTGCTGAGCGCCTGGCAGCCTATCACGATGAGATCTCTGCGTCCGCGGCCCCTGTCCTCACCGTTTAGGTCTGGGAGGAGCCATTCACAAACGGCTGTTTACTTGCTTGAAGGAAAGGAAATTTGGTGACGACGAGGCGTTTCTCGCCCCGACCTTTTTCTGCTTTTTGTGTGGGTGTCAAAGATGCGAATTTGCTCGACAAATGCATGACCCCCTGGAAAACGCGAGAGGGAGAGAGAGTTGGGCGGGCTCTAAAGTATATACAGTCAGTACCTACTGTAGTAGCGTTGTTGATGAAATAAGTCTACATTATTCACATTCTCCCTACGCGAGATAGAGTTGGTTTTAGCTATTTAGTTCAGACAATCTGATATTGATTCCTCCACATCCATCCGAGTACAGGGGAGTTCTTCTCCTCTGTCCGATGTTTACGATTGCCGCTTAGCGAAGTGTGTTGACAACCTGGTCAGACCAGGAAGTCAATCGAACGATGATTACTCCGTACGGACAAAAAATATCTGTAGGGCACCACCACCGCATCAGGACTTTGATACGAGAGGAGAGCGAGGGATCTCAACTTCTCAAGAGAGAGAGAGAGAGAGAGAGCTAAGGAATCGATAGCCCAAGTGCTCATCGCCCAGCCTAAAGTTCTAGTCCGTCATGGCATGCTGCTATATTGGGAGGTTACTATCATAGTATTCTCACATATCGACTACAGTAAGGGATGCCATGGTCCGCGGGCTGCTCCATTATTCGATCTCCTGTCCCAGGATCGCTGAAGTTTCAAACTCAACTCCTTCACTTCGTACGGTTCCATGCGATGCACTTCCCTCATATCCACCATAATCCTCGCGAACACATTCTGAAACATCGGAAGAAAAGGTTTGTCAGATGATGTGCCATCCGCGAGCCGAATGAGCCACACACCAAGCAATCATTTCTATCAAGATGGTTAAAGATCGCCGGACGACGACACGTGAAGATCTCCAAACTAGAAAAGAAAGTCTAGCTCTTTTTGATTTGACTCCTTCTCCCCTGAACGCCAACGCCATTATTTCGATCTCTCAATGATAATCGAGGGAGGATCTTACTGTACTGCACTTACAGTACCATCAGGTTCCTTGGTCCTCGACGTCCCCAACACAACCCCTCCACCGTGTTTTCTCCACATGAAAAAACCGGTTCAACGACGACTCTAGAAACTTGGCACGCAGCACCAACCTGCAGGTGGCCAATCATGACAATTCGTACCCTTTGCCTGGCGCCTCGAGTCATCTTGCTGGAAGATGAACTCGGTGAGACGATCAATGAGAAAATGCAGTAAACCACTCTGAATATCAAAATCTCAGGGTCCAAATCAGACCAAGACCAATGCAAGCCTCAAACTCTGAAATATGGGCCTTCCCGATGAATCGTTTCCGGATTTTGCACTTTGAGATGAAACGTGAGCGACAGTAAATCAATCCCAGGTAAATCTACGGAGTACCAAACAGCAGCTTTACCGAACAGGAGGGATAAGCCCGGGTTTCAGGAAGACTTGGATTATTCCGCGCTCCAGTTTGTATGTAACTTTGATGTTGGGGCACTACTGTACCTGCTTGATCGAGTTCGTATCCTGGCGATCGTTCATGGCCATCTTGTGCAACTCAATCCGTCTTGTTGAAGAGATGCTGGCTGTGTGGTATGGTACTGTATCTCTTAGTCCTGTCAAGTCAGGTAAGCCGCAACAAGACGACTGCGGTGCTTCAAATCTATGGCACGTTTTGCTTAGGTCTAAGATGTGGAAAAGACTGATTCAGGAATTGTACAAGGTGTTAGATTTCAATAATGGCTTGATTGAATGATACCGTACAGTACTTCATGTGGAGAGCTGGCGATGTCATTAGTGCCTATGCCTTAGCAATTGGCATCAAAAACCGAGTCAGCTTGGCTTGTAATAGTATCTCCGTACAGACTACTCCGTACGAACGGTCGAAAAAGAAACATGGGAAGGGATTGCAAGTCCAAAAAAAAACATCCAATCTCGTAATCATTAAGTAAACTAAGAGCCTCTCAAGTCCCAACCACTCGGTCCTGCCGAACTTGAATCTGATCAAAGATCAGTACAGATAGACGGCCGTTTCTGAACTCACATGCTCTCGGAATACCCAACCGTCTCGCAACAATATCCCATGGTCCGATAAATCCAAAAGAAAAGTGCTCAATACCCCGGTGCGACCCGTAGTATCGTGGAGTGACCAATTTCAACCTCGTCCGCGACTCTAACACAGCCATTTAATAAGGCCCTTTGTCACCGCAGTACATAGCACACAGCCAAAACCCCGTCTTGTTCTCCTCATCCTTCTTCTCATCCACAGCAGCCGGCGCCAGCAGCAACTCATACGCCGTCTGACAATCTCCACACCTCTGAGCCCTCTTCCCCCGCGGCGCCCTCGCAATATTTCGACAATCCAAACACCTCAGCCAAGCCTCGCCATTCTCCTGCCACCTCGTACCTCTCTGGTACCTATCACTCCCTGGCAAATCCCTCTTCCCACACTCAACACAAAACCTATACTTGGCCTTCGCTTCCCCGGAATTGTGCTTTCCTTTGATCATGGTTGGGCTGAATTGGTGACTGTGACGGAGGCGGTGACAGCCTGTACATGCGTACAGGTAGAAATAGTATTCATCTGAGATTTCGGCCTCGAGAAGCTCGGCGTGTGTAGGTTTGGGAATAATGGTGGAGAAGTATCTAGTTGTGTTGCGGAGAGCAAGTGCGTCCGTCAGGATGAGATGAGTGGAGATGCAAAGGTGCAGCTCAACTGGGAGAGAGAGAAGGTTGGTTTTTGATGGATCGTTCAATTTCATCCCCTCCATGCCAGTGAGCAGCTCGAGAGGGCCAAGTGGTCTGGTTTTTGATTCTTGCGAGTCCATCATGGAGATGAGGCTGAGAAATTGGTGATTCCACCCACCAGGCAAGACTTCTGGTTGTGTTGTTCGCGAAAAGGATATCCTGCGTTGGGAACAGCTCTAGTACGTCTTCAAACTCATTCGTTCGTCTTATACAAAGCATTCATTTCAAACCTACCTGGTACCCAGCGGAAGCAGCGTATTTCAACCCAATTGGCTTGAAGCTTCACGTATATTGTGTGTCACATGACCCATGTCACCGAGTAGTGAATTGTAGCCTAGAGCAGCCTGATTGACGTCCTTTTCGGCGTCTTGGAGGTGCGACTTTGATCAATTATGTCAGCCATACTGCAAATACCATTATCGGTATTTATAGGACGGTAATGCTGAATGATCGATCAGAGTTCGCCAGGCTCGTCAGGCGATCCCAGACCAGATGGTTGGACTCTGGAGAACAAGAAAACCGAAGACCCTTTGTTTTTTTGGGGGAATACTGCAAATGTTTCTTGATTCATAATGTGGTCTCTGGCCTCACAGTCTGTGACCCTGGGACCTTACCAGTATGTGGTCTTGAGGCATGGAGCTCTTGATTTGCATGGTATGGTGTGTGCTGATCTTTCGTACCCTATTCCCTATCCACTGCTGCTAACTTTGGTATGATCCAGAAACTTGAAGTGATTCAAGGTTATGAGGTTCGCTGGAAGCTAACCTGTCCAGGTATAGGAAGTGTTTGGAGGAGATTGTGAGGACCTTGTGTTCAGCACCAAATTCAGGCTGGCACCACAGGATTCCAGGACCTACGAAGGTATATCGATGGACAATATGCTTTATTGGTTTACTTCCGACCTCCTGGCATTAGTAGTGGTCTATTCAGACTTTTCGTAGTCTGGATTTGCGAGCTCGTTTAACTTCCCACAATGCTTTCTTCTCGCTTCTTCATGTCACCACCACCCTAGGACAGCCCGCTCGCGAGGAACAGCAAAACAAACCCGAGACTTCCATCAATCATCAGGACGACAAGGAGGCTGCCGTGATGGAAACTATCCTCTTCAAGCGTTTGGTTCAAAATAGCCCAGCTCAAAGGGATGCTGGTAAAATTGTGGTCCCAGTCAACTTTTCTGAGTGTTCCATTAAGCGCAGCCTTTTTTCTAGGAGCAAGGACTTGGGACAATCTCAATCCAGAAGTCTCATTACTCCCGTTCACGGTAATGTCATAGAGGAGGGACTTAACACTGATCAGATGGCGACAATATTCGCTCGTGTGGTGAAGTGGCGGCGTGGACACCTTGCAAGCGAGTGCAAGCTACTTAATCTAGGAATTGTCAAAAGATCATCTTTGCAAGATCTTATGGATGGAAACTGCCCGTGCGCCAAGGCTCAAGCTCAAGTCATCCAAAATCAGCTAACAAAAGTCCTAGGTGATGTGACCGAATCTCCTGGTATCATACACAAAAGCTGGGACAAGTACGCTGCATCCAAAGGTCTTCCGGAGTTCATCAAGGATATAAACTGTTACGAAATTAGCATCAGACATTTTGCTGGTACGCTATCGAACTTCTTTAAATACAGTGAATCTGGCGTGCTGAAAAGTGCTGTACAATCCATAGGGCTCAAGTGGTCCTGGGTCTCCTAGGTTCGAGGTTTACAGGAGAGGAATTCTAGAACTCTGCCGGAGTCTCGATTAAAATATCTGGGTTATCATATAACTTATTGCTTTGTTTCTCTGCTTTGCGATCATTTCATATTCTAAATTCTTTTTCAATGGCGAAGTGACTTCCTCATCGTCAAATTTTCATGCCGCGCGATCGGGCAAGTATATGTTGCCTAGATGAGTATTTCTAGAGTGGCAGATAGCTCGATTTTTCCTCTTGGGGATCGGGAACCGCTTCGTTCCTCAAGTTCGTTCTAGCAAACAGATATTTGTTGGGCTGGGAGAAGTTGTCAAGTGGCCTGCATCAACTTTTCGACTGCACATTAGCAAATGAGTGTGTGATCTTCACCAAGACAAGTGTTCGTAAACTAGAAGCCCAAAGTACCTAACAACAAGTAAAGGCCTCTTGATTTTATTAGTTTCCTTTCAGTTCAAGCCTAGCTCTGGTTGGAGTGACGAAAGACCGGAGGCAATCACCTGTCAATAGACAATGTTTGTCGACCAGCTGTGGCTATCGGGATGTCACGATGAATGGATGCATCTCCCTGAGAATTATTCAAAGCCTGTCAACATATTACTGATTAATCTCGGGTTCTCCCATCGGGCCTATTATTGTCGTAGGTTGCATTTGTCAGTGGCAGCTACGAGTGGGGTGTGCTGTTCTTGGCCGTGACAGTGCATGGAAGTGTGAGAAAATTGTATTATTTTCACAGAATGATTTCTACACCTAAAAATATTATATGTGAACAAAGAAGTTCACAGGACTCAGATGGCCCCAAGAAAGAATGATTCAAGAACTGCCTCGAGGATTAGATACAACCCAAAGACTCGAGCTGAACTCGAAAGTTCTTTCAAAGGCAATTCTCGAATGAAAAATCTGTCGGCATGTCTGAAAGCCATTCTCTTCAATCACCGCACACTCACATCTCTTTGGATATTGCACAGCTTGTGGTCCTGCCTCACATCAACACAAACATGGACGGCTTCAACGGACTCCACATTGGGCTCCCTTACTTTTAGGCAGAGTAGCAAATACTTGAAGCTCCTGCAATTTTGGCAAAGTAATAGAGCATGATTAGGAAAGCCCCGCCACTCACATTGCTGAATGAAATGGAAATAGTTGAGCGCAATCATTTCTGCACATCCATCTGACAGCGGTTGGGTGCAAGAAACTACAGTACCACCCGCTCCTGACCGTTTCAACTGCTACCATCATGGATTAATGGAAGAGTGTTCACCCCCACTCACAAAGATACCGGGGGTCGTCTACTTGCTTCATCTGATACGTACCAAATCTCGTGATAGCAGGCTAAGTTGTGCGTCTCAAATGGTAAGGTCTGCTGTGAGGATGAAGGAAACGGCCCGAGGAGAATGGCCGCAGACGGAGCTGAGAAAGTCTCTAGATAACCATCTGAATAATGGAAGCTGCTGTTTTTTGGTATTCTGAACATTCAATGTCATCCATGAAAATAAACATACTTTTGTGTTTGTTCGTGAAGAAACCAATAGCATTCGACGGACTTTTTTTCTTTTTCTTTTCCCTTCTGACGATGGACTTCTCTCTCCCCGTCTTTCGTCTCCATCATTGTTCGTGCTATATCATCAACGACAGCTCCTTTTACGATGACGCTCTTCTCCTCGATAGTCCAGTTCGTAACAATAGTAATTGTTTCCCTGATTAAGACTTTCTTCTTATTCGTTCTCAACAATATTCGAGGTCTCCCTCCTTGTCTTGAGATTTTTCGCCTTGGCGCTGGATCTGGACGAGTTCCAGCATTATTAAAGAATCTGAAGCGGACTTCCCTTTGGATTTCTGGTATGATACGAATGAGAATATATCACATTGTTATCACTAAAGAGTTTTGAAACATGAATCGGCGAGTGCTGCCTGGGAGCTGTTTGTGATGAACTCCAAGTAAAGGAGGGAAGCCTGTCCTCTTGGTCACAATAATAATCAGCTTGGTCACTCTCATCTCTTCAAAGAAGAAGATACAAACAACACCCAGTCCAGCTATATCAGATTGCCCATGAAACTACAAGTAACACAAGAATCCAATGGATGGGTCGAGTTCAGCAATATTGAATACCAAGCCCATGGTGAAAAACAAGCATCGCCACTCCGTCTCCCCGACCTGTATGGTAGATCACTATCGCTCTTCGATGGCTTGCGCAGTCAAATATCACCACCATAATGTTGTGAAACATGAGCTGGATGGGTGGGTGATGGACGGTAAGACGGTCGCCGGTCATTGGGGGATGTAACAGCTCATTTCAATGTATATTCGATGAGGAAGAGATGAGACGAAGGGAGGTGACCGTCGGCTCCTGGTCTTTGTTTTTTTTTGTTTTTGTATGTGAGATGTTTTGTTCCCCAGATGATCATTCATTCATCTTCGAGGATAGGAAGTGACATATGTACTCTGGGAATGCGTGGGGGCCCTTCAAAGAGGCGACGGTTACTGTTGTTGGGGACATGAAATGGCCCTATTCCAGGTCTCAGAAACGTCACTATCTGATGAGAACGAACGAAGTGCTCGGGGAGATGAGAGTGCTCAGTGTAGAGATTCTGAAGCAAGGGTTTGGAATTTTGATATCTGATCAGCTGTCTGAGATGAGAGGTGACTAAATTACATGAGGTGAAATCCTTGCGTCTGGGGAGTACCTGGTATACTTCATTATTGCTTTGAAAGCGTAAATAGTGAGAGAAGACAAACAACGTATCTGTGATAGCTGATGAAAAACACCGATAATGATCCAAGTTCTCACGAGGAATCCCTTAACCCGAGTGATGTGAAGGAGAGGGTGCACGTAGCACACACACCCGTATTTAGCTTTCGTCTTGAAGGAGGATTTGTCTCTCCTGAGATGTGATTGGTTCCCTAGAACGGAGACAACCACCCAACGCCAGCGATCGACCGCCCATCGCGATATGCGAGGGGAAAACCAACCAAACAACACGGTTGGGTCAAGGGGCCAATGGGATGATTCGGTAATGACTTGCAGGAGAAGGGAGATTCGACACATGTACATAAGTAGTAGTAGGTGGATGTATGTCTGTCTAATGTGCGTGTATCGACGTACCTAGTGCTTCAATACTCTGCGCATATGTGAGTACAGTACTGTACTTACTGTACATAAAAATAAGTAGATTGAGACCGATGTGGTTGTACAGTACAGTACGCACTGCGTGTGGTTCGTCGCACATCTCATCTCATATCGCAGCCTAAGGAAGGAACGACATGGAAAGAAAGTTTTCTTGGGAAGTTATGTGTGTGTGCTAAGATAACAAAACTCTTCAAGCCGAACGTGTTTGATTCGAAGAAAACGAAACCGTTTTTATAGGGCCCTTTGGATCATCATCGAATGAGGGGTCGATGACAAGGAAGGAGGGGTAGGAAGTGTGGGGCGAGGGTTTAGCTTTTCGAGGTTTTCCTCTCAATTTCGAGGTGTGTCATGGATTATTGAAGTTCTCGGGTTTGTCCTGATGTTTCGTGTGGGCAATATTGAAACTGGGTGGGCAGCAATAGCCGAGTCTTTTTGATGTGACCACTTCTTGATGCTTTGGGCAACTGTACTGTACTGTACAAGTATCTCCAGAGCAGAATAATAATCATTCCAGGACAAGCTTATTGTTTTTGTTTTGAGTGATCTTCCACACTTCCACAAGCGCAGGGTTCGGCTCCTCGGTGAAACAGTGAACTGCTTGCCGTTCGGCGTTGGGACAGATCTCTCATTATTAGTAGTTTGATGCAGCCACGTACCTGCTTTTAGGTACATGGCTACTGTACAAGTAGCCAAGCGAGCACCTTCTCTCTTTGAGCCAGCGATGCTGCAGCAAACCGTGAGTGGCCCTATTTTCTTCTGAATACTCCGTAGTACCTAGGTACCAAGGAAACCCAGAGTTTTCAACGCGTTGTCTCCCCTGCTTGGTCAAAGTACAGTATTCGTCTATCCGTTGATGCCGTGTCCTCCGAGGGTAAACAATTCCTTCGCCGAACTGCCTAAAGAGCGCAACACAACGCAATAGTTGGAATTTGTGTATTGTTTGTTATTCGAGATGGCAAGGTTTTTTTGATGTAGGCGAGCAGAATAATTGAAGCAACTTCCTGGAGATGCGCTCCCAGCAAAATCCACATAATCTCCCTTGTAGCCAAGCATTCGGAGTTTGAAAGGCATGAATAAATACGGTCGCCGATAAGGTTAGGCGCATCATATGCAAACAATTCTCGGAACCTTGTTCGTATTTTTGAGATCTCCAGACAGCAGACAGAGCTCTCTTGTCTTCTGGAAGGAGAGAAAAAGGAACTGCCGGTCTAGGAGTCAGAATGGGGCGGTTTTTCACCTATCAAGCATCAATCTCGCTAGCTGCCCAACATCCATTTTAAACGAATTCGTGGGCTTTGGAATACAGGCGCACATTTGATGGGAGCCTGAGAGATCCTTCTCCAGACTTGCCGAGAACAAAGAAGAATTTGGGTCTCCAGATCTGTGGCCTGGAAGCATCCATGGCGGCTACGTCAACAAAGACGATGGCTTCGAGGATGAAATGCCTTCTGCCGAAAACCGCTAAACCCACTGACCAGCCGACTAAAGCCAGCTCGCGCTTTAACGCAGCCAAGTCAAAGCCTTTTTTCGCGTCGCGGCCAGCTGAAATATGACCGCATGGTAGAGCAAGGTTCATGGGAAAAGCGGACACAAATATCGAGTCGGAAAAATGACCATGCCAGACAAATCAGCTCTCGTAAAGCACAAACTCTGCTTACAAGCCCCAAACCTTCTGCCCACAAATTACACACTGCCTAGTAGCGTATTAGCGGTAGCAGTATGACAACTACGCTGGCACTGAATCTTTGCCTTCCAACCTCCCTGAGCCTGATGAGTCTTGCGCTACCCAGGCGAGATACTAGTTAGTAGGAGGAAGTGGTCTCGCACCAAAGAGGGTTCGGTAGCTCCATTCTTAGAGAGATCACGTCCCCTCCTTCCACCCACCTCTGTTTGGTTCAACCACTAAAAGCAAGCACTTACCTACCCTCGACTCGCTCCCTTCCTTCTTTCTCCTCTCCTCCCATCCCACCATCATCAACCCTCAAACCCATTGAATCCGTTCTGTTTGCGTCGATTGTTTCCTGTCGATATCTCGGTCCCTCGTGTCCTTTCGTATCGCCGGTGTTATTCGATTTTTGCTGCTTTCCCTTCGGATCGAAACTTTCTGAACAGTTAATACCTGGTCTGTAAGTAGATCCCTTTCCAGATCTTGCGCCTGACTGGACCACACGCGATGGAGGCTCAATTTTTTCTCCCCCAACACAACCCCTCCACCAGCACTCTGCCCAGCACCGACATTAGCTACGACAGCTACTTGCGCTGTACAGCAATCGTCTGGCTCATCGTCGCACATGGCTGGCAACTTGCATGGGCGAGGACAGGTGTATTGTTGTTGCTGGCGCATTGCGCGGAGAGGGAGGCCGGTAGCCTTCATTGCATGATGAACCTTTCCGATGCGCGTTTGCTGGCAATCTCGGCGCAAAACTTCGTTGCAAAGAGCTGGCACTACTGTCCGCTATAAGGGCCACTGATTCGTCAAATGCCATCACTGCCATTAAACTGGGACTCAATTGACTGACGTTTACCTCTTTTTTTTCCCGCAGATTTAGTTTGCAACCTGCCTCCTTCCAAAAAACCACCACCATCTTTAACGCCGTTTACGCTCTGGGAATCTTTGCAGGCGCAAGCATTGAAATCAATTTATCGAATCCGGTTTCCTCAGTACGACTCTGCTTTTCGACTGCTTCCCGTTGTACGTAACGAATACTCACGAAAAGCTTAATTGGGTGTTCTTCGAGTCGGTTTTTGGATTTCTTGAGGTATGCTTTGGCTCCCCTTTCCATGTACACACTGGGTGGCAGACCCTTTTGCGATATGAGGCGACACGGAATCCAGCGGAATTCGCGGCCATCAAAAGGACCGCCAAGACATTTACGATATCTCAATCGACTCGGAAAGGGAGAAGTCGAGCGCCTGAGGACGAAGGCCATTTCTTCGACTTTTAGCTGCACCTTGGCAATGACCAAGAGCGAATCCCCATCTGTTCACCCTGGATTTCATTATGTGCGGTTTCCGAATTGAGGCATGCGTTGTATGGCGCATCGTATTGGGGCCAGTCGCTTGACGCGTAGTTGAAGCTTTGCAATGGCCTCAAAATCGACCGCAAGAAGGTTTTTGGTTTATCCGGGCCTATATCCATTTCAATACCATATAAATCTCTCGCCCTGTAGTATGGGACTAAGAACGAGAGATGGCGTTACTTGGACTCGGGGTGACATTGTTTGCGAATTAAGGCCCGGGAAGGTGGTTGTTAAGGCTGGATACATGCCATTGGTGCGGAGAGTCCATTTGTGCGGCTTTCTGTCCACATGCAAATATGTGTTGTTTGAGAAGTATCCAGAGTCGATTTTGGCTATATCCGCGACATCTGTTCCAGAAGGCAGTGCTTGACGGAATAGTGTGATATCAGGGTTTGAACCACAGAGCTGGCTGATTTACACCATGTGGAAGCCCACGATTTGGCAGTCGTATGAAAGCTTGTGCTGAGCCCATATTTCTGTTGACAGGAAGACTTGTTGGAGCTCCTTTATCGAATCAGCGTTATCCCCCTGCTCTGACCGATCTCTTGGGCTTGTTCGTTGCGTCTTTCTGCACAAAATAGCACCCAGTTTGAAGGAGGTCCTTGCGATTCGTTGTATTTCTGACATGTGCCTGTGGGCAGGCTATCGCGGGGTAGCTTTCTCTGCGGAAGTTGACAGTCCATGGTTTTTGTTGAAGGTGTTTTGCTTTGAAGGGGTTTTTGCTTTAGAGTGTGTTGCGCTTTCCATTCTGCTTGGCACGTCCTATCTTTCCTGGAGCAGTAAACCACCAGTGCTTGTCTTTCATATAGTCATGGGAGAGTGTCTGTGTTGCTTTCGAGGTGAGCGCCCAGGATATCTGCACAAATCCCTGCTTTTAAGAACGCAAAAGTCAGCGTGAAGTGGGGGCTCTGCATTTATCGTTGTTATTATACTTTATCAGTTGAGCGTTGTTACTTCCACGTTTGGTTTGAGCCCTACCCGTTTTCTGAGGCCACCAAACCCGATGCGGGCAGGACGAAAGTTGACTTTGGCACTTTGCTCCGGACTAGGTCGCTGCTTCACTTTGAGTTGACAGTCATGGGTCATTTTCAAAGTTGATTTGATCTTTGCATCCTTAAGCCTTGATGATTTGCCACTATTCCGACCAGCCAGCATCCAGGGACGCCAAGGACGAGACTTCTCCCAGATCCTCCATTCACCTTTCCCTGACCGACTTCGACCTTAACCTCAGCATCACCACTCTCTACCAACTGTTCCTACCTCTCCGGGGCCTGCCATTCACTTACATTCTCAGTTTAGTGTTGATTCACCAGCTTTTGCTAACCGCGAACTAGCAGGTCCTGCCTATTTAATCCCTGCCCCAACTCTTTCTCCAACTTTCTTCCTTCACCCCTACGACCGCCTCCTCCAACACGCCCCTCCGACTCTCGTCGAATCAACATTCGGTTTTCCAACCTTCCTCTCCTTCCTCTCAGTCCTCAAATTATCATCATCAGCAATCGAATCTCATCAATCCAGTCCGAACACTCCGACGCTCACGATGTCTTTCCAATACGACCCAAACCAACAAGGCCAATTCGTTCCTGAGAACGGAAACGGTATGCCAGGCCAACAACCCCAACAAATGAATCAGCAACAACAGCAGCAACCTCAAGGAGGTCAAGAGAGCGGATCCCCCGCTCCTTTCGCCCAACAAGGTGGCGTTGATGGCTCCTCTGGAAGCGTCAGCGGTGATGCGAAGACAACCCTCTGGTAAGCATTCGGCAGCTACTCCATCCCTCTTCGATATTCCCATCGATGCCTTATATTTCCCACAACATGTTCGACAGCACCGTCGTTTCCAACTCTCGAGCCTGCTTCCAACTATCTCGGAACAAGCGCTCTCTGGATGTTCATGACTGTTGCTTGTCGGCGGTCGCCTCAACCATCCCAACTTCACTTTCCCCCACTCCCATCAATGATCATAAACTTCTCCGTTAGTTCAATTGAGTGTCTTGCTAACTCCGCCAATAGGATGGGCGAGCTCGAGCCATGGATTGATGAGAACTTCATTCGTTCTGTCTGGTTCGGTATGGGCGAGACTGTCAATGTTAAGATGATTCGCGACAAATTCTCTGGGTAGGCATATTGTGCATACGTGTTTCGTCTTTCTTGATTGCTAACTCATTATTAGCAATGCTGGATACTGCTTCATTGACTTTGCCACTGCTCAAGCTGCTGCCAAGGCCCTGTCCCTCAACGGTTCTATGATCCCAAACACATCGCGCCCATTCAAGCTAAACTGGGCTTCTGGTGGAGGACTCGCAGACCGACGGTAAGCTTTCTATTTCCTCATTTAGCACTTACTTCAAACCTCCTGAGCACACACTGACTTAATTCTAGTGATGACCGTGGTCCTGAATTCAGCATTTTCGTTGGTGATCTTGGCCCTGAAGTCAACGAATATGTTCTCGTTTCCCTTTTCCAATCCCGATTCCCATCCTGCAAATCCGCAAAGATCATGACCGACCCAATCTCCGGCATGTCCAGAGGATATGGTTTCGTCCGCTTTGGCGATGAGGCTGATCAACAACGTGCCCTCACCGAGATGCAGGGTGTGTATTGCGGCAATCGCCCCATGCGCATCTCTACTGCTACACCAAAGAACAAGTCTGGTGGCGGTGGCCCCGCAGGCATGCCTATGCAAGGTGCCATGGGTGGCGGCGGACCAGCTGGCGGTGGTATGTGCCTTGCTTCCCATTTTTTTCTCTACATGTACTAACTTCTCTGTAGCTCCAGGCATGTATGGTATGGGTGCTCCAGGCCCTGCTGCCATTGGCTACTATGGTGCTCCTCAACCAATGAACCAGTTCACTGATCCCAACAACACAACTGTCTTCGTCGGTGGTTTGTCCGGATATGTCACCGAAGATGAACTCCGCTCCTTCTTCCAAGGCTTTGGCGAGATCACCTATGTCAAGATCCCACCCGGAAAGGGCTGTGGCTTTGTCCAATTTGTTCAGCGTCACGCTGCTGAGATGGCCATCAACCAGATGCAAGGTTACCCAATTGGTAACTCTCGCGTCCGTCTCTCATGGGGCCGCTCTCAAAACAACTCAGGACCTGCTGGCACTCCTTACCGACCTGCTCCCCCTCCACCACAATACCAATCCATGGGTATGCCACCAGCACACGCCTACGGAAACTTCCCTCTTCAAGTAAGTCTTCATTGAAGTAGAGATCGCTGCATTTGCTTATTCTGCTTTCAGTAAATATTCATGCATGTTGCGTTGCCGCACTGGAGTTTCAGCGATCATCGGCGTTGGTCCCTTTGAATTTGCCTTTCTGCCCCGGCTTCTTCTTCTCCTGCGCGCGTCCCTATGGATTGCAGTTCTCCTGTTAGCGTTACGCCCTCAAAAGTACCGGATGGGTGGGAAGTTTGCTTTTTTGCTTTCTCTCACGATGCCCATGTACAAAAGCAATAGACGTTCTTCTGCCTCATGCGTCACGACGGTTCTCTTACACCTTGCACATTTCCTTTATCGCTCTCTCAAACATTTTTTCGGCTATCGATCTTACCTGCGAATTCGACTTCAACTCAGCCTTTGATTCGTATTCGTCCTGACAACTGATTTGGTACCACGACTTGTACTTCTCTCGCGTTGCTCTTTCTTATCTGCCATGGACAAAGGCCTGGTAGCGCTCGAATCTACATCGGATTCGAGTACTGCGTTGATATCCTCCATCTTTCGCATAATCATCCACCTTGTGTGCTTGTCTTTCAAGCATCACCTGGTTTTCGATCTCATTGCACTTTACTCATATCAATATCTGACTTGGGTCTCGCGTTCACGTTTGAGCAGGAAGTATGACATACCTCTTCTCTTGCGATCTGGCACGTTATTTATGCATGAATGCCTTCTTCTCTCCGCTTCGGCTTTCGTCGTCAGCATGAGTGGATATCGCGAGCTTTTGTTTCATGGATCTGAGATTTGAGGCTGAGAATCTTACAAATCTTGCATTATGGCCTAACACTTATCGTTGTGCAGCAAGATCTGCACATCAGTCGTGGCTTTCTCAAGCTTGCTATTCAAAAGTTCTTTAGATTTTCCTTTTCACGTGGCTCTTATTAAAAAATTCATCGATCCTCTTGTGGTCTGCGGTCTGTGCAAACTCCTAGTCAATATAATGATGGGTCAAAAAATTATTGGTCTTTGCGTGCTGTGATTTGACAGATGTCGTGACATGTGATGGTGATATCCTGCCCTCCCCTGCTTCCTCGAAGCTTTGCTGGCACTGCTAAGAGCCTTATTTATGTTTCCCCTTACAACATGTTTATCTTGCAAGTATGACCGCTTTTGGCCAGTTGCTCAAGAACTATTTCAACTTCTGGCGATTCTCTTGCGTGGCCTCTCGAACGAATTAACTCCCGACGCCCTTCCTATTTCCTCCATGTATTCAACCTCCTGATTCCGAAACATGGTCTCGGTCGATTGCTCCTCACGCACGATGAAGAAAACAAAGTGAGCGCGGAAAGCTAAACGTAATGTTTCTCGTTGTCCATTTTTCTTTGTTTGCATCATTCTTTTTAGAGTAGGCATGAAATTGCAGGGAAACCAAGAAAATATATGTGATGAAAAAAAGGTCAGATGACAATGTGCTGCTGTGAAGTACGAATGTCAAGCGCGGCGTGTATGCTCTCCTCGTCTCTCTCATCTTGCAGATCAGATCCGACGGCGGTTAGTAGAACTGATGTGTCATCCGAATAATCCCGTCATTTCTTTCCTTTCCTTTCTTTTTCTTGTTGCTGCAATGCTGTTGCTGTGTGTGGGGTTGACTCCACAAGTGAGGTTTGTGGAAGGATATGGGAAGTGAGGGCCGTGCTAAGTTAGTGGGAATGCGTTTTTGATTGAACTTCGTTCATTTTCGCGGTGTGGGGGTTTGTGCTGTGCTTTGTTTTGTTTTGTGATGGGGTAATGGGGAATGGGTGATGGGCAAAATGTCGTAATGGGTTGGGTTTGGACATCAAGGATTGGAGATTGAGGACTGGAGATTGAAAGATTGAAGGGTACTGTAACAAAAAGGGTTGGTTGGGAATGCAGGTGAGATTTGAGATTAATTGAGTGGTGATGTGTTTGGCTTGTTGTGTAGGTGGGTATATCAAGTGAGGGTAGGATGAAAAGGCTCTCCAGTGTTGTGTGCTTGCTTGGGGTCTTTGGTGATGTACAGTACAAACAGGGAGATTATGATATAGATTACGTTGTCGAAAACAAAATCTAGCAATTTAATAAAACGCAGCAAATCCGAGGCAGGTTTACAAATGTCAAATAGGGCGAAGTCAATTGTGCACAGCAGTCATGGAGAGGTCAAGGTGTTGAAGTTGTTTAGGTTAATGACTGCCAAGATATGAGAATGGAAGATGTGAGGTGAATCTGAGTTTTAAGCTGATTGAAACTTGCCGACATCGAGAGAGTCACTTCATTGCTTGTATTTTTATTACTATTATAAAGTTGAAAATTATCTCTTAAAAATTGGATGGTATACTCGAAGAGTTGTATTAAAAATAGTTGAGATCGCAAAGAGACGGGGCAAGGAAGATCTGTAATCATACCTGTATTACTTTTCATTCCTAATCAAGCAACCGTCCTGATATGCTTTCAACTTCGTTAACCTCGGGATTTGATCTGTGGTACGAGCTACGCAATAAGAATCTTGTCTTGTTCTTGGGCTATCATTGATAGAAGTATACGGTTCCCCCACTTTACCTGTCTTCCCCCCTCAACTCACTAAAACCAACTTTCTGACGCAGAGATCGTCCCAACCTGCTCACCACGAAGCCCTAATTATTCATCGCCTAGGTACACCTGAAGCGTTTCAATCTTGTATTGCAATCCTTCATATCCAACAGAAATAAGTTTCGAAGAGTTCGCAGAAGCAGAGTAGAGTACCATGATCAAATTGCCGTTCTTCAGAGAAACTATCATGATAAAAACAATGTTTCCTTCTTGTATATCCTCGAGGTATGTATGAATTCGGGTATTTCGGGAGTGTTGGAAGTGTTCATGGGGTGGGTGGTGAGATAATTTGAAGTGTTATGGGTAGGTGTTGGTGATGCGGTGGTGGTGTGCTTCTCTAAGAATTTTCGAAACGTAAAGTGGTGTGAGGACAGGTAAATCATCTCGTGCTTCTGCCAGTGATCAGTATATGGTGTGAGTTAATGTATCTTCATAAACTGTGATGTCGTGCTCTTAAGATAGAGTGGATTCATTACCATGCTCCGATCGAAGATAACATACATTGGTGGGTCTGGAAGAACCATGGGCTGTTCTCTGCAATCCAAGAGCCTGGTTCGAGATGTGGATCAGATCTCGCAGCTGGTGGAGAAGAGAGCAGATGTTCGAGGTCGTGTGCAAACTCTATCGTTCCCTGGTACGGCACAATGTCACAACTTTGTAAAGTGTCCATTCCATCCGGGCCCGAAGTGTTCTAGCCCTGGCATCGTTTTCTTTTTCCCTTGATCCAGCGGCTTCCCCGAATCGTTAGAAGTCGGCAGCCTCTCGAGTAGCATCTGACAGAGCCTGGAAGAACGCCTTGCCTTTTGCCAAGTGGGTGATAAGAGAGTTTTATATCATACAGGTCTTGGTTCTTCGGTGAGTACAGTACAGCGCCATCAAACTGGAAGTCTTCTCGTAGCCCAGCATATCTTGACAGGTTATGCTCGAATTTAGTTGCATGGGCTACTCACAGGGGCTGAGGTCTGGGGTCTGGGGTAGTAGATAACAGAGAAAGCTACTCTCTGAGTGTCTCATCCAAGGCCAATCGTCGCCGAAAGTAAAGGTGGTCTTCCCCAGTGGAATTTCGGGACAAATAGGGTACAGTACAATGTACAGAACAAGAGAGAATGGCCCGAAGTAGCACTGTGCTTTCGAGCAATACGTGGTGGTGGTGGTAGGTGCAAAGGCGCAGCTTCCGCAGTATGTCTTGTGGTGGTTGTTTATGTTGCGGTTGGGAAATCGTGAAGCGAGAAAAAGCACAACAAGTATATTTTCCCACCTCGTCGACTCCACCATCCTATGGAAGACCTCCAAGCTTCTAGAAGACCTTCCCTACTCCCTGCGTGAAGTTTCTTTTTGAAACGGGTGCGTCCGATTGATCGATAGGAAAGAAAGATGGACTTTGGTGATGATGCTCTGGAGACCCGTTCATCTCGACACATGTCGGAATCCGCGCTTCTGATTGGCCAATCCATTATCCTGAGAGCTTCACTTCTCTCTTTCTTGCTGCCCGACTTCTCCCATGACCTCAGTGATGCTGCCGTCGCATTGGAGGCTTGCCAGAATCCTTCTAGAAGACTGTGAGGAAGCTGAGGGGCTTTCCAGTGCTCTGGGTAGGGTGTAGGGGAGAGGAGGTCATTGGACATGGGACTTGAAGATGATGCACGACTTTGCAAGGAATCAGAGCTCCAAACTTGGGGCACTTGCAGCATCGATGCAGAACTTCGACTAGGCCAGGGACCGGGAAGTAATCAACTATTTCTCCTTTTTTTGATCAGACTGGAGGTTTGTTGTTTACATCGTCTAAACTTCGCCTACGGGATTTGGCTCGGCACAACCAACATCAGATGCTTTCCAACGGCCTTGGGAGGAGCCTCAAGCCCACACTGATGGGGAGGCTAAGGCGAAAAAAAAACAGATTCGGTGACAAAACAACATGACAATTCCGAACTCCTTGGGTGAGATGTGAGGGGCAAACATGAGGCAATTGTGGTACGAGAGGCTAATAAGCGAGGAGATGTCAAGAACCAAGAGGTCGCCATGCTTCAAATGAATGAAAACAAGCCGCACAAGCCGCTCTGGTTTTCAAGGGTCTTTCCAGGCACATGTATGTCATTCGCGAGTTCTGAAAGAGAGAGGATACCAGGGCCCGAGGCCGTTGTGAAAGAACCTGCGTCTCCGACATTTGAAAATCTGTGGTTTTGTGACCCTGGCACTTCCGTTCTGCACTTAGCGTTGGCGATACAGGGTGAGCTGCGTTAGGCTTTGCGCAGCCAATCAAGGGAATAACCAATGTATCCAGAGCTCGGGGAAGTTGGCCGCCAGCCCTTGGTCGACAGCAGTTATTGTCAGATGCGATGTGCTTCGGAGGTAGTGTCAGATGCGGATGGCGCTTGGTAGGGTGGGGGTGGTGGAGGAGGAAAAGCTCTATATATCTTTCTAAGCAGGTAAAGGAGGGAGAGGGTTTCAGAGCAAGAGGTTATTGGAAATATATAGAATGTCGTGCTATGTATGATACTTACCCATTACCAGCAGATATCGGTAGATTTCCTCCATCTGGGGAACTGCCAGTCGGAGGAGGAAGCCTTCTGCAGTGATAGAGAAGAGCAGCAACAAATATAGAGCGCAGTGGGGGCATCCCGCGCGCATTCAAGCAAGCGATGACCTCGTTCTCCTCGTCCTGTCTCTTCCGCACATCCTGGAGTAGTCTGTACCTCCGTTTATGTATGTTGTCGCTGTGATCCTGGGAGTGGAGTGCATCGTGACTAAAGTTCGTCGAGCCAGTTCTGTTCTCGGATTCCTTCATAATAACCAGCTCACCTGGCGCTGCTTCAATTTCCCGAAGGTTGTGTGTGTGTGAGCTAGCTCTCGCTCTGTCTTTCTCTCGTACCACACCAAACTTGCATAGTTCCTCCATGCTGTTGTAGGTTACTTTGACTTAACCTTGCTACCTCCAGCCCTCACTCAGCCTTCGCAATCCTCCTCCATCATCATCGTCGTCCCCCATCTTCTCTTCTTCGAATGCGAAATTTGTAGCCCGTTTCGGACTCCGTACTGTACAGTCCACGACAGCCAGCGACGCCGACTCCATACTAAGCACCGAGATCCATCACGGACGGCGCAACTTGTGGACGATGCTCACAACTGCGGAAATCTAATTTGTGTTGGACCCTCCCTCGAAACTCTGGCTGCCCTCACCCAATCACGTAGCGTGCAGCAAAAGCGGGACACTACTCGACTGCAATCTTCAACCAGAAGTCAAACTCATCTATCTATCTTTTCAAAGGCCGAACAACTCCTTTCTTTAATAAGTCGCTCGTTCGCTACTCGCGTGCAAACATCTGCTGCCAGCAAACCATTCATTCTCTCTGCGTCGAGAGCTCTCAACACAACAAATTCTACCGGCGCAGCCTTCCACATCCCACCTCCAATACATCTTCCTCCATTCGAATAACAGTCGAAGCTTCTTCATACACACACCCACGGTCGGGGATAGGAATTTGGAGGCATATTCGCCGAAAGCAAGAACCGTCTTGTTTACATGGCTTGAGAACAGTGGGCAATCACTCCGAGTCCTCGCTTCTCTTGCCCTACTGCCTTCCCTACACGATCACCGCCCCTCCTCCAACTGGCGATTCTCTCTGTCTCGACCCGACGCAAAACCTCTTTCGTCAACATGGATACCTCGACAGCATGGAACGGGCAAGATCCCACTTTGTCTGGTCCAGACGACTTCCACCAGTTCCTCGATATGAATCTGGGGATAACTTGCAATTCGACTTCCAGGACTTCCAGCAGTCGCAAGATACACAAATGATGCAAGATAACGGAGAAAGTATGGATATTGGAATGGGCAATGTACAGCAGGTTATGGGCCATGATACAAGCATGCACGAGGCAATGCCTTCGGTGACCAGCACAGCAAGTTATCCAACCAAGGCTTTGGCCCACAGACATCCGGGAGACAATAGCCTTGTGGAGTTGGATGCCCAAATACAGTTTCTGCAACAACAAAGGCACCAACAACAGCAGAGGCAGATGCTAGAGCAACAGAGGAATTACTTCGCTCAAGCTGGAATGATTCCTCCTACACCGAATAGTGTTGAAATGCAGAGTGCCACATCCCAATACTATCGCCAGTCAAATCCCCAGCAACAATCCATTTTTGAGCATTATCAGATGCAAGGAAAGGAGCAAGATGTAAGTAGAGCTACCCAGAAGCGGAGATTTGACTAATGCTTCAACCCAGATGGCTTTCACGCCACTTGTGTCGCCCGCGGTTACACCGCTTGAGACTCACTTCAGCATACCAGAGTATACTGTTCCCGGTGCCTACTTCAGTCCCTTGAGTTCGCCTGCACTTCATGCGCAGAGCGAGCACTCCTCTGTGTATGATCACAGACTATCTGGAACGACTAATTCACCCATCGACATGAATGCGGATTCTCATTCTGCGCCTGCAAGCTCCATCATTCTTTCCAAAAAGCCGACCCGTAAAGCACCACCACCTAAACCCCGAGGCACACGATCAATACGGCAATCGCCTATTGTAAAGCCAAAAAGAGGCAAAAAGAACTCTGTCACTACTCTTACCCCTCAGCTTCTAGGGGATATAATGGAGCCAACTACGAGTCATATGGATCTTCTGCCTCAGGGCAGCTCCTCTCACTCGGCTCCAAGTACGGGCGAATCAGAAAGTGATTCCATATCCCCAGAGCATCTTTCGGAAATGGCACCACCACCTCTTCCTATTCCGGGTTCTGCAAATCGATCTCCTTATGTCCAAGCGCATAGGGAGAGCCCGATAACTCATCGGTTACCTATGGGATCACCCGCGACCCCAGCTTCGTTGATGAGGCTTGCTCAATCACCGCATGGAACCCCGCCTGTCCTAAACCTGAACAATATGGACCTTGACGAAGCGCTGGATAGTTTTGCTTTACCAGAACCTGCTACAAAAGCTGCTACCAGGCCACACATGTCTCGCATAGAGACTACCTCCGATGGGCAGACGACTCCCACGTTAAGTTCGGTAGGCGGAAGGTCTTCATTTACGACCATGCCTTCTCCATCTCTGGTCCGGCCAAGAACATCAATCTCCGCAAGTCAAAGCCCGCAAATCGAATCGATGAACGGGTCAACTGGACGGAGAACACCGCAGGTTCTACCCGAGGCCCAAAAAGAGAGCCAGTAGTTCAATTCTCATGTCTCCTGCTCTCCTTCCTAGGATATCGCCGAGTATCAAGCCTCTTCTTCCCGGCGGTGGCAAAGGTTCAGATGATACCGCCTCCCTTCTTCTGGCATCCAAATCCAACTATCAAAACATTCTCGAGGGAACCAATCTTCCAGGGGTGTCCTACCCCGCCGAACTTTCAACAAACCTTACCTCAAAACGAACGTCGCACAAAATTGCAGAACAAGGGCGACGAAACCGGATCAACTCAGCTCTACAAGAAATTGCCACGTTGTTGCCAAAAGCTGCCGGGAAAGACAGTGGTTGTGAGAAGAGTGGTGACGCCGCGGAGACGAATGAGAACACGACGAGTAAGGCCTCGGCTCAAAGCGCCAACAGCAAGGCTAGCACGGTAGAATTGGCAATTGAGTATATCAAGCAGCTGCAGAAAGAAGTCGAGGACGCAAACAAACGTGCTGAGAAAGCCGAAAAGGAATTGGAAACTGTAAAAGTCTAGTAAACGGACGAATGGACGAAAAAAAAGGAAATAACGAGAAAACGAAAAAGATGAGCGATGGCTTTTTTCTAACGAGTCGGAGATACAGGACAGTAGAATCAAGGGAATGGGTTGGGGAACGGGGTTTCAACGTTATGATACCAAACATGCATTAGCCATGTTGATGATTTTTGTGTTTTGGGAGTTTTGCAACCAACATAGGCTAGTAGAAAGCACTGCGAAACGATTATGGAGGTGTTTTTGATTTGGAAAGGTTAAAGTGGTTGATATCAAAACATACCTAGGTACTTCACACATGTCTAGTATGTCATATTAAGTACCCGAGGATTTTTATCCCAAAGAAAGAAAAAAACAAAATATCACTTAAATTCTTGGCGGGTTTGAAAAGTTGGTGGTGGGTTGGTGTGAGCCAGGAGACGTCGAATATCGGAATCAACCAAAGCAACCAGATTGACAGGTTCAACTTGGACAATGGAGTAAAGATTCAAGACAGGAAGCTTGAGCTGGGCTGCAGAATGCAGTCAGATAGTGATGGTGATACCTACCAATGCCAGAGAATTCTTGTTCAGGTGCGAATATAATGTGACTAGACTAGATCTGACAAAGCACTTCTGGTTTGCTGGTGTAACAACACATTTCATATCGCAGTAGGATATCTGCAATATCCGTTCTCGCTCCTGGTTTGCAGCTGACATCTCAAGAGAATTTCAACTCCGTGGATTTGAGAAAGCTCACAACTTTGATTCGTTAGATGCATTTCTATTCTAGTAGGATTGTCTTGCAATAAGATCTCATCTAATTCCCACGTCTCCCCTTTTACCTCCTCCACATTTCGCATAACCTCATGAAGTCATAATCATTCACACTCAACCTCCACCTTCACATCCTCGATTCCCTCCCCTCGCTCAACCGGTGCTCCCAAATCCACCTGCTCCCCTAACACTCTCCTCCAAAACCTCCACCTCCTGCACCTCAGGAGTATAAATCCTTTCCAACACCAACTGTGCCACACGATCACCTTCCTTGACCTCGAAGTCTGCCTCGCCATGGTTGAAGAGGAGCACTTTGACTTGTCCGCGGTAATCGGCGTCGATTACGCCAGCGCCGGTGTCAATCATATGTTTGGATGCTAGACCAGAGCGAGGAGCTATGCGACCATCTGGTTGTTTTGAAGAGGTATTGTTAGAATTGGGTGGAACTCTTTGATTCTGGATTTTGGGGTGGAGGGGTAATAGGGGAGGAACGAACAGGTTCCGGCTGGGACAGCCATGCTGATATCAGTATCAACAAGGACTTTTCCTCTCGCAGGGACAGTGGTGTCTTTAGATGCGTAGATATCATAACCAGCGGCGAAGGCGCTGCCTCGTGTTGGGAGACGACCTTTGGGAGAGAGTTTCTTGATGAGGAGGGGTGGTTCAGAGGTGCTTGTGAGTTGGGTAACGGCTGGGGTGGAGTCGGAGGTAGACATTTTGGCGGGCGAGGTTGAAGATGGAGGATTGGGTTTTTGGCGTTTGGGAAGGGGGGAGGAGATTGGTGAGAGACTTGTCGGTGGTGGTGGTGTTGACATTTGGTAGAGTTTTGGTTTCGATTGAGAATGATTGATGCGGGGGGAATATATGAAGTCGCGGTGAAGATGGACGCGTTCTGCCGCTCGTCTCACCGCCTTCTTGGAGGACCAGTTTATGTCCATCACACACACAGTTCACACAGAACTATTAACGCTTTTATATCACATTATTGTGAACAGCAATTAAATCTTCTGGAAAACTCGCTGCTCTCTTCATTACTTTCCCTATTTCCAGACTGGCCACTTTACAAACATCATAAATGCTTCACCAAATCACTCAGTCCCATATCATGCCACAGCCAATACATCTCAGCTACTAGCCAAGCAGCGCCATCGACCGCTCCAGATGTCTTGTCCCAGCCAAATTTTACTTTGACAAGAAAGCTTGGAAATCTCGGCTTTGACTGCGACGTGCAACATTCGAGAGAAACTCGTGTGGTTGTCGATGATCTCTTCGCTTCCGTCTTGCCGGCCATGGCATGAACTCTCATGCTGATCAAGCTCAACGCTTTGCTACGCCCAGAGATCTGGGCTCTTGTTGCGAAGTGCAACGAGAAGGAAGATTTCTGGAAACGCTCTGAGGAGCCAGTAGTTGTTCCTTGGGCCTCTATTTACGCCTCTGGCTCGAGAGACTAAGAGTAGCTTTGGCCTTTGGAAGGCGATTTCAACGCCACAGTTTCTCGCAAAGCATTGCCGATATAGAGCTTGGAAGGTCTCGCCACAGCTGCGAAATGCAACAGATACCTTCATGCGGAAGATTTCTCTAATCACCAACTCTTAGTCTCCGACTTCACGGAGTTCGGATTGGGCTTGAAGGTCTGGTCGCCAGTGAGACATGTCCGGGATAACAATATATCCAAAGGTCTACGCATACGCTTTTGAGCTAAGCTCACTTCAAACTCCTCCACAATCCGTCCCAATCCGAATTCCAAAGGACTCGCCCCCAAGTACGACTTGCAACAAAAATATTTCTTCCCTTCGAATTCATCCGTCCGCACTCATGTGGTGGTCCGCTAATAATCTTGAGTCTCGACTTTTCATCCTATTCGGGACGTGTATGCGGCGGCGTGGCCCCCAAATCCTACATCACAACTCAACTTCGTAAAATCAGTCGCCGACATTAAATCCTGACCGGGATTTCTTTTGTGACAGATGAGAATCCCAAGTGGATGTTGGCCCCCAAGTGCGGTGTGCAACAAAAGTTTCAAGATATTTTGCTTTTGTCTTGTGAAAATCTAGATGGTGGTTTTGGGTGTGGTGCTTCACGTTGCTTCTATCAAAACAAATACATCTGTCATATTTTTTCTAGATGCCGCAGTCATGCAAACTAACTCGAGAATCGAATTAAAGGTGTCAAAACCTCTTGAGGGGCCGGATTATTGAACATGAAAGTATTACAGGTGAGTTTTGCTGATGTGCTGTTGCTCAAATATTCATTCCCATTGCTTTTCCGTACTCCTATACAGTGAACTCATGACAGAAAAGAGCCCTTCCCATCAAAATACAGTGACCAATTTTATTTCTTCAGCACTACTGTCGGTCATAGATTTGATCGCTAATTGCACTCTTGTTGACTGCATGTTTTCGTCGTTGGGGTGGGCCACCTCCTTCCAACAACTCGCACAACTACCTAGGTATCTAAGTCTCTTTTTCCTCCCCATATCATCTAATTAACACCTCTCAGACATATCCTGCAAGTCATAAAGAACAAATCGTTACAAAATGTACCAACAGGACTGACAATGGACTTGAACCTGACACCTGCGGGCCACCAAAACACAATCTTCTCGGAATCCAGTGTTTTGATTTCGAAGCAAGCACAAACATCATTTCTTTTATGTGAAAAATATCCTGGCTTTTGCCGAGTGAGGAGAGGACATCTCGCATTTTCATCAAGATTCAGGTTGCGGGCGTCTTCCTGACTTCATCGGATGTTAGGTTCATGTCGTGCTCGGAGACTCAGATCGCCGTAGATTAAGTCAATACCAGCAGGCACTTGATGGTATTATTCGCACGATCATGTGTCGAACTAGCCAACCATCCTCTGTGCAGAATTCCAGATTTATGATTCCGTACTACCGACGCTCTCCAGATTAAATTTTCACAATCTTATCGCCGCTTCATATATCTTTCATACTTTGGAAACAAAACTGCTCTCTTATTAAAATCTCATCTTTCAACTTTCAAGTAGCTAGAAGGAGGACGATGGAAACGGTGATGGAATAGTTACATTGCAGGTTGGATCTTGGCATGCATTCTGTGAAGGAAGGTGAAGCAATAACTCGTGTGATCAATCAATATATTTTGACGAGTAGATTGATTAATATTCTATGTATAAACTTCTTTTACTTGATACTATAAAACTATGACGTTTCTCATCGCTTACTCTTCAAACAGGGAAACCATCTACGCCATGTCTGCACCCCATAATTACCCTCTCGAAGTACGCTCATAAAATAAATGTTACTTCTTCACACACAATCTTCATACTTCAAGCATTTCCAAGTACAGGGCAACACGTACTTCTGCACCTCAATGCCTGAACGTGAAAGCTTCTGTCTGTGCGAAGCAAAGGCATGTTCTCAGTTGAATTGGATCGATCATTTCACGTGTCAAACATCTCACAACAGTTCTCGGACGGGCCTACGATTTCCATTAGAACTCTTTTCCTGAGCGACAACGTTGAGTTGTTGTCGCTTCAGCTGCTGTCGTCGAGATCCGCCATGCTTTCGTCAAGCGACACTAGGTTGTTGTCGATTCAGAAGCTGTCGTTCAACTCATCGAAACATACGACAGGGCGGTGGCAGATATGGCAGGTCGTTCGAAACGTGATTGGGGGAGGAAAGATTGTAACAAGGTCGCTTTGCGGTTCAGACTGTACAGTCAGACGCGAAGATATCCGACTTCATTACCTTTTGGTCCAGATCCATTGAGACATACGAAAGGAGGAACGCGAAAATCGCAAGTCTTTGAAATATCGAGGTGAAAAACAATTTTGTCGAGGTCGCTTTATACTTGAATTATGTACACTTTAACGCTACTCGGAGCGTAACTTAAAGGGAAGAATTTGTGAAGAATCAAGGGCGACCTTTCCTCTTGGCTTTTCCTCTTGGCTTTTCCTCTTGTAGAAGCACTTCTCAAGTTTTACTACGCTAGGTCAAAAACCGAATACGAGTCTAGATTGATGGGCTTTTAGAAGTGAAGTAGGAACTGTTCAAACTGGAGAAATTCTCTGGGCTGCAAAAATTGATCACTGTTTTGAGCTCTTCCGTTCAATTCTTCTTCTATTCTCGTCCTAATTATCATTCCACATTGCATCAATAATACAGGCAACTTCTTCTCCCTTTGTGATGGGAAATTCATGCCCCCCTTCCACAACCCTCCACTCCGTACCTTCTTTCCCAATCGAGTCCATGACGTCCTCTCTCAGTTCATCGGCCACGATAACAGAATCCGTACTTCCAGCAATAATCAAAACTTTCCTCTCCCTCTCTCCCAATATTTTCCAGATCTCTCCCTGGCCCTTGATTGGCGCAAATCTAATCGAACTAACAAAGCTTCTGACAAAACCTTCATGATTTTCTATTTGCCATTGAACGGCACTCGCAACAGTGACACCGGGTCGAGACTTCGATAACACCGTGCTTTCGAAATCAGAATCACTGTTTTCTTTGATTTCCGCACCAATCACTTCGTTGGTAACTTCAGCATCGGGATCGGATTTTGTTTGGATGGAGGAAGCTCCTCTCAGTCGTCGTCCCACAATCCTATGAACCAGCCAGTCCGGAATGAAAGACCCATAAAGCAATTTGCTCTGCCACCCAAAATGATGATCTCTGATTAACCCACCAGGTGCTAACAACACCAAGTCCTTGACCAGATTTGGGAAATGCGTGGCAAAGTCAGCAGCAACCCCTCCACCAAGTGAATACCCGATCAGAGTAAAGCCTTCCGGTGTCCATGCAAGCGGTGAGGAGGTAATTGCTAGAAATATCTGGGTGCTGTACAATCTTGAGTCGTAGGGGAGGTCCGGGGAGTCGCTATATCCTCGTCCGAAAAGATCCATGAGAATAACACGACAGCCCCTTTCGACTAGAGCGTTTGAAAGACTGCCGAGTGCGACACATGGTGTCGAGATGCGTGAAGCAAGAGAACCTTCCGGCCTTCTATTGGACCAAATTCATAGACTCTTATACTTCCATACTATCGGATTCTTGGTTAGTGATGAAAGTTTTGCGGATGGGTAACAAGACAAACCGCGCTTTGTACATCCCTTGCGCCAGGAAAGACATCTGGAGGGTATGGCAGTTCGGCTTGCTCGGATTTACTCAACTTTGTGAGAACATGTTCTTGTGGACTTTTTAGGATTTTCTCCGTGGGAGAGAGTAGAGCAAGTTTCGCTACCGCAACGACGGCGAGTGTTGCAATAATGGAGGAACCAGCGAACAGATATGGAATATGTGAGTTCAGCCGAACGAAGCCTGACATTGTCATATCAACGCCTGTTAGGTCCGGCGAATTATAGAACCAAATATGAGGCTGGTAGTGTGGGTAATGTCTTATCGAAATAATTGTACAAGAAGTAGAATTGGAAAGGGAAGAGGAAGACGTGTGCGGCATCAAGAAATCACGTGAATAATCCCACTTCCGACCTGGACGGCGTTGAATTGGCCATCATCAACGTTTAAACATAATATCAAATTCCTCTTAATTGATAAGAGATTTGTGGGAAATGTGGAGGTGGGCTGTTGGTTTCTAAATATCAAGATCATGACTCTGGGATGAATTTTGACTGCCAAGTTTTACTATGTCCCTTGAACCCGATCCTTCTCGATCGTGCGGGCAGGTATAGTAGCACTTGACATGTTTCCCATGACAATAAAAACGTATCATCGAATAATGGTATGCAAGATATCATGCAAGATGTGGACAGCATTCATTAATCTCGATTCTTTGGGCACGTAGAAAAAGCAAAAGGTGAGTTGAAGCAACACTTGCATGCTGTCCCTTGATGGTATATTTGCATGCTCCTTGCCCAATCGCCTATCTCCCCTGGAATTAACAAAAATCAAGCAAAAATACAGACGTATGACAAGAAGGTTTGAGACTAGTCGGGCAAGTAAAGTTCCTGAGAAAAAAGAAGAGAGATTCCATCACCAGGAAGACTCTATCAGTTCCATAGCAAGCAAGTAAGTGTTTCTTGAACATATACATCACAATGAAACGCAACTGAACCACAAAAGTAACACGAGAACCACCAGGTAAACTGTTTGCATATTTGCAATTCCAGACACATGTTGAATAGCCTGCCTCACCAATGCAGTTGCAAATCAGAACTTCAGACCCTGTCGTTTCTTCCCTTTACCAATCTGTTACCATCGTAGCCATCGACCCATTTCTCTTGTGGGGACTCTTTTGGAAACTTGAAAACGAAAGAAGTCGCTCAGGCACAAGACTCCCTCCAGTCCCTGTGCCAATGCCGTGTAGACTTTTCCACCCCATCAGGATAATTGGTGAAATTGTCCACGATGAAACCGCCATGGTGATCCAGAGCAGCGTCACTGTACCCAACAACCCACGAATCGCATATTTCCCCCAGCTCAAACATTGGCTGATACATTTCGTTGCTTGCAGCATTGGTGAAGAGGAACGAAGTAGGAATGGAGGAATTGTAGATGAATCCTTCTATGGTGGTAGAAAAATGTGTGAGGGGGATCGTGGAAGTAAATCTAAGTGTCTTGTTAGCGTTGTGAAGTAGAGGGAACATGCTTGACTTGAGTATCAGGAGATCTTTCTCTGCGGTGGGTAGTAAGAATGGATCATTGCTTGTGGAATGCGCTGCCAGGGAACCATGTTTGCGATGTTAACGAGAAGATGTCTGCCGTGAGAGTAAGATTTGGTCTTGGGACGATGGTGGAAATTTCTCCAAGAAACCCCTACCCTACCCTACTTAGCCAAGTGGGAGATTTTTTGGTGTCGATAAATGATCTGCTTGCTATCGCAGAGCTTGACGAACAAGTACATATTGTGCCGGGATGTAAATTGCTATGCATTGAAAGCAAGCACCACCATATTCACTCCCAATATTTGGATACTACGAGCAACCGAAGGATAATCATTGGAAACTGCTTTACTGGCATGGAGTTATTGTTTGAATTGAATATCAAGGGTGTGTGCAGGAAACGACCATTGGGGCTGATTGCCTTGAGGATGCAGAAAGACAACAAACGAACGACCGAGGAGCACAACTAGACTCACGTACCCAGTGAATGAGCTTCCCCGGTACAAAATTAAAATGTAAAAAGTTTAAATAACCCCTACGAAGGCCCCATCTCTTGCTATTATCGAGTGGTGCCTTCGTGCTTTGCATCTGGAGGCTTCCAGATTCATTCCGAGGTAATTTCGTTTCACTTGAAACCTCTTGAGTAGATTCTGTGGTCAAAATGATCCCAGCTATCCATAACTTAGCATGATCGCTTGCCTTTGACCCAGATTCAGAAGAGAACAAAAGCATTCTTCAATGCTTGACTTTACAGCATCTGTCCTAAGAAGGATCTTCATCATTGATCCACCCAGAGAAGTGATAAATGAAATCGATTGCATTTTGGACGCTCGCCGTGAAGAAACGAATATTGAAAGTAGTCATTTGGTCCGACATAATCCGATCTGATTCTAGGAAAAACCTTGCGTTGAAGAGGGCTGTGCCATGGATGTATTGAAAACATTGGACTGACTAAGAATACCAAATGCTGACATCGGACGCTACTTCTGGCTCTCGAGTAAGCTTCGTCTCTCTTTCATTCATTATTACCGAGTTCGCCTTCCCAATACAACAACTCTAACACTTCCTGTTTGAGGAAGTGGCTCGATGGACTCAACTATTCCGATTTTTCACGAACTCTAGGAAATATCTATGGATCTCATCTCTTGAGACATTTTGAAGTTGGAAAATCCCCCAAACCAAGATTAAAACCCAGGCACTCGGATACAGTGCCCCGAGCAAGCGGTAGCTCAAACTTATTGAGTGATGTAGCAGAATCCACAATGACCTAGGCCACCTTCAAACTTGTGTGTGGCCCTTTGTAGTTCATGAAAACATAGTTTCTTATGCACAAACAATAAACGCCGACAAAAAGCGCACAAGGCATTGCTTGCACGGTGACCCAGTGGAGAAGTGGATTTCATCCCGCGTTTCTGAAGGATCTCGAGCGCCTTGTGAACGAAAACTGGCAGACAAGCTTAATGCCATTCAGGACTCAACACAAGCCTGAACCCGGCACAGTGTTTTGGAGCTATGACAAAATCTCAAGTGTGCATTGAACACAATGCGGCTCCGTCTATCGGACTGGAGATCGATGAAATCCTGAAGATTCCGGGACGGTGACTTGCATTCCCGTCTGGATGTTCTGACGAGTTTCGCCTGATGTTTGGTATGAAACTGGGGAAAACCCATAAGCACCTTCCCCCTTGAGAAGATCCTACCTCCCTGAAGATTGGGAATTGAACAAGGGCTCCAGCATCAACCTTTGAAGGGCGCAAATTGAGAAATCCACATAGCATGAACTCTTGGAGCGTGTTGTTTTCGAGTTTGAGATTGAATGATGTTCATGATGGCTCTGATAGTGGGAACCTAATTCGACTCAAATTTCAAACCCTTAGGAATGAAACCAAATTGCCCGAGTTGAAAATTGATGGGAATTTGCTCGCCGAGATTATTGCCGACGTGAACGTGAGCATTGTGTGAAATGTATTTCTTTGCTGAATTTGAAGTTTGGTGACGAAGAATCAATAATAAGAATGAATAGTCTGTAGTTCCGCATAATTGTTAGTTGGACGCCCATTATTGGGGCAGCATTGGTGGTCTTTGCTTGCATTGTCACCTTCCTTTGGCGAATATGCCTCGTCCTGGTGTAAATTAGAAGGCAACATGTGAAAATGTTCTTTTCCTCCGAGAAGGAACTTTGGTAGTGAAGTATATCTGAATTGGAGACCCCTTTTGCGACCCACAAATATACTTGAAAGAAGAACGAAGTGGCCAATGAATACCTTGTTTTCCCGGGTTCCCTTCGACAGGGCACCGGATTTTAACCCTGAGCCTGTGTCATTGTTACCCAACAATGTTCGGACCGAGGATACAAGTGCCTCAGCGTTTCAGAATACTGCAGGCAATTATGGCCACTGCGTCTATTTGCGATGGAGGAGCCGAAGATCTCGATCCTCAATAATGGCAGCAAGCGAGTTTGCCCTCAAGAACGCCTAACACGTAAACATCAACCCAGCTGTTTGCAAATTTCATTCCCCATCAGATGAAAGGACCTGCGCTGGAAACAATTTTCTCGCTAGACGCGGGGTCAAATTTACACCATTTCGTGGTGATCTGCGGTTTATCAAAGCTTCGTGGGATTCCTTGCCCCAGCACTACAGTAAGACCAGATCACCATTTATCAGCATGGTGAGTCGTGACCAAATGAATCAAGGGAGAAGGGTTCAGCCTCCGAAGCGTAATCGTGTGTTTTCTAGCTTCTCTTTGTGTTCGGAGATAGTTGAAAGGGCCCATAAAAATGGGAATTGGGACTTGACATCTGGGTATTCCCCGGTCTTTGGGGTGGTTGAGCGTTCAAACCATCGGAATGGAGTTGCCAATGGCCAGGGCTTTTGGGCACTCCACTTCTGCCAGAACTGCTGGTCCGAATTCCTAATCCCAAGCTTCATCTAATGGTTCTTTCGAAACGCTTTGAAAACGAAGAAGCGTGGTGCTCAGGCTGTTACCGACAGTTTAGCGAAAGTAAACTAAACTTGACGCACAGAGGATGACTATTGCCAACGCGTCTGCTCTCGACAGATCGAAGAGCAATTCGATGGTAAGTTGTGGGTTCTGATGAAGCACCATATGGTGCATATGGTGCTGATATTCAAAAAGCTGCTACTGCTGTCAGTGGTGCTTCCTTAGGAAATAGTGGAGTTGCCGGCGGGGCATATGGAGAAGGATTTGCGGTATGCAATGCCGAAGCCACCCTAGTTCTGGGCATGTCCCAGATGCTAGCGTCTTGTAGCTTTCCACTTTGCTTTTCCAAACATAGGTAGTGTAGACTTGTAGATACCTAGTGATTGATTATCCGCGTCGGAGGTGCTTGCTTTAACTCCTCTCCACCAGACAACATCTGTGACGGCGGCTTCAAGCCACAAGTACGCTAGTAGGCCTACTCCCTACACACTGCTTTGAGAAAGGGGCAATATTTACCATGAGGTCTGAACCTAGAACTTGCAGGAATGCTATACCCAGTGCAGCACAGCTCGCATCTTCGAGCTTCTTTGCTCTGCTTGAGTATTCTTCTAGCAAAGACGTGCTCAATTTCAGCCCTGGTAAAGCACGCGACAGGCATGCCTTTTGCATGCTTCGATTTCTTCCTTCTTCGGCCAAAGAGTTGCAACTTGCATGAGACAGGGTCGTTCTTAAAAATTCCCCTTGTTTTTTCCCTTCAACCCCTGCATCCTTGGTTCTGGTCCTGCGCGTTTTGTTGCGCTTGTCTCGCATTATTGTGACATCAACAATGTTTTGGCACCTTCACGTTTCTTGAAAACAAGTATTCCGACAACTTGCCTGACCCTCAACTCTAGCTGGATTTTAGGAGGAGGGGGGGATGCAATAATGCCTATCATCCCCAGTCCTGGGATTCGCACATCGTGCTCGCCGACCAATGATCCATGGTTCGCTTAGGATCTCCCGATGCAGGAAGAAGTGGTCAAGCTTGCAAGTTCCAACTGACTTTGCTGGAAAGCCGGAGTGCCAAGAATGATCTACCATTCACCCCAATGAGAGACCAAGAGGTCCTTCATTTCTTTTAATCAACCTCCTCCTCCTCCTCGTCCCCTTTAGCAGCAACATTATTTTAGAACGGCGCTATTGTGCTTGAGCTTGCAAAGTGAAGGGATATCCCAACGACAATTCGTAGCGAGTTAAACTCGTTGTTTTGCGCCATATCCCTTCACTCGCTTGCACCCCTTTCCGCGAACCCGGTGAGGTCCGCTATGCCATGATGGATCAAAAGCGCTTGATCGACAAGGGCTCCGCTCCCACAGCTTGACCATTCGTGGGGATCCTCTGGTTCTGCAGGCATCCTTAATCTAACCCCCAAACTTCTTGAGTCAGCGGCGTAATTGTAACCTGCCTTTGTGAGAGAGCGAGGGACAGAGACCGATGGAACCTTCAGATGGAAGGGTACGATCACTCGGCAAACGTCCTAAGTTTCCCACGAGATGTTTTGGCACTTGGAGGGGGGGTTGCAGCATGGTGATCTGACCCCTGGACATTGGCTGGATAGCTGACTGCCGGTTACAGAGCATGCAATATGAGCCGGGCTACGGACATATGAGAAAGGTCAAAAGCAACCATGGATCTCAATCCGAGGACAAACGTCGAGAGATGCACACGTTCTCCAGGATGCGAGTCCTCCCAGGATCATGCAGCAAAAACTGTTGTGGGTGCGTCCAAAGCCTGGAGTTGTATGGATAGTTTGAATGGCTGGTGTGGGGAGATGTCATGATGCTGGCGTAACTCGAGCCCCTTTGGGTCTGGTCTACTCAGTCAAGAAAATCGCAGGCCTATCGTGGTCGATTTCCATGATCGCCATTGGACCACATGGAACTGCTGGGCAATTCTCCGCTGTCATCTTGGGATGCTGAGTTGTATTTTTCGCTAAAAGGCATCCGTGGCGTGACACTAAGACGACCATCAAGCGCTTGTTCGAAACATCCTCGAGTTAGAGTCGAGATGCCTTATTGATGACCATACTTCTTACCTAGTAGTTCCCAAGGCTGTCAGAACAATAATGATGGTGGTGGTGCGAGGTGTGGGCAACTAGTGAAAATCTTGGAAAAGCTCTGCTCTAGCACTTGGAAGTGTTTCTTGGCTCCACCACTAATAATAAGGTGCTATATTATTACAGTAGTGGCAGACGCCTTTGGAAGATACTTCGTATCTCAGTCGCCTCTGCATCTGTTCGCAAGGTCGGCCACCTCATTTGATGACTGCTAGGCCGGGATCTAGTCATCCCGACTTTCTGGATGGCCCTCTTGGAGATACCCAAGCCACACTAGGGTCATTTTAAAAAATAAAAAAAAGCATAATTCATTTTTGCTTTCCTGCTCACGTTTTTAGAAAGCATCTGGAACCGAAACGCTCCCATCCCATCTCAAAGGATTAAGTCGAGATAAAAATACGATGTGGCCCGAAATCAAGGGTGTCTGGCAAAATAAGGTCTACTAGCTCGTTAGGGCTGTAGCTGCTTTTCAAAGTCGACAAGCATTGAATAGATCCACCACGGAAACTCAGGGGGTAAGAGCTTGGCTTCATCTCGTGGCGCAAAATATTGTTGGTCTGAAGTCCTAGTTCGGCTTTGGATGATCCTGTCGAAGAGAGAAAGAGAGAGAGAGAGCGAGCGAGAGGGGAGAGACATCTAGGTAGTTATGGAGGAGAACATCCTTCTCCTTCTCGTCTCCAACATTGTTGACTGTAACAACCTTTGCCACCAAAAACTCAAATTTTTCATATACTTGATTGAGATATCCCTTCCTTCCCAGAGATATTAACCGGCCTCGATTTTCTTCTCATGACATAATTTTGTCTGTCATTGGCCTCTGGCCTCTCCCTCCTGAAATTTCTACACCAGCACGACCATTCTCCCCAAGATCTGTGTAGCTAGTGGCGTGAAGGCATCTCCTTCCTATTCGTCCTCTGGCTCCCCACGGCTCTGCTCTCAGTTCCTGCAAAGAGACTCCACCTTGACTGGTTCACACGCCTGCAATTAACACAATATTCCCGCTAGTGCAGCCCCTCAGCCACTACTACCAGTCCCATCTCCCCCAAGTTTCTTGTCTCATCTTGATGAAGATACAAGAAGGTCCTCTAAGCGTTTTGAGACCCGGCAAACAATAATTGGATTTGCTCTTTATCGTCCCGCCCGGTTTCCTACCATTCGACGCCAGGTAAAAGTGCCGACCAGCTTAAATCAACCTCGACCCAGGATTCCAGATCCGTCCATGGAGGTTTAAATATCTCTAGGCACCCCCAAGGTTGACGATCGGTATATACTTAGAACAGCAACCTCGACCAAGCATCCACTTCTCTTAAATCTTGTGTGTAAAAGGGAGGAAACTTGGAGACACCGGGAGAAACCAGCATTCAAGACCAACCTAGAGCTCATTCCTGGACAGATTGCATGGGTCAAAGCCGAAATTGATGGCAGTCTCCATTCAAGCACCTCTCTATTCGAAGCCTGGCATGTGGCATTCGGGCGGTCCACCTAGTTCTTTCTCTTCGGAGTTTGGGGGAGTACCAGTATCGATGGCATACCCATACTCGACGTCGGGGATAGAGACATCAGCTATGATTCCAAGTTACCATCATCCTTTGGACCATGAACGGATAGACTCGCCAAATCATATACACCCATCATCTCCAGGAAAGAACCGTGGAATTCCAGCAGGTTCGAAGGCAGCAAAGATCAAGAGGTCTATGTCAACACCAAATGTTCGAGGACAATCAAGCGCCGAAGCAACAGCCATGGCACTTTCAGCCGACAAAAGAAGGAATAAGCTGGGCTATCATCGGACTTCCGTAGCATGTGGTGAGCAGCAACTCTGCTAGGCCTCGACCTGGACTCTTGATTTTCGGGAGGCGAAGACTGATTTGCTATTTAGGACATTGTCGCAGGAGAAAGATCAGATGCATTCCAGCTCCTGGTGATCTTACCAATCGATGCTCGAATTGTATCAGGCTGAAGAAAGAATGCAACTTTTTCCCAGTTGACCAGCAGCCCACTCCCGAGCCAAAGCGTAAAGGTTCGAAGGCTCAAAGTGGCACCACTGGAACTTCAGAAGCCTCATCGCCGTCAACAACCTCTGGGCAACTACCTGATCTCCCAACCACTGTCTCTTTCCCTCACAATCTAAACATGCCCCCATTCAGGATCTTGGAGGCCCACAAATGAAGCGTCAAAGGACTGACAGTTTCTCCCCCGAACAAAAAGGTATTTACCCGTGCCAAACTAAGGTTACTTGTCTGATCGTTTTCAGTTGTCACAACTTCGCGCAACTTCGAATACAGCCACGGACCCACCAACTGGATGGCTCCCAACGTATCTCCAGGTTCAAAACCCCATTCAGAAGCTCCCCAGACTTTCTGGAGAGCGAATCCCCATGATTCACCAATCACTCCAGCGTTCTCTCCGTTCACGCCTACCTCTCTTTCGATGTCAAATTCACAAAATTGGCCAAATCAACACACAGAGGCTGACCCAAGAGATGATTTGTCCTGGGGCTCCAATGCTCCTCAAAGATCAATGTCATACAACAATCTCGATAGCCTTCATAATCAGCAACAGATTGTACCATCATATGGCCAGTCCCCGCATAGCACAGGCGATAATTACACAACGAAGCCTCGTGTCTTGCATTCGATGTATCCCCGCCACTTGCGACAGACAGTGGACAACCAACTAGGCATGAAGCAGCTCACCATCCCCAGTCGGCTGGAGCTCTACCTTCGTTCCCATCATGGCAGCAAACATATCCCTACCAAAAACCAGCACCACCGGGAGGAGAGAGTTATAGCAATTGGAGCGCTTCACATACAGGGCAGTTGCCTTCGCCTGTAGAAACTGCCGTACACCAGTATCCGTATGGTGAACAGCCCTCAGGGATGTACTACCCTCGCCACACCATGGAAGATGAAACATAAAAAGTGGTCATGATAGTGATGGGTAAAATGGCAAAATGCCAAAGGATACCAACCATGGTGTTGCATGAGAGCTTCAGTTCTATATAGGAGAAGTCGGACTTCTCCAGTTAGAGAATGATAGAGGGTGTCGTGGAGACACCACCAACGACCTGTAAGAATAGTGAATCAGTAATGAAGATAACGATGCATAACGAAAGCTGGATGGGCCTTCGAGGTGAAGGGACAGGGGGCGCAAGGGGAGAGAGGGAAGGACAGGAAATTATACCGGGATTGGGCTGGATTTGGTTGGAGTGGACGTGTAAAAACATGGTTTTGATTTTGGGAGGCACGGCGTATGGGAGGATGAATGAACGACAGGGGATCATGTGCCAGTCAAAAGGGAATGGAGTAACTGAAAATCATGTCTGTTCGAGCATTGTGAGCATTGTCTTTTTGGGGCGAGGATTTAGCATTGAGATTGCCCGGATTGCAAGTCAACCCAGCATAGATTCCGAGGTATACTGAATAGAAGCCAACGTATATCCTCACAAAAGGAACGAGTTTTTGAGCCTGTAACGATGTGACCGCCGAGTCGCCGACGTCAACAAAAAGATTTTTTTTCTATGTTTGCTTTTGCCAGTCTTCCCTTGTCCCTTGTCGGTTCTGACATGCTGGCAATTGATGCGATTCTTGGCGCTTGGCACAAAGAGGCGGCCCATTGGGCCCATTGGTCATCCTCAACATCAGACATCCCACGTTCTCTGCCACCACCTTGGAAGTCCAACACCATCATCGGTGACTTGAAGAAGCAAACCAGCGTCCACACAGCAGCCATGCCTACCTTTGGGGGTTTCACACGAATGTTCGAGGTAATCCCCCTTCCAGAGCTTCTCAATCTCCCCATCCCCCCATCCCCCCATCCCCCATCCCCTCCATTACTGCCGAGTTCCTCACTTCGATGTCTTTACTGAACGCTTTGCAGTCTCACCCCGAGGATCGGCTTCGTCTGCGGCTCCATCGCGCTAGCAGCGTCGTACTCACAGCCCAAGAGTCTGTTCCTCTCTCTGCTGCCGGCACTGCACGAGAAACGGTGTAGCTAATACGAATCTATCTATCACAGACTCGTCGAAATCCGCGCAGCACAGCGAACTTTCGAAGGCGCATACATTCGCACTGCTCTTGGGCAGTTCTCCTTCTCGCTCGTCATCCTTAAAATCTTCACGAAAGAGTTCTACTCCATCGGTGCGCTGTTTGCTACATATGGCGCTGGGATCTTGATGGTGTCTGTGTATAGACGATACGAGGGTAACAGGCAGTTCTTCAGTGAGGTCGGCGACGATGGCATGGGCAGGAAGAAGTTCAGGACTAGTGGAAATGCGGTCGTGGTTTTGACGGCGCTGTCCATACTTGCCTATTCGATTCTGATAATGTTGACAATTCGGCTGGTTGATGATGTTTGAATAATGCATCTGTGGTGGAAGACTTGGTGACGACGATTTGGGTGTTCAATTGGAAAAGCAATTTGCTACTTCTTGCACGCTGGATTGGAGGCTTGAAATTAGGGGGTCCATGGCATGGCGTCCATCAACAATACGAACAACAACAAGACTCGGGAATTCTCCAGTCCGAATCTTTAGGCTTGGTTCGTGGCTTAAGAAAAGGAAAATGGAGGATTCTTTTGTGCCATGAGGAGATGGGAAAGGAAAAGAAGTCCAATTCATGGGCACTCGTGGCTGTTTCCTTGGCTGGATGACTTCAAAAACAGGTGAAACACATCTTTCACTGCTACTTGCACGTGGCGTCATAAACTCCTTCTTTCGAAGCGGGATCTGAGTCTTCCATGCGTCGATCTCTTCTCAGAGAACAACTTTAATGACCTTGTGCGCGGCAGCTGCAAGCTTCAGGAGGAAGGATCAGGGAAGTAGCATGTCTTGGGTTGCAATAACTGTTATCGCCCCTTGGCGAGAAGGACAGAGTGATGATAAACAAAAACTCGGGCTGGGCCAAAAAATTTCGTAATACATTATGATTGCGATATCACCGACCACCAAATATGGGGGTAATCAGCTCAAGAAAAAAATTCGTATCATCAAGAATTGCTTAAGCCTACATGGGCAATACAACTTTTTCTGAATTAATAAACAAGAACGAATACATTTCATGCGACCTAATCGGCAACTGGCTGTTTCGAACAGCAATTTGCAGTTTGCAGTTTGAGGCGTTTTTCTTCGTTGAGAAAACGCTGACCTTCCTATTTCATATGCCTGTACGTGCAGAGAGAGGCATGCAGGAGACCTTTTGCCCGTTTTCAAAACTCAACGCTCTTGGATCATCTGATGCACACAGGTACTGTACATCACTAGTTTTGACCTCGGATAGAGATACTTTCTCGAGTGTGAAAGTCGGATGGATGCCTATTCTTGAGGCAGCAACTGATCAATGCGAATTGATTTTTTTTCTGCACCGTTCTTCCTTCCTTCCTTTTCCCATCCTGTCATTGCTTTTTGTTTTGAGTTCGGAGCCTCTGGATGCACATGCTCTATACGTCGTCTTACATCGTCCGTACATATAGCCGAGTTATTATTAGGTATATTTTACTTGAATTTATGAGGGAATATTCTTTCGGAATTGTTGGAGCTAGCTCACAAGCTTCTCAGTTTCACGATTTGTGAAATTGGCAATGATGGCATTTTGGTCTGCCATTATCGTCTTCTACAATGCCTCAAGGCAGGGAAGAATAAGATGAGATTTTGTTGCAACCTAGATGTTCTGTTTCCTTTGGTTCCTTCCAGATGGGGACACCTTCACGCTCTTCAATCCATCCAACCTAGGTCAATTGAAACAAACTCAAGCGCGGCTTCATGTGCAATGTACAATTGTTGACTAGCTTCCATTTGGTTCGCTGCTTTGGCTCTTGAATTCTCAATAGACCTTGTGTACATACTGCATTATTACCCTTTTCACGTTCTGTAGTGGGTGTAAATGCCATGAATTTCTGGACGTCGCCAACTACGTATGGATTGCAAGGTAGGTTAGCAAGCCCACCTCATCCTGCATAATATAGTCTACTTGATTGATAGGAAAGAACGATTTATATTTTCTAGAGTATAGAGTATTAAGCAACTATACGTTTATCATTACCCTTGGTCTCGCAATAGATTTTATTCGCATAACATCTTTTTTCGCCGACTAGCACCGCCGATCATGGTTCGAAGGAAGATCTGACTGTTGACCAGAAGAAAATTGACCACTTGTTCCACTGTTCTTGTCTCCCTCCACTGCACCTGATTCGCGGTTTTGATTCGTCCCTTTTATTTTGGAGATATGTCCATGGAATAATGTGGAAAGTGATCGTAAGAGTGGGCGGTATGTTGCAAAAGAAGAGGCTATGATACCAAGGAACGGTTCAGCGACCTGAGCAATGAATATCGGCGCAGATGTGTAGTAATAGTCGTCACCATCATTGTATGAGCTGGTAAGTACGATGGCCGCGATTGAAGCCCCACTCGCAATTACTCCCAGGCTAAGAAGAAAGCATGTGATGAACTTCAGTCTTCTGTCTAATCTCGAATTCTTAAGAAGTAATAGAGGAAGAAGGCTCGTTGTTAAATCAGCGGCAACCGAGACAGCAAACTGAGCGTAGAGGAGGCTGTTTTCTGCATAAGCCGTAAGGCAATTTCCGCCGTCAAAGTCGGGATCCACGTTCCAATAATCCGAGACTGGATAACAATAGAATATGTTGACCCGGAAAAGATTGAGGGTGTTGATGATAGTAGTAACAATGGCGACCGTGTAAAGACACCGTATCTGCCATTGAATTATCGTGATGCGAAGGAAGAAGAAGCAAAGCGACATTCGTAGTGCGATTATACATGTGTAGGTAAAAATTCCCTCTGCATACATGTACTGTGTGGAATTAGATGATAGGTTATAGCTAATATCATGCTCTAAAGTCTTACTTTAAGTTGCATGGTGGCGTCTGGGAGACTTATGTCAATCTCATGAGCACCAAACCCATACAGGGACATCATGACACCAGTAACAGATGCTCCTCCGAATAATATCTTTACACGTTAGCTCCAATTTGATCCATTATGGTTATCAGTACTTACTGTAGCGAGAATTAGCAGCCAGTCATCAACTCCAAAGGATTTGGATATATTCGAACGAACATGAATTCGTCCAAGCACAGCCAAAACTGCTATGACTGACGTAACAATACTAAAGATCAGGAAGGTACTCCCACGTCGGCTTAGATCATTGAGTTGAAGCATCCTGTAGGCTGGTGTGACAACTTTGTGAAGTTGGGGCTCTAAAAAAGGATCAAGTGGATGGAAACAACTTCCGTGCTCGCAATCCTGGAACAACAATGTATTTAAGAGTTAATGATTGGCAAGCTAACGCGATATAACGGAGAAACCACAATCGCTTGTGTCTTAGATTCAAGGCCATCTTACTTGATCTACAGTTTCTGTCAGATATCAGTTTTGGTAGGCAACTCGCCGCTTACTTGTGCAAACTTCAACAACTGGCCCAGACCACGAAACGTACCGAGATTTAAACTTTGAAACGTATTGAGAAAACCTCTAACTTACTTTAATTTAGTCGACATTGTCCAGTTTGAGCCTCAACCCAGACTCAATATCAGGATAAGATCCGATGTATATCGCTTGAGGCATGCGTGCCGCACTGTAAATTTTCATACAGCCAGGACTTTCAAATTGAGCCTTCTGAGCATATCAATAAGCTTTATCCAAGAGCTTATGCACAGAGAGCAAATGATTACAATGGGGAGGGCGAGGCACTGGCGTTCAAGGAGGGTTGTTTCTATACAGGTGGAGGTTGGGAAACGCAACAGAGCTTGTATGATAGCCATATGTTTCTCACAAACGCATCAAGTGTTTGTCCTACTCGTGCAAAATGCTACGAAATACCGAGTTACACTTTGCATACAATTTTGACATGACCAAGTAGACTTTGTACTAATTTTTGCCTTCTTTGTTTTCAACCGAGCACTGAGCTGTGTGGCAAGAGCCCGTAGATGGGAGAAAAAAACTCTCCTGCACTTCAAATCTACAACTCTCTCATCCTTCCTGATTGTTAAAAAAGGCATCTATGCTTAATCTCGCCTCCTTACATCGTCGCCGTAAATAAGTAACAACATCGACGTCGTTGGTTTAAGCAGCCGGCTCTGCAGTGCAACATTGGCACTCAATCCATTTGATGTGCGACAGCTCTGTTTCGAAATTAGGTCTAATTGGTGAGGGAACGCTGGTGCACAATCTTTCGAAAGATCAGAAGCCTAACTTATTAGTTTGAGCTATTCCAAAGGATCATTTGTTGTTTTTGAAACCATTATCCCCGTCGTTGAATTTTGGTACAATGATGAACGAGAAACACACGAAGCAAGTACCCACCCACACTCAGCGCACGCCGGTAGCTCGAGGTGAGATATATCGTTGACAACTAACATAAACAGAGATCGGCGATCGTACCAGTCCAAGGGATTGGGAAACAATTTCATTCGATGTATGTGACCCATCGGCGGTGGCATCATTGCACAGATGTTGGGTTTGGCGTGGTGGGATATGCTCTCTTGAGGTCCCACTCAAGAGCTACTTCCAATGGGCGTTCCGTAAAGATAATGGATGAATTGTAGCTTTGTGGTCAAGTGTACAGGTAGGTGGTGGGGTTTTGAAACTATCGTAAAGTTTACTTTCAGGTGCTGAGGATACATTCTGGAATTGGCGCAGAGGAGTTGTGGGGTTCTTTGAGTGGCCTGGTGATGGCTATATGGTGTTTGGGATGGTATGGAGATGTACTGTAAGAATGAGTTGGAAGATTTTGACTGCCATGAAAGAGAGAGAGAGAAAGAGAAAGAGAGAAAGAGAGAAAGAGAGAGAGAGAAAGAGAGAGAGAGAAAGAGAGAGGGAGTTTACTTGCGAGGCTTGGGGGATCTTGAAGGACATAGTGTGAAAACGTTTGTTGGAAAGCATTAACAGCTAAAATGAAAAACTAGAAAAGAGAGAGAGACCCGGATAGGAAGGGACGGTTTCTCTCGGTGGTCAAGGTCACACCAACATGGGCGTTGGGGATATCGAGGAACACATTCAGAATACGCTATAGAGACAACTGCCAATGAAAAATAGAGGAAGAGATTTAATATATTAACCAGGTGCGGAGGAAAATCTGATCATTACACGAATTGATGAACTTCTGACGTGTAGAATTTTCACTTCTCGCGGAACCAGAGCCAGAGCCGGGACCACAGATTTCTGCCTGTCTGCAATGATCCTGGTGCAGCAGGTTTGAGCAACGAAGTCGTTCGTGGAGTATTAGAGTAAGCAAGATATGTCGACCAAGCCGATAGCTCCCTCGAATGCTCGAATCACCATTGTGCAATCGACCTCCTGCAAAGTAATATCGAGGCTGCATGGGAAAAGCCGCCAAAGCGTACTTTTGCAGTATTTCGACACCAGACACAGGATACCAGACCATGCTCCACAGCCCGCTGGAGCCTGAAGCATTCAAGAATCCATGAGCTCGGTGAGTGGTAAAAAGGACAGACAGTTGGCAAGGCTGCATGCAGGTGGATGTTGAAAACTTGCATCTCGATTTTCCTGTGCATGCCAGCTAGGGGGGTGGCATCAGAGAAGGCTTTTGAGATGAAAAACATCAATTGCACTGCCTCTCTTCTTTGGTCAAGCCCAGCAGGCAACGGCAACATTAAAGTAATAAACAGCTCTCTCTCTTTAAATGAGACATGTGCGACTCGCAGGTCCTTCAAAACAAGACTTCGCTTGTTATTGGGCAGAAGCTTCATCTTTTGCCATTATTTGGAAGTATTAGAGATGCTTCGGTGAAATAGGAGTCTTAATAATCCAAACCCCCTTCAACGCCATGTAGAACTTTACTTGTACTGTACTGGACCATTGATTGGCCCTTCGCTTGATAAAAAGTCAGATACCTGACAGTAGCGATGGGATTCTCGGTGAGAGGTGAGCGATATTCGACATGCTTCTAGCTGCTTTTCCCTGTCATGAATGACGGATGTTTGGGCAAGAAACCATATATCAAATGAAAAGAAGTAGAAGAAGAAGCAGCAGCAGACACAGAAAGATGATGGATGACATGGGGGAGGAAAGTAAAGTTCAATGTTTATTCCCCACACACCTTCGACTGCTGGGATCAGGCACCGCCACTTTAGGGCTGTTGATTAGCCTGTGGAGCACTGAACTCGCTGGTGTGGGCTGACTTGGGGGACGATCTGCCTTGTGGCATTCTTGGTGCGGCTCCTTTGCTACTCTGTAAGTCTTACCAATTTGCATGTCTGTTTTGGGGACCAAGAGCGAGAATTGACCGCCAGAATGATGCTGCTCCTGCTATGATGTCTGATGTGCTGTGTGTTTGGAGCCAGGCAGATCCGCCAGGAGAATCGCCCAACGCAGCGTTTCGAGTCCGGGGAGATCACAATTCACAATTTACAGCAGTATCCATTCAGGTGGTACGAGCAGCATTAGCAGCGAGCGAACAAGGCTCTCTCACTCCCTTTTGCTCTGTGATCTCTAAACTCCGTGTCGCTACAACTTCTGTTTGGCGTCCGGACTACGCTTATCTTAGCCGAGAATCGAACAGCCCCCCCCCTCGCAAACACGCTTCACAACTCCCATCACCCCAACCCCATCTCCATGCCCGACGACGACATTGTTGAAGAGCCTTCCTTGAAACCTGCGCGCCAAATCGTCTCCAACATATAGCTTCTATACTTGCGCGACTCTCCCGAGTTTCTTCTCCCTGTCTGCTCACCTCCTACTACTTACTCTACCTCCCTGCTATTCCTAAGCTTCGTTTGGTCTTTCAGCTCCTGCTCCGAAGCGCGCATCTTTCCTCCTCCTCCTGCTCCTCCTCCTCCTCCTCGACGCACTTCCTTTGTCCTCCATCACATTTGTCTCCCAAGGCTGCAACATGACCTTGCCTACGACTCGTTGATCGCATTCCGGACCTACCTGCAACTCTCTCCCCCCTTCCCGTCGTCACTACTCGGTACATACATAGCCTCCTACCCCCCCGTCACACAAATGTCTTCCACCTTCAATAATTCTACTCCTCCATCCGTCGATGCTTCACGCTCACGAGAATACGTCGACGACTTTGGCTTGCCTCAACAGACCCTGTCACAGGCCGAACTCAACCTGCTGTCTCCATACAACTCGCAAACCCTAAGCAGCTCGACCAGCCCCTCATACAACATCCACAGCACACCGGCCGGAAGTCTGTCGGAATACAGCGCATACCAGCCGAGTGAGCTCAGTGAAGCAGAGGATCCATTCTTCGGTGTGGACTTTGACGCAGGTGTGACCCGAGTCGACTCGTTATCCTCGACGCTGTTCGCCCAGGCATACCATTCTATACAGAATAACCAGAATAATCAGAGTAATAATCCACCCCTCGCCAACTCATATTCCGAACCCGAGAATAACGATATTCCGGAGCCAACGAGTGCAACGACTTCAACATATCCTCTCAGTCCAGTGCACAGTAGTATTGCGAATACACCATCGCCCCAGCCCGGATTCAATGAGCTAAAAACGAATTCGACCATCACGCAGCACGAGCTCCAAACAGACTTATACCACACACAACACCCCACAGGCAATCCGCCTCCCGTGCAATTGCCTTCGACGGTCCAATTGACCCCCGATCATAGCGGAAGTAGTCGTTCAAGCGAGGAAGAATCCGAACCTGGCAGTATGAGTCGCTCAGGACAAAGTCCACTAATAGCCGTGTCGCAATGGGAGCACATGCACCCGGAACATCATCCTGATTACTTCTCACAGACTGGACGCAAAAGAAGCGCCAGCAATGCCCATGATCATAGCGGTCCCCTACCAGTCCATGTGGACCGAGATGAAGATGGTGCGTGGCGGCCTGATGCGGTGACTGGCCAAGCAGGCATAGATCCGGAATCTCGAAAGGACATCTCCAACACGCTGGTGCCAAATCTGAAAGAAGCCGAGGAACAACGAAGAATTGACAGTACCAACCTGGACATTCAAGAGTGGAGGTCACAAGCAGACAGTCACAATCCTGATGAAGATGAGCTCAAAGATTCCTATTTTCCTCTAAATAGCCATATTTGGGAAAATAAAAGGACAGGCCGTCAGGTTGATGTAGCTGACATCGCTCCTGCGGACGATGATGCTGTTAGCGACACAGAAAATCGACCACTTGACGGCCAAGTCTATTACAACTTCAAGAACGTGGCTCCTAATGATGTGGACTTCCGCTTGATGCACCAGTCTCGACATTGGAGCGATGCACCTATGATGCCGCGCATCACGAGGTCCAACTTCCAGCAACCCCCAACATCAATGGATGCCATGAGGCGCTTCAACGAAATGTCTGATGCACAGTCAATCCTTTCTCGAGCAGCCACATGGGGAACTCTTCGCACGCGCCGTCACAGTGACCCAAGTGTAGCCGACTGGGAGTCCGTTGCAGACGGTAACTTTCTCAAGAAGCTTTCAATTAGCAAGCCAAAAGAGACCGGGCGGAATCGCAGCAACAGCATCTTCGATCAAGGTCTCGACCGATTGGCGAACTTTGCTCGGAAGAGGAGCGATAGCAGACTCAAGCGTGCCCGCAGCGCTGTGAACATCCCGGACGAAACCCAGAATTCCGTCGATCCCAGGAAGAACAGTCAAGATACTCTTGCGCCGCCACCACATTCGTCCAACAGCTACAGTAACAGAACTGCACCAAACATCAATACTACTATAGCTGCCATGGCTGGTATGGCTGGCACCATTGCAACCACTCACAGACCAAGTGGCTCGATCAGTGGGCCAACCATGTCACCCAAGAGTCCGCTTCTTGGCCTCACATCCATGATTAAGCGTGCAAGAAGTAAGAGCGAACTGGGTTCGCAAGAAAAGGCAAACCAGCCAGGTATTGCTGGTATGTGGAGAGGAGCAGGAGGACCCCCCGTGGCAAAGCCAGCATCTGTTCCGTCCGCTCCAATTCCGGCTCCTATTGCGCAAGAGGAGCCTCGACAACCAGAGGAAAAGGATTTACTAGAGGAAGAAGACGACGACGATGATGAACTAGGGGAGGAAAATGACATGAATGTGGAAGAGGAACTCAACCCAATTGTGCCGAATTATGAAGGCTTTAAAGCCCATGTCAGGCGACTCAATCCTGACATGGAACATCGATATAACTGGCTGGTCAGCAGAGTCGCCCATCAACAGGAAATCCGCTACAAAAACTTGCTGGAGATGCGTGTCAAGCACTCACAGGCAGTTAGTCAGCGGGCTTGTCAGGCAGGTCGACACTGTATTGCTCTAGGAGGCAACGCTACACTTCTCGATGCAAAGGGACATCCGAGGGAGCCAGAGCGAGGCGTCCAGGGATTACAGATTGTCACAGATCTGGGTCATGAATCCGACTCCAACCCAGGAGAAGGAGCTCTCAACGACGAGACCTTTCCGCAGGGTGTACCAAAACCTCCAACCAAGAATCTTCCTGCCGAGTTTGAGTGTCAACTATGCTTCAAGGCGAAAAAGTTCCAGAAGCCATCGGACTGGACAAAGCATGTCCACGAAGACGTACAGCCCTTTACATGCACGTACGACAAGTGCAAAGAGCCAAAGTCTTTCAAGAGAAAGGCTGACTGGGTCCGGCATGAGAATGAGAGGCATCGTCATTTGGAGTGGTGGGTGTGTCAGGTTGATGATTGCAGGCATCCTTGTTACCGCAAAGATAATTTCCTCCAACATCTGGTTCGTGAGCATAAGCTACCAGAGCCGAAGCAAAAGACAAAGGCTGCAATCAAGAAGGCACGCACTGCAGAGATGGCTTGGATCATGCTTGATCAATGTCACCACGAAACTCAAAATCGACCTCAGGACGAGCCTTGCAAGTTTTGTGGAAAGACTTTCGCCACGTGGAAGAAGCTCACAGTACATCTTGCCAAGCACATGGAGCACATCAGTTTGCCTATCCTCCGACTGGTCGAAGCCAGGGTTGTGGATGCAGATACCATCATCAGTCCTATCGAACAAATCATCACTCCAATCACGCCAGCCAAATTAGAGCACAGTCCATTCAGTATGAATAACATCTCGCCTCACAACAACATGGGCCAGTTCCAACCCTTCGATCAACGTTCTTACTATGGAAACCCTGTCCCAGCTTCAAACTTCGTGCCATCTCAAATACCACAGCAGATGTTCAGTCACAACATATACCAAAACAATTTCGGAAATCATTCAATGGAACAGACTCGTGGCTTTCACTCAATAGGGCCCAACACCATGAGCCATGTAGATCATACCCGAGGTTTCGGTTCGATGGATTCAAGTTTCACTCAAGTGAAGATTGAGCAGTCTCGTGGTTTTGGGTCAATCGACTCCAACTTCCAACAGATGATACCCGACCACAACTTCAACCAGCTTGCTCAAAACGGCTACCCGCTGCCACAGCACACAATGGGCCAAGGGTTCTCAAGCGCACCTGCCGTCTCGGGTTATCAGACAGCCAATATGCATGTCAGCGATGGCGGATACGATTTCAACCCCATGACCGTCAACGCTCCACATCCCTACGATCCTCAAGTTCCCATGAGCCGCGCTCCAGGCAGTGGGTCATCCTATGGTCACCACTCCCCTCAGAACATGGGTCAACCTTACAACAATTACAACAACCAATGATCTATTCTACCTCTTTCTTTCAGCATCGTTGGCGCTCGTTTTCTTCTTTGTTCTTGTATCGAGCGGTAGCGGTAGCGGTTTGCGGTGGCGTCAAAATTCTCCGTTGTTCGAATTTTTTTTTCCACCCCCAGTTTTTAGATACCATTTTAACGAAACCTCTTTCTTTCTTTTGATTTCGACCAATTATTGATGTTTACGCTCTCCCTCTTTTTTGTGTGTGTGTTTGTGTGTGTGTCAAGAGAAATGAAACTTTGGGGACTTATGATTGTGATGGTGGTTGCGTTTTTTTATGGAATGGGGTTTTTGGTTTTGGTTTTGGTTGGGTGGGCAAACGGCCATGGCGATTTATGAGTAGCATGAAATCATAGTTTTAGCTTGTTCAACAATATATATGGCATCTTCATTATTCAATTGTTGTGTGTATGTGTGTATGTATGTATATGTGTGTCGGTCGGTAGCCAGTGCCAAAAGAAGGAATTTTATTCACCGACACATCACGTAGGGCAGGTGAGGAGTTCAAATAAATTTCCTGGTACTGCTACTGTCGATTATCAGGATGTTTGCCCTTATGATACCTGAAGTCAGCATACATCAGTCACGTGGATGCCCTGATGAGTCATCTAGCGTGTTCGGTCCCTCACTGTAAATAGCTTGCACTCAGAACATCACCTATGGAATTATTATGCTTATGAACCACTACACTGTGCCACCTAAATGCCTTAAATGTGACTGACACTTATAATTCTACAGCTACTATTCTTCAATTTGGTATCTCATACAAAAGAGCTCCAAAGTATTAAGACTACCTAGGGCAATAGTAGCCGTGCTACGCATAAATAAATACCTAGGTAGGCTCGCAACACTCAATTTTCCATTTTTTTTTTATGTATGTGAGCGTGTGCATGTGCATATGTGAATACCGATATTGTGAAAAAAGTACTCCCTCCTCTCCCGAACAAAATACACAATCTCAGAAAGGGCCTGATTGAATTCAATAATACAGCGAGTCCCTAAAAGAGATTGTCATAGAGAGAGGGAGGGGGGGGGGGGGGGGGGAGAAGTTGCGAGTACTGTACAACATGGAAAGAAACAAAGAGAAAAAGGTAAGAAATGAAATATCATTCCCAATTTTCATTATCGTCGTCGTTAATGTAAGTCATCGTTGTCGTTGGTCATGTTATTTTGGTGCAGCTGCGTTTTTGTTAGCTAGATGGTGGGGTGTGAGAAGGGATTTGTAGTAATCCTGTGTATGTAAGATTACTTACTTTGCGTATAAATGGTGTTTTTTGTTTTCGTTAGAGCCATTAAGAGATAAATTAAGGAAGATAGGAATGAATGAGTGACTCTGCTGATAACATCACCACCCCCTAACTGCCTCGCACTCTCTCACTTGCCAGAATCTCTCATCCGTTTTTCAAACTTTTTCACTCGAATCACTTCCTCTTTTTTCGTCTTCTTTCTCTTTCTTTCTCACCGCACTTCCTTCATCCGTCCTCCTCCCTTCCCCAAGCCCCAATTAGAAAGATCCAGAGTCACCCCCCCCAAAAAAACATTCGAGCATGTTTTTCATCTGTCTTACTAACACACCTGCAGATCACACGGAATACAGTACACAGTACACAGAGTGCATAACGCAGATGATGTGTGTGATCTCGTATATGTAAAATTTATGTGCTGTTTTTGTTCCGGCTCTGTGGTCATACTGTAGGGTGGTGGAGGAGGAGGAGATGGTGGTTGTTGTATATTCCATTTACTGGTTGCGGGGTTTGGTAGAGGGATTAGAGGGATTAGAGGGGTGAGTGGATGGAGAGGCGGAGAGAGTGTTAGGGTCAGAGATTGAGTAATTGGGGAGAGGGTATGAGAGGTTGGATGAGGTATGGAGGATTCAGTTTTAGATACGGTAGGTAAGATATGTGTTTCGATGTTTGATGGGCGAGATTTCGATGAGTTTGGATTTTAGAATTGGTGGCATAGGTAGTGGTGCTGTAGAGTAAGGTACCGACTGCATCTGCAGAGAAACAGTATGTCAGCATCTAATCTGCTAGACTAACCCTGGAATACATGTACAGAACATGTACATACTCCAATACTTGCAGGATAAAAAAAGGAGAAATCTACTTCCAAGTATGTCACTTACACTTTGTGTTCAGTATCTCGAGCTTGGCATAGCATCATTAGGTTCAGGTACAAAAGTTTCCTGACCGGGAGATAGGAAGATAGGATCACCAAGGAACTATACCTAGCCAAGTCAGAGATCAGATTCAACATAAAATATGTGTGTTGGGACCCACGTGGATGAAAGGGATTGTATCGTTGAGGTTTTTCTTTTTAGGAATTTCGCCGCCTTTAAAAGGGATGATATATCGTGTCGTGGGGGTTGTGAAGGCTGCTGCGGCGTCGATCATAATCGTCATTTTTTTAGTTTTGTTCTGTTGTTTGAGTTGGAGAGGTGACTTGGGAGGTGACTTGGAGGTGACTTTGCAGCTTCGGCGAGAGCAACGTCAGCCACGAGGGGATTGCCGAAGGGAAGAAGCCTTTCTACACTATCAAGTGAGAGAAAGGTGCGCCATTGAACAATCAGGCGAAATGCAAATTACTGTTCCAAGCAAACAATGATTGCCTTTAGATGGGTGGAACACAAAACTATCGTCAAAACTAATCTTTTCTTTACTTGGCTATCAATTCGCTTGAATTGCTACCTCGCAATTTCACCTTAAACGCAAATCACGAAATTAAAAATTAAACGCGTAAACGCCACGCCTGCTTCAACACGCAGAACAGATCAAATGCAACAGATTCCCATTCTGGAAGCTAAAATACAGCTGCAAATGAGGCTTTCTACCTCCGTCATCCAATTATGGTGACATGGAAGAAGCCATCAGAAATTTCATCATTCGTCAACCCATCAAATATAACACCTGGTGTTGTCCCTTTTGCTCGCCGGCATAGGTATAACAACTAAAATAATGAATGAAACGTCCAGCGTACACCCATCCCCATTCATACTGAGTGTGACATTCTGTTTCCGTCACTCCATAAAACGCCATAAAGCACCGCAATAAGCGCTATATCAAGACAAGGCAAAACAGCCATCGCTCTATTTAGTCCATGTAGAAGTCGCCCTTCAGAATACGCTCTTGCATTGCATCGGGCTTTCTTGGGGCAGGCTTCCTAGCAGGAGCGGCAGGGACAGCAGTTGGTGGGGCTGCCATCTCACTGACGCTCTTGGCTCTATCATGTATCGGAGCTGGCTTATTGAAGTTTGGAGAGGTCGAGAAGGAAGGTCGTTGATTCTGAGAGACGGAGCTTTCGGCTCGTGATTTTAGTTGATCGGACCAGTTGAAGCCACCGCCATCACCTGTTCGTACAGAAGCGAAGTCAGAAATTGTTCTGGGCTTTGATTGCATGCTTGCCTGATATGCTGTATCATTTGGAGAGTTCAAACCCGCACCTCGAGAAACAGAGCCAGCGCGAGAACTTCGCGGGCCCGACGGAATGCTGGGAAGAGTAGGTTCTTGAGCAGTAGTATAAACGGGTTGTCTACCGGTTGCCCCAGGGCTTCCACTTGTTCTCACAGTACGGAGAGCCTGTGCCCCAAACGACATTCGACGAACAAAGGGCGTGTTTGGGTTGCTACGGCTTGGGCCATCATCATCATCGATCGCATTCTCGTCGATGGAATCTGAGCCAGCAGTCGAGACGCTTCCTCGTCGGCCGCCGAATGCGAATGGCGAGTTTTGGGTAGGAGAAGTTCCGGACAAGCCGAGCGTGCTGATCGACATACGTCGACGTTGATCTTGTGTTGCAGAGGCGATAGCGCCCGGGAAGGGAGCGGGCGGACCGCCGGCGATGCTATTGGACCGACCAAAGAGGTTGTTGAAGGTAACGGAGGTGACGGAGCTTCGACGAGGTCGATTGCCGCCTTCTTGAGGGGAGCCGGAGTCGATGCTATTGTTGTTGTTGGACATGGTGGATGATGGGGAGTGTTCGTGAGGGAAGGGCGGGTAGTATGTAGGTATAGACTTGTGTAGGTATAATCCGCGGCTGCCCTCTTCAGCTTTGGAGTTGTTGTGATTGTTTTCTTTCCAATGGGTCGGTTCTTTGTTCGATTGGAGTTGGTCTTTAGGTTGGGTGTGTTCTGGGGGATACCACAGCAGGGCAATCTGTTCTTTGTTTCCCGGTGAAGTGGGAGATGTAGTGAGCTGCGATTGGATTGGAGAGATGGAAGGATTGATGAGGTTTTGTCGATGTGCAGCGGGAGAGTCGATGTGTGAGTAGATTGGGGGGGTTGAGTGCGAAGAGGAGGAGAAGGGGGGTGGTGGATTGTTTATATGGTGGTGTGTTGTGTTGAGTTGAGAGTCAGGTTGAAGAAGTTCGAAGGGAGGGAGGGAGGGGAGGGAAAGATAGACGATGGGGACGGGAGCACGGGCCCCAATACTCAGAGGGGAAGCGGAGGGAGCTCTGTCATTCGGCCAATAGCCGAGCTTGGCAGGCTGGGCATGTGGGGAAGCAGCTAGGGGCGGCCTCGTCCTCTCGGCGACTCAGCAACACCCAAACCAACACCCAAAGCCCGACCACGACCAGGACAACCCCCTCCCCCTTCGACTTTCCACACACCACCCACCCTCGCAAGAGACCACGTCGTTTGTCCTGGCCTGCACATATCTGTTTGCGAAGTATATCCTCATTTATTATTTCAAACAACATCATTCTTCGAAGTCAACGGCAACACACAACACACAACACACTCCACCATCCCCAATCCACACCCTTTGCATGCATCGAACCTTCGTCAAAGGCCGTCTCATGCAAACTTTCTTGACTCCCAAACAAATCAACTGCCGAGACCACCCACCCACGACCACGACCTCTCGCTTCTCAACAAACGTACAGAGTACAAAAAACAAACTTCCTGACAAGCAACGACCCTCATGGAGCTTACGCACCTCCTAAATCCGTTGCTCCCAATAGGTCACCAACTGGGGCACCAAAGGCCAATCCACGCCATGCATTTACGGTGTTGTGGAAACCCAAAATGCCTATCGTTACAGTACTGCACAACTTGCCACCCACCTGCAGCGTTTGACAATTTAGGCGAAGCTTCCCCGGACTTGAATGGTTCGAGATCTCCTCCGAGAAAGCCATATCTCCCACCATCCTGTACAGTACGTCGATGTATGCATAGCCTGACGCCTTTGTCTGTCCCCTCAACGAGTTAGTGCATCTCGGCTGCCTTGTTGTCTTCTATTTCCAAATCGTATCTATCTTTGTTGATCCTGCATTTACACCTTAGCCATTACAACTTCATTCAGGCAAAGTAAATTTGGTTTGTGGTTGCTGTACTTCAAAGTACGAGTACATGCGAGTATCCCATTTACCCTGTGACATGAGTGCTGATCATCGAATTGCTCTTGAAGATCCCAAGCTTTTCCGGTAAGGATGGCCTAGTCCGAGACGCACCCTTGCATGCAACCCCTTACTCATGGCCGAATCCTATTTAGCAACATGGGCTTTGCTTCTCCAAGGGCCGTTCTGTTTACATTTCGCTTCGCAAATTAAAGATGTCATTGCATACGTCAGAACAGCCGCCGTTTGACCACAACTGATACCTATTGCTGGACATATCGAGTATGTCTCACGTCGCCTTCATGCTTTTCGAGTTATTCTTTTATGCATCCTGTCGATCAGTTGATGCTTTTACTGTTATTACATCCATTAATTATCCTGGGTGTGGGAAGGGATCCTTTGTCACAGAGATACTGTGGTCGTCAAGGTGTCCACGTCAGCTGACTATCTTGAGCTTGAGAATCTTCCCATGCAGAACTCGAGAATCTCCAAGATTCAAAGTCATGCTTGGATCACATCCAACGTCTTTGTCCATTTTACATTTTGTATACCTACCGGTTCCTTCGCGGACATGTCCAGCAAACGATCCGAGAAGCAATTTCGCGCACCTCATCGTTTCATGTGTTTGATAAACGGGTCCTTGTTCGTATGAAATCGAAATACATCAACAGATCTAGGACAGGTAACACCACGTTCAAAGGTCCTTGAAGCAACTACTATTGCTCTCTCTGCAGTCGATTTGGGTACATTAGACTCTATACATGTACTTCCTTTGGGGAGCTCGATTTTCGTTTGACAGCGTTAATGAGCAAACCAACTTCGAGTTTCCCCGTCGAAGATATGGGAAAGAAGAAATACGTGATACACAGGAAATGCAATCTTCCTTTTCTAGGGTTTGATATGAGATGCAAGAAAAACTTTGCTGAAAAAACCAAATTCTGATGCCTTGACTTTGGTATCTACTCTTCATCTTTAACATCGACTTTCTGAGCTATTTCTCCAAACTTCGCTTCGTTCTAGATATCAAACACTTCAGTCTATCAATTTCACTTTTGATGTATTTTTGTGGGTTCTTTCACTTTACTTTCTCTTCGCAGCAACCTAATCTACGACATCCTCCACCTTCCTTTCGCATTTGGCATCTCCCACTTTCTTCTCGACAAAATCCTCCCGATACATCTGAACACCGCCCTATTCAGTAACGAGAAATTTCATCATCAAGGAGCATTAGTTGTTTCCCAAACGGAACAATGGCTGATCAGAACGACCATCCCTCGAAGCGTAAGAAGCTTTCGGCAAACGAGAACATAAACCCCACCAAAGCTCCAAAGGGTCCTCCCAAGTTTGAGTAAGCTCTTGGACCATCCAGTTTTTTAATACTTAAGCACAAGGGACTAACTATTGGGTGGTGACCCGAGCGCCATTGTTAAGTTTCTGATCGGCCCAGACAAGGTCGAATTTTACGTCCACAAGTCTCACGCCTGCCACTATTCCCGCGTGCTTCGAGTGGCTTTTAACGGACAATTCGTTGAAGGACAGACTCAAACATACATCCTTGAAGACGTTGAGCCTGCTGTGTTTAATTGGGTTTTCCAGTACTTCTATGGTCAGAAGTTGGACTTTCCCGACATCACCGACGAGGACGATGACCTGTCTGAGGAGAGTGTCGAGAATTTAGACCGACTCTGGGTCCTGGCGGAGGAGTTCATGATGCCGGAGCTTCAAAACTTAGCAATAGACCAGATTGTTGAGCGTGAAGCCCAACAAGGGTTGATTGCTACCCGCCCCTTCTATTATATCTACGAGAATACAGTAGCGGAAAGCCAGCTTCGTAGGCTGGTTGTCCATCAAACATTTTATTTGGATCCACCGCTCTACCTACAGAATTCCAACAATTTCCCACGACAATTCTTACTCGAACTCGTTACTCTGATGGGGGATGTCTACTTTGGAGATCCAGCACCGACAATCAAAGCGAGTGATTTCTATGTCCCCGTCGAAGAATCTTAAGAGTCAGTCAGTCACACCAATTCCCGCCAATTCTCAAGACTGTGAGCAGCACGCTAAATCTTTTCAGACGAACATGGAGTGTTAACGCGAGATCTTTCGATATCACAGCTAGACCTCTCAATCTAGGGGTATTGATCATCAATGAACCAGTACACATCTCGACCACGAAAGAACTCAAGTAAGGGCAAGAGGAGATTTTGATGGAAAGCATCACATGGGCACACCTTTTTTTTCGTAAGCCGTTCCAACCAACTTGCCTGGAAAGGGGACTGACTTACTCTGACCCTTCAGCAAAAGTTCTTCGTCTGCTATACCACACCCCACTAGCCCTCAGCTTTCATCGTTCCCCTTCAGAAAACATGTCAAAGCATGTCTTCCCTCATTTACAACTGCATTTTAGCATTCCAAATAATCGAGAATTCAAAACACATCCTGACCTCGTTGACCGATGCCTACTAGTGACAAACTATCTCGCGATTTGTCTTTTCAACCTTTCTCGTCAGCTGCTTTATGACATTGCACATTCTGATCTTGTCATTCCTTCTTATATTTCCCTATATAGCGTTAAAAAGGCTCCTTTCTTTTTACAACTTCTCTCCATCAATCCTCTTCCGTAACTTTGCAATATCAACAGGTGTTGTTTTGCAACATCCACCAACATAAACCGCCGTCCACAATCCCCGTTCCCTCACTCGCGAGATGATATCGAACAACGTTTCGTCCCATGAGATCTATATTGTTTAAGGGAGTTCTCGTCAGCAAAATGTTCTCGTATTTTTTTAACATTTCAAATAACTGCCGACCATATGGAAAGGAAAGGCTTTTTATTTTTATTTTAGCTCTTACCTCGCTCTCTTTCTCTTTCTTCTCCCATGTTTTGGTGGTGGTGTTGTAGACTTCGCCGTTCGTTCCATCCTAAATATCACAATCTTTGAGTTAGCTTGCTGTACTTTGTCTTTCACACAGAGTACTTGGAATCTTCTCAGACAACAACAAGACCAGTAGGCAACATCCCAACCCTAAGGCTAAAAACTTGATAAAAGAAAATAGACAACTCACCGGATAAACCACCAAAGCAGGCCACTCCTCCATCTCCCCTCTCACCACCATCTCCTTCACAGCATCCTCAAACTCCCCAATCAACGCCTCCACCTTCGTAATCTTTGTACAATTAAATCCAATCCCCATCGGTACGGGCAAGGGCAAGTCACCACTCTTCCCTCCACCACTTCTTCCCAACATCTTCCCCACAACTTCCCTCACACCACTCCCATCCGGCAAGGTATTTCCCTCTCCAGGAAAGACACAAGCGGTCCAAAAATCCTTCTTGTTCGTCTTCTCCTCCTCTGTGATATTCGCATTATTTGCGACACCTCTTGAGATTGAGCCCATGACTTCCCTCACAGCCTCAATCTCATCAAGACGTGGAATAGTTTCGAAAGCAATTATATCGATATCATCCCAACATTGCTTTCTCTCTATCCTCTCTTTCTCCTCCACGACTGCTTTCTCTTCTCCCTTTCCATCTCCCTCGCCATCTCCTTTTCCAACAATAGGATGAATATGCGTAAAGACGTTCAATCTCTTCAAATGCCACTCTGCCAACTTGACAGCATTATCATGCTCATCATCATACTTCCCCGAATACTCCTGTCCTGGGATCATAGTCGCACCATACGGACCCAAACTTAAGGCTACTTTCCCTTTCTTCTTTCCCCCTCCAACACCACCACCACCAAAACTCTCCCTCCCAACCCCAACCCCCTCCTCAACATCTCCCCAACAAGCCCCTCATCCTTCACCCCAGAGAGCCTAAACCCTTCAAAAGAAGCCTGATACGTATCCGTGAGAATGACATCCGCACCGGCACTCACAAAGGCCGTTTGAGCGTGCAAGAGCGTTTCAAGACCGCTGGGCGTGAGGAGGAGATCTGTTGACCAGAGAGGATGCGCTTGGGTGAATGTGAGGGAGTAAGGGGGTGTGGTGAGGGTTGTGCCGAGGCCGCCGTCGAGGAGGTGGATGGGTGGTTTAGTAGGTGACATTGTTTTTTGTAATACTTTTGGAGGGGAGTGTGAAGGGTGCTGGTTTGGTTGATGATTTTGTTGTTGCTGTTGTTTCTGATACTGTATGAGAACCTGAAGACGTCTGGTTGGATTGGGGTGTTTTAAATTTGAGGTGGATAAGATATAGAGAGTTGAGTTGATGTGGGATCTCGAGAATGGATGCGAGATATAGATGAGTTTTCCGGGTTGTTATTCCGAAATTGACTTCTCTCACTGGGGAGGGAGTGAAATTGATCAAAATACGATAATCTCCGCTTGACAGGTTGCCTAATGTGATGCTGAGATTTTGTGTGATCGCGGCCGAGAAGATTCTGTGTTGTTGTTGTGGGTCTGTGACAGATCTTCCCCGCAATTTACACTTTCTTTGAACATATGCCGCCATTCTTGCGATTTTATCTATCTGGAATGAATCAATCTTACAATTTAATTTCGGCTTTGTTTTATATCGTATTTTATTTCTTGGCTATTCTACTACCTATCTATCGCAGGTGCATCGCTTCAATATAACGTCTTATACCCAGTCCCAAAAGAGCCTTCCAAACCATCCCAAAAAGTATCATTTACCCCACAATATCACTCCATCAACGCCGAATTCCTCCTAGAAAACCCCATTATCATCTTTCTCCCTACCTTTACACCCAAACCTCTCAGATACCAACCGCATGACTGAAAACCTTCGCAGCCAACTGACTCAAAAGCCGACTCTTGTCCGCCACTGGCAGTTCCTGAAAAACAGCATACACACTCTTTCCCTTCGCATCCCTCACACTCCCCAATCTATTCCCCGCCACCGCACCAGCCAACATACCCGGGAAATTCGCAACAATGAATCCCATCGCACCTCCACTCAACCCCCAACTACCGACCAGAACTTACCCGTGGGAGTCCCACCAACTCCAGCCATCCCCTCCTCCTTCAACATCTCTTCAAATACATCCCCAAACTGCTCGCTCTCGAACCGTTGTTCCTCAGCTGGATTATTGGTTTTGGTACCGAAACCGAAGGAGGACCAGGGGAAGGAACCACTTGTGCGCGCGTTTGGTCCTGGGTCGGGAATATCGTCGTCGGTGTCGGTGTATGCTGTCGAGGCTGAGGATGCGCCAGAGCCGAAACCATGGTAGACTCTTGCGGCGTCGTAGTCGCGGCGTCGAGAAGGCTCGGACAGTGTATAGTAGGCGTCGTTAATGAGTTGGAATTTGCGCGTTCGTTCAGGACGTTCCGGGGAATCGACTGGGACTCGATCGGGATGAGTTTTGAGCGCCGCGCTGGGAGAGGAGAGGTGGGTTAGTTGATTTGGTTATTTTATTGTTTGTTTGTTGGATATGGTGATGATAGGGAGAGTGCATACCGTTTATAGGCGTCGCGGATTTCTTGTTGGGTTGCGGTGGAGGCGATGCCTAGGACAGCGTCTGTGAAGCGGTTAGTATTGGGATTCGAGAGATGGAGGGGCTTACGTTTACTTACAGTAATCTGTTGCAGAAGGCATGTTTGCGATATCTTTCTTCTCTTTTGTTTTGAGGGGTTATAAGATTATTAAAGAATAATAGAAGAGGAGGAGAATGATGGCAGAAATGTCGAGTTGAAGAGGAAGGCCAGCTGGCTAGACTTTTGGACTCGTCGTTGTGAATGATCCATCGGAGGGACTAAAAGTGCGTCATGAGTGTGGCGGCGCAAGTCCCTTCACTAGCCACACACATTATCCCTGTCTTCCTTGGCAGATATTTCACTGAGGACGACTCGGAGCAAATACTCCCAGACTCCCAACTCACCAAGCTTGTGATAGCGGAGGATTATTTATCATTTCAAAGATCAAACAATTGTGAGAAACTCCTGAACATAGGAATTGTGGCAAGGCCTGAAGTATATATTAAGGGCAATAACAATACAAAATAAAGAATATGCTTTTATTCTGCTCTCCAACTTTTTGTTTCTTCTAATAATGCATTAGGACTACCCAAATGACCTTTTTTCGATGCTACAAATCAACATATCTTACATAACAAAGCATGCAAAAAATGAAGCAAAAATGAGGTAAAGTAGATATCTGTCGTGATCTATCTTCCTTTGGAACTCTTTTTTCTGCGTAGGACCTTGCCATCGCCATTTTGAGCGGTGGTCTTGCCCTTCTCCAATACCTCAAAGTCGTCGGCGCCTGAGCTACTTCCTTCAGGGACTTCCTCTTCCTCGATATCAGAATCGAACTCGACGGTCTGCTTCTTGCCGAAGACACGGCCAACGGTGATGTTGAAAGCCCAGACTGGAAGACGGCAGAGAGCGGTATCCTTGATTGTCGGTCTGGCGAGCTCGTTGGGCTACCTTGATGTTAGCAATTGAAAGAGCATCATACATAGAAAGAAGACTTACGTCAAGTAAGTATTGCTGAGTATCGCCGTCCTCATCTTGTCCCTCGAGGTAGACATTGCCAGCAGAGTCAACAACCAAGATTTTACCATTCTCGGCAACAACTCGCTTGCGAGGTCCAGTGGATTCGGTAGGAGTTCCGGCAGGAGAGGCTTTGGCAGCCTTGATCTTCGACTTGCGATCTGGCTTCTCCTTCTTGGTCTCCTTTCCTTGCATACGACGCTGTCTTCGGTTCAAGGGCTGAAGGTTTCCATCTGCATCCTCGGAAGTAGGACCGGTTGGTGGAGTGGATGTGCCATCCAAGCCAGGAATATTCAGGTTCTCTCCCCAGGCAGCGCGGCGTGCGAACTTGATGTATCTACCAACAAACTCCTGCTGTCTTTTCCAGCTCATGTAGAGGGCAATCCAGTGTATTCCACCACCAAGGAAGATGAACAATCCGGTAAGAACCGTCCCAAGACCAGGTCGGAATCGCGCATAGAGGTAGGCCCCGCCCTTCCACTTAGGGAATCCATTGGACAAGAAGTGATCATAACGTTCTCGTCCGGCTCCTCGAAGGATATTGGTGACCAAACCCAAGCGCGCGAATCGATCGGTGGCAGCTTTGGCAGTCGCAGCAATCTCAGCTTGAGAAGGACCCTTGTTCACATGAACGCCTGGCTTGCCACTTTTCTTCTGGCCTTTGCCCGTGGACTTGTCGGCAATGAATTGCTGCTTGACCTTGTCGGGATGCAGCAAGCGTGCTTTCTTCTTGTAGGCCTTGTTGATATCGTCCTGGTTGGCGGAGGTGTTGATGCCCAGGAAGTCGTAGAAAGAGACACCAGTGCCTTCAGAAGCTTCTACCTCGTCGCGCAAACGAAAGATTTCCTGATCTAGGAGAGGTTTGGGAGCAATTAGTTATGACCACGTTGTCAGAGTCGGGCACCCAAAGGGCGGATTGAGGACGATTGGGAGGGGATTGGGGCCAGCATACCTTCTTTGCTCCACGCAGCCACAACTGTGACGGTGGCCAGCAGACCGACAGTAAACAGGGAAAGCTTCATGATGGGAGAGTGTGGGTTGGGTCGCGATGCTTCACCGCAACGGGGGGTGGGGAGGAGAGAGAGAGATCTGAATCGGAGATGCTTTCTCTGGTGTCTTGTTCGCTGGAGACTCGTTGATGCCAGCACGACTTTTATTTATTTTTGTGGTCCCCTGGCCTGCGGCAGCTGGGATTAGGGAGGGAGGATTGAGGACTGCCGTAGCGGCTACACTAGGAGAGGTTAAAGGGAGACGGACGCCTTTTTTTGCCTTGTGCAGCGCAACGCAGCGCTGGTGCATGACATCGACCTGGGCGAGTAGTATAGTGTGTGTGTTTGTGTGTGTGTGTTGGTGTTGTTATTTCCAATGGTTCTGTACCAGGGCAGCAAAAAGGTGGTGCTGGGGGTCCAGACATGATGTACAGTCATTCTTTCAACTTCACTTAACTCCGTATGGGCGTATGAACATGAACGTGCCACGAACAAACGGGGGGTTTTCTATTATGTGCGTTGTATGTACAGTAACATAGAAAGCTGCATTGGCTCTCCCAGTTTCTGCGTTTCTGCCCCTCTTCTGGTGGCCCCCATCTTCTACTTCTTGTTCTTCTTCTTCTTCTTCTTCTCCTTCTTCTCCTCTGCCTCTCTTTCTTCTTCATATTTATTATATATTTCTTTCTTTATTCCTTCCTTCTGTCTTTCTTTCTTCCTCCAAATCTCCATTCCTATCAAGCCACCTGAGAAAGCAATACCATGCGGCCTCAGGCTCCCAGCCAAACCGGCTGAGACGGGTCTAAGGTGAAGAACTGAAGTGCGTGCCCTGCTATCTCAAACGGCAGGGGTCAAGTTCTCAGCTCGGAAACATTCTCATCTTCTTCTCCTTCCCCTTGGAACGAACCAGCGAACGAAACAACTTCTTTGTCCACCACCTCTACTCCTCTCCAGATTCCTCGTCATCCTCTACCACTCTGACGACTCCCAAAGAGAAGCGCTTGCGTAGCATTCAATACTTTATACGTCGTGAGTGAGCAAGTCAACTCCCTCCGAATTTGCTGCCTGTCTTGAGCCACGAATCACTGACGAAAGACCGGATGAACAGATTTCGAAATCCCATATCTCGTATAAAAAGCTCGCTTCACATCTGCGACCAGCAAATATCTCCCTATTCTCCACCAACATCAATCACAATCAATCAATCAATCAATCACAGCCTAGATCCCTCGCGGCAACTCATACAATCAACCAGAGCACTTCCAATCCTCCACAAACTTCAAAATGTCTCGCATCCAGATCCCCATTGACGTTCTCACGTCCCGTCTGAATCTGTCCGATAGACTCGCCAGCGTGCGATCGCAATCATTGGGCGCCAGATTCGCAAACCTCAAGCCCATTTCGGAATTCCTCGATCTCAAGCGACTCTCGAAGCCGGCCAGTTTCGCAGAAGCCCAGTCCCGAGTGAACTACAACCTGGGCAACTTTTCCAGCAACTATTTTGCCGTCTTTGTGATGCTCGTTATTTACAGTCTGCTCACCAATTGGACTCTGCTCTTCCTCATCATTCTCGTCGTTGGAGGAGTCTGGGGAATTGGTAAGCTGAATGGAAACGATCTCGACATTGGTGTCTTCCGGGCTACCACATCCCAACTCTACACTGGTTTAGTCCTCATTGCCATTCCTCTCACACTTTTCTCGAGCGTGTTCACCACAGCTCTATGGCTCATTGGCGCCTCGGGAGTAACCATTCTGGGCCATGCCTCATTCATGGACAAACCAATCGATGAGGCTTTTTCCGGGGAGGCAGTCTAGGTGGTCGGCTGCGATCTCCCAAATATATGCCCCAATGGGGAAGACCATCCGGGGCGAAGGGGAGCATGAGACAGAGGCGTTGGGAGCAGGAGCAGGAGCAAGCCATGTGGGAGCAGCAGGCTCGCGTGGAGGAGATTGATAGCGATGATACGGATACACAAGGCGTTGGTTTGATTCATGGAAAAAAGCGATTTGTCAGTGATCCTCTACAGTTCACTGGCATTGATTTAGCGGCTGAAAATAGAGCAAGGAGGGGGTATAATTATGATACAGGGGACTCTTCCGAGGATTCGGAGGATTCCGAGGCAGAGGAGACGAGCGCAACGCAACTAGAATTGAGAGACAAAGAGGAGGCATTGGTACAGTCTGCACTGGCTCGAATTCGGCGGGCACAGGAAAAGGGAAAAACCGAGGTGAAACTTAATCAGGAAGAACTCGATGCATTGGAGAAACGACGGCAGCGAATGGCTGCTGCTGCTGCCAAAGCACGGAAAGAAAGTGGCTCGGATCGAGGAAGTGGAAGTGAAAGGAGAAGGCCGGAGTCGGTTCGGATGAGCATCCCTCTTGCTGCTATCGAGGAGCCAACTCGGAAGAAAGGTAGATCCAGGAGAGCAGAGTCATCAGATCAGCTACCTCCAGGTGTCAATCCACCTGGATTCTTAGTACCCGGTCCTGATGGTGCCATGACATATGCTCCCATGAGCTACTATCCACCACAAGTCACCCCAAAACGAGGGGATACTCGACCTCGTTCAGCGACCTCTGCACAACTACGTGGTACGCCGCCTCCTTACTTTCCATACCCAGCACCTGGTAACCCACGCAACTTCGACAACAACCGCCCTGCTTCTTCAGCCAGCAATCGCTCTTCGTCACGTCGTCCCTCCCCGACGAAGCAAGTTGGATCCCAGCCCACTCCCGCCGAAGTTCAGTCTCCTCCCAGTCCCACGGAATTGACCCCTTTGACTACCAAGTCCCCTCTGAAGCACCATCCCCAAACCCGCAAGCACCATACCTCCAATCGCAGCCTGGACGCCGCTACTTTTCTGGGCCGCCGTCAGAAGTCAGCTACTCCAACATTCGTCGAACTCCCCTCTCCACGTCTACTTTTGCTTCACAAACCAGTTCCCCAAGCCGCAGACGACAGAGTTCGAGACGCAGGGAAGAAGCCAGTGCGGAAAGTAGTAGCGAGGAGGAAGACGAGGACCATAGTGATGATTTGGGAAATGGAGTGCATGTTTTTGTGGAGGAGGAGCCTGAGCCCGAGCCTGTGCCCGCGCCTACTCCCGAGAGGGAGAGGGAGAGGGAACGACCTGCTATCTCTAGGAAACCCGTATCCGGTGGTAGCAATAGACAGCGACGAGGAAAACGATCGTAATCCAAGTTTTCTTCTCTACCCTTGCCCATAGACTTATCTGCTTTAATTCAATTGTTACTTCTCATGCTTCAAGGATTTTACAATTTTTTGATAATGTTATGCAAGTCGCTGTACTGTACATACTTTTGTCTCACGGCTACAACTTCCATATCACATTTGCGGGGACAGTCGGGTCTGAATTTATTGTGCATCAATAGACCTCAGTACCACAGTATCGGTACTTTCATTTATCAACCAATAGACAAACACACATACGCGGCCAGCTCTCTCTCTCTCTATTTTACATCCATCTCCCTTGTCTCTTTGCTCACCTCATTTTTCATTGAAAACCTTTTTCTTCGCGCGCCCTTTGTGAAATTAGAAACTGCAATGGGCAGAAAGACAGTTTGAAACACTCTGACGATGAAAAATATGATAGATATTTTTGTAAGACAAAAAAGAGGCAAGACAGGACAAGTGTAAACGCCCAAAAAAATTAAATAGAGTTTGTAACAGAAGTAAGACGACAGAAAAAGAAAGAAGAGAATATATCAAAACAAAAAGGGGAAAGAAGAATGCGAGAGAAGCTGGCTTTTGCATTTTATGACTTCATTAGACTGAGAGCCTGAGACATTGTTTTATTCAGAAAAAAAAAGAAAAAGAAATCTCTTAGAAGACAACGTCAAGAATTAAGTGATTTCTTAAGAGAGAGACGAAAAGAATTTGAAGATGCTTGGGCAGGAGGTATTGATGTGTGTATCTAAGTATGATGGGAGTGTGGGTTGGCATTGTTGATGAGATTCTTTGAAGAATCAGTCATACTCTAAGGGCGGGTGTGGCGATTTCCTGTTTTACTGCAGCTGCATTGGATCTTGAATGGCAGTTTTAAAATGGAAAAATTAGGTGCCCGGAAATGTATTGAGGCTGTGAGAGTGCTTAAAAGTGCCTCTCTGTTTAAGACCTTCCCATGAGATACTTGGGTACTGTAGGTGGCTCTTCTATCTGACTTCGTATCTAGGTAGGTAGTGAGCGATGAAGAATAAGAAAGTAGTAGTCCCCAAAGAAAAGAATAAGTTAATGTGAAATGTAATTCCTGGTATCCTAAACACCTAAACGCCTTCTATCAAAATCATCTTTTTCGTTCATCGTCAGCCCCCACCCATTCAATTCCCTCCATTGATGTCTTCGCATCCTCCCTTAAGATCGCCATTCTTCACTTCTCTTCCTTTCCTTCCCTTCCCTTCCTTTCCCACTCACCCATAAAAACTCCCCTAATCCCCTCACATAAACATCTTAGCCAAACTAACAGCCCCCCAACTCCCCCCAGACTCCCCAACAACCCCGCCCCTATACCCCCAACCCATTCATATCGAAACTCCCCTCACCCCTCGTCCTCTCATACTGAAATCCCCATCACTCCCCTTCCCACACCATACCCACCCGACATTCCCCAAAGCCCCCATTATGCCCACTGGCAGCATTCGCACCCCCAGCAGCATAAAACAACTTCTCGACGCTCCGGGGCAATCTGATTCCAAATTTCGCCAATAATGTCGTCAGCGCGCCGCCGGTGATGAGAGGCATGATGACGAGCATGAACACCTTCATGGGATTCTTCTTCATGTAGTGTTTGAGATCGCGGAAGAGGCGGCGGAGTTTGTGGTAGATGCGTGTCATGTAGCCTGAGCGTGGGGAGCGTTTGTAGTGGCTTGATGAGGAGGAGCGGGGGGAGTTGTTGAAGCCTGTATATTTACATAGATTATATTAGCAAAGGTGCTTTGGTATTCATTGAATTGAATTTATAGAGGCTGCGAAAAATGGTTTACACAGTTGATGGGAAGAGTGACTTTAGTCGGTCTTCTCAGGTGCTTGCTTGTTGGGAAGGTACAGACAGTGACTAGAAAGACGAAACGGAAGAGGAGAGAAGAAAAAACTGACCGAAGAATGAAGCCCTCGAACTGTTATGCTTTCCATGATTATCACCACCACCAAAGATGGAACCCCTCGAGGCGTTGTCGAAGCCGAAGATGGAGTGGGATGAAGAGTGGTGCTTCTTAGATTTATGGCCGCTGCTACTCTTGTGGTGTTTGTGCGAGGAGGAGGACCCTACCTCTGAGACGCCGTCGAACCAACCCATTGTGGCTGCTGGTTAAGTTAGTTGATTGATTGTTGTGTGAAAGAAAGGAAGGACAGAGTCGGAGAAGGCAGGTAGTTGAATTGAGTTGCGGGATTGCGATCGCTTTGCTATTGGTAGAGTAGTCGTAAGCTTGGAGCTTTTCCGATTGAGAATTGTCGTCGGAATGCGCTGAGCTGAATTCCCGACTGACTTCGAAAGAGTAAAGTAAGTAGGTAACTGACTCCTGCAAGTTGAAGTTGGAAGTTCAGCTTCGCATCCAAATCCCAGCGGTCGATGTGATTGAGGGAGGAGAGGAGGTCGAGGTCCGCCTTTCTTGTATGCGATGCGCGATGCGAGTAAGCTGTGCAGCGCAGCTGGAGGGAGGTGCCCAATGGTTTGACTTCGTTAATCCGAGGGGTTGGGGAGTCGCAGCTTGGCGAGAAGGATCAACTCAGGGCACTCAATCACTAAAGACTTGCTTTCACACTTCAACAAATACCATATTAATCCTCATTATTTACATCACAAACAACATGGAAGTCGTATGCATTTCTTCATTTTCTCTCTCATCAGTCTCAGGCTAGGTATGTGATATATGAGCACCATCCTTCACCCTTCACCCCGTTGAAAATCCCGCTTAGCAATTCGCAACATATCAAGAACCAGGCAACAAATTCTAACTCCCGAAACGCCCTTTCCATCAAATGGCGCACAACGCGCTCAAGAATCAATGTATGACATCAACAACGGACTTTCAACCATAACAAAAAAAAAGGTTTCTAGAAAAAGGCACCACATGGGTATATTGTTCCACCGCCCCTCCTCATCACCATTCCTTCATACCTATCCATCCATCCCTCCTCCTTCCCCAACTTCTACGCCGCTGAAGTATGTGCACAAAAAGAAGGCGGTAATGCCGCATCGCAGGTATGCAAGTCGTTTAATCTACATGATGCAAGAAAATAGGTGTATCATTATGTATTACATTCGATCGTCTTCGTAGTTGAATGATCGTGATTATCGTAAAGTCGGCTTTGGCACCAGTCCAAAGCCAAGTCTCATTTGGCGGTGTATTTGGGATAAGAAGCTTGTGGAAAATCCAATGCTATCTTTGATGTTTAGTCGAAGAAGGTCTCTTCATTTACGAGGTCTGGTCCTGTTAGTACCGTACTATCATCATAGAGAAATTAGAACCTACGAGCGTCATTAAGCCTGTTGTTACTAGCTTGTTTCCGTGGACCCAAACCCATCCCCATTCCAAACATGTTGCTCTCCCTTCGTTTGCTCTTGGACGTAGGCTGTTGTTGCAACGAACCGCCAAATTGTTCATATGATGGCCCAGCAAGCGTTTGTGTGGGTCGGCCGTACTCCGGGCCAGCCATGGTTGGGACAGAATGCTGATTCTCATATGATTGATTCAGTGGCGTGAAACCAGTATCATATGCAGCCCGTTGTGACATTGGGAAGGACGGAGGAGCCTGACGAGAATCCTGGAATGACTGCTGATTGAAAGATGGTGTGGGCAAGTCTTGCTGGAACTTTTGTCGGCGAGGTGAACGAATGTCCTCTGGGGTGAGGGGCGGCGCCGTTACTGTAACCTCCACAGTGCCATGGTTTTCGGGTTCTTGTCCAAAAATACCATCGTATTGCTGGAGGAACAGGGCGAACACAGGAGCAGGAATGTTCAACGTGGGCGAAAACACAATGCCAACGTTTCTGACAGTCATCTTGTTTGTGTCAGAATGATTGACGATGTTGATCAAGAATCCAGACAAGTATCGAAGAAGCGTGTTATTTACACGTGGCAATCGGTGGACCAGACCATTTAGAGCACGAACTTTGTCGCCCACCTCATGCAGTTCCGTGACCGCGAGGAACTCTAGATGAAGCTCTCGGGTAAGAATGGTGCTAGGGAGCTCTCTGAGGTAAAGCTTCAAGAGGGATGCAACAGCGTGAATGTCGTAATACTGATCATCCGTAACTAGATTGACATCACCCTCGGTATTGAATCGTTCCCGAAGCTGTTTGATGACAACATTCGAGCCGCTCAATCTAAAAATTCCTTCCTCCATTGCGGCGTTCTTTGCATCAAGATACTCAATGCATCGATACATGACAGCAGGTAGCTCGACGTTAACATCTGCAGGATGATTGTACCTCACAGCTTCTGACAGAGATGCTCCAAATGTGGGCCGAATTGGTCCATGCTGTTCATACGCCATTTGCATCAGGTTCGAGGTCGATTCACTCACTCCATTTTCAGGCACCTCGTTAGTACCCCTAGGCTTAGATCCAAAGCCAAAGAAACTTCGCTTCTTCTGTTTAGTCTTGTCGTCTGGTAGGAGCAAATTATGCTTTGTCCCCCAGGCACCAGAGTCTTGGATCACCTGAGCATTCTTTGGCGCTGAAATATTCTTCATGGGCTGAGAGTGTGGGATTGAAGCCAATGGGTCTCTCTCATGACCATGTGTTGGAGGTGAAGGTGTCTGAGATGGCTTCGAACGAGCTACCTGAGGCGTACTGCCAGGTTTCGTATTCTCGTAACTGATACCACGTAAACCGTCTTCACTTAACTCTGGTAGGGTCTGACTTCGCTGCTGGCCTGCATACGTCTTCTTCTTTGTACCGTTGCCATGATTGGAACCCCTGACACGTTGCGAGTATGCTCATGTTTGGGTTCTGCTGGCTGATCGTCATCCTCATCATCCTTGTAATCCACATATTGCAGAAGCGCTGTAACCCACTGATCCCGTTCTTTGTCACTTTCTGCGCACAACACATGTCGGACCAGGCTTGACGAATCCTTTCGCTTTGGCTCCAAGATTAAGAAAGCATGGCGGTATTGATTGTCAGGATCGTCATCGCCGCGTGATGGCGAGTGATTGTCAGCCTGCTGCTGTTGCTTTCCAATTTGGGCACTTTGGAGTTTAATGGCACCGAGGTGTGGGCCACCGGGAGATTCGTAGTATTTGAAGATGGGTCCATCCAGAACAAAGAATCGAGCCTTCCAACCGCCAAAATTCTTTCCTCGCTTGGTCAGGTACCCGTTCTTCAAAGGACGACCGCCTGGCCCAGTTTTTAGAGGGTTTTCACCAAGACCGGGAGAATCGCCATTCGATGTCATCTCATCCGCGTGTGATGCCATGGTGTTGGTGGAAAGATACTTGCAAATGTCAAGTGCAGAAGCAGTATCCATCTGGGTATCCATTATCTCACTCAGATATTTGTCCAACACAGCTCGTCTTGCATCCACTTTCGCAGGTGCATGACCACTAAAAAGTGCCTTGTCAGGAGTTCTGGCTGTGAACAACGATGATTGCTTGAGGATCTGATCGAGAGCTGTCAATGAAGCGGAATCCTTCTCCACTCTCCATAGCTCTCTTCCATCTGAACGGGCAAATATAGCAAGTGTGAAAACGGGATCCTCTTCCACATTCTTTGGGAACATAATACTAGCTCGAGATGGTCGAAGTCGAGAAGAAGCAACTCGCACCTCAATTGACGGAAGTGCATTCGGAGGGAGCAGCAGATCAGGGTACTCATCCGTGACAAGACCACGATAAATCAAATTCTTGTCAGTGGAAGTTTGCTGGTTTGCTAAAGTCGGATCGTTAGGACTGAGACTATTACTCTCCCCCGCTTTCTTTGACAAAGTGAGTGGTTTTGGAGATACGAGATTTGGAGGTTCCCCTCTTGTTAGTCCTGGGGAAACAATCGACATGGGCGTATTTGGTGGCAAAGGGATTGCTTGTCGAGGCGCTCTTGGTGACAATGGCATAGCACCTGGGAATGCAGCCATACCACGGGGAGACATGGGTGGAGAACCCATTGAAGACTGGAGAGCCATGCCTCGGGGCATAGGGGAATATAATGGCCGATCAATTGGCCTTGGACTGAGAGGGAGACCAGGGCTCATCAATGGAGGGGATACCACAGTCTGTCGTACCGCCCCACTGAGAACTCCGGCAAGAGAGCCAGAATCTGCCGAAGCAAATTGTTGTCTTAGATGCAAATCTGGAGGAGATATTGGTTTTGTTCTTGGACTTGTTGGCATTGGTTCTGTAGGAAATGTGAAAGTTGCCTCTCGAGGGGTGGTTGACTTCGATTTTGATGCCGACTTTTTCTTTGACAAACTTCGTGCTTCGGCCTCTCTCATAGCTGCCATTTCTCGTTGTCTATCGTCTTCCTCCCTTGTCTTTCGTCTGCCCCGGTCTACAAAGGTAGGAATCTCGTCAACCTCAAGGATATCATCGTAGTCAGAATCAGATTCATCACCAGCACCAGAGGCTTGACGGAGGTGAGAACTTGCATCAACTGTCTTGCCTAGATTGAGAGGTTTTGGTGGGGCTTTTCGGGGAGGAGTAGGAAATGCACGCAGTCCATCATCTGGATTAGGAGAAGGACCAATGACTGTCAATGAGGGTGTTTGACTTGACATCGGTGCCTTTGGCGGCGGAATGTTTGGTGGTGGATGTCTGGGAGGATCGGATGGTAGGCCCCTGGAGGGCGGAACGGAGGCATTGTAAGGCATCTCTCGAGCAACTTCATTAGCCTTTCTCTGCTCCTTTCCAGCCGCAAAGCCTGTCAGTGCATCCGGATTGTAGTTCTGGAAGGCGTGTTGGGTTGGAGATGGCATCGTATGCTCTGCAGCAATCATATTATTGAGGGACGGAGTCTGCACAGCATTCCCTGGAGGTGTAATAGGATATGGAGCCAGAGCAACATCGATTGGCGAATCTGGCTGTTGCTGTTCAGGTTCCTTCAGTCCCGCAGATACTATTTTCTCTATCCTGCTTGATTTCGGTGCTTCTATTGTCTTGTGATCCGAAGAGGTTGATGCTGTATCCGATTCCACCCCTACAATGGACTCAACAGGCGAAGGATTCGAGATTTGGGCCAGATTTTCCTTTAGCTTCTTTCGGTACCGGTCCTTGTCTTTGAGTGCTCGTTCGAGATCTTTATTCAAGCCCAGAATCATCGCCCTTTGCTTATCCACCAAACGCCATAATTGGGCATTTTGTGCTGCTTGAGTAGATTTCTCTTTCAGCAGGTATTGTATCACTGCTTCTGGCGAGCCAGCAGCCTGTATCAAATTGGCAATATCCGGGGGAGCTTGCGTATCTTGCGAGGACTTCTGTGAGCGTGTGCTGCCAGAAATAGAGGAGATCGCTGAGTCGATCGAGGATGTTCGAGGAGGGCCCCTTGCCATTTCCGCTCGATGGGGTGCCGCAGATGCCATCTGTGGTCGTGAAGTGGTGGTGGAAGAGCCCGCAGAAGGTTTGGAATTTAAAAGAGGGTCGGAGACGCTTCGTGTCGTAGCATTCGTATCGCTGGACGGGCGGCTAGATTTGATGCTATTGAAATGAGTATAGGATTCAGTGGACGTGGATGAATGAATAACCAACTACCTTGGAGGTGACTCGCTCTCCGCAACAGAGTCTATCGATGATTCCTTGGACCTGTAAAAACTCCTTTCGGAGGCAAGAAGGTCGTCCAGACGCTCTTTGGGTGAACGCGGTTGCTCGTAGGGTATATCTTGGAATATGGTCCCAACCGTGGGAGATGTATAGCCCACGCCAGCTCTCCCAAACGTCGTTCTTGTGGGAGTAGCGCTACTCAAGGGTGATGCGAGAGTCGTGCTCGTTTGGAGAGGGCTAGGAGCGGCCTTTCGCTGGCTTCGCTGCGATCTGACAGGGCGTGTAAGTAATGGAAGACAGGAAATGTATATTTGAGGTCAGCACAGAAGATGCCTACCTCTTCCCGGTGTCTGAAGGAACCGGTGATGAGTTGTTTGCAGAGGAACTGCTTTGCTTGCGGCCTGCTGTGGGGCTGTCCTGAGGGAAGAACTGGAATTGTGTGTCTGAGGGTTCATCGATCTGTTGCGAGAGATGATGCGACATGACCCTCAGATTATTGATGGGACCGCAAGTTTACCGAATCGCAGGTATGCGCCAATTGGACACAAGTCGAGGAACGAGGCTCGCCAGTCACTAGAGTGGGCAGCGACAGGGCCTGTGGCGTTTGGAAGAGCGACACTGGGTTGGGAGGTTTCGAAAATGCGTAGTTCACCCTGAGTGTTGTCGCACGTTCCGTACGAGTATGAGTGGTGAAGAACGACGAGACGAAGGATCTCGACCGACGCGAACACTGCATGCGAGTGGGACTGCTCACTTTGGGAGGAGAACAGCACCAAGGGACAAGGTGCTCGATTGGTAGGAAAAGAGGCGTGTGATAGGGAACCTGGCCTGGTTGGATGTGTGGGAATGGTTATTAATCTGGAGGGATGTAGAAGTGGATAAAAGGTGTAGGGGGGTGGTGGGTGTGTTGTTTACTCCGTTGTGGTGGCAGAAAACGAGCAAAGGAGCTTCTCTGAAGGAGAAAACGTACTCTGGATTCTGGACCTGATCCCTCACGTCAGCCACCAAGGAAGGGAGGATGCCGGCAGGGTGGGAATGTGTGGTGACGGGGCGTGGTATGAGAGGAGAGTTTTCCTTTTATTATTCACGGGGGTTGCGTTTGTTGTGCGTGCGTGTGTGTGATGGCATTGCAGGTTAAGAGAAAGTGCTTCCACGAGGTTTTCCGAGAGACTCCAAGGTCGGTCGGTGATTGCTGGATCCCAAAAAGCCCAATTGGCGCCAAAAGTATTGGCGATCTGCCTCTATCTGCTTGGAAGCCAGAGAAATATGATATCGTGGGACTGCACTAACTACCACGGACTCGGGTTACGATAAACTTCTTCTCATAGGCTTTGTTTGTGTTGTGTTGCTGTCTTACTTTCTTTGTGCAAATCAAACAATCATCTCATCGCTTGCTAGCGCATCTCATTATTGACAACAAAGCAAAGTCTGTCTGTCTACCCAGCAGGTCTAGGCAGGGACTGTAATTATAAAGTAGCCAGAAGTGTCAATACTACCCTCGGAATCATTTCCTTTGTCATTTGAATATATAAGTTTCGAACTTCTTCTTACCCTTTGCGTGGGGATACGGCATATCCAGCCAAATCAATCTCTTGACCTTCATTATACAATACTTGTTGGTTTGCAATCTTCTCATGGCCTATCGTCACAATGTACTGTACTGTACATACAGTGAAAGCATCACCATCCCATCAACATCTGCCATGTTCTCCGCAGTAGCGGTCCCGTTGACAGCAGTCCGCCCCCATTCTGATGGGTTCCTAGGCACTGTAGTTGCCGCACTGGAGTTATCGGGATGCATCAGTCTAAAGCAAGTAGCCGCGGCAAGGCCATCTGCAGGTCTTTAGATTTCGAGGCCTTCTGCTGCAGGTACACTACAGCACACTAAATCCTAGGTACTGGCAAAACATGTTACAGAAATGAGCCAGAACGAGACACTTGCAGTCTTGTTTTCCCTCTAGGAGAAAAGGTAGTGCGATATGTATACATATATATATATATAGTAGCGCGTGTCTAATTACACTCTTGGACGATGCAGTATGTAATGCTCATTTCAATCACCAAGACGGTCTGAAAGCGCGCCGGCCACATGCACGGGGACCACATCGCTTCGGCCTATCAACCAAACCATCCTTTCCTGAGATCCTGGATGCCGATCATGTGCCATCTCACTAGGTACTGTATGTAGTATCCCAACAATGTGAGAACAATGTCCAACGACAGCAGTAGTCTGCAACGACATCCGGGCACAACAATGTGGGCAGAGTTCATGTGTTGCTGGGGATCTCCAATAGTGCCCAGGCCATTATCTATCAATAGTCCAAATCAACGTTAAACGTCTGAACGGAATGGCGGACTCGCCACGCTACTCCCTACCGTGATGCCTCTAAATCCGATGTACATAAGCTTTCTCAAGCATGGGGTAGCAGGGAAAAGCAGCAAGTCAGCGGCGAGGGCAGATGGTGAAACAGCGAGATGGCCCCACCGGATTCGGGTAAATGCCAAAAATAAGGTCAAAAGTGAGAGGGGAGGAGAAAGGGCGGCTGGTTCAGCGAGGCAGGGCAAGTTGAAATAGTGTAGGTGCAGCAGTTGACTGTTTCTGCTCGTTTTTGCTGGGGAAAGTCCCGGAGTAAATTTATTGTTGTTCATTACAAGGTATGAAGTAAAGTAGTATTCTTCCAGCAGGGGTGAACCATCGTCGTCGAACGAGGCCAGGGAATGAAATCCTCATCTGGATGAGCATCCGAAGCGCCTGCAGAAACGGCACCGAAACCCAATGCTAAACTCCTAGCCGCTAGTCTATATTTGACAAGAACCTCCTCCACTAGGTACGTTCACGCATTGTGACGAGATCGCAAAATGCTTGGGATTAAGTTGTGCAGTGGTAGTAGTCAAAGCGTATCTAAGACAAGATGAAAGAAAGCAACCCCTATCCTATCCGAAGTTCTCATCCCAAAGCAAGTGGTTGAAGCTGACAGACATACGGAGTACCTAGATACTCTGTACAAGGAGACAAGGAGTGCTCGTAAAATGAAAGTCTAAAAGATCTGATTCAGAATTCAAAAACACAGGCCGGCGCATCGGCTGATTACCCACAGTTCCACGACATACATCAAACTCCCCTCCAGCAGGTTGCATTGTAGTTCCTTAACATCCGGAGCGGAGAAGTCTACTAATCGACAAGACGACGACCACTGACTGTATTTTGATATCATTCTTGCCCCATGGCAGCGGGTGGTCACCACCACCCTCCATCCATACAGCGCAGCCAAAGCAAAGCAAAGGAAGCAAAGTCAAGGCAAAGGCAAATGCAAGCGCTTCAGTCTGTCACACCGCCCAAGCACGCACATCACAATCTCCCTCGCTTGCTTAGGCCACTTGGAAGCGTGCGACATATCACATCTCAACAACGTGGTTTTGGCAGCCGGGCGGGCGATGGCTTGCGAAAGGCAGAACTTGGAAATGCCGAGATTCCCCCTGGGAGGAAAGGGGCCGCTTGGAGACCTGACCTCAGACCTGACCTCTCCGATGTACAGTACCTGCAGCACAAGAGCTTGGAGAGGGGAAACTTCAAGACGGATAAATGAGATAATGGCACCATTCTTTCGTTGCACTTGCATTCCTAAATGCACACATGATTCAGTGGCCCGAAGATTGGGAAAGGGGCTTCATGGTGAATAGTGAATAGTGAGTGAAGCCTATCGATTACAGCTCCAGTTCCACCACCGCGAAACTTTCATGAAGAAGCGAGAGGGCAACACAACATACAGCAACCCTTTTTGGTCCGATAGTCAAAAATCCTTTATGTGTCTCTCTCTCCACCAATTGCCAAAGCTGAGAGAAATAGGTAAATGTGCAAATCATAGGTGTGTGAGCATGCGCCGAATCGCGTATTCCTGCTTTCACCTCGACAACCTTTGGCTCGCTTCCAATTCCAACTTCCATCACAAGACCATATTCGCAACCACCCACCAAACCTTCCTCCACACATCAAGTAGTGAAACCCGGGCAATCAACTTCACTCATCCCCACACCCAAAATCCACACCACCAAACGATATTGACTTTTCGTCTCCGAAAATGGGACCGACCTATCAGGTCAACAGACAGCTACCACACTTCAATTGGTTCAGCTCCCTTCGAGAATTTTGAGCCTCTCATCTAGAAAGACAAACGACAACTACTCGGTGAAGCGAAGGAACTGACACATGTAAATCGAACGCAAGATATCACCACCTACCTACCTACCTACCTACCTACCTGAAAAGAATTTAGTGCCGGCAGATATGCTTCGCCATCACTTTAATAGCAACGTCGTACTGCGAGCTGTACATACGTAACATGCCCCCCATTACAAGAAGGCTAAGATATTCCTTCAAGCGAATCAGAGCTGCAAGACTCTTCACACCATCGACCTCAACTTCATAGCTTCAGCTAAATACCCACAGTTATGTCCAACTTTTTCCTGCCCAAGGGATGCCTCTCATGGCAACTCCAACTGAACAATACAATCTCATTGGAACCCACCGAGCAGCTAAAATGTCAGGTCAGCATCACGCACCGCTTCAGCCCCTCAGCAACGATACGATACGAGACGAGCCGGGCGAGCGAGCGATCGATCGATCACGAACAAAGCCTACTTTACTATTAAGCAGCTGTGATGAATAGGATAGGCATGATAGGATGGGATGGGATGGGATATCAGCGTATCCCAAAGCCGATAGGCCCATCTCAAAAATTGTTGGAATACTCCCGTATTTTATTTTCCCGCTCCTGATTTCATGCATGACATTTCTGCACCCAGTAACCATGAGAATGGGAACGATTTGTGGCTGGAGTGGCTCGAGATGAAATGAATTTCTAGCTGAGAAGGGAGGGGCTGGTATTGAAAAAGTCTCTTACGGAGTACCCGTCTCTGTTTGTTGTTGGTACTGGTGTAAGGGTCGCTTCCATGTTTCTGTCTGTTCCCAAGTGGTGGTCGGCAGGAACTCTCTCTATCTACTCGTGTGGTATCTTCATTTCGTGGCTTGTGGCGGATGCTGTTTGTTGTACGAAGCCCAGCTGAAGTTTAGCTCCACCTCCACGAGGTTAAGAATGTGTACAGAAATTCTAGGCGAGATTTTGGCTACATAGGTAGGTCTTGAATGTTGTGTGCAGTTCAAGGTTCAGCTTGTCCATTCACCCGATTCGGCTTCCTCGCTGTAGTAGCGACGACCTCAGTCAGAGTCAGGGAGGGACACAACAATAGTAATCTTCTACTTCTTCTTTCTTCTCACGCAGCAGGTACAGTACCCCGTTGTTTATGTAACGAGCGAGATCTCTTCCTTCAGCAAAGCTTGTGGTTGCCTGGGTCAATCGGGTCGTCTGTCCTCAAACGAGAATCATATGAAGAATATACTACGCCAAAGACAAAAGCTATGCAGTTGACTTCATCAACACCCCCTTAGGTGCTTCTATTTTCATATTAAAGGAGAAGAAACCCCTTCATCCTCAACAACTTGCATGCACCAGATAATAGCTGAAGAGGCCTACCTTACTCTTCATCCCCCATTTCCATGAACCTAACTCCATTAATCACTATCCACAACTTCCCCACACTACTTACTTACCCTCTTCAACTCTCTCTTCACACATACAACGCATCGAAGAAAAAAAAATGACATATCCAATCTCTCCCCCAAAAGCAAGAAATTCTTTGGTGGCAGCAGGTTAGGTAGGTAGCACTACCTAAGTTCCACCAACAGATGTCACTCATTCACTTGTCAGTCATTTTTTCGCTGTGCCATACATACGTAATTACTTGTTCCGAATTTTGGTGGAAGGGCGAGGAGGATGGAAGGGAAAGGGGAATGATGGGAGGGAGAAAGGGTATCTGCGGTTAGGTGCAGTGTGTCAATGTGCTGTGTGATGTTGCACTTCCATGGAGTCGGGATTGAGATATCTATCCTTATCCCAAATACCGACGGACGGGTACTTGCTGTGTGAACACGAGGGGTAAGGACCGTAAGGTTAAGCTTACCGGGACCAAGCACGATTTGTGCTTGATTTATACTTGATATTCAATTTCTATTTCTATTTTTATTCCTGTTTCGTTGATCGCCATCTCCGTTGCACCTGTCTCTGTCTCTAACGATAGTCCACAACAGACTATGCCTGTCTGTTCTCCAATTCATACAACTTCCGTCCACTTCTACAGCTTACATCGATCTTGATTGGTAAAAGTATTATTCAAATCCTGTCTAATATCCTCTAATCCCCATCACTCGCGTTCTCATCAACACACTCCTCTGCAGCAACCGCTACTTGTCCTCTCTCTTTTCGTCTTGCTTCTCTCAAAATTTCCCAACCTTTGATCTCTTCTCTCCTCTGCTTCGCTGCTCTGCGCGACACATTTGCCAATGCATTTACACCTAAACCATCAAACTTGCTCATGCTAGCTAGAAACTGCCTGATACTGAAACCCGTCAGATCTTCAATCCATTTGTCGACGTCCTCATCGCAAGCCGCAGCCGTTGCTACCTGTAGTCCTCTGAACACGGCCTTGTCACTGACTTGACCACTTTGTTTCAAGCAAGTGTTGAGTGATGTTGAGCTTGTAGCTGTTTTTGCCGATGATACAGGATTCCTCTTCAGTGTGGGATCTTTCGGTTTTGTTCGCGAGACTGCAGAGATGGCTCTTTTCATTTTGATCTGCCGATGACCCGCTTTTGATTGAGAAGAACCCAACCTTGGAGAAGGTCGCTTCACAGGATCTGCTAATGGAGGCTCATGAGAACGGAGCCGTGCCGTATCCTTACCAAGAGATGAACTGGTGTGCTCTTGGTTCGGTGACGCCTGAAGCGCGGAGATAACTGCAGAGCTCCGTCGTGATGGAAAACATTGTTGGCACACAGTGGAAGCTCTCGTGTAACAAGTGTGGTTTGGTGGGTCTCTATCCGAGGAGTTCCTCTTGCATTTAGGGTTGGGTTTGATAGCTTGATGTGGTGGCGTTGAACCAAGAGCACCAACCTGATGCTTGGAAGAAGCATGATTTAACGAGCTTTTCGCCTCTAGATTCCATTTACTCTCTGCGCCAGCATGCTCAATCTCATCCTTTACGTCTCTAGTGTCTTCTGAATTTACTGCCTTAGCTGAAGATCTAGCAGGCCTCGATAATGGATTGGATTCGGGCCCATAGAGAAATGGAGGATTGCGATCCGCTTGCTTTTGGAATATCTCACTGATGGGTGATCCTTTCGAGTAAGAAATGTCATCCAAATCTTGAAGAGATGAGCTGCTGATGGTCTTCCATTGAGCTCTCGGTGGAGGAGTGGCTTTGGACGGGGATCTCGCAACCGAAGAACTGGCTAAATTATTTGCCTGGTTGTTCCCCACATACTGGGACTCACCAGGAGGGGAAGGCTTGCTATCATCGTCCGGCAAAGGATTCCGGGGTGACGAATCTCTTAACCAACTCGAAAGCTTAGCTGGAGTTTGAATCGACTGAGATGAAATTTTGTTTCGATCTTGTTTCAGACTTTGTTTGGTGTCGGTTATATTGGGCGCTCTCATTTCTGGCTGTTTTGAAGCTTCCTTGTAATTCACCAACCGAGGGATCTCATGCCTAATGTTTATGGATGTGCTGGGATCTGTTGGTGACTCTGGGAGGCAAAACTGTCAGTACTTAGATCTATTACCATGGTAGGAGAATCACCTTGGGTCAGTGATGCTCTTCTGCTTTCATTCGTTTTTTCTGGGGAATAAATGATGTTCCTTGAAGGAAACTCTGAAAGGCGTTCACTTGGAATCATCATGTCCTTGATAACGTCTTCCTCGTGCACAGTATTCCTTTTGGCTAAGACAAGTTCATTGGGTGGAGATTCCTGTTTTCGCAACCAAGGCAACGATTTTCTAGTAATTTGCTTGGGACTCGGATTCGCAATTCGATCTTTCATTTCGTGTGGAGGGGTAAAACCGACAACGGTATGATCGGAGGAGGAGTGTCGTCTTTGAATTGGCGATTTGGCAGAACCATATGTCTGCTCGTGCGGAGGAGTGAATCCCATCACAGTAGTCCCTGTGGATCCAGAAGCATACGACAGCTGCCTCTCCTTCCCTTTACCAGATTTGCCATTCTCATACCCATCTCGTAGTCCTTCAGGTCTGCTTGGTACCTGGGGAGGTGCGTTTGCTTTACTTGGCCTGCTAAACGCCATTCCTCGCTGCTCGTCGGACGTAACTGCAAGTCCAGCAGCGTTGAACTGAGATTTGTATGGCTCAAAATCCTTCAAGGTGTATGTAGAGACAGTGGTGACAATGCTTGGTGAATTGGTGAGCGTTGCTTGTTTAGGCAAGTCTCTGGTTTTTTGAAGGTGTCGTTCAAGCTCTCTTGTGAACTTCCTGAGCGCCCTCCTCTCGCTTGGGGTACGAGATACTGTTGCTGCGAACTTCAAGTTCACGGTCGAGTTGGCTGGAACTTGAGCTAAAGCCTTCGCATTGTAAACTTCTCCTCCCATGGGGATATCAGTCCTGTAGGAAGTTGATGTTCTTGGTCTCCTGGAGCTTCTTGATGATATTGCTGGTGGACTGCTAGGGTTACTATGACCGTGAGATCCAGTACGTCTAGGTCGGATAGGCCCGGGTTGCTGGGGAGTAGTTTGTCTCGTTCAATTGTTTTGACTGGCGAAATTCTCGGATCGTATATCCTGTCTCTTCCAAACCCCTGATTTCGTGTATTCAAAGGATTCCGAGGAAGACTTGGTGTATCGGTTCGTGGATAAAGCTTTGTTGATGAGTGTAAAGCAGTGTTGTAGTGGTTGGATGATGTTTTCCCCTTCCGCTTACCATTCGCCGAGTATTTGTTCTTGTGTCCCCTTGCTGTAGAATGACCAGCACCGTCAATTGATGGAATAGTCTGGCTTCTGCTAAAAGCAAGGCGAGTTCGGAATGTTGGAATTGGCCAAATTGGAGCAGATAGCTGGATTGAAGTGGGATGGTGGTTTCGTAGGACCAAACCTGCAGCTTCGGCGGTCGACGAGTCCCACCCAAATACCTGCAGGTGTTGCCTTGCTCTTGAGGACCTTTTGGCGGCGGAAACGACAGGTAAGGAGGTCCCTGGAATGGGCGAGTTTCCAGCTTGAGCGAGAGGCCTGCGGGTCTTATTGAGTCGCGCCCTGTCAAGATGAGGAGTGAGGGGTCTCTGGAAGGATTGTTTGATAGCAGCTTGAGCAGGATATCGTCCTCTAATAGATGAGGAGGACGAAGCGACTCGAATTCGGGGATAGCGATGCGGTTGACCTTGCCAATGGATTTCGGAATAGGTCATATTATTTGATATAATGAAAGTGTACAGCACATCGGAATGGAAGCAAGGTACGAAGAGATCGAGCTGTAGAGGTTGACGAAGGATCATGTCATCTAGAAGTTGGTAGTTCCTTCCACGCTCAAGTTATCCTCTTGTTCCGTCACTTGACATTGTCCACTAAGATCGCCATCCTACACAATGATCCAAAGTATTCTCCTGTAGATGGCCTAAAACTGTCGACGGAAAGTTCGGAATGACTGCCAGTGAAACTTCAATCCTAGGTACAAGTAACCAAGCAGCAAGCGTTCAACTTTGAGCCGCTTATGAAGAAGTTCTGCGAATAGGTGTGTATAGCACAGTACACACCCGGGCAGTATCTTAGAAGCGCTCCTTCGTTTTCCCAACTCCGCCACTTGACGTATTCGCCCTTTCGACTAAATTTGTCACATCTCGATTGAAGCCGCCAACTCCCTCAATCCATAGCCTGGCCCTTTGGCTCTAGGTAGATTATCGAATATTTTTGATTCCGGGACTCGAATACATCTCGAGCTGTCGCTGGCCCTTCCGCAACAAGTACTCGATAGCACTGAAATCCTTCTTGTCTAATCCAATGCTCTTCCGGAACTCGCCCCTATGATATCCCAGCATCAGCATGTTGCACTGGGAAACTTGAACAGCATGCGCGGCCATCGATAGGGGCATACATACCTGGCGTATAGTTTGAAATGAAGCCGAGTGTTCTGGTTTCGTTAGAATTGAATGAAATACTCCCAGCTTGGAGAGAAACAATGTCAATTAACTTACCTCAGGCTTTTTCGCACTTGCCCGCAGACACTTCCTGTACAGCGACAACACCTCTCTCTGCAGACCCGATAGTTTCATTGCGGAGACACTTCTTCCCTCTCATCACAGAGATAGGAGGTAATTGCTTGCTTGCAGATGGTCGTAACAGATTGGTGGACTTTCGTGACGCGCTCGAATTCCGGAAAGCGACAGGGTTCTGAGCTCCCTGGAGCATGTGGCTGCTTGGCATCGAGAGGTCCAACGGCAATTTGTCCGTCTGGTCACAGCTCCAGCTCCCCCCTCCTCCCGTGATATCAAATTGCCATTGCTTGTCATTAACATAAAATGCTTGTCCTTTAGTGACTTTATTAACTAGTACTTGTACCCTAATCTTACCCTGTTCTCCAGATTTCTCTTTCTACCAGTTTTCCATTCTCTAAGTCTCTTCAGCAATGGCGACTTTCTCTGTAAGTTTTCTTCGCTTTGCTTGTTTTTGTCTTGGAATTCACCCCACCAAGCAGTTACTCGCAAGCTCTTGAATCAACACTGATATATCACCAACAATAGAAACTCGTAAGATTTCTTGCCAAAGATGGCCGAACCCACTATGGAGATGCCATTCTCCCCTCGGGCGAAACAGACATCTCCAAAGCTACCCAAGCCAAGATTATCGTTGGACCAATCTTCGGAACTCACGAAGTCACCGAAGAGATAGCAGATATCAAACAGTTGCTCACTCCTCTCGCACTCGAAGATATCAAGACAGTCCGCTGTCTCGGTCTCAACTACGAGAAACATGCCATTGAAGTAAAACCATCCTAGATTTTCATCACCAAAATCATCCCCCAAAGACTATATATGTAATCTTACACTTTTCTTACACATGGTATATCTCAAGTAGTCCAACATGCCTCTCCCCAAATACCCCGTCCTCTTCTACAAACCCATCACCTCCATCACCGGCCCCTTCGACCCGATCCCCATCCACCCCATAGCGCAAGATGGCACCCTCGACTACGAATGCGAAATGGTCGCCATAATCGGCAAAAAATGCGTCGACGTCCCGGAATCCGAGGCCCTCTCCCACGTACTAGGCTACTGCGTCGGCAACGACTTCTCGCACCGCGACTGGCAGCTTGCACGCGGTGGATCGCAATGGTCACTCGGCAAGGGCCATGACGGATGGGCTCCCATCGGGCCCGGAATCATCAACGCCAAGCTGGTGAAGGATCCGCATAATTTGCGAGTTTCGACAAAGGTGAATGGGGTCATTGTGCAGGATGGGAGGACGGATGATATGATTTTTAATGTGGCCAAGACCATTGCCTTTTTGAGTCAGGGCACTACTTTGTTGCCTGGAGATATCATCTTTACTGGTACGCCGAGTGGGGTGGGCATGGGGAGGAAACCGCAGGTTTGGATGCAAGATGGTGATGTGGTTGAGGTGGAGTTGGAGGGGGTGGGAAAGTGCGTGAATAGGGTCGAATATGGGAAGCTTAAGGCTAAGTTATAAAGGGCGATATATAGCTAGCTACCCTAAGGTGCCTCTTTATAGCTCTTGTATTGTCTGCCAATTTGCTAGATAGAAAGGAAACAAACAATTTCATTATTCTCGCTAAACTTCGTTTGGTGTTGTTGATTTTGCTTCCCTCAAAACATCGCTTGACGTCGTTCTTGAACCTTAACTTGTGTATTCAAGCTTCTACCAAGACTGGGAGCAATCAATAATAAATTAAACCCAAGAGTGTCGCCCCTCTCATTATTCGTATACATGCCTTGCCGAGCCTCTGCTACATACCCGTAAGCTGCCAGATGTTACCCTAACTACAGGCCTGAGCATGACATGTCTAAGAATCTGAATGGCCTTTAGACACTGTCGTGAATCGGGGTTTTAATAACTTGATTTCTTTCAAAGCATAAGATACTCATATACACTTAGAACAAGTACACGGCCTCTACCAGCTCAAACTTTTGAAATCCAAAAATCAGAAAATTAAAGGAAGGAGACGTATCGTTAACAATACTATACTGCACGAAAATTCGTGCTCTCCACAGCTCACTCATACTGTACAAGGAAGCAAGACGCATTTTCCATACCGTATCCCAGGCTGAAAATTCCTTTGTACTCCTGAGCCCAAGAACAGAACAGGTAAAGCAAAAGTGAAGCAATGCAACGCAAAAATGTTCATCGCTGCGTTATACACTCATAAACCCATCTCCAATGAAACTCTCAATCGTCATCATAACTTCATCATCACGCTTTCAGCTCCGGCTTCTGCTCCTCATCGCTTCCAGGAAACTTATACTTGTCCCTCCCCCAATCAAACGGATCACCACCCGTAACACAGAGACCCAATCTCCAGAAGTAATCCCTATGGGCAAAGAAGAGTTGCCACATCTTGTATCTCGAAGGAATTGGTAGACCCCACCGTTTCTCATGCACAGTACCGTCACTACTGATATCTTCCTCCTGCATCGATATTTCGGATTCAGACGACTGCAAGAACTCAGCGAAGATTTTCCATGATTCTGGGGCCTCCTCAGCACCGGCGATGCAGTTTAGATCCTCGTCCCCGTGGCAAAGTTGGATGTCGGAAATCGAAGGCTGCAAGGCAGCTTTGGAGATGTGCACTTCGCCTGCGTGAGGTCGGTAGCCCCATTCGTGGAGAGGAAGCAGAGGAACAGGATCGTCCACGTGTGTGACCCTTCTGTATCTACCCCCTAAGCCGCCGTTACTTCCCGCAGAAGTATTGTCACCCTGCGGCAGCCCAAATCTCTGGTCAATGAATGTCCTTAAGCCAGCATTTCCAACTTTCGGCTCCCCAAACGTCGTTACAACCGGTTCCCAGCCCAATGCATCGAATTCGAGACCTGCGAGAGCAGCAACTGCTCCACCGAGTGAGTGTCCCACGAGGTGGAGACTGTAATTCGGATATTTGGCGCGCATATCCTTGAGGTGCGGGATGATAACCGTTCGCGTATTCTGCCATGATGTCCAGAAGCCTGAATGAACTGTGCAGTTGTTGCATTTGATCCCCTCTTTCCCTCCTTCGTTATCGTCTTCTGCAGCTTCTGTAGCCTTTCCATCATTTCCTCCAAGGCTCTGGATCCATCCCACCACCTTGCTGCCCACCTTCTTCTCCTTCCTCACTACCGTAGTATTGTTTGTAGGATCTCCAGGATACGGCACATACTCCTGCGGCACGGTACTCAAGTCCACAATCGTGTTGGTGATACTATAAGTACCCCTGAAAGCGACAATGAGCCTTTTCTTCTCGCTGTGGTCCAGAACAATGTAGCCGCATGAATCGCTCAGAAGGGGCCCGGTATTGAACGTATCGACGAGTTCGAAGGAGGGAAAGTCATCGCAGCGACTAGCGCAGATAAAGGGGTAGAGGATGCCAGATGTGCCGACGCAGTAGGATATATCTACTATGCGAGAGAGCTCTTCGAGGGAGGCGAAGAGGGGGATAGTGATGTTGTTGGTGTGGGGTTTGGCGGTAGTTGGGAGGGAGGCCGTTAGGGTGAGGGTGATGAGAGTGGTGAGAATGGTGAGCGCATACATATTGACTTTTTTCTGAGATTGGGTTACATGTTTGGGAGAGGAGGGTAGGGTAGGAGAGGAGAAGGTCGAAGGAGAGAAGCTGAAGACTAGGTAAAGTTTTTGAGGTAGGTCATTCGGTCGGTGCAGTTGACGAAGAATCATTGAATCATGCGCCTCACATGATTATCGTCGAGCCACCTCTGAGGGGTCGCTGTGATTGGCTAGTCTAATGGAAGTATCAACAATAAATATAACAACACCAAGGCATTCACTAAAAACATAAAAAAAATTGCTAAATGCCACGATATTACAATTTCTTCGCTTGAATCAACCTTGTTGTTGTAATTCAATCTTTCTTTATTAATTAACTGCGTGGGTTGACCAAGCCTGATGCACAAATGTGTGCCGAGCTCGTTACTTGTCCACTGATATCCTTTTCCTCCCTTCTTCCATCCAAACTCCCAAGGATGCGCTCATCACAAACCATTTAACCTCCCATTTTGACCGCCATCACCCAAAACTCCCATCGAAATCTACAATGACCAACTTGCTAAACTCCAGCAAAGTAAATGAACCCAAGAAACAAACTCCATCCCCTTCTCATTACATTTGTCATGATCCCTCCTCTATTCGTTTTGGAAAGTGCTCTATTATCAACCTCTCGAAATCCAGGACTTTGTAGGGTTTTGCAAGAAACCCCTCCATTCCGACTGCTTTTGCTCGTTCCACCGCACCATTTGTAATATCAGCAGTAACAGCAATCGTAGTGACGGTTCCCCCCACACTCTCTGCTAGCTCCTTGATATTTGTGGTCGCTTCGTAGCCATCCATGTTCGGCATCCAGATATCCATTAAGATAGCATTGAAGCGATCCTTGAGTGGTTTCGCGAGTGACTCCTTGTATAATTGGACAGCTTCCAGACCGTCAAAGGCGACGGTGATGTTTGGGCTGCCATAGCCTAGCTTCCTCAACGATCCAATTGCCACTCCACGATTTATCGCATTGTCTTCGACGAGTAGGATGTTGAGCGGATAGTCTTTCGCAAGATTTGGATTGAAAGCTGTACGTTTTCGTATTGACGTCTTCGGTGATCCAGGATTAGGTGATGCAGCATCAAGGGAAGAGACTACTTCGAGTGGAGAAAATGCTCCGATTCGAGATGGAGCCTTAATACCCGGCGATGTCTTTTGATCGGACCAGAAAGCAGACGCGTTTGAATGATGACTTGGAGTACAGGGCGTGCCAACGATTGGTATTTCCTTGTCCAATTCATTTGGTGAGATTGGCAGCCGAATCAAAAACTCAGAGCCCTTGGTCGGCCCTTCTGTCGCAGACCACTCGAGGGTTACATCACCTCCAAGATTTTTCCTGACATGAGCCTTTGCGTTGAACAAACTCAAGCCCAGTCCATCTCTGGCACGACTTATACTTGAATCCTGCTGGAAGTGTGGCATGAATAGACATTGCTTTGCTTCTTCGTTGATGCCACAGCCTTCATCGCAAACCCATACTTCAATCTTCTCATCATTTTTCCCGAGTCTAACTTTCACGTATATGCTACCGTGTTCCGTGAATTTGATAGCATTGTCGATAATCTTCTGTAACGAAAATTGTAGGTGTTGTTGTTCGGTGATGACCACTTCAGGAACGTTGGGTTCCACTTCAAGATAAAGGCTTCTCTCCTGTATCTCTCCTCTCGAATTAGATGTCTTTAATTCGATCTTTTCCCCTAGTTCTATTTCGGTATGTATTTCTTCTATTGGGTGTTCATTGCGAAGTGTTTCGGCCACAAGGCCCCGCAAAAAGTCCCGAATGACTAGCCGTCCATGTAATGAATTGGTGGATCCAGCTATCGAGGTAGGACTTGTTGAGCCTTCTCTTCCATCTTTTCGAATATCTCCATGCGGATGAGACAAGGTAGCTGTGGCACAGGCGACTGTTTCGTCTGAACAGTAAATTCGAAACACATCAGCTTCCTTCACTGAAAACATCCTCTTCTGGGGTGGACCATCTGGCGAGAGAAGTTCTGGACGAGGGCGTTTCGAGCCCATTGAGGATTGTAGTTTGGCGTTTCCCCCAGGATTTGTCTTCCCAGATTTTGATTCGAAAAATGGTGATTTCCCCCAGAGTCTGGTTCCTCAGGAGTGATTGGGCCCGTGGGCATCTCCAAGTTCATGTCATAAGCGTGAACTACATTATCGGCTGCTTCCACAGCTCTTTTGGAGCTATCTATTAGACACATTAGCAACAAGGAATTGTTGGATTAGAGGTCCGTCGTACCTTGGACGACCTCGATATGAGTCTTGAGATGCTGGAACACTGATCGAACTTTATCATTAGGCTGATTGGCAATGGCGTCAAGTACAGTCGAGTACATGATATCAAGCATACCAACGACTCCCTGCATTGGCGTTCGGAGCTCGTGAGAGAGTGTGCGTGCATATGGCTTCAAGGATTGCGCTACGGTGATGGCCGTCAGTGGTATGACTTGTGCCGAATCCGGTTCGTCAGGCTCCTTCTGCAGTCCCGTTCCTTCTAAAATGCGTTGCACTATCATATCTTCAAGCGAGTGCATGAACATTTCAATGTAATTCCAGCTAAGTCGTCTTCTCGAGGCCCCTTCTGAAGACCAAGTCATGCCAAAATGGGCAAAACATTTGCCATTGGCGAAGAGAGGAACTGCAATAAAGGCTTCCGATTTCTTCCACGGTAATGGATTGGGGTTATTCGGGACGATCTCCTCCAGTCTCTCTGGGACAATAAAGACCTTGTCGTGTCTCATGTGAGCGCATGGAGTTCCGCTGCAAGGCAAATATTAGTGTATTCTCATTTGAAAGATTCGAATAAGGGAGACTTGAGATACGGATTGAAATATTGAGTGGTAGATGCCTTCTGAAGAATATTTACGAAACGCTTGTTTCTGTGATGAAGTTTGGGGCAGTGGGTTGATTGTCTATACATACTAAGCATGCCAACGATAGTCATGGTACATCTGTTTGACATCATTTCCGTTGTTGAGGTAAAAGCCAATGCCCATCAAACAGGAACCAGGCTCGCCCAATTCGGGCATCTCAACTGCACTGTCTTGGTCATCCACCAGGATTCGCTTTGCGACAAAGCCACATTGCGACTCCATGATATCACACATGTCTTCCAGTAGAATGGTCCAGAAATCTTTCCCTGAGGCTACTTTTAGTCGTTGCTTGAGGTCCAAGAGTCTTTCCGTTGCATTGCTTTCCGCTGCTGGGAAATATTCTCTCAACACACTCTTGAATCCAGCATCTCCTCCGTGAACTATCGACTTGTCTTGAAAACTTGGTAAACACAGAGTATTTCTGGCATTGTACACTGGATGGGGATCTGATTCCTTCTGTGAGAGCGCCGTCGAGCCCATCTCTCCCCTCCCGGGCATCGACTTTGGGAGTTTCGAGTCTCCCTCTGGCCGAATGCGTCGCCTTTGCTCTCTGAAGATCCTGGGTTTGAGTGAGCTTGCCTGGCTGGCTGCTTCGTCGGATTGTATGTCAGGCATCGAGCTCCGAGCAGACGGAGGAGCCGGTGGTTCACGCATGCAGTTAATAAGTTCAAGAAGTAGTCGTCCGTCCTCTATTTTGGGATCAGGGCGAACGGAATCGATATTGCATTGAGGGAAGGCGCGAGGATCATGAATGATGTGTGTGTCGTCCTCGGAAAGCGCAAACTACCTTACCCACCCAAGGGACCTTGTCTCACGGCCGTGGGAGTGAAATAGGGCGAGGACGAAGGAGTGCGAATGAAACTGGGGAGAAGTGCGCTCCGAGAGGTTGGTTGGCGATGTGAGAATATTGCGAGTTCATCGGTGGTGGTGCAGATACAGGATGGATTGGTAGAGTGAGTAGACCTGGAGTCCTGGACCCGTGGGGGCGGTACCGAGTTGGAAGTCGTCGGTGGTCGAGGGGGGGGAGTACAGTACGTCAGGTACTGTACTATACGGTCCAGTAGGGTACGTATCAATAATGGAGGTTGTCCAGCTTCCCGCGACGGCGAATAAATCTGTGTTGTTTTTGGAAATTCTTAGGATTGGTTTGTTTTGGATTTCGAACAGCAGCAGCTTTTGCGCAAGCTTTCCCATCTTCTCTCTCCCCCCCCCCCTTCTAGTGCGTATGCATTCTTAGAACAAGCCCTTGGGATTCGGGGGCTTCGAGGACAGTCGGCGGCCGGCGGGCCTAGAACCTCTGAAGATCAGCAGCTGCAGCTTGGAGAAACAAGAAAGGATCGCCGCGTCTGGAACGGTCTGGGAATCTTGGCATCGAAACATTGGGAATCGAGAGAGTTCGTCCAGGACAGGATCGGATCGGATCAGGGCACCAATAGTCAGTCTACGGAGTAGGGTATAGTAAGGTAATACTCGAAGAGGTGACGGAGTCGGAGTGTGCTGCGCGACCACTCGCTTGCAACTACTGCTAGAGTACTCCGGAGATCCGGGTTCGGATTCGGATCTGATGCATCAAACACACTTCTCGAAGGCCTAATCTAGCTTATGTAGCTAATCTGGCAAATGGTACCAAACAAAGTACCTATCCTTCCATCTATCTACCGAGGCAGCGACTGCTCATCAGGGTAACTACCGGCGAGAAACTAGTGCTAAGGCAAAAGTGTGTACCTTGTTCTTGTCTCAAGGCATGCCTTCGGAGATGCCTCCTGCTGCAACTCCCGCCACCGACTGACTTACAGTTCTGGGCTATGGGGATCTGGGAATAAGTATAAGATTATGGCGATAGATATGGGAATCAAGACTATTGCTTCATTCCCAAAGGATGAGTGAGGTAAGTACCCTAGGTATGTAAGATCTTACTTTCCTAGGTACTACTATGTGTGCCTTTACTTCAAAGGAATCACCCCATACCTAAGGGTCTTGGTACTCTCCCTTCGCACTCCCTCCTTCACCTCCATCCGGACTTGGAACACAGATAGATCCCGGTACACCCAAACAGAGGTGACTCAGCTCAGGTGGTGTCGTTGACTGAGTCGACCAAGGCAATGCAATTCCCTCAGTCAAGTCTGTGTTGGAGTGACTTGTCACATTTGTTGTAGGTACATGTAAGCGAAGTCAAGAAAGAGCATGAACTTTGTTTGGTTCGTCCCAGCAGTTGTGCGCATCACTCACTGCATTGCAGCAGATATGCCGTGGAACGTGAGAATGATCGATCTAAAGGATAATTTGCCAACCAGACCTTTACGATCAGGTATAATCATAACAAGAAACTCTAGTCGCCTGCCAAGTTTACCTACCTCCATTTGTGAGTGTTCATTCATACACTTGTGGCTATATTCTTCAAAGAGTAGAACTGGGTTACTTACCTACCTTGGTAATGTTATGCTAGATCATCAAGAACTTCCTTCCACCAAAGGACTTTTCACCCACTGCCATTTCATATTTGTGAATCGAAATATCATTTCCGTTATCTCCATCCATTCTATTCAATACACAAAGAAATATACCTGATGTGTACTTGATCATACACGTGACGCCCAAGTGGGTCATCCTGACCGACAGCCTTGTCTTCGACGTGCCCATGCTCATGATGACGCCCCAGCCTTACTAGGGTCCCGACTTTCGACACAACAAGGCTCACATCTACCGCTACCAACCACAAAATGCAACTTAAACTCGACGGAATCATCTCGCTCTTGCCAATTACATCAAGATGTCAATCCGTGTACTCCTCCGCGAGTATCCCCACCGCTCAATCGCTCTTTTAACACCTTCCCACGCCCTCATCTTCCGCCATACTCCGTCTACGAACGATGCCTTGAACAATGGGTCCCTCACTTCGATACACACTAGCTCCTCAAGACAGTCAATAGATGGCGCATCGACACCAAAGTGTATGGTTGAGTTTGCAGATCTTGGGAGTGTGGACCTGAGTGATTACAGGACGTTAAGTCCGCTGCCGGTCCATGGGACACTTGGTCTCATCACAATCTCCAACGATGTCTTTCTATGCGTGGTGACGGGAGCTACAAAGGTGGCATCTGTGAGGCCTGGGGAAACGGTCGAGAAGATCTTTGGGGTGGAATTTTATTGTTTGAATAGCGCAGGTTATGATAACACATTTTCAGACAATCTGGACCCATATTCTATGGAAGGACAAGATCATGATTTCAACCGCCGGGAGGCTCCTCTGGAACATCCATGCGTCGAATTGAAGAAACTTCTGGGTAATGGGAGCTTCTATTATAGCACAGATTTCGATGTGACCCAAAGGATACAAGATCGGTAGGAACTGGACTTCCATTCATATGGCGCAGTGCTAAACTTCCCAGGAATCTCGAGTCGGCCACACTTGACATAGACAACCTCGACGAGTCATTTCTCTGGAATTCATATATGATCAGTCCTCTGGTCAAATTTCGCTCACGCCTAGTAGCCCATGAGAAGGAGGCACTCGACAAATCACGGATACTTACGTCGGCCATTCGAGGCTTTGTACTCACAGTCACTATACCGTCCTCATCGGCACCTTTAAGTGCGAAAAGAACCGGACTGCCGTCTTCCTTAACTTTGATATCCAGACTATCCTGTAGGAGAGCTGGGACAAGATTCAACAGCCGAGGAATAGATGACGACGGCTATGTTGCCAACTTTGTCGAGTCAGAAACCATATATTGGAGTCCCACGGTGGTTGGGCAAACAGATCCATCGTCACCGGAAAAGCCCGCTGGCATTTGTTTTTCATACGCTCAGGTTCGGGGTTCAGTGCCAGTGTTTTGGGAACAAGCCGCCGGATTACTTCCAGGACAGCAAAAGATCACCATAACTCGTTCAAGTGAGGGCTCGCAGCCTGCATTTGACAAACATTTTACAGAACTCGAGCAGAATTACGGGGCCGTTCATATTGTGAATTTACTGAGCGAAACTAAACCCAGTGAGCTAGAGTTGACCAACGCATTTCGATACGGGATCAAACACTCGGCACTGGTCCATCATGGGGATGTAGAGGATCGCGACCACCAACTTTTGAGAGATACAGAATTTGATTTTCACGCTGAAACGAAGGGACCGAACGGCTATGAGGCTGCGAGCATGATCAGGCGTTTCATCGAAAACTCGGCCGATGCGTTTGCATACTACCTGTCCGAGGATATCGATGATCCCGCAGAGGAGGCGTTGCAAAAGTCGCATCGTCGGAATGTCGTGGTTCTGCAGCAAGAAGGCGTCTTCAGGACGAATTGTCTAGATTGTCTGGATAGGACGAATCTCATTCAAACCATAATATCGCAAATGGCGATAGAGTACGTAAACCCCTGTCTAAGAATTTCCACTCTTTCCTGTCCTACAAACACACCTTGAGGCTCGAAGTACAACTAATCCTAATAATAATTGCTGAAATTTGCATTTACAGATCGTTCCTCGGTCACAGAGGGCATCATGCTGCTTCCGATTTCTGGATGCGTCATTCTAGTCTCTGGGCCGATAATGGTGATGCTTTATCCAGAATCTACGCCGGAACAGGGGCACTCAAGTCATCGTTCACAAGACATGGTAAGATGTCACTCGCCGGTGCAATCGCTGATGCACGCAAAAGCGCAACTCGATTGTACATCAACAATTTCGCAGACAAGGGACGTCAGAATACAATTGACGTGCTTCTGGGTCGGCTAGTTGGGCAAAATCCAGTGCACTTGTTTGACCCCATTAACGACTACGTAACGGCTGAATTGAGTAAGAAAGTCTCGGACTACCAATCAACAGAGACAATCAATATGTAAGAGACTATCCCTTTATTTACATCAGTAGTTGTTGCTAATCGTCAAGATATGCTGGTACTTTCAACCTCAATGGTCGCACCACAGGTATCGACGAGGATTTGTCCGCTTGGTTGTGTCCAGAAATCGCAGCTTCCCAGCAGCAACCAGAGATTGTTGCTGTAGGTTTCCAAGAAATTGTTGAGCTCAGTCCCCAGCAAATTATGAACAGTGATCCTACACGAAAGCAGATGTGGGAACGGGCGGTGCGCAAAACTTTGAACAGGCACGCCCGTGCTGCTGGCAGCGACCACTATGTGCTTCTCCGAAGTGGACAGTTGGTTGGTGCGGCTTTGTGTATCTTTGTCAGGGCATCTGCACTTCGGTTTATCAAGAATGTCGAGGGAGCTGTCAAAAAGACTGGTATGTCTGGGATGGCTGGTAACAAGGGTGCAGTTGCGATCCGAATGGACTTTGCAAATACGCCTCTCTGCTTTGTCACTGCTCATCTTGCGGCTGGCTTTGCGAATTATGAGGAACGAAACAGGGATTTTAGCACCATTCATCACGGACTACGTTTCCAACGAAATCGAGGAATCGATAACCATGGTGTGTAGATTGGAAAAATCATGGTGCTTATCAAAGCTAACCTTTTTGGAGACAGTGTTATCTGGATTGGCGACTTCAACTATCGCATTGGCCTTGGGTCTGACAAAGTTAAGCAGTTGATCAAGAACAATGACCTAGAGACTCTTTACGAGAATGATCAGGTAGCATATCCATCATTTACTTGCAATTTGGACTAACAAATTTTAGTTAAACCTTCAAATGGTCGCTGGACTCACATTTCCCTACTACTCCGAGTCGAGAATTACTTTTCTGCCAACCTACAAATTTGATTTGGGCAACGATACTTATGATTCTTCGTTAGTTAGAATCACCAGAAAAAGAGTGATCCAGCTAATATCTTCATAGGGAGAAGGCCAGAATTCCAGCGTGGACTGATCGAATCCTTCGCAAGGGTAGCAATCTTCGACAAATAAACTATAACATGGCTCCCCTGCGATTCTCGGATCATCGTCCAGTCTATGCTACCTTTCAGTGTGCTGTGAGCATAGTGGATGAGGGTGCTCGAGAAGCTTTGAGTCGTGAAATCTATGAGCGCCGTCGGTCTGAGGTTGGAGGCACGGTCGCAAGTACTACAAAGGATGACACTGACGATGAAGATTTAATTGGGTACGATTCCATTGAACCTGGACTTCCCCCTGCAAGTTCGGATAGGAGAAAATGGTGGCTTGACAATGGACAACCTGCTCGATCGACAATCAGACCTTCTAACAATGGCATGATACCAAATCCCTCGCGACCCTCAAATCCTTACACTGTTACGGACGAAGAAGATTGGGTTACTGTCAACCGTGCCACTCAAATTAGCCCTCCTCCTCAAACCACCACTAGTGTAGCTCGCAAGTTGCCACCGCCTTTCTATCCATCCAACAACCCAATGTCATCTCTCTCGAACAATATGTCTCGAAGTTCGCTTCATGAGGCCTCGTCCGGAAGAGATGGACCACCAAATACTGTGCCCGGTCCGGACAGGCGTCTATCAACAAGTTCCACGGCATCATCAAAAAGAGCACCTCCTCCAATTGGCCGAAAACCTGTACATCTAACATCATCTCGATCATCGACATCGTCGCCAACACTCTCCGCCACGCCAAAGGCAACTCCCCGTAACACATTACCACCGGTTCAAAACTCTCGATCAACCACAATTGATCATACTGGCTTTGCGCCACCTCCTAGGCGGGCCACTGGCCAAACAGTGGGTGCTCTTAGCCATGGTCGAAAAGATGTAGTTGAAAGACGTGAGGTTTCCACCCCTCCTCCACCACCACAACCACGAAGAACAGGGATTGAAAAGAAGCCTACAAGTGTGATGAAACAGGATGAGGATGAAAGGCCAAAGCCAGGTCTACCTCCTCGTCGACCCACCGATCTACTCGCCGATGATAGCGATGCGGGGTTATCAGGCTGGGAGGCCTTGAAGCCAACTTGAAAACAGCGACCGCAATACGTTGGTATTACCGACATAGTGTGGTTGGAGTAATCGACATCCACTCTCAACTGCACTACCATATCAGACTCACACTCTCCTTCAAAAGGAAATGGAGAACAACGGAAAAGTAGGAAGGGCGTAAGAAATTCTGACCGCTGGGTTAATGCCCGGATTTGGAATAGCTCGTCTTCTTTTCTTCGCTATGTGTATTCCAGGCTGTCAAGTATCCCAAGAAAGAACAAAGAACAATTGGAAGTTGTTGCAATCCCACCGATTCTAGTCTTGACAATCGTCAGCATCTCCAAGGGAGTTTTTCTATGTTACTCATGATTCCCTTTCGGAAAGTCAGAGGCTCAGTATTTCGGTGAGGGTAGGCACGGCCTAAAGCTATGTACAACTAGGATGGACTCTTGTGGGCAAGGCTCTTTAGAACTTATAAAAGTGACGCCAATGCTTTTTATGAAACATAGGTCAGCGGCTTTTCCTTCAATCCTTTGAAGGGGCTAAGGCTGGCGGTAGGTACCAAGCGAACCATTCTAATATTTCGGGGAGGAGCATGGTAGCCTTGCGCTATATTCGGTGTAGATCTGGCGACATGAAAAATGACTCCAATCAAAATGCACTCGGTAATGTCCTACTAAGCGACGCAAAGCGGTAAGGCATCCAGTCACAGACGCCGCTGTTCGAGATGTATGTTTTACCATCTCGACGCACGAGGCTCGCAAAAAATAACCATGTTCCCTGTTTTGAAGACTCACGCAGGGCGTGAATCCATCTTTTATACGCGGTGTGTAGGGCTGGGAAAGTGGACTGGATTGGCGATCTTGTTGGGGAAGCCAATAGTAATAATGTGCGCTGTGGCTGCCTACTCGGCGTCCCAAGTATTCAGCTTGGCCAAGCGAGCCTCGCCGACTACGAAACCATCTCTCTTCACACGGAACTCGTCGGGTATAATAAGATGTTCAGAACTTTTGCGACTTTACTTCTCTTTCTTTCCTCGGTTCGACCGGATCAGTCTCGATATATTTCACTCTTTCTATCATCTTGGTTGTTTTCGTCGCTTGTCAATTGACTCATCATGTCCGCGATCAAGATGAACGAGCCACTCCTACCAGAAACAACAAATCTCCTCGATGTTTCAAGGAAGGGGATATTACTTATCGCGAGTATCACAAAGTACCTCTCCACACTTCCGCATCCAATTGATGTAGTCGAAGAGCTCGTCGCAGTTTGTTCAGTCACTTCCAATCTCCTTTCAACACTTGATACAACCATCACTCGTTTCGAACCCACCACAAGTTGCAGAGCCTCATTTATCAACCCACTTTGTCACGATATCCTCCTAGCGTTTTCCCAATTTGCGCAGAAGGTTGGCGAAGCAAAGAAATTGGGTGTCTTCGAGATCAATAATGTCGGCTTGGTCCGAGTGCCCAGAAATGCATGGGCCTACGTTATGGGCGGCGAGGTCAGAATGGCTCAGTTCAGGAGCAGACTCTATGTTGAAAAGTACAGAGTTCGAGTCCTGATTGATGCTGTTGCCTGGCACGGGCTCAGGGCCATTGGCCCGTTGGGCAGAACTGCCCAGCAAGAACGAGAGTTGGAGAATTTGTCAAGAATGCTCCCTCTCGTTGCGGAAAGACTTATGGGAGTTTGGAGAGACTATAAGCCTAGAATTGAGAACGGTGGTGTAGCGATTGCATCATGTTTACCTATACAGGTGCAAGAGCACCAGTTGCCTAGGGTTGCTGTGGTTGTTGAGGCCGAGAAGAAAAGCCAGTTCCAACAACAGAAGAATTCTTCCACGTCTAAACTTGGATTCCACGCTTCATCGAGCAGCACTTCGATTGCATCAGGTTGCTCTTCTTGTTCAACTTCTTCATCGTAAGTCATCCCCTGATAATCTTTCTTTTCACAAACTAAGGGCCTCAGTGCAACCGCAACAGACGACGCTCTCTACGAACGCTGGGTCCTCCGTTGTAATGAAGCCAAAAGAGAACTCCAAAGCAAATCATATATCCTCGGTCTTCCAGTCAAATCCAGATACAAGCACACAGCAGCAAACCACTACGTGAAACCACTTTCATCTCACCCCTCTGAGATTCAATCGCTCATAAGCTTACAAAAAGCATCCAACTCTTCTATTACGAAGGCCATCACGTCCCTCCCCGACGATGCTCAACGGGAAATCCAAAAACTGATCGAAAGTCGCGAGAACGCTTCTTCAAATGGGAGTGTGAAGCGATCTTTCGAAGTCATTGCGTTTCAATCACAGCCTCGTCGAAAGATTTGTCCTCCTCGTCCTAAAACATTGTGGAGGACTGAAAAGACAATGGTGCCTTTGGAGTGGATCTTGGTCTTGAAGGGAGAAACGATTGATCAGAAACCAAGGACGACACCAATTAAGCATGAAGATGCTTGGAATACCAAAATGCTAACTGAGACCGGGAGTGCCTCATCAGCACAACATGTGCAGAGTTCACCAATAGCCTCACCTTCTCAGCAACAACAGATTTATGCAGCTCAGATGGCGGCAGCAGCAGCAGGCAATAATGACAGCACGGCAGCGCCGGGTGTTCATGTTCTGCGACATGTAGAGCAAAGGCGAGGACTTGACCCTCAGGAAGCGGAGGCGAAAATGGTGGAAATGATGGCGGATTTGTTGAAGGTTGAGAGTATGGTGGTCCCAAAGGGTGAGAACAGTGGAGCAGTGACTCCTAAAACATCTACTTAATATGTGTAAATGCGTTTTGCGGGGAGTAAAGATGGTTCATTTCAATTTCTCAAGTTTACTAGGGTGGTGGGTGGCTGCTGGGATGCTTTGTGTTTTTGACGAGTTTTGCTTTGGATTTCGACGACATGATGAGTTCATCTGCCCTCAATCTTTTTTTTTTTTTTTGGTGCTGGAGAAAAGAAAAATGGAAGTTGTGCCTCGAGGGTAGCTCGAATCGCTTGTTAAACTTGAAGAAAGATCGTTGTTCACAAGCCGGTGGTTCCTCGTCCATGTAAGGTCATCCACATGTTTTGTCCTCCCCTCTATCTTGAAATCTGCGACTATGTTTGTATTTTGACTCATTAATAGCTAATAATCAAAAACTTCCACTTTCACCATGACTGGGAACCAACTCCTTTTGTCTCTAGTCCTGCGGGCGTACTGTATTCGGCAAAGTTTGCCACCAACCCCTGAAGTGCATTTCAATATTCTAAAAATACAGGGACATGAAGTAAGGTCCTCTTCTCCTCCATATGTTTATTGCGTATTCGGAAAATATCCGCGCCATCGCGAACACGTGCATGTAAATTCAAGGATTTCGTAGAATACTCGAACTCAAAAGTTCATGGATGAAACGTCTCGAAGTCGCCGTTGAAAGTTTGTTTGTAAGCTGTCCCTCTCCAGTGTGGCTGATATATATGCTCCAGGAGCCAGTGACGATGTTGTTTTTGTATTCTAATCCTCAGGATCCACGACGGGGATGTTACTCTTGGGACCAAGGCAAAACATAGTCCATGCATGCATCGGGATCTAGGACGGGACCACCTAGTGCTCTCTTGACACGGGGGAAGGACACACGAGTCTGCCGAGTGTTCGAAAATCGTTACGTCGTCTCCTTAATTTGTAAACAAATCTCCTCCTTCGGTATGAACGGGTTCATTCTTCAACCCCCTCCAATCGCCCACATTCACCCCCTTGTTTCGTTTCATCTGATCGCCTGATATCGAGTAAGGGCAATTAACTCCGGAAGACTCAATAGTTCCGGTACAGCCATTATCCATGACTCGATATCAAGCCACAAGTTTGTGAACTACAACGTTTAGCGGGAATTTAGCGAGCGCTCGCTTAGCATGTTTGGATACCTCTGCCGCTTCTATGGATCTGGGGGTAAACCGCTCCACCCTGGTCTTGTCGGTACAGTAGTCGGCCCCATGCCCGTGCGGTGTCAAAGCCCAAGTTCACCAAGCCATGGACTGTGTGTGAAGTCCCAGAATCCGAGGAATCCCTAGCTCCTGTCAAAGAAGTCATGCATATTAACAAGCGGTCCTCCCTCCGGAGGGTGCACGGCTTTTGCAACTCTTGATTATTAGGAGCTCGAATCCCAAAGCTTCCTCAATGCCATCTCATATCACTTGAAAAACCATGCGACTGCTAGGAATAAAGTCATCTCATATCACTTGACAGCACCATGCGATTGTTAGGAATATACGTTGCCGTGTTCGCTGCCTTCACTCTTTGCAGTGCGCAATCTGGCAACGCGACGACACCTCAGATTGACTTTTCCATATTTCCGACATGCGGTCTGGTTTGTTTAGCCACCACGGCGCCCAAGAGCGGATGTCTCCTCACAGATATAGACTGTGTTTGCAAGAGCCAAAAGATGACCGATTTGACGACGACTTGTGTGCTGGCGAACTGTACTACGACGGAGGCTTTCAGTAAGTCTTCTCACCCATTTCGAAAACTGGGGACAGTATGATTAACACGTAGACTGCAGCTATTGTAAAGGCGCAGGCAGCTATTTGTCAATATGGAAATGCATCTCGAAGAGACGAACTCCGCATGACCAGTCTGGCTTTGGGCATCATGACGAAATTCATAATTACAATCAGGATATCGCTACGATTGCTCTCTCAGGGAAAGTTGGGCTGGGATGACTGGCTTATCATTCTTGCAGTGGTGAGTGTGGGATTGTACAAGCGGTCGATCTCCTGCTAAAAGATTCTAGGCATCAGATTCAACAGCTTTCTATGCTTTATTGAAACGTACGTACCTATCTGCACTTCCTTCCACTACATCGCTGAATCACCACAGTTTTGAGAATGAATTTTGGAGCACATATTTGGAACATCGATCCGGCCGATATCACGGACATTCTCTTCTGGTGTTAGTAGAAGCGAGACTTCCTATTGTGATTTCCTACTAACTTGAAGTTGGTCTAGTCTACATCGTGCTAATTTTCTACGTTGTCACCAACGGCATCGTCAAGATTTCTATACTGGCCTTCTATCTCCGAATTTTCAGCATTTCCGACAACTTTGTAAAGCTCTGTTGGATTAATATCGTCTTCTGTGCAGCACTAATGGTTTGCTTCGTCAATGTCATTGTATTTCAATGCACGCCACTTACGAATGCCTGGAAGCTCGCTCCCATTGGGTACTGTGTTAATTTTAACGCAGCTACGTGGTCTTACTCGGGTCTCAATGTTCTACAAGATATAATCGTCATTGTACTTCCTGTGATGGAGGTTATTGCGTTGCAGATGAGTCCCAGGAAGAAGTTTGGTGTCATTATGATTTTTGTTCTCGGTGGCTTGTGAGTTCTTACATGACCCCCTTCTTCCCAATTTTCAAGCCCGCATCAAATTCTAACATTGCGTAGCGTCGTTGTTGCTTCTATAATCCGCCTGACTACGCTTCCAGGATTTGGTCGCACCTCAGATCCAACATTCACAAACGCACCCACGGCAATGTGGTCAGCCATCGAACTAGGCGTTGGTCTCTTGTGCGCTTCCATCCCAGGAATTTACTCTGGTCTCCGCCATGCGTGGCCTAGCTTTCGCAATTTCACTCGTCGACACATCAGTATGCGAGGCTCAAAACCTTCGCAGGAATCGTCCGACTACCAGACCAGAAGCAAACCTAGCATATCAGGAATCCCACCCAGGGCAAAATATCGCAGGCCCAGCCTGGATATCCTACGAACCGAGACCTTCGAGATGGCGACCAGACAGTCATTGGATAGAGCAGTCGTTGATATTGAGGCCCAGAGAGAGAGACCGTTTGATGAGGCTCAAAGAAAGAGGCCGTTTGATGAGGCTCAGAGAGAGAGACCGTTCAATGAGGCTCAGAGAGAGAGACCGTTGAATGAAGCCCAGAGACAGAGACCGTTCAATGAGGTCCAGAGAGAAAGACCGTTCAATGAAGCCCAGAGACAGAGACCATTTAATGAAGCCCAGAGAGAAAGACCGTTAAATGAGGTCCAGAGACAGAGACCATGGCTACCGCCAAACCTCAACAAACCGCATCCACCACTTCCTTTGGCGATGCACTCGAACGGTCAAGTTCAGTCAAAATAGTCCGAGGACCACGGTCTTGACGACCAGAAAGAAAAACGAGTTGGATGTAAGATTTTGGATTCGAGAATTTCTGGGAATTTAGCAAGGCGTTGAGGACATGGAAATTGGAAACAGCACTCAAAACATCGGCACACAGGACGAATCGAATGGAATATGATATTTGTTTTGCATGTACACACTTATTAGCGAGCGCGTATACCATGGCGACGCCTGCAACAATTAGAATTAATTTTATTCATAATAAATAAGAAGAACATTCAAAAATAACAAATAAAGTTGCGGTAGAGAGTACATCAAATTTTTCAACGGAGACATCAACTGCCTCACCACATTTCCCCTCGCCCCTTTTCGGATTGTTTTGTAGTGACATTTACAACTCAAATATCATCTCCCCCCACCGGATCTCCCCAGGCTTCTCCGGTGTTGTCACAATGGCATAAACTAACTCTATTACCAATCGCGAAGTCTACCAACCGCCAATTATCAATCATATTAATAGGCCGTTATACTCATGTATCATGGTTGTTTTAGGCATAGACATCTAGAGTTCGTAACATCCTTGTCTGAAGGGTCAAAACCTTCCCCGGATTCCAGCAACACGACACCGATGTTGTTTCCACGCGCCACGTTCGCCACGGAACTGGGTCGAGTTTTTCCCCCGAGCTCCATTTATTTGACCTTTGTGAACTTGTTTCAAGGGGGATGTGGGATGTGGCCCATGTTCTGTTTACCACTGCTCTTGAAGCTTGGGCTCGGTTATGGTCTGTGTGGAGTTTACGTTCAATCAGCCTTGTCCGATTTAAATTGTCTTTGTGAAAGGACACCTTGGCAATGTGAATCTTTCGATGGAGGTTCAATGATTGGATAGTGGATTCCTCTTTGTAGGTACTTCGTGACGGAGCCTGAGAATTCAGTTTTCACATTGTAGAAATTATATGTGACAGGGAGGCTCAAGGCTCGTTTAGTCGAGTAAGTAGGTAGCAAACATGGAAAAGCAAAACCAGTCATGATATAGGAAATTTAAAATGCCAGAATCTTCTACACAAAATTAGCAACAGCCTAGAACTTGATGGGGAAATATTTCTTTTGCTCTTGGCTTACTAGATTTGGCCTGTTCATTCTCACTATCGGTTGAATGCGATGCGGCCCGAAGCCTCACGCCCTAAGCGAGAGGTAAATATCCAATTGCATATCTCACTTTTGAATAGGTTGCATTTCTCGACGCCAAATTGTATGCAGTCATTCGCATCTAGATTCTAATGCAGCGAATCCATCAGATTTCATAAAGGTGTGTGATCTCTCACAAATCATCCTATGGTTATCATGAACTTCCATAACCAGTCTTGAACATCGTCAAGGGAAACTGTAACAATGGGTCTTTTATTGACATTCAGTCATGGTTTCTCCAAATATTTCACCTCTGTCAACATCACTATAGTTATATTTATTTGTTTTCTGACAGTTGCAGCATATCGTCTCTGGTTTGGACCCCTCGCCGCGTTTCCTGGCCCAAAGTTGGCCGCTCTCACAGGATGGTATGAAACTTATTTCGAATGTCTGCAACGAGGAAGATATTGGGTTGAGATTGAGAAAATGCACGCACAGTATGGTAAGAAATCAATGACCAGATATCGCACATCTCACTTATCATCCTTGCGTCTCATGGCACACAATGCTCACAATCCACAGGTCCCATCATTCGCATCAGTCCGTGGGAGTTGCACGTAGACGACCCTGACTGGAATGAGCCTTACAAAGTAACCTCCCGAGTTAATAAAGATCACTGGTACTACAAATTTGTTGGACTTTCATCCGCTGCCTTCGGAACTTCTGATCATGAAATGCATCGCCTCCGTCGAAAGGCACAACAGAACTACTTCACGCTTGATGCCGTATCGAAATTCGATCCCATGCTCTCACAGATAGTCTCGAAACTGTGTGACCGTCTCACTGAATCCAAGAGGACTGACCAAACTGTGAATCTCTCGAATGCTTTTCGTTCTTTGGCGACGGACGTGGTGACGGAATTTTCATTTCAGAAATCTTACGGTTTGCTGAAGGAAGATGACTTCGCTGCTGTTTTTCACAAGACCGTTAGATCTCTTTCGGAGATTGGGCTGTGGCATCGACATTTTGGGGTTGTTTTGGATGTAATGGACTTGATGCCGAGATGGTTGGTCCAGATTTCGAACCCGGCCGTTGTTGGTGTGCTGGACCTCTTCAATGTGAGAGAATCTGTGTTGATATGACAACACACTATCTCAGGCTGGAATGAAAATTGACAAAATATATAGGACTTCAAGGCTCAGACTAAAACCATCGTAGCAGCATATAACCCACAGTCCCAGGGTGCTCCAAAACAAGCAAGTGTCATCCACCAAATGCTAGACTCGGATGAGCTCAGTGCGGAAGAGAAGAAGGAATGGCGTTTAGCATTAGAAGTCCGAACTATTGTAGCCGCAGGAACAGAGACCACCGGAAATACGCTTTGCGTTCTTGCTTACCACTTGCTCTCGGATCCAGTGAAGTCGAAGAGACTGCAGGAAGAAGTCCGAATTGCACAGAGTAAAAGCTCTACACCTTTGAATTACCAAGAGCTTGCTCGTCTTCCTTACTTGGTATGATTCTTCTGAGATAATTGAAGTTTTCTGACTGATCTTGATTGCAGTCATCTGTAATTCTTGAAGGACATCGGTAAGTGTTGCTATCTCCCGAATTTGACGATATAATATCTGATTCAGGGAACCCTGTATAGAATGGCAACAAGTGTAGCTGGCCGTCTTCCTCGAATCAACACCCGCGAAAAGATGATTTACAAAGACAAAACCATACCGGTCAATGTAAATAAAACTCCTTTCCGATCCATGTGCAAGTATTGGCTGACAACCAGCAAGACTCCAGTGTCGATGACCCAAAGATCAACTCACTTCAACCCAACAATCTTCCCCAATCCCACCGCATTTGTCCCCGACAGATGGTTAGATCCAGCTGAGAGAAAGGTACTGGAGAAATATGTACAGCCTTTTGGGAAGGGAAGTCGATCATGTGTTGGGCTTCAGTATATAATTCCCCTCCGTTCTCTTCAGGTGTGCCACGTGAACTGATATTTTTGATTATAGTCTCGCATCGTCAGAGCTTTACGTTACAATCGCGAGATTATTCTCGGAATTCGACATGAAGTTGTTTGAAACCACGGAGGATGATGTGAAGCAATTCCACGACTTTTTCAGCGCGTTTCCTCAAAGTGAGAGGGGATTGAGAGTAACCTTTGAATAATGTGTGGTCCAGAATTGGCCAGAAAATTAGCATACAGTACCAAAGCTGAAATGTTAAGCGGTTGAAACGTATCTCTTCTTCAAGAAATAAATGGCGAAGTTGAGTTATGCACAGAAGAAAGGAGGTGGTCTGAAGTACTTACTGATTACTATGGGGTGGCTAGCCAGAGGATATAAGCTCTTAGGTAGGCACAAAGAATAAGAGGATGAAGGAAAAAACATAACTTATGAACATCATCTCAAAGTCGAATGTCAATAAAGATCTGTATTGCAAAGCCCGGTTTTCTGTCTCTCTACCAATGTTCTACCAATGTCACTCACCCTTGGGTCACCTGTATGGAACACAACCCCGCCAAAGCCGAGAGCGGCATACGCGGGGCAATTTTATCTGATGACCGAGATGATTCCGAAGCCTTGAATGACAACTTCCTCATCATCTCATCACCAACTTATAATCACAAAAGATGCTAGGAATTCCTCTAAACATACCCAAATGGCAAGCAATGCACTCTCACCACAAATTATATGAAAGATAAAAGTTCTAACGATCCAAAACCCCCCAATAGGCTGGAGGAGAACTCCCATCTCCTCAAACCACCGATTAATAACTACTGCGTTTACAACAAAGATGTCACAGTGATGGTAAATTCTTCCTTCGTTCATCGATGAAGTAAGCAGGCAGAGTTCTAAAACTCGCGTACAAAAACACAGATAGTAGGCGGACCCAACGCTCGAACGGACTACCACATCAACACCACGGCCGAATGGTTCTACCAGTACCAAGGCGCCATGCTCCTCAAAGTCGTCGACCCAGCCAACAACGAGTTTAAAGACATCATCATCTCCCAAGGCGACATGTTCCTCCTCCCACCCAACGTCCCACACAATCCCGTCCGTTTCGCGAATACAGTTGGTATTGTGCTGGAGCAACCGCGGCCGGAAGGAAGTCTGGATACACTGCGCTGGTATTGTGGGAATGAGGATTGTAGAGTGATCGTGGAGGAGGCGAGTTTTCACTGTACGGATTTGGGCACGCAGATTAAGGAGGCGGTTAATGCCTTCAAGGCAAGCTCGGAGGAGAAGAGGAGGTGTAAGAGTTGTGGGACGGTGGCGGAGAGTGCGCCTCAGGCTGGGAGTATACAAGATCCGAATTTGAGTTGAGCGAGGATACATACCTCTTGGCCTGTCTAAAAAGTGTATTTGCAATTTATGATACCTAGTTATTTTCTCTTATGTCTCTTTAAACTCGTAAGTACTGGTAGACTCCTCAACCACAACCTCAATCTTTCCCTCCTCCAATTCCGTCCCATCAACCTTCACACCAGCTCTAACCACATCCCCGGGCTGGATTGAACCAACGCCCTTCGGTGTACCCGTCAACACAATATCCCCCTTCTCCAATGTCATCACCTTTGAGATATCGCTCAAGATACGTGGGATTTTATACAACATCAAATTCGTCGAATCCAACTGACGATGCTCGTTGTTTACGGTGAGGTATAATTCGACATTGTGCGGGTCTGGGATGCTCGATTTGGCAATGATTTCGGAGACGGGGAGGAAGGTGTCGAAGCCTTTGGCAATGTCCCAGGGAAGACCCTTCTTTTTGGCTTCGTTTTGCGCATTGCGTGCGGTCATGTCGATACTGATTGCGTAGCCTGTTTGTTGCTCAAATTAGCTTCTTTTCTTCCCTTTTGTTTTACAACTGCAATTAGCAATTGCAACTGGTATGAGGGGCACTTACTCTCAATGGAGTCCAGAGCCCCCTTTTCGTCGCTCGCCTCGAGGTTCTTGACTTGCTTGCCAATAACCAATGCCAATTCGACTTCATAGTGTAGGTCTACGCCTCTGGGACGTATGACAGGTCCCGCGCCGGGAGGGAGGATAGTCGAAGGAGGCTTGAGGAAGAAGAATGGTTGTTTGGGTTTGGCATTGCTCAATTCGGCAATGTGATCTCTGCACGACATGCAAATTGTTAGTCCTTGGTTGATTTGCAATGGGTTTTCGGAAGGGCAAGTGTACATACGCATAGTTCCTGCCAATGCAGACAACTTTGGAAGCTTGCTTGAGAGATGCCATTGAAGCGGTTGAAGCGAATCCACGACGAAATAGTAGAGACATGATTTGGGAGAATTGTGAATTGATGCCCGCAGTCCAGCTTGCTATTTTATAGAGATCTTAGTGAGTCACCTTCGTATAAAAAAGGTCTCCAGGTCGTGTAGGATTTCAAGATAGCTCCAAAGGTGGATGGTATCAAAATACAATTGACCTGCAGACCAGCTTCCAGCCTGGGCGCATTCTTGGCATGCGCGTGCGGTCCGGAGTGTGGATCCTCCACTAGATAAGTTGGACCTCAACTTCCATTTCTACCTCATCAAGGATTGGATTGGATGAAACCTTTCTTGAAGTATGGACTTGTAGGATTAAACGATCTATTAAGTAATATAATGCATTCATAGTTGTGAATTTCCGCAAAGCAGGTAGTTAGGTTCTGGAGTATGTCCTTACTGTACATAGCTTCATAGTCGAGATCTGCAGCTGACTTCACTCGGCTGGTATTCGAGCCATCACCGAGTACCAGTGGGAGATTTAGTAAAAAATTCTGAAAGTAAGAGGTATGCATGGGCTTGTGAGTAATTGATGTTGGTGCCATATGATAGGGACGAAGACAGATCTTTGAAATGTATCTTGTGCATCTCTCTTGGCAAGTAGGTTAATTGTCATTGGTATAGTTGAATTGTGCTTATTAAATTATTCAAACAATATGTTTCTCGTCTATCTATCTATGATAGTACGTTTTATGGCAAGTTGAAGATCGATGGTATGTTATACTTCTACTCAGAGTGAGCAGTAAGCTTGAGCCTTTGAGGGGTCTTAGACTGTATGCCGGCACTTCTCGTATCAAGTTATCAACTATGCAATATTGCAACATACTCTCTCCCTATGTAAACCTTAAGTTGGAATCTAGGAGCTCACGGTTTGTTGATATGTATGTAGAGTGTAGGTTGTATGTTTACACTTACTGTACTTGCAAAACTCGAATTGAGAAGAGAGAGAGAGAGAGAGAGAGAGAGAGTAAGATCGCTTCCACTACTGGAGCCACAGCCTACAAATCGTTCTCGGTGAAGGTCCTGTGTTGAAGCTGTAGACCGGCCCGATTACTCGCTTAATATACTTCGACTTTAGTGAGGCTGACAACAGGGCTGTAAAGAACATGCCTCAAATAATAGAAAAGATATAATCAATAATCAACTTTATGTGTATTTGAATCTTGTACTTCTTGGCAATTCCAATCATCAAAGACCAAATTGAAAGAGCTGGAAGCGTGTCCATGATTGAAAGTAATAAAAAATACTCGTGGTACACGTATGGACAGCGGCTCATATGCAAACTTTGAGATCTTATATGTGCATAATCAGGAAATTTCTTTAAAGTTTACATGGACGCTGAGCCGAGACCTTGAGATCTTCACAAAGGAAAGCCTTGTGGATTAGTTGAAATGTAGGTACTGAATGGCATTGATCGGTTGAAATTGATCTAGCAAAGCTGATAGTCAATGAGTAGGTAATAAGTAGGTATGCATTACAGGGTGTCTAATGTCAATCAATACTCTCATTTCGGTCCGGAGGAGGAAGAGGAGGGGGAGGGCCAAGGGCATCTTCATCCGTCCCGATTCCCCGAACAGCGTGTTCCAGAGCGGGTCTGTCTGTCTTCCTTTGATCCCTGCAAATCGCGTGCGGGACGCCACAAATCACAGAAAAGCGATGTGGTCACTGGTCAGCCCCCGGACATGACCTAAATTCCAGACCAACAAAAGTTATCCTCTTGTGCGACAACCATCACATTCATTCATACACACACACGCGCGCACACAGTTCTCCTCCTTTCAAGCGGTGAAAGTGCACACCTCTTCGTCTCCCTCCTTTTCTTCTATTCCTATTCTTGTCTCCTCGCAACCTGTCTCGACCTGTGGAATAGGTAAAGCCTGACAGATACCAACGAGGAAACGAAACGAAACTACTCCAAGCAATGGAATCTCTCCAATTCGCACAAGTCCTCGCGGATCTCTCTGATCTCCAAAACACGGTTTGTTCTCTCCTCTTTTATGATGCCTTTCCCGGAGTCGCCATCATACCACACAGTCCTTTCCTTTTCCATAATACAAGAAGAAGGACTTTTAAGAAAATAACTAACCTCCCTCCCTATTCACAGGATCCAGCAGCAGCCAACGCCCTCCTCACATCAACGACCAGGCCACCACCTCCACCCCCACCACCCACGCGCCGCACCACCTCCACCAACTCCCCCACCACACACATCGGTCGAAAATACACACCTCCCTTATCACGCACCACGTCTTCACGCGGCACTACCTCGCATACAACAACAGCTCTGGTAGGAGAGAGCAAGAGTACGACCAGTAGTGGAGCCGGGACACCGAACGCGAATTTTGATAGGGAAATCCTTTGGATGTTTGTCCTCCCTCCCCGTCATCATCGTCCTGTACTTGCAGTTGTATTGTAGAGAAGGATAAGTTACTGATCGGCTATTGCAAATAGGCAGATGAAGATCTCAAGCGCGCCCGAACACTTCTGGAACTCTTCGAGATGAGGGGGAAGTTCAAACAGATGGGTGACTTGGGACTTCTACGCAGTAAAGAGAGGGTGGATGCTGTCGCGGCGCGGTATGCGAAGAAGGATCTGGAGGAGAAGGAGAAGATTATCAAGTCGAAATACTTCTACCCCAGTCCGAAGGTCTAAGTGTGTTTTTGGATTTTGGGTTCTGGAGTCAAAAATTGGGGGCGTCTACGGAATTCTGTTAATGGGGAGGGATGGATTAGAGTTCTACATAATGGGATGGCTTTGGAACGGATGGGCAAGGAGCTTGGAATCATGGTCAGGCGCTCTTTACGGCTTTTAGGAGGGTATACCCGATTTTATCCTCTTTGTTGGAACTATCACCAGTGCTAAGAGTTCAGATCAGAGGATTGAGAGACGTGTAATGAGTAATGATATCTCTGTGTATGGGTATAGGGGTAGGCAATCTGAATAATGCACTCTCCACTCTCACGCATTCTCCCAGGCCGCATCATCCAACGCTCGCTGCAGCAAGATTCCCCATTCCACCTGCTCTAGCCGTTCGATTAAGCGTTGGCTCAGCCTTTGCTGCTATCCGGAGAGAGGTATTGGAGCAATAATTTCGGGAGCCGGGACATCTGGTAACGGGGCTGCTGATGCTATAATGTCTAAATCAACTATCTTAAGGTCGGCAATTGCTCTTAACGCTTGCTTGGTTGGACCTGCAAGCTGCCTTCCAACCACGACGGACAAGACTGGTGTCCTCAAACATGCGGCTCTTGACTTTCGGATGCTCATGAGAAACTTTGCTCTACCTCTCGACTTTCTTCGTAGTTTTGGGGTGCGTGGTGCTGTGAATATCCCAGTAGCATCCACAGGCAAGTCCAGAGGAAGACCATCCAGACCCAAACCCTGAGACAACGTGGGTTCGCTTAAATTCTCAGCATTTATAGAAGCAAATGCCGGGAGATCGTTCGCATCAGGGGTGTGAAGAAGGGATGATTTGCTCTTCAACCCGGGACGTTCGGGGCATAGATCTTGAAGCAGTGTTAGCTGTTTAGAATTCAAGTATAGGAAGGTAAGCAGATCAAAGCTTACCGGGCCCTGGACACAAGTCGTCCTCATTTGACGGGCATGGAACCATCCCTTCTGCCTCCGCACCCAGTTCGCAGCAAGTCACTCCATCCAATCCACTACCCATGCAAGTAGGCGCATTGGAGGATGTACCAGCAATGGGCCTCTCTGCGGGCGATGCAAGATCTTGGTCATCAATGCTAAGACCGGTAGAGTTGTCAGATTTCCGGCAACATCTTGGAGTTTGTGGGGCTGTGAACATAGGCAATGATCTTTCACTACATTGCGAAGAGCGCCGATTTAGTGCAGCTCGTGAGATTAGCGAAATAGACAGGTTTGATCGAGCTTCCAAAGGTTTCCTTGGGTCTAGGCTAGCTTTTGAAGTTGAAGTCCTAGTTCGAGGGCGATGGACAGAAGGCAGGACATCCCTTGTTTGAAGACTTGCAGAACGTATTGTGTCCGAGGCTGGGTACCCACCGATAGGAGAATCCGGATGGGTCTGGATTAGATCGCACACATTGCCGTCGAAGCTTTCGGCATTGCCATAGTGAAAGCGTGGGATGCCCATCGGCATATTTGGCAGATCCAACAAGTCTTCGTCCACCTCTGCGTTAAATGCACTGTATGGGGGAAACCTTTTAACAGAGAGCGTTGGAGAAGTAGAGGGTCGAATTTGCAGGGCTTCTCCCTCTTGTGCGATGAATTTCTGCATCGTTGCGATTAGAGGGTGGCAGGGGAAACGAAGCAGGGTTCACAGGGTTCGGTGGATGAATGCTCGTGATGGAGAGAGGTAGATATAGTAAGGCCGCCTGAGACAAGATGGTAGCTTTTGGTAAAAATAGGAAAGGGGTTGAATCAAAAAGAGAACTTCGCCGGCGAAACAGGAGAGTTTGAGGTTGATATTGTCTCCAAAGAGGAACTATCCTTACGAGGATAGCAATTGAGAATGCTTTCGAGAAACACTGCTGCGTGGAAAGGAGAGATTCGACGTAACAAGTTTGGAAAGAAGTAAAGGCATGGTCACTGGGAGGATGAAAGATGAAGGATGATAGATAGCAATTGCCAGCAGTAGCTGATACCTTGTTGCCCGGTCGGCTCTTCTTGTGTCTCTCCAGTGAAGCAAGATGACATGGAAGTCACAGATATTTTGAGGTCATGATACAAGGACTTTAAGATATGATCCACACAAACCACGGGAGTACAGATTGTAGCGCGCGACAGAGGGAAGGGGGAAGAGGAATATGAAAGGGAATGGTAACGTAACTTCCCCGATGTGGTCACGACTCTGATCGTGACCTTGCGAGGTCCCCAGTGAAAGAAAGAAAGAAGCGGCGGCTCATCATTAAGCGACCGCGCGTATGGCGCATGGCGGCTCTATTTTGAGTCAAGCACCTTGCCAAGGTATTTCCAGCTGACTCAACACTGACGAAATGTTTTGGTGGTTGTTCCATTGCTGTTGTTGCTGCTGCCGTTCCTGAACGTGAAACAAACCTCCTCCATTCTTGTCTTCCATCTACTCTGAGGTACTCAAACTTCCCCCTCCCAACACGACACCCGACCCACGATACTCACCACCCTCCTTCAACATGGCGACCAGCGTGGATGCAAAGCTGTTGAAGGCTACAAAGTTCCCGCCCGAGTTCAATCAGAAGGTTGATATGCAAAAGGTCAATCTGGAGGTCATGAAGAAGTTCGTCTACCTATCTATTTACGCACTCTCCCTGTGCCCTCTTCCACATTCCTACTGACAGTTATGACAAGATGGATCGCTGGCAAGATTGCAGACATTCTCGGCACAGATGATGATGTCGTAATTGAGCTCTGCTTCGGTCTGATTGAAGGAGCTCGTTTTGTACGTCCCCCATCCCTTCATTGACTTCGGAATTTTGTTAATCATTCCTCAGCCCGATATCAAAAAGATGCAAATTCAACTTACCGGCTTCCTGGACAAAGATACCTCTGCTTTCTGCAAGGAGTTATGGAATCTTTGCTTGAGTGCACAATCCAGCGATCAGGGTGTGCCGAAGGAGCTGCTTGAGGCGAAGAAGCTGGAACTGATTCAAGAGAGAGTAAAATTTTCCCTGTAGTCTACACACTATTTTATGCTGATTCACTCATAGATTGACCAAGAGAAGGCCGCAGAACTGACCCGCAGACGAAGAGAAGACGACGACCGTCGAGAGAGCAATACCAATAATATTCGCCAGCGGGAGCGTGGTGGAGACCGAGGTCGTGGCAGAGGGGGTGGTCCTGGACGCGGTGACAATTGGCGAGGTGGCCAGGGACGAGGAGACGATAGAAATCGGGATTTTGATCGTGGTGCAGGAGGTAGGGTCTATGATAGACGGGCACCTCCTCGCTCTTCCCGATCCCCACTTCGACGTCGCGACTCCCGGGACCGTGATTCCTTCCGAGGGCCCCTAGAGAATATGAATCCTACGTTCCGCAAGGACGAGGTGGTCGCAGACAGAACGATCGCGACCGAGGACGAGTTACGGTGTCGAGATCGCCTTCAAGAGGACGTTCAGATTCGGCTTCGCCACCACCTCGTCGACGACGACGGTCCAGCACCAGATCTCGAACTCCACCACGCCGTCGAGATCCCATACCAGAAAGACGTGCAGACACATATCGTGGCAGTGGAAGAGGTAGAGGGAGACCAAGAAGTCCAGAACGACGACCACGTCGGAGAAGCTCTAGCCGTTCAGAAAGCTCCGTTTCCCGTTCTCCTCGGCCATCAAAGAGACGCGCAATTTCTGGTTCTGCCAGTCCTTCTCCACCACCGCGATCCCGTAGATCACGACGAGACTCTGGCTCTAGATCTCCTTCTTCGTCAAGATCCCCTCCCCCAAACAGGAACTCAAGGGCAACTCCCTCGCTGGATGACGAGCATGCAGAGTCTGGGGCTCGAAGAAGCCGCGAACGTAATGACCGTCGGCTAACTCGGAGCAGGAGCGGAAGTAGAAGCCGAAGTGCTACTCCTCCTAGGCGCCGTCGACGCAGCCCAAGTCGAAGCAAAAGTCGTGAACCAAGAGATTATAAACGTCAACGAAGATTTGGGAGCAGCGAGAGAGCTGAAGCATCTAAGAGACGCAATACTTCTTCTATCTCCTCAGCTGATGATACAAGGGAGAGAAAAGCTGATTTGAGAAATGCGAGCAGCAATAGAGGATCACCTGAGCACAATGTCGAAATGAAAAAGGCCGACGAGGTTGGTGCATAAGCTTATTGGTACTTGATTCCAGCTGCTGTAATTATGCAATGGCTTTGGTATAATGCTGACAGGGCTAATTCGTTCTCATCTTAGAACCCGACTCCCCAACAACAAGCAAGCATACTTCGTGAGAGACTATTGAAGGATAAGATCAAGAAGATGAGAACAACGAATACCGAACCTTTAAAGGCGTTGGCTAATCCTTAATGAGGGCCCTCAATCTGTTTTGCATCACGTTGGGAATTTGTAAAAGGGAGTGACAGGTAGTGGGTTAGTTATTATTCTTAATGGCAAAGGTACAAATTTTGAACTTAACTACATCGTTTGATCATCTAATTGTCTTTTTATCTGGTCTAGCCAGGCAAGTAGAACAGATAGTAAAAAAGAGACCAACATTCTTTGTATCTGCCTGTATTTTGCCGTTCCAATTGTCGCAGACTTGACCACGGTATTTTTTCATTCAAAATTTTAAGCAAGGCTGCTGGGAATAATTCACCGAAGCCTTCCACGTCAAACGTTATCCATCCCAAAACTCTCAGCCTTCCCTCATCAACATCTAAACATATCCAACCTGAGCGCACCACCCTCACCAATCTTGAACAACCACACCACTTTCTAAAGGATAAAATGACCGAAAACCTCCCAGCATCGGCCACCCCCAACAACACCGACGTTCCGGGCCTCCCCTTCTACGAAAAATCGCGTGCGCACCTCCGCGAGCTCGTTCGCAAGCAGCAGCAACTCCAGCGCACGCTCGCGCACCAGGAAGAGACCATCTACAAGAAAGAGACGGACTATCTCGAGGACACGCCGCAAGGGAATATCATTCTGGGCTTTGAGAATTACACGAAGGGAGGCGGCGCGTTGGCGGGTGGGAGGAGGGTGGACAGAGGGTTGTCGAGGGGAATAGAGTGTTCAGTCGGAGTAGTGTCAGTTTTGCGCCCGGTGGTGGGGTATGTTCTTTTTTTCTCTTTTTTCTTGTGGGGTTTCTTTGTTTTGAGAGGGCGATTGGTCGGAGTTGAAGACTGTGAACTGTATTCTTTTGTGTTGTATTGGACTGTGGTTTGCTAATGAATGGAATTGGGTTTTGGGGATATAGGATTCACCATCAGAAACAGCACAGTCTACACCAGGCAATTCAGCACAGACACCGGTGTCTTCCGCGACGTTTTTGAAGGGAGATGGTGCCGCGACGCCGACTTCTGCTACTTCGGGGAATAAATCGGGGACGTTGACAGTGGCGGCGAAGAAGAATAAGAAGGGACCGAGCGCTGCGAATGCTGGGGAGGATAGCGAGACGGATGGGAAGGAGAATGGGAATGGGGGAAATAAGAAGGCGAGGACTGCGTTTGGAAGCGCGAGGAAATAAGGGATTGGGCGGTTGGAAGTGTGTGAGAGGTTTGATGGTGTTGGGGAGAGGCCCTAGGGGGAGGTAATGGCGTTAATGATGGCTTATGAGGTTATGGTGAAAATAGGAGTTCAGGCGTTTGCTTCTCCTGTTTCTTGAATGGATAGAATCAAGATTTTCGGGGGTTGAACAGCTAGACGTTACGGCGTATAGAGTGGACTGGAAGTGTATGTAGGTGGGTAGTCGACAATATCAAGATGGAATCGAGTGAGTTCTGAAGGACGACACTATATTTTGAAATGAAAGCAGGGATGGTTTGTATCTACATGTATCTATGTGCCTCGAAATGTCTATTTGTTGCATCATGTTCATTCAAGGTATCTCCTCATCACTGTCATCGCCAAACCCAAAGCTAAAACCACCACTCTCCTCTTCTTCGGTCTTCGCGATAGTAGCATCCCATTTCCTCTTTCTTCCTTCGGCTCTTCTCGCCAACTCCTGGAGCGCCTCTTCAAGCAACATAGGATGCTCCTCTTGCATGCGCTCGACAAACGTGCCATAAGGATCAACCACATCTTTCTTGAATCCAGAGACTTGATCAGCCTTGTTATCTTTCAGGAAAGACAAAACACTCGGCAAATGACTCTTTGGGACAAAATTCTGGGTGATTGCAATAGAGACATCGAGGTTGACAACCAAATGCCACCAGCCACTTGGAACATGTAAGACTTCCCCTTCCTTACAGACTCCTTCTACGCAACCGGGCGTCTTGCGAGCCTCTGCGTGGAATCCTAAGAGCCATTCTGCGATGCTGAGAGGACTGGTGACTTCACTCTGGTCCTCTGAGACATAGACACCAGGAGGTGGTGCAGAAGATGGAAACATGATCCAATACTTGCTCCCTCTAAGCACGGCATTCCAAGCGCTCGTGGCATTGGGATCCTTGTGGTAAGTTGAGCCGCTTCGTGCTGGTCCGACAATTAGCCACTTGTCATCTGGTCGCTTATCCCCAAGAACGGCAAACAGGTCGTTTCCAAAGCACTCGGGAACCCAGTAGGCAGGAGATTCTTGGCTCTTGCTTATATTGATTTTCATCTTCTCTACGAAGCTTCTGTCAAAGAGGTACAGCGGGCTCTCATCACTATTGTTGCGCATGTAATCCACATATGTTTTCAAAGTCCAGTCCACTGCCTCTGCTCGGAATTTAACATTTCCGTACAGGTCTAGTAAGGCATCCGTGTTCCAAGTGTTGTAGACAGGCCATTCTCGGACGGGTTCGGTAAGAATGAAGGGTTTGTCGCTCCATGAGTCTGAGAAGTCTTGGGCCGTGAGGTTTGAGAAGCGAGGGATGGCGTTGGATTTAGGGATGTTGGTGGTGTATGGCTCTAGAGATGTGTGGGTGCAGAGAAATGGTCTGTAGAGAACATCTGAGAAAACGTTATCACAACGGACTCGTGATACTCGGTCAGCTGGAAGAGTTAGGAATGTAGACCGCCATGTTCCGTGCCAGATAAAAGAGCCGGATTTTGATTGGGGTGATCTATATCATGGTTAGTCCCAAACCATCGAAAGCTGAGAAAACAAGGATTTTTGTCATGGCTATTGACTAAATGCAAGAACGATTCCGAATCTATTCTACAAGGTTAGACGTCAGATTTGTGAGTCACTTGTATTGACCAAGTAGGAAGTTGGTAAGTTGAACTCATGAGAATGATCCGAATCTCTTCAACCCTCGTTCTCCCGTTGAAATTGCTATTTTCAATAAAATCGAGCACTCTTACACCAAAGGAAATGCACACTCACTCTATGAATAAAGTCTTCCAAAGATCATCAGCCCTGCAAAAAGCATGTAAAAACTTGCAAGAGGAGCCGAGGAGTCGCAATTCACTCGGCTGGAGATATTCGAGAAATAGAGCCAGAATTTCATCGGGCCATGCGCTGAAGGCTGGTCCAATAAAATTCCTCGAGATTACGAGAGCTGAATATTGATTCCCAGACGGTTTGACACCGAGGAAATGAGGTGGGATGGTATTCGCCGCGTCGAGAGCCTCATCAGCATGTTGTGACTCGATCTCATCGCCACTTGAAAAACCCACTGTTGCTTGTGCGTTGGGGAGGACTGGTGAATTCATTGTTTGCGTATTGTATGACTAGCGAGGAAGATGCAGCCAAACAAAAACCAAAAAAACCAAAAAAAAACCTGGTTCTGGGTTAGACACCTGATGGTGAGGCGAGTGAGGACAAGGTCCGATAGTGTTTACTCACTTCAGAAGATGGTTTTTGTTTGCCTCTTTCCAAGACGCGGCAAATAATGGTAGCCGATAGCCTCTCTTATGCCGAATCTTCTTTTCAGGCTTGACTCACCTGTTCCTGTGCAGAAGTGAAAGCGAAGCTGTCGCTCGTCCTTTCATTTTAGCCTCTCTTCAGCGGCGACGGTTTTTGTACTGCAGCTAGTCCATATTGGGGTTAGCGCCATTTAGGCCTCTTCACTTTTTTGGGACCCTCATAAAAAACATCCTCGCCCCCATCGTGTCGATTTCTTTCACCCTTCTCCATCACACATTGAATCACCAAAACAACAAATCTAAAACCTACAACCCACTAGATCCTATACAACTCTCGTTCTCGGGAGTTAGGTTTCTAGTTTTTACACACCACCAAAAGCTCTCTTGCCGCAGATTCTCTCAGAGATCTCTGCGCATCCAACCCCACCTTCTTTCCATCAACTTTCGCGCATTCTAGGTCTCAAGCAACGCTTGCGATCTAGATATTCCGTCAGCCTACCGCAATCATGGCAGACAAAGGTCTTGAGGAGATCCCAGAGGGTGAGTGAACGTCTCAGCCGCAAGCACACCGCCTGCGCTTCGCGGCCCTGCAATCTGTTGAACGCAGACTGATGAGAAATTTGAAAATAGGACAAATTGAGTCCAACTATGACGAGACAGTTGACTCCTTCGATACCATGAACTTGAAGCCCGAGCTTCTTCGAGGTACGATCTAAATATCGAATCTTGGCTCAAAATCGATCTAATCCAATATGCAGGTGTTTACGCCTATGGTTTCGAGCGCCCTTCTGCTATCCAGCAGCGTGCCATCATGCCCGTTATCAAGGGTAAGTCGCAAATCCAAGGCGCATACAAGCAGCGGTTCTAATCAAGACACAGGTCACGATGTTATCGCTCAAGCTCAATCTGGTACCGGAAAGACCGCAACCTTCTCCATCTCCGTCTTGCAAAAGCTCGACCCTACTGTTAAGCAGTGCCAGGCTTTGATCCTCGCCCCAACCCGTGAGTTGGCCCAACAGATCCAAAAGGTCGTTGTTGCCATCGGTGACTTCATGAACGTTGAGTGCCACGCCTGCATTGGTGGTACCAGCGTCCGTGATGATATGAAGGCTCTTCAAGAGGGTCCTCAAGTCGTTGTTGGTACTCCTGGCCGTGTCCAAGACATGATCCAACGCCGATTCTTGAAGACCGACTCCATGAAGATGTTCGTCCTTGATGAGGCTGATGAGATGCTTTCCGTAAGTTGACAAGCACCCGATCCATTTGCAGTTCGCGCTAACATTATGAAAGCGTGGTTTCACCGAGCAAATTTACGACATCTTCCAACTCCTCCCTCAATCTACCCAGGTTGTTCTCCTCTCCGCCACCATGCCACAAGACGTTTTGGAGGTTACCACAAAGTTCATGCGCGATCCCGTCCGTATCTTGGTCAAGAAGGCCGAGCTTACTCTCGAAGGTATCAAGCAGTTCTACATTGCTGTTGAGAAGGAGGATTGGAAGTTGGATACCCTCTCTGATTTGTACGAGACTGTCACCATCACACAGGCCGTCATCTTCTGCAACACCCGTAGGAAGGTTGACTGGCTCACCGACAAACTCACTGCCCGTGATTTCACCGTGTCCGCCATGCACGGTGATATGGACCAAGGACAGCGTGATCTGATTATGAAGGAGTTCCGATCAGGTTCTTCCCGTGTCCTGATCGCCACTGATCTTTTGGCCCGTGGTATCGATGTTCAACAAGTTTCGTTGGTCATCAACTACGATCTTCCCGCCAACCGTGAGAACTACATCCACAGAATTGGTCGTGGTGGTCGTTTCGGACGTAAGGGTGTTGCGATTAACTTCGTTACCGCCGATGATGTGCGCATGATGAGAGAGATCGAGCAGTTCTACAGCACTCAAATTGAGGAGATGCCAATGAACGTTGCCGATCTCATCTAATCGCATTTCTTCTTACATATTTGGGTATATCACAGTCTCAACACTGGTACGGCTGTGAAAAGCGTAGTTGTTGGGACACCTCCTCTTGAGGGTTTGTGATAGTGAGAGATTCTGATTCGCTCGGGTCTCGTGGACAAAATGGGATCACTGGCGGGCATAAAAGTTGCTGCTTCGAGTTTTCTAGCTCGACTTGTTCTTGCGTATTTCATGGCATTGCCAACAATAGAGGGTTGGGCGATGTACAATCATCTTGCTTTGCGCTCTCCGTCTCTGTATTTAAGGAGTCAACTTGGTCATCGAGCAGGCCGCCTGTCATCCAGATTTCGTTATTTGGGGCGCAAGCTCTACAAACGCGGTCTAACGATGAAGGGTGCCGCCACGTTTGTGATAGATCGAGGCAAATCTAAAATTTCAGAAAAAAGTGTCTTTGTGGCAATCGTCGATGTGAATGTGACGTTGCGTAGGTGTTGGCCTTTCTTTCTTCTTCTAATAACTGTAGTTGTGCGGTCGTCGCTTTTTGTGTTCTTCAAGTACCTACCTGGGCAGATAGACAGACATGTTAGGTTGCGTTGCCTGTGTTGAGAGGCAAGTCGCCCTCCCAGGTGTTCCTTCCCCAAGTTATTTTCCAACCTGCCATCATCGGGATCTCCACCAATCTGTTACTTCATCCTTCATCCTTTCTTATTTGTGAAATACTTCAATCTTCACAACTTCTCACTTCAAGACAACCAAAGATACTGTGTTCGAGTTTTCATTGGCGCTCCTGAAGAGTTGAGTCAATTCCCGTCATGGAGCGACAACGACTCCAAGAAGGAATTGAAGCATTACGAGGAGCACAAGTGAGGAGAGAACACCATGCCATCCTCGATCGCATTTTCGAAATCGAGAAGCAAATGGTTCGGCAGGATGAAGAATCCAGGCATGAATTTGCAGCTCTGCGGGAGAGCATTGCAAGCCTCAGTCGAGAACTCAAAGAACTTAAGGAAAGCGTTGTGATGCAAAAAGAATGGCAGATATACAAAGAACGAGAGACTGCGCGGGTTGAGAGAGACAACTTTGTTGCTATGGGTGCGTTTGGAGGTTCGTCAACTTCCAGAGCTTGATGTGCCAAAGGCTAACTTTCAACAGAGCATGAGAGGGCGATGGCAGGGCGACGAATTGCAGCAAGGGCCGAGAACCAGAGTGCTGGACAAGTGAACCCAAACCACCCAGAACAATCGCGAGTCGACCTCCACCAAATCCCGTCTCCAAGGCCATACAATTCACTTTTCGTCAAACAACTACCTCCCCTCATACCCGGCAAGCTCGCAAGCAACGTCTACCATGACCTTCCATCAACTGCACAAATTCTGGCAATGACACCTGAAGAAAGCGCGGAGGCAAGCGATGAGAATGATGATGATGACCTGGATGCTTTCATGTCGACAAGATATGAGGCCGCCCTGTCAAGAGGAGCATCACCTTTCGATAGAGTAGAAGAGACAGCTTCCAAATCAAATGGGGAGACAGGAGTCGGCCAAGGAAAGGACAGAGAAAAGGAGAGAGACATTAAGTCCAACGACGAGTCAACGGAAGATATCGATCCAGGGCATACCGATGATGGCCAACTGTCCAAGATCATTCGCTTGAATGCCAATCCTCATGAGGACGAACCAAAGAGCAACTCCGCTGACAATTTCAATAAAAAAAAACGACCACAAGAAGTGTCGAATGTAAGCCTTCGAGTTATAGAACACATGGCAGAACAAGAGCGCAAAAATGCAAGCACTGTTCATCGAGCAAAGCGAGCTCGGGTTACTCCTCCAGAGCACAAATATGGCCATCGACCAGAAACCCGCAGCAGCAATCGACAGATCCCAGTGGAGCCGCCACCGCCACCTCCTAAACTAGTTTCCAAGCAGCCCAAGATCAAATCGGTCCCAGAGCCCATCATCAAGCCAGCCGCCGTTGAGCCATCCTCCTTACTGGTTCCCAAGCCCATCATTAAACTTCCACGCCTAGTCCAAGGTACAAAACCTCTGGCCAGGTACTATATGGAATCTAACACTGCCTTTTCCAAATTCGAGGATAAAGGACAAGATGGCCAGTGCGCGTTCGTCAATCATTTCCTTGCGGGGATTCACTTGAAAAGGGAAAGGGATAAGGCTATTGAGGAGCTACAGCAAGCCAAAGAATCGATGATCAAGAATGGAAAGCCATGGATTCTGTGTAAATGGTCGGATGTGCTAAATTCTTTGCGGGCCGCTCGGTTGGTGAGGAAGAGTGGGGTTGCATAAGTCATTGATGATGATGGAGAGATGTAGTTACTAATGATATGTATTTGCGATGATGAAGGGTGGCATGGCTATGTGATGGGCAGCTAAATAGTTCGGATGGCCATAATCGTCCCAAATTGGGGCTTGACGATTTATTCTAAAGGGTTGATTTCAGTGGAACGAACTCGAGGCGCATTTTGCTATTATCTCACCCAAGATCAACATTACTTGCCCCTCTTCGGTTTTTGTCAGCTACCATTTTCAAATTCAAGTATTTTAAAGAAGAAAGAATGATGATGCTCTGAATAATGCCTTTCGGTGATAATTCATGCCCGTCGATCTCTGTTCAAAATAGAACGCAAATATACGATTTTTGACTTCCTATCATAACCCTGATTTAGACACTGAAACTACGCTTTCCCCCAGCCCTTCGACTACTATCAAAAAGGCCAGATGGTGAGCATATGCCTCTAACGCAATGTGCAACAAAACTTCTCGGAGTGGCGAGAGATCTCAAGACTTTGACAAATAGAACGTATGTACTGTACGCGTCCTGTTGAATGGGGAAGATTTTGGTATATGTTCGAAGGAGTTGAGATTGAAAATCCTACCTCTGATACTCGGAAAAATTGAGGAATGAGTAACACTGGCTATAGTATACAAAAAAAATAAGCGACTGTCCCACACACACTTATCAACTCCTATCCAGTCCCAAGATACCTCACGCCATCATGCCATCATCAAATTCGTGCTCAGTTGCTCACTTTATTTACTATAGATATCGAAGAGCCGTGGCCGTGCCCTGATCCTTGGAATCGGAGATGCCGCTGTACTTGTTGATCCAATCGAGGACTTCTCTGTGCCATACCAGTGAGTTTTCAGGTTTAAGGACCCACTGTGTGCAACGAGTCAGCATTTTGGCTTCTTTATAAAGTGTAAAGGCTGACAACGAGAGGACTTACATGGTTCTCATCCGGAAAGCTCAAGAATTTACTCGGTATACCTCTCGTTTGCAAAACATTGAAAGGTGCTAAACCCTCTCCGATTGGTAGCCTGTAATCAAGCTCATTGTGAATGATCAGATGAGGAGTCTGCCACTCCTTGAGATGCTGAGCTGGGTCCCACTCTTCATAGCCCTTTCTGTTTTCCCAGAGCGTTCCACCAAAATCGTGATGCGGGAAGAACAATTCTTCGGAGGAATATTGGTTCAACGTGCTGAAGACTCCGTCGTGTGTGACGAGGGCTTTGAACTTTCGTCCCAGTGGATGGCCCTGGATCCAATTTACCATGTAGCCCCATAGCTTGCCCCTAATGCAACAGCTCGGTTGGTGTCGACATATGGTAGGTTCTCTTCGATATACTCAAAGCCTTTGACAAGATCTTCGTATGGCCTGCCACCCCATTGATTGCGGATCCCGTTCTGAAAAGCCATGCCGTAGCCAGTTGAGCCTGTCGGGTTCGGTGTTACTACAACATAGCCTTGTTCGGCAAAGATGGCGGGATTCCAACGCGTCGACCAGCCTTCATTCCATGCTCCTTGGGCTATCGTGAATTAGCAAAGGAAGAATAGAGCGTAAACGTTGGAACACTTACTCCTCCATGGATGAGATATGCCAATGGGTACTTCTTGTTCTTGTCGAAATGGGAAGGCTTAACTACCCACGCATGAACGTTATAGTCACCAGCGCCATTATACCAGAATTCGTCCACCTGGTGTTGAGATAGTCCGAAAGTTTTACCACCTTTTGAGTTGGTAGAGATGATCTTACTTTCCGCAGTTTTGGAAAGATCAACAAGCGAGTATACACTGTTATCCACCAGCGAGTTACTGCTGACTAGGAGTTGGTCTTTGGGAAGTAACTTGACGTCTGTGACAGTTCCATCACTGACAACAGCAGTTGGGAGGTCTTTGACGTGCCGTGGAGATGCAGGCAACCTGAATAACTTTCCCCTGCCATTTTCTTCAGCTGTCACGAAGAGTTCAGATCCATCGTGACTCCACAGAATTGTGTCCGGTCTTAGATCCCACCCTCCTTCTCCATCTTCGGTCTCGTAAAATTCTTGGACGTTGGTCAAATCTTGAACATCGGGAAGTAGAAGGAGCCTAGTTTTATCGCTTTCGTACTGGTCACTTTTCATTCTGGTAAACGCCACGGACTTTCCATCAGGCGAAAATACAGGACTCTGACTGTATCCTTTGAGATTACCAGTCTTTACTATCTGAGGAACTGGGACTTGGGCCAGTGACTCGGTAAACCGTAGAGGAATGTAGTATAGGTCGGTTTTGGTGTGGTTTGCGGGGTCAAGTTTGGGGTCTTTCGCCACGAAAACAACTCCATTTTTGCTGACATCAAAATCTCCAGAACCTCCGAATGGGGGTACTGGAGACTCAAGAGCAGAAGAGTGGCCTGCCAGTAAGTTGACCAGTGGTGCAACTTTTGGCAATGTAATAGGGTTCTTCTTGAGAGTGGTATACCAAATTGCACTCTTGTTCTCTGTGACATAACTGTCCCACTGTCGCACAAAGAGCTTCGAATATATCCTGGCAGTCGATCTTGGTTTCTCGGCAGTCTCCGAATTGTATAGCTTACCAGCAGGTGTGGCGAGACCGGTTACAACAAGAGCTATCGTATGAGTGTCGACTCGAGCAATCTTGAGGTTCGAAATGCCGCCATTGAAGGAGGCGATCTCTTCCGATCTACACTGCATTAGTGACATTTCTATCCTCCGAGGTTCATATGCATACTTCCGATTGAATTCAGCATCGCCCAAGATGAGTTTCGTTGTCCCTTTCTCCCCTCCTTTCAACCACAAGACGAGATTCAGCACTCCCAGCCACACCGGCTCACTCGCCGCCAAGTCGTCAGTAAGGACCTTCGACTGTCCTGAACTAAGATCCAGCACCCTGATTTCTGAAGACTTGGAATGCGAATCGAAGGAGTAGGTGGTCACTGTAAACAAGGCCAATGTGCCATCTGCGTTGGGAACTGCGGAAGATCGCCGCGGAGCACTCAACATCACCTCGGGGGTGAACTTGTTCGCGCGAACCGTCATACTGGCGCTTGTAATAGATTGGGAAGCTATAGAATAGAGAAAGAGAGAGAGGAACGCTTCAATTGTTTGCTGAAGCTCTTGAAGATATAGGATGAGCAAGCTACTGTAGTATCTTGGAAGAAGAAGGGAAGGGAAGGGTGGATGACGAGACGAGCTCACCCCGCATACTGCAACAGTCGGCGTGAGGACCCCTTGACCCATTTCTACACTTACGAGTCCTCCGTACAGTATATCCACTACCCAGTGAACTCAATTGACAGAAAGGTAAGATTACAGTACCTTGAGAAATTCATTTCCCGAGTCCAAGATGAGGATATACCTTCTTGCTGAGTATATTGGAAGAACCATAGTACCTACCTAAGGTAAGTAAGTTATTTTGCTTGTTGGGAGGGGAGCTCCAATTCACGCTGGCAACAACGGTGGCTGTGCGTGCTCCTTCAAGCCACATGTAGAGTGCCAGGACGGAGCTAAATATACTTCAGCTCTTGACAAGTTGACAGACTTCACAATCCAACTCGTCTGCCATTCCCTTATCCAGTCGTTCCTCGAAATTTCAACCGAATCTCCCTCCCTCTTTCTAGCCGCATCTCGAAAGCACAAGTCTCCAGTCTCTTCTCGTCAACCTCTGCGGACGTCGAGGAACACGAAGCACGAACGCGACGGCACCACAGTACATACATACATACATATCTCCCTAGCTGTCTCGGAGCTCAACAAAGATCGCAGCCAACACAAACGCAATGGCGCAATACTTCCTCGACCTGGTGTACACACTTACGAACTGCATGAGCTGCTTTCCCGGCTCACCGCAGCTAAAAATCAACAATCGCAGTTTCAAGATTTTACGATTACTCGGAGAAGTAAGCAAGCAAGCCACGCTCAATCCCCAACCATTCAACTAACAATTCTTCGCCAATAGGGCGGATTCTCATACGTATACCTCGTTCAAGATACCAGCAATGAAGCTCTCTATGCTCTTAAGAAGATTCGCTGCCCCTTTGGCCAAGAATCCGTCGCACAAGCAATGAAAGAAGTCGAGGCCTACGCACTATTCACACCAAACCCGAACATCATTCGAAGCGTTGACTACTGCGTCTCTGCCGATCGATCCGATCCTGGCGCAAAGACTGTGTACATTTTACTGCCGTATTACAGAAGAGGGAACCTGCAGGACATCATCAATGCAAATCTAGTCAATCATACGAAGTTCCCGGAAAGACGGTTGATGGTCCTATTTCTAGGAGTGTGTAAGGCATTAAAGGCGATGCATAATTATAAGGTTCAGGGCGGTGCAGATGGAACTCAGAGCCAGGAGAATGCGAAGAGGATCCGGGACGGAGCGGCGAGGGCGGATGATGGGGAAGAGAGGAGGGGAAGAAGGAGTGAACGCGAGACAGATGATGAGGATGAGCAGGCGGAACCTCTGATGGAGGGTGAAGTCAGTATCAGCCAGCAGGGAATTGCGCCTGGTGGGATCAGAGCCTATGCGCATAGGGATATCAAGCCAGGTGAGTTCAGAGCGGTATTTCAAAGCAAGGAAGACTGGATTTAACGAAGGACAGGAAATATTATGATTGACGATGATGGAGAACAGCCTATCCTCATGGACCTCGGCTCCATTGCTCCAGCCCCAACTCCAATCACTTCTCGATCACTCGCCCTGGCCGTTCAAGATGAAGCTGCCGAACATTCCACCATGCCTTACCGAGCTCCAGAACTCTTCGATGTCAAGACCGGCAGTGTCGTTGACACCAAAGTAGACGTCTGGTCGTTGGGCTGCACACTATACGCCTGCCTAGTGGGCAAGTCCCCTTTCGAAATGCGCAGCGATGAGACTGGAGGAAGCCTAAGCATGTGTGTTCTTGGAGGCGATTGGAGGTTTCCGGACGAGGGTGCAGGTGGAAAGAAGAAAGCGACAAACCAGACAGGCCAAAGTGAGGATAGTGAAATTAGCGAGAGTATCAGGGAAGTAGTCAGGCAGTGCTTGAAGGTCGAGCCGGCTGAGAGGCCGGATGTCAATGAGTTGATTGAGATTGTAAAGGGAGTTATTGATGCCTTGCCTGAGGATGGGAGTTCGTAGATTTGGCAATGACGTTTTACTGTACTTATAGGATCTTTGGCGTTTTTGGGAACCGAGGACCAAAGTATTTCTTAGGGAAGGATAATTCAATATGTCCGTTTGAACAAGCAGTAATACCTACATTTTATAACAAAGATGTAATTGGTCCCATGGAATGTAACGGTCGTCCTGGCGTGCAGTAACATTCTCGTTCCGCTTTCCTAAACGAGTTACCCGACGACATCGACATCCCATCCTTTGGTGCCTGCCCCTACTCGGTGCGGAAGACGCGTCCACACACCACTCAGAGATCTACGATAGACAGTATGTACAGAATGTACAATATGGAGGACAAGGATCCGAATCTCCAAGAGATATTGATGCCTCAATCCCCCTCGCCATTGTGCGCTCCTTACTTTAGGCCACCATCAAACGACATGCGATAAAGACCAGAATTGGTGTTCATGATTTTTGTGATTATTCAAGAGAACAACAATTCAACGCCATGAAGATGCTTTCGAACTTTACAGCTCTGTACGCTAGAGATGCTCTAGAGAATGCAGGCGACAACAGTTTTGGGCCAATTCTTAAGATTCCAGGGGAACAGACTTTCGACTTCACTCTATTATTCGAGGAGTCAATTCTTTCTATAGGACCGTCGGCTCTTTTGTTACTTGCCATTCCACCCCGGATTTGGAGACTATTGAGGACCCCTCACAAGGTTAAAGGCAGCTATCTCCAAACTGCCAAGATTGTAAGTTTCTACTGCGAGTTTGATGTAGCCGTGCTGATTTATCATAGGTAATGCTCACCATATTCAGCGTATTGCAAATCGTCAATGTCGTAGAAGTTTCCAAGTCTGTGCTCCGGACTCGAGCTTCTCTCGCTGCCGCTCTTCTCCAACTTGCAGCTGCACTTGGTCTGTCAATCCTGTCGCATCTCGAGCACGGTAGAAACATCAGACCAAGCTCGATCATCAATGCCTATCTTCTCCTCACGCTGCCTTTAGATGCTGTACAAGTTCGCACTAGATGGCTCCGTGGAGAGAATGTTGCTGGAAATGCAGTGGGATCCACCATTCTTGCAGCCAAATGCGCGATTCTTGTCTCCGAGGCGGTAGAGAAGAGAGGACTATTATTCCAGCCCTTCAAAGTCCCATCGCCCGAGGCTATTAGTGGACTCTACTCTCGAAGTCTATTCTGGTGGTTAAATCCGCTCTTTCATTTGGGCTTTCGAAGCGTCGTCAACGATGATGATTTATTTGCTGCCGATGAAGCTCTTCTCTCGAAGTCTCTGGAGGCCACCTTCCAAAAACGATGGAAAAGCCGTGGGTTTCATCCACGCATATTTTCTGTCTCTCTTTACTGACATTTAATGCAGGTGCCCGGTATCCTAAATCCCATAATTTGGCTTGGGTTATTGCACGTGCCGTGTTGAAACCATTCGCTGCTGCCATTATCCCTCGCCTCGCTCTCATCTTCTTTCGATTTATGCAACCGTTCCTCATCAAGAGGATCACCGAGCTAGTCAACGAACCTGTCTCAGAGTCTACCGATCGTCAAGGATGGGGTCTCATAGCGGCAGTCGGGCTGGTTTATGTTGGCCTCGCACTTACGGCTGGAGCCTTTCAGCATCATGCCAATAGGATGTCGACGATGGTTAGAGGCTCACTTGTCAACGCAATATATTCGCAGACCTTGAATCTTTCCATCACAGGGCTCGATGAATCGGCAGCTGTTACCTTGATGTCTGCGGATGTTGAACTCATTTGCAGAGCTATTGAGCCGATCCACGTTGTCTGGTCAAGTCCAATTGAAATTGTACTGGCTATCTGGCTGCTGCAAAAGGAAATTGGCCTTGCGCTCTTAGGACCGCTGTTTATTACTGGAATCGCCATCTCTGGACCTTTCTTTCTCTCGCGGTTCATGGGACCAGCCCAAGGAGCATGGATGGAGAAAATTCAGACCAGAATTGATGCAACAGCCAAAGCTCTCAACGCAATGAAAGGAGTCAAAATGCTTGGACTTGACGCAAAGATATCTGAAATTATATCTAGTCTCAGAGCCAACGAAATCGCCCACTCTCTGAAGATGAGGAAACTTCTGGTCATTATGCTTGCCTTTGGTAATCTATCCGATATTCTGGCCCCTGGAGCAGCCTTTGTTATCTATGTCATAGTTGCTTCTGTGAATGGGCAAATTCTTGATGTTACATCAGCTTTTACAGCGTTATCCCTCATCGCCTTGTTGATTGTACCAATTCGAGCCTTTGTGTTCACAACTCCACAACTCATTGCTGCGTTGAGCTGTTTTGATCGAGTCGAGAAGTTCATTGCCTTGCCAACAAAAAGAGACGATCGCATGTTGATGCCTCGATCACGCAGTGCCTTAAACAGCAGGCCAGAGACCTATGGATCTAACAGAAGTATGATAGGAAGCTCGGATATCGAGATGGGCATTATGCCAACAGTTGAATCCTCGCCACAAGCCCCCATTGAAGTAAAAGACCTCACGCTTGGGTGGGCCGATGATAAACCGGCTGTGATTGAAGATGTGTCCATCGAATTTTCTCCTGGTAGTTTGACGATGGTTATTGGGCCAGTGGGATGTGGAAAATCGAGCTTCCTACAAAGTCTTTTGGGAGAAACTCCGTCTTCGAAGGGCAATATTTACATCAACCAAGCACATGTTGCTTTCGTCAGCCAAACCCCATGGATTCAAAATAACAGCATCCGCAACAACATCCTGGGATTTGCTGCTTTCGAAGCAGATTGGTATGCAAAAGTGGTTCGTGCGTGTGCAATGGATACAGATCTTGAAGAGTTTCTAAATGCAGATGGTTCTTTATGCGGATCAGCCGGATCAGCGCTCTCTGGAGGACAGAAGCTGCGGATTGTAAGTTGATCGGTATTTTTTTGGTCTTCATAAATCGCTAACTGTTTGAAGGCGCTTGCTAGGGCCATCTATTCTCGAAAGAAAGTCTTAATCTTAGATGACGTCTTCAGTGGGCTGGATTCCAGAAGCGAAGACCGCATCTTTTCGGCCTTGCTTGGGCCGAATGGACTCATGCGTAGCTCAGGTATAACTGTTATACTAGCAACACATGCAGCTCACCGACTGTCCTATGCTGACTATATAATTGCCTTCAACGACAATGGCAAAGTCTCCGAACAAGGTACCATGGAGGAGCTTGTTAAGAGAGGTGGATATGTTGCAAATCTAGATGCAAGACACAGGAAAGAGTCGGAAGAAATACTACAGAACGAAAAATTGACAGCAGAGCCCAAGAAGGACGACGACACTGCCAGAGAGAACGCCATCGCGGATATCAACCGTCCTATGGGGAACTGGGCCGACTATAGCTACTATTTCGCGAGTGCAGGGTGGCAGAATGTCTTCATAGAGGCTGCTTTAATCATTGTATACTCTGTGCTTATGCGATTCCCTGGTAAGATTGCTCCCCTGGATCTGTGAACTCTCACTAAAATTGCAGATCTCCTAATCAAATTTTGGACAACTGCCATTGCCACCCATGGCAATTCAGTTAATGGGCTTTACCTTGGCGTCCTCATTGGCGTGGAATCTGGTTGCGTGACCTTTCTCATAGTTCTGTGCATAATGCTATTCACCAAGATGGTTCCTCGGTCTGCAAGCCATCTACACAAGAAGCTCCTTGGATCTGTTTCGAATGCGCCACTATACTTCTTCACATCGACAGATACTGGACAAATCATCAATAGATTTAGCCAGGACCTGGCTGTAATCGACATGGAGCTCCCCATTGCCGGTCTTATTCTCGTCTTCAACTTATTCACTGCAGTTATTCAGGCCGCAGTCATATGTGTATCTGCCAAATACTTTGCCATTGCTCTACCTTTTGTCACATTTGTTGTCTATGTTCTACAAAAGTTTTATCTGCGTACTTCGCGTCAAATCAGGCTAATGGAACTGGAAGCCAAAGCACCTCTTTACAGCAACTTCTTGGAAACCCTTAGCGGGCTCGTCACAATTCGGGCCTTTGGATGGACAGCAGAGATGGATAAACGCAACATGGCTCTTCTGGATGCTTCTCAAAGACCGTTCTATCTTCTCTTGTGTATTCAGAGATGGCTAGCACTTGTTATCGATCTCACAGTTGCAGGCATGGCTGTCGTATTGGTTGCGCTCATTGTCCGATTTCGTAGCAGCGCTGATGCTGGTTTCGTGGGAGTGGCATTGGTCAATATTATGTCATTCAGTATAGCTTTGTCGGCCTTTGTACAACACTGGACAGCAGTCGAAACATCATTGGGAGCTATCTCTCGGATAAAGTCCTTTGCTGAAAACACTCCTACCGAGAACAATGCCCAGGAGTCTTCAGAAGTTCCATATGACTGGCCATCCCGAGGTTCCGTGGTGGTTTCAAACGTCTCTGCAGCATACACCCTCGACTCTCCAAATACTCTTCACGATATTAGCATTTCAATCCCAGCCGGTCAGAAGCTCGGAATCTGTGGGCCCTCTGGATCTGGAAAATCATCTTTCGTCGCCACCCTCTTCCGCATGCTAGAAATGCAGAACGGTTCCATAACAATTGATGAAGTCAACATCTCCGAAATCCCTCGCCAAATCACGAGAGAGCGACTGACAGCCATACCACAAGATCCCATCTTCCTCAAAGGAACAATCAGACAGAATCTTGATCTTATGGATACTCTGCAAGGGAATGACTTAGCTGCTCAAGCTGCTCTCGAGAAGGTGAAACTCTGGTCCATCGTGAGCAATGCCGGCGGTCTAGATACAGTCATGGAAGCCGAGGAGTTGTTATCTCATGGACAGCGACAGCTATTTTGTCTAGCGAGAGCTATGCTGAGATCTTCAAAGATACTTATCATCGACGAGGCAACCGCCAGTGTTGATTTACAGACGGATCTGCTCATGCAAGAAATCATTGCGGAACATTTTGCGCATTGCACTGTTATTGCCGTGGCTCATAGGCTACATGCGATTAGGAATTATGATCGGATTGCTGTGTTTGAGAATGGGAAGATTGTGGAGTATGGTGAGCCGGATGTTCTTCTTGCTGAAGAGGGGGGAAGTTTAGAGCATTGTGGGATGCTTAAGTGATGCGTAAATGGGTCAGGGTAGGATAAGAGGACAGGTTACAGTATCTAGAGGCAGCTGGTCTGACACGCTATTTTTATTCTTCCATTGCTACATAGGCACAGATTACACCAGCTCTATCAGGATATAGAGACAACTCTTCATTTCAACATCACCTCATCATTTCTTCCCCTTCTTCCTCCACTCCCTCTCCCGATCATACGCGTTCTTCTCAGCGCCCTCCTCACCCTGAATCATAGCCAGCAACCTCTTTTGATTCTTCTCGTACTTCTCATCTCTCTCCCTCTTATCCTTCAGCTCTCTCACCGCCGTAATTCTCGCATCCTTTCTCAATGCTCGCACGGCACCCTTGTGCTCGGACTTGTACTCCTTCTTGAGCTTAGCCGCTTCGGTGCGCTCTTTGTCGACGTCGTAGTGGCGGTCTGGATTGAACGATTCTTCGAACTTGGGGATGAAAGTTTTGATGGCTAGAGGTTTATGGTGGTGGAGTTGGAGGGGACGGCGGGCGAGGAGGGATTTGCTTAGGTGGGCGTGTAGACTTGCGGTAAGAGTTGATAGCAGGGTCTGGCGAGTGTTAGTTTCAGCATTCTTGGTAAAATAAAATAAAAAGATAGCCCGGGAAGATAAGCTTACCAGGGTGCTTTCAGGAAGTTTCGATTTGCATCCCTTTCCACTCAAATGTTTCACTACTTTCGCGACTGGCTCGAATGTTTCAATAAAAGCTGCGGATTCTGACCACGTCTCGGCTGCTACACCGACAACTTCGAGATTTGCTTCTAGGATCGCAACTTGTAGTTGTACTTGCTCTTTTTCTGATAGTTCAGTGTCTACGCAATCGTAGAAGGCAATCTGGCGTGTTGATTTGGGGATTTGAGTGATTCTCAACGATGTTTTGGGTTCGTGATATGGAAAGCTTCCGGGCAGTTTTGAGAAGGGCTTAGGTGCCAAAACACACAGAGAGTTTTCTAAGAAATTCGTCACTTCGGGGACGAATCTCTTTGACAAGCGTTGGTATTCAAGACAGAGTGTAGCGACGTAAGTCCCTGTTGCATAATCCGCGAGTGTTTGGGGGATCTTGAGGCCAAGGTATCGGGCCATGGTAAGCGATGTTGGGGTCACCACTTGGTGAAAGTGATCGGAGGTTGAGAAAATGGTTCCAACAGCGGTGAAGAGGACAAGGTCCCCAGGAGTGAGTTGCAGTGAACGTGTCTTCCGAATTTCATCAAGATGCCGTCTGAATGCATTTGCGATTTCAGCTCCGTAAGTTTTGGCCATGGAGTGAATGTGACGAATGATGGCCTCGATAATAGCAAATGGTGGACGCTTAGCTTGATTTGCAAGGTAGGAAATATGGTCAACTAATGCCGCAGCAAACTTGCCCAATTTCCCTTTGTTTTCACTCCTGAGTTTAGGGTCATAGATGGTCCTAATGCGTATAATGGCAGTTGGAAGATCTAAAATGACCACCTTCTTCAGAATTTGCAGCAACTCCTGGTGGGATTGCGGACAGTCAAAAGTGTAAGCGAGGTCTCCATTGACGCCGTTCTTGGCGAGATCTTCTACCTCCCGAGAAGGCCCATTCGCGCCTGTCAAAAACTCTGGTCGTCCTGCATCTTCGTTGGAGAGAAGGTCCTTGATGAATTCATCATCCTCATCATCTTGTTCTGAAGCACCATCCACATCTGACGATTCGGCCTCCGAATTATCAACCTCTGATCCACTAGCAACCAGGTCATCGTCGATAACAAAATCATCTTCATCGTCGAAGCCTAATTCTGCCATTGTAGGCCGAGTTTTGATACCCATTCCCAATCCGTAGTCTTCCTCCTCGTCATCCACTTCCTCTAGGTTGTCACCGGCTGCTGCTCCTTCTTCTTCTTCGTCACTACTCTCCAGCGCACCCTGCATTCTCCGCTGTTTCTTGGCCTCTAAATCCTGTAGCTTCCTAGCTCGATCCTCAATAATCTGTTCCTCCGTCTTGGATTTCTCTGTTGGCCTCGAACGCTGATCTTGAGCTAACTGCCTCAGGCGTATGTCGTATTCCTTCTCAATTCGCGCCTTGTCCGCTCCATTTAGAAGAGCTAGGCGTTCTGAATTCATGCCAGAAAACCCAGATGCTGTGGCTGCAGGTGGAGGAGGTTTGCGACCAAGTCCCTGCAGAAGCGAGTGAATACTTGACATTTCCTTGTCAAGTTCCTCTCTAAGATCATCATCGTCATCCTTTTGATTTTGGCGTTCATATTTATAAAGTTTTGACTTCGCAATAACCTCTTTCATAACTTCCTGTTTCGACTTTTTGCGTTCTGGTTGCTTCTCCTCTCCCTCTTCTGCTTCTTCTTCCTCCTCCTGTTCACCCTCCATAAGTTCCGAGCGACGTCGCTTCCGAGCTGACCGTTCTTCATCGTCTGCGTCCGAGAGTTCTAGATCATTATCCGCGAAGTCATCCTGAAGAGCTGGTGCATCAAATGATAACGACTTTCCCATGTGGGTCAGCTCTCCCACCTCATCATCCTCCAAATCAAAAGCTGCACCTTTCCTTCCTTTGAGTTGCGCACGTGTATATCTCTCCAGCATCTTATCCTCGGGAGCCATGGTTGGATCATTTTCACCGAATCGTTTGTCGATAACACCTCCAACTTTATTTCGGTTGTAGTATTCCTCGCTGATGCTTGCATTTCTCTGTATATTAAATTAGTGACTGTTTCAAGCCAATAAAGATTTGTAAATGACAAGCATTCGGAGGGAGACTCTAATGAACCACCGGCCCAAAAAGCAGAGTGTTTGACATGAGTATTGTCCTTAGAGCATCTCCCTGGCTCGAGAATCTTCGAGGCAATATTCTCACAATTCCAAGCACCTGGAGAAAGCGCTCTCTTGACAACCTATGAACATAGCCATCCCACACTGTGCCATATACTGCGAAAGGCTAAAGCGAAATAAAAAACCCACCGATTCCTGTTCCCGACTCTTCTGAAGACCCGGCCTCAAAACACCCTTCCCCTTCTTCCCATCCATAGTCGTCACATCAAATTTTGGCGCCCGTCCTCCAGCCTGCTTGAACTCAAATGGGTTGAATTGCTCCCGGATGCCATCGAGGGCAACTTTTCGGTTGACTCTCTTGTCTTTATTGACTCCATTCTGGGCATTTTGTTTCCGTTGTTTTTTCGATTGCTGTGGACCCACGAGACCTTGTTCTCGGAGCTTCGACTTTAGGGCCTTCAATTGCGAGGGAGGCATGGTTGCTGGTGGGATTGCCTGCTGCAGAGCTTGCCTTGTTCAAAATCTCGAAATGGGGAACTTTTTTATCGAAGAACCCGCTTATCGGGAAACCGCTTTACCTCTTCAGGCAATATATTTGGCGGTGAAGAATGGCAGTAATATTCCGAAGAAGGGCGTGAAAGCAACGCATCAGAGCAATACTTTAAATATATTTCGACCCCGAATGTAGCCTTTCAACACAGACAGAATGGCGATGCTCTCGTCCAACAGCAATGACCGCCTCGCTCTACTTAGCATCGGAATATCGACCATCGCAGTCATTGGACTCATGCGACGAATGCTGCTGATGTATCGCGACGCAGCCGCTCTCCCAGCTTCAGAGAACAAACCACAATACATTACACAGGAGGTTGAAGATTCCTTGAAGCTCAGTACCTTAGACAAACTCTTGGATAGTCCCAACTACTGTATACAAGAGACTACGGCCATCATCGTTTGCGAAAGAGCGCTTCACGACAGCGCAACTATTGATGCATTGCTATGGTACATCACAAGGCCGGAGCATGACCAGAGGGAGAAGGGTATCAGAGCATTGACTATGATGATGAATAGTTGTAAGCTATGTCCGTGAAGCAGCTAATGTTTGTCTTGCTAATACCGCCAGCTACCGTTACTATGATCAACAAGCCTTCCACCTACGCAGCACTTGTCAAAAGCCTCGAGTACTCCGTGACCGATTACAAGCACAATAAATACGATCCAGAGTGGGACAACTGGCCACTTCGAGATGTCGTTGAGCAAGGTTGCCTGTTAGTACTTTGCCAACTTGCCGACAAATGCGGAGTGGAGGGTGTCCTGAAGTCGCGGTTTGTTGAGAGATGGCTAGCAAAGGAACCGTGGGGTGAAGATGAATTCGACAGACAGAAGAATTTTGCGGAATCGATGGGAAAAGAGAACCGGCTGAACGAGCTGCTGATACCGATTTTCAGAGACAGGGCAGGGCAGATTCAACTTGGCAAAGCGAAGCTTATACCCAAAGAAGTCGTCATCGAACTTGGGAAGGATATTAAAATGACCAATGGAGAGAGCACAGCCGGGGAAGACTTTGCAGGAATGTTTGTTGACAGCAGACGGAGAAGAAGCCAGACATTTGCGGACGATAACTTGAGAAGACGGCACCGGGAAGCAATGGTATTGCGGGATGGCGTCGATACTCGCCCACTTGAACGGGGGGACATCATTCAACGGGAAACATAAGCTCCAATAGCTTTTGTGACGACATTACCCCTCGGATTGCCCGAATTGGAACAAGAAGTCGAACATTCTCATACTTTTCCATTTATGGAGCAACTTATTAAGCAGTAAATCATGAGTGGGCTCTCATGAGTGGGCTCTCATGATTACATCTCATGATTAAGCTCTTATGATTAAGCTCTCATGATTACTGTCCGGAATGCACCGCGACCTGTCTGGAGGGCATATAATTCCAGTCGAGCCTCTTTGTCCACAATGACAAGAGCTCAAGATCACATTTACCCTCACTTCTTCGGCCCACGATTGAAATTGATCCCTACCATAATCCTGCCCAGAAAATAGCTGTCGGCCAGCTTGTACAACTTGGAATATCAAAAGCCTACCCTTGAATCATAATTCAAACACCGAACAAACTTCAATCACCGAAAACATCTTATTTGTCAATGCCAAACCAAACCATGAATTTAACGCAAGAAATCGACGAAAGTTACGATCCGATGGATCAACTCCTCTTCCCGCCATTTGCCAATCTCGACCTTGCATCCCTTGACCAGGCAAGGACTGCGATCTGGATTGCCCAGCAACTTTTTTACCACGGGAACATATCCAGGGAGAAGGCTATAGAAATAGCAGGGCAGTGGTCAGAGGATGGAGAAACGCTCAAGACAGCAACGATCACTCGCCTAATGGTCTCACTTGGGAACCAGCACTGTTTCTGTATCGATGAATGTAGAGCTTTGACGAGAGGAGTAGAAATGAAGGAACCATGGGCACATCTACGGATTTTACCAGCCAGAGGCTCCGACGGTATTACATTGCGCGTCCTCAATTAATCGTCGAGTCAATTGCCGTAAGGGCGCATGGACCGTGAAACCTTCGAGGGGATAATATGTTGTGGTTTGGGGACCTTGGAATTCTGTATGTGGGAAGAGGGTAGAGGGACACGAAGTCAAGGTGGGGAAGAGGTTACAGTAATGGTAATAAACGGGTTCTGGTGGAAATGCAGGGGTCCACCTGAACGGTTAGAACGGGGTGGAAGAGAACATTGTTCTTATGAATGATTAGGACGACCGCTCTTCCTTCTATGAGCAACAGCATCTCCCGCCTTGGCCTGTCGACCATGTCATCGGATCGAGCACTCCGACAGTGTGTTTCCCCCCTGTTCAGACCGATAATGGATGCCAAGTTACCAGCCTTTGGCAAAATATCTCCTCGCTCATGGATGGGATAGGCTGGTAGAAGAAGAAGAAGAATAATAATAACAACAACAATAATAATGAATCTATGTTTTACCTACAATTTCCATTCCATCTAATAAGCATTTTTCTCAATCCATTATTATTGCACCTGTGCTCGACTGCCAATTGCCCAAGGGCGGCCAATGCAAGGCTGTCTGTCCCATTCGCTATGCAGCCTTGAAAGCTCGTCAATGCCCATCAATGCACGAGTCGCACCACCCCGTCGATCCTCGCAACCAATGGAGGAGAATAAATCAGTGCTGACCAGCTCCAATCATCATTGGCGTTTCAGGCCGTGCAGTTGCACACCCGGTCGTCTCAGCCTTTTCACATGGTGACGAGCAGGGACCCAACGGGAGATTCTGGACCTGATGATGACTATTATTATTATTATTATTAATTGTGAATGTAGACGCACTTGGTAATCAACCACATCGGCGAAGCAGAACAGGCAAAAGCAACCAGCAAGTGCTCAAAATGGGGTGGGCGTTGCCAAAGTGGTTGTGACAAAATCTCCGAAGGGGTGGTGGTGTTTCTGGTGAAGTGTGAAGTGTTAGTGGGTCGATGTTTTCTTATCGGCTTCCGGTCGGCATCGCGAGATGCCAAAATGAGCTAAAGATTACTTGGGAGAAAAACGAAAGGACCAGTGCCCTTCTAACAGGGGAAATATTCCCCGAGAAATAATTTCCTTACACCTTCCTTCCATTACTACTGTACTCTCCGTGAATTCTTCTTTTTCTTGACCTTACTTTCCTTCCTTCATCTCTTCCCTTCCCAAACAAACACATCCTCTTTTCCTGTTTGGAAAGCACTCTTCAACGCCACCTTTCAAATCTCCATTTCGTTGTTGTCTTTAGAGCATCGAAATCGAACCTTATACCAACATACACACCCACACACATCGCCATCAGTCATAATGGCTTCCACGGCACGAACCTTTGCCCGCGCGGCAGTCAAATCGACACCATCTACCTCCGCCTTCAGGTGCTCAGCTCGCAGCACCGCCTTCGCCCTTCCCCGTCAAGCTTTCCGTCAACAATCGAGACGCGGATATGCTTCTGAGCCACCAAATCCTCATCCTCCACTGGTCTCTATATCGGTGTTGGTGCCCTGGCACTAGGTGGTGCTGGTTATTACTTCTACACCCAAGGCAATGGCTCTCTCCTCTCCGGATCTGCCAGTGAGACCAAGGGCGTCTTCACCCCCAAGTTCGAGGACTACCAGAAGGTTTATAACGAGGTGGCCGCGCGATTGGAAGAGAAGGACGATTATGATGATGGATCTTACGGACCAGTCCTCGTACGATTGGCGTGGCACGCATCAGGCACATACGACAAGGAGACCAAGACTGGTGGTTCGAACGGTGCTACCATGAGATTTGCCCCCGAGGGAGACCACGGCGCAAACGCAGGATTGAAGGCCGCTAGAGACTTCTTGGAGCCAGTAAAGGGTAAGCGGTCCACCCCGAGGCAAGAATATGGACTAACTGTACACAGAGAAGTTCCCATGGATCACATACTCTGATCTTTGGATCCTTTCCGGTGTCTGTGCCATCCAGGAAATGCAAGGTCCGGTCATTCCATACCGACCAGGTCGCCGAGACAAGGAGATGGCAGCTTGCACACCCGATGGACGTCTTCCAGATGCGTCCAAGGGTAACCGTCATTTGCGTGATATCTTTGGCCGCATGGGCTTCAACGACCAGGAAATTGTCGCTCTCTCGGGTGCTCACGCCTTGGGTCGCTGCCACACTGATCGAAGCGGTTTCGAAGGTCCATGGACTTTCTCTCCAACCGTCGTAACCAACGATTACTACACACTTCTTCTGAATGAGAAGTGGAGCTGGAAGAAGTGGAAGGGACCTGCTCAGGTATGTACCAAATGAGTCATCATGTGTATAACGGATGAATACTAACAGTATGATAGTATGAGGACAAGACCACCAAGTCGCTCATGATGTTGCCAACCGATTTGGCTCTTGTCAGTGACAAGTCCTTCAAGTCCTGGGTCGAGAAGTACGCCAAAGACAACGACCTGTTCTTCAAGGACTTCTCGGCTGTCATTGTCAAGCTCTTTGAACTCGGTGTACCTTTCGCTGAGACCACCGAGCAGGCTCCTATGGTCTTCAAGACTACCACTTCTTAAACACCCTCAAACCAAACCGATACCCGTTCTTTACATAGAGATGAGATGAAAAAAAAGATGATACGATATAGAGAAAGACCGGAGTTCAGAAGGATTATTTTTCAAAGACAAGTAGAAAGCTGATGGATTTTTACATCGTAGATCGCTTGATTTTTCTGCCGTTCTCCATGAGTAATGGATGGAAGGATATCCTCCCTCTCGGGAATTCGTTCGTTCTTCCTTTGTCATCTTCAATATTGTATCAGTAGATTCATAGCGTAATGAATGAACTTCTCCCAATTCCACATGGCTATCTTGTTGTGATTCGTGATTCAAATCTCCCAGTCTCGGCTTTGAGGATGGAGAAGGAGGAAGAAGACAAGGAGAGAGAAGGTGATGTTGTTCCAACGACGTTGAACGGGGGTCTGCCTCCTCTTTGATTAGTTTAGTCGAGATTCTAATTGGTGTGCGTCAGGTGCTCAAGGAGTCGTGGAGCGCGGGGAAGATCTCCTTCAAGGGGGGCTGGGCTGGTGGTCAACCCCGCAATGATGAGGTACCAAGGTACCATAAGATTACCAAACCAAGGTAATGGCGGCATCTCTCAAACGATTCAATTGGTATTGAAGTAGCCTCGGTAGCTCATAACTCAAATCTCATTCCTGGAGATCACTTCCCTTACCGATACAAACAAACCTCTTATCATATTCAACCAAGGGATTTCCCTCGGAAAGAAACAATCAGCGGTTAATATTACTGCCGGTAATATTTAACAAACTCACTTCCCTTGTCTAAGGTACCACCTACCTTATCTTCCTCTCGTTCTTCTCCAGCCCAACAAAGTTTTGCCTTTCCTTACTATTATCATCACATCATCGCACACTATTCCACCACAATGACCGACCAAGCCGGACCAGCAGAGCCTTCCAAATCTACCACCACCACCTCCATAAGTGAAAACAATATGGACACGCCCACACATCAAAAGCTGTACGAAACCGGCCTCGAGATACGCAAGAAAGTTGTCGGGGAAGATTACGTTGCCAATGCTTTGGAGAATGGAAAGAGTGATTTCCTGAGGCCGTTACAGCAATTTGCTACGGTATGTTTTTATGTTTCTTTTGGTATTGTTATTTATGTCCGTTCATCAATTGTTTTGGTCACGAGTACTTCAATATGTGACCACTTACTCACTGGTAAATCGTTTGTGTACTGGCTACCCCTAATTCTTAACTCTCAACTTACCTAGGTACTACCTAAATTTTGTATTTGGAAATTTCAAGGCTGATAGTTCTTGCTTTGGCGATGATAGGAAAGTGCATGGGGAACGCTCTGGACACGGCCAGGTCTCTCTCACCGCGATAGAAGTCTGCTCAACCTGGTCATGTTGACTGCGCTGGGTAAATGGACTGAGCTTGGTACGCATGTTAGGGGAGCGGTGAGAAATGGTGTCACTGAGGTTGAGATTCGGGAGAGTTTATTGCATTCTAGGTACGTAATCATCATCCTACATAGGTATATGTTGTTTAGTTCCTCTTTGGCTTTTGGCTTGTGAGATACAGGGAGTGTTTTTGAGGATGGGAGTCGAAGGGCAGAGTTGAGGGAGGAAGGGAGGATTCAAGGATGAATGAAGACTGACGAGTGGAATTATGATAGTGCGTATTGTGGATTGCCAGCTGCCTTTGAAGCGTTCAGAGTTGCGGAGCGGGTGCTGAGTGAGATGGAGGAGAAGGGTGAGATGGTAAGGAAGAAGTAGATTTGGCTGGGGAATACGACGGATGAGGAAGATGTGTAAGGAACCGAAAATTCGAACAATTGAGCAACAAGAGACATGGTCACATACATTACAATTGCGGTGGCATATTTTATTATTTCAACCCAAAGTAAGTCTGGAAGGTCATGTACGAGTCCACTGGCCAGAAGTTACAAAATGTAATCCTTCTCTTTAACTTGGAATGAAGATCCGAAACTTCAGGACTTGAAAGTAGAGAGCCAATTTTCTTTATTCTTTTCACTTGAAGTGCCGGAGAGGATCCAGCAAGGCAAGAAGTGCGAAAACACAAACAAAGTAAAACAGCTTTCTTCAGAGCAATATATGTGAGTAGAAGAAGACAACCGATGTGTTTTTTTTTTTTTTTTTTTGACCTATGTGGAAAAAGTTATCAACAAGTCAAACCTTTGTAACTTGTTCGGCAAGGAGTAGACTTCATAACTTGAAATGAGGAGTGGAAATGCAGAGTATTTGCAGCAATAATTTAATCATTTTCTGGGATTGAAAATTCATTAAAACTCCACACGGGAACGGAGAGTATCTTTTAAAGAATTTAAGATATAAAGTCGAAATGTTAATATAAGGATGTTGACAAGAGAAAACAGAGATGGTGCTATTAGTCATACAGGTATCATTCCAAACTAGGCCTAGCGCAAAAACTTAGCGAGCTGCAGCACCCACACATCTCAATCAACATCAACCTCCTCCCCAAAAAAAAGTTCCCTCACGACAAAATCGACAACCAGCAACGCCAAATCTCCAAAATGGCAGCAGAAAAGACCTCCCGCTCCGGCTTGATCGTCGGACCCAACAAGGGCCACGTATGAATACCTACTCTCCTCTCTTCTCCAGCCCGTCTCACCTCTTGGAGGATCTCAATCTCGGCGCAAACTCCCAAAGATTGACGATGGACTCAACGGGCTAATTATTATTGTTTGTGAACTGTAGAAAACCGAGGCTCGCGTTGTCAAGCCAAGAGTCAGCAGAACCAAGGGTCACTTGAGCAAGAAGACCGCTTTCGTTCGTGAGATCGTCAAGGAGGTTTCTGGGTACGTTTTTCCTCTTTTTATGGAACTTTCTTGATTTCACCCCTCCTCCATTGCGGCTTGAGAAAGAATTGAATAAAAAGCTAATTTCATGTCATTTTTTTTACAGACTCGCACCATATGAGCGTCGTGTCATCGAACTCCTCCGTAACAGCAAGGACAAGCGTGCCCGCAAGTTGGCAAAGAAGCGCCTCGGTACTTTCGGTCGTGCTAAGGCCAAGGTCGATGAGCTCCAGCGTGTTATCGCCGACTCCAGGAGAGCTGGTCACTAGATTTCTTCAATTGGGTTGCTCGGGCGCAATGGATGAATCTGGTGGTATGGGCTTTGGATGGTGGAGATGTAGGAGGATATGAGACTACGGTTTCTTGGACGATACTTTCGAGTACGCAAGTACATAGCTTCGTGATGGCCGAGACCCTCGGCATATCAAAGGAATCAAACATCTTCAACACCAACACATTTGGAATTCTTTCACGCTATGAGAATGTTGAATTGTGAAGTTGGATCTAACCATCGTGCTCTATGAAAAGGATACAACAAAAACTCCTCGCTATGTTCCGCCTGAAAATGCTAAGCAGGAATCCCTTTACTCCATGTGACTGAATGTAGCCAAGTAATAATCAAGTCACATCAAACTTACGGCCTCTTCACTTCTTCTTTCCCGCAGTGAACCATTTTGGAAGTCCCTTCTTAGCTCCACCTCCAGATGTTTCCTTGCCTTTCCCCTTGTCAATGACTGAAGGGCCAGCTTCCTCCTCCTTACTCTCAACTGCAGCGACCTCTGGAACCTTGACCTCTTGGGCGCTCTCCAAAAGTTGTGATTTGAGAATAGGCGGTCTTCTCACGTCCACACTCGCTTGGTCATCCCAGTGAAAATTTACAAGTACGGGTCCAGAAAGTCCTAAGTGTTTGACAAGAAGTTTCTTTTCATCTCTTGGTACGGTTTGAGGTCGGCCATTATGATTGTAAACAAGCTTGAAAGGTGGGTTTTCAGCCCTGACAGCATCCGTAACAAAGCTGTATAAATCAAGACCGGATTCCTGGGCATTGAAGGACGAGATGATTGTTGACTGGTCTGGGAATCTGACCTTAATAGAGACCTTAGTTGCACTAGAAACTTTTTCAGCCTTCTCCTTTTCGACTTGCTCGGTCTCGGCGTCTGATAGTAATCGCTTATTCTGAGAGTTGCTCAGAAGTCGAGATTGGTGCAATTTGGCGTGGGCAATTGAAGGCTCATAGTCGTTTTCATTATGAGGTTGGAGAGCAGCTCGAGGCATGTCTGCCGATGGAGGATTGTATACAGCGACTGGTCGTTGGCTTGCGCCAATCGCGATGGTCTTTGGCTCTTCTGCTTCCTCTGGGACGGATGGTGACTCCAAGGTCATCTCAACATCCTTATTCCCAGAAACAGAAGCTTCCTCCACCAGCGCGCTGACAGTCTCATCTGCCATAGGCTGCTGTTCTTCTTTGATAGGCTCTGAAGAGGAAGCGCTCACAGCCTTTGGCCCCTCCTCCTTGAAATAACGCTGAATTTCCTCCATTGCTTCCTCCAATGGTTGATCGGTCTGCTTGAAAGTAAGCTTTAGCAGACAGTTGCCACCACTCAATCCAAGCTGTGCAAGAGTCTTCTGAAGGTCCCCAAACGTCGACAATTCCCGGTTCATTGTATGCACTGTGGGCATCTCGTAGCATACCCGTCCAGCTCCAGAGTTACCAATCGCAATCTGAGCAGCACCTCGACCTGTGAAGTTCAGATTTTTCTCTTTTGTGTCCTCGAAGTGCCGTAGGATTTTCCATATCGTAGTATTGGTTGCGAATTTATCTATCATGCGGCCATTAGGAATCCCGGAAGCTAGAGATTCGGGGATTTGTAAGGCGACTGTGATGGCGGTAGGGGTTCGAGAGGCAGCGACGAGTTCGAGTTTAGCTCCAGATGTAAGACCTGTTTGACGAAAAGGTCTGGATAGGTCAACGGGCTTGTTGTTGTTCCTGTTTGACGTTAGGAAATGTTTCATTCTTGCTGTGACTAGGTACTTACTTGAGACCATAGTTACTTGCTGTCAGCTTGAACTTGGTACATGCTTCCTCCAATACATCGGTCATAAAAGTGCCTGGTGACACCTTAACCACAGTTCTACGGAAGCTAGAGTCGATCACCACAACGTGGGACGCCATTATGTGAGGAGGGGTAGTGTGTTGGAAGTTGTTGTCCGCTTGAAGCCCAAGGTAATGGGATGGCTCGCTGCAATCTTGCGGAAAGATGGAAGAGCTCAGGGCGTATTCGATGGGAGTGAAATGTGTTCTTTGTCCCCAGGTCTTCTCTAATATTCCGTCTATTTGTAAGGACGAGTGAGCTGGAGTGGCGGGGTCCTGGAGGATTCTGCACGAGATGAGAGAAGCACAAGATACAAGTTTCGGAAATTTGAAATCAGATCAAAGGCTAAAATCTTCGAGTCGTCTCAAAAACCACAGAGCAGGAGGTCTGTGGGATTTTGTAGTTACTGGAATGAGGCGAGGTTGCGTGTCAAAGGGAAATCTGGAGAAGAGTCGAAAGGCTCCAAGATGTTCTGTGCCTGGCGTTGTTGACCAACCAGAAGCTCGGGTTCCGGAGCTCGCTGGAAACGCGCCAGCCGTGTCAACCTGGATTTGTACATCACGACTGCCCCGTTCAAACAGCCTCACTAAGTCCAAAAGTCCAACGTTCAACCTCAACCTTCTCCATCTGCGAAGCTCTTCAACAACCCAGAATTCATTCACTCCTGTCGGATCTTCACTACAATCATCAATTCCACAAATCCCCCAAGATGGTAAGCATGAAGCATCAGTCACTCTCCCCCTTCGCAATCATAGCGACAGCAAGCTAACTCTCTCCCCAGAGCTCTCCATTCTCGATCAGTATGAAACCCGAATCCCCATTATACGAAGACACAGATATTAACCACCCACAGATGGCGGTGCCTGCGTGGCAATGGTAGGAAAGGACTGCGTAGCTATAGCCTGCGATCTCCGCCTCGGTCTTCAAGCCCTCACCGTCTCCAACAACTTCCCAAAGATCTTCTCCTACGGCGATGTCTACCTTGGACTCACAGGTCTCGCCACCGATGTCTCCACGGTCTCCGACCTTTTCCGCTACAAAGTAAACATGTACCGTCTCCGCGAGGAGCGCAACATCTCACCCTCAACGATGGCCAACCTGGTCTCGAGTTCGCTATACGAGAAGCGATTCGGTCCATACTTCGTTAGTCCGGTTGTAGCAGGCATTGATCAGAAGAGTGGAAAGCCATTTATTTGCGGGTTTGATAGTATTGGGTGTATCGATTTTGCGAAGGATTTCATTGTCAGCGGGACAGCGAGTGATCAATTGTTTGGTACTTGCGAGGGCCTCTGGGAGCCAGATTTGGTACGATACAATGGATTTAAAAGTTTCATGAGTGAGAGGACGAAAGGCTGACAGTGTTACCATTACAGGGACCAGAGGATCTCTTCGAAACCATCTCACAAGCTCTGTTGAACGCGGTAGATAGGGATGCTCTGTCTGGTTGGGGTGCACACGTCTACATCATTGAGAAGGACAAGGTCACCAAGAGGCTACTGAAGGGACGTCAAGATTGAGGAGGAGGAGGTAGATGTAAGATGGGAGCTATTCAGGTCAAGCGGTTCAAGAGGAAACGCTTGACTTTGTAAACTAGATCTGACATTATGCCCTGAGCCATGGGATCAGAAATCAAAGAAATGCATTCTCACGTTGGCTGCAATCAAGAATTATTGATGTTGGTCTTTTAGACACTATAATTTGTACGATACGACTTTCAGCATGTGATTTGCAATCAACCACAGTCTTTTTTTACTGGCAGCTAGGGCCTTGAAAGCATACTTACATAGCGGAACCTGATTTGAGCACGTAATATTACTAGTAAATAGTAAAGAACCATGTAAAAATCACTAGAGTTGGGTATGACGCATGTAAATCTTTGTGAATTTCGCTTCTATGTCTGTCTACTGTCTAGTATCTATGAACTAGTGGCACAGCTACGCATGTAGTGCTTTCCTTTCTTAAAATGATTTATTTTCCAGCCTTCTGGTAGTATCTACTCCTTCTTAGCTCTTGGCTCATCTACAATAATCTTCTCCATCACCACCTGTCTCTCGATCAATTTTAGAATCTCGTCAATAACACTATAGATTTCATTAGCGCAGCTCGATTGAGGTGGTTAGAGGATCTGGGAACTTACATGACAGGGGCACTGATAATAAGTACAGCCTTCCACTCATTCCAGTTCAATGGAAGAATGTGGAAGAGCGATTGCAAGATTGGGGTATACAACAAAGCGAAGTGCAAAGCCATCGAGAGAGTGATGGCATACACAAGCATCATGTTGTCCCACAATGGGAGAGTCAGCAGGGATTCGGAGGAAGACAAGGCGTTCATGGCGTTCAACATCTCGATGACGACGAGAATGGAGAGTGAGACGGTCGATGCCGACTTTGACATATCGTTGGAGAACATGGAGCATCCAATTTCAGAGAATTGGGTGGAGCAGCGGTGGAAGTGAGAGAGTTGCCAGAAGGAGATTTGAGGTCCCTCGCTGTTATACATGAACCACCAAGCGTAGCCTGCAACAGTGGCAAGACCGACGTAGACTCCAATGACCATGTAGCGGAAGAACAACCAACCACCAATGAGAGGCTCATCACGCTTTCTTGGTTGACGCTTCATGATGTCGTGGTCTGGAGGGTTGAAGGAGAGAGCAGTGGCTGGAAGGCCGTCGGTGACGAGGTTGACCCAGAGGAGCTGGACTGGAATGAGAGCTTCTGGCATGCCGACTGCGGCTGTGAGGAAGATGGAGACGACCTCGCCGATGTTGGATGAAATCAAATAGCGGATGAACTGTTGGGTGTTGTTGTAGATTGATCGTCCCTCCTCAATGGCAACCTCAATCGTAGCGAAGTTATCATCAGCGAGAACCATGTCGGCAGCGAGCTTGGCGACATCTGTACCAGAACCCATAGCCACACCAATATCGGCTTTCTTGAGCGCAGGTGCATCGTTAACACCGTCACCAGTCATTGCAACAACCTCGCCAGTGGACTGGAGGAGGTCCACGAGCTTGGACTTGTGGCTTGGCTCGACTCGGGAGAAGAGAGAGGCTTTCTTGACAGCCGCGAGCTGCTCGCTTTCGCTAAGTGCGTCGAATTCCCTTCCAGTGTAGCTTTTACCAGTCAAGTCCTCATATGGTCCAAATACGCCAATTTGACGACAGATGGTCTCGGCAGTGTTGCGGTTGTCTCCAGTAATAACGATAACTCGGATGCCAGCTTCTTTGCACTTTCGAATAGAGCTAGCGACCTCGACACGAGGAGGATCAAGCATACCAACAAGACCGATGAAAGTAAGTCCCTGCTCAAGAGCAGCGTATTGAGTTGTGGTTTTGGCGTTCTTCAGATTTGGGTTTGACGCGACGTTCTCGAGGCTGGCGAGGGCAATGACACGAAGCCCCTTGTTTCCATACTCGACAACCTCCTTGGCAAGAATCTCAGCAAGTTTCTTGGTCATTGGTACCTTCTTTCCGTTGGCGCCAATGATTGCAGAAGTACAACGATCAATAATAGACTCCGGGGCACCCTTGACGAGAAGCTTTTGTTGCTTTTTGTCGCCGACAAGAACTGACATACTCTTTCGGTCTCGGGAGAATTCGTAGGTTGCGAGGCGGGGAGTTCTCTTCTCATACCAGCTGCTAGCAAGATGGAGGGTGTCGAGAGCGGTAACGCTCAATCGTCGCTGATTTTGAGCTGGCTCACTAGTACCAATTTTCTCGACAAGAACACGAAGAGCTCCTTCAGTTGGCTCTCCAACGTTGGAGTAAATGCCGGTCTTTGAGTCAAAAGCAAGCTGGGCATCGTTGCACAGAGCTGCAACTTCGGCCATCTGGAAGACAGTATTCGAGGTAGCGGCAACATCTCTAATGACCTTGCCATTGGAGCTAACGTCTCCAGTTGGGGCAAAGGTAGTTCCGTCAACTTCAAGTTCCTCAAGATCATTACCAGCCTCGTTGATATACACAATTCTGTTGACGCTCATTTGGTTGGTAGTCAGGGTTCCAGTCTTGTCTGAGCAAATAACACTGCAGCTTCCAAGAGTCTCAACAGAAGGCAAACTTCTGACAACTGCGTTCTTTGCGGCCATCTTTCGAGTACCGAGGGCGAGACATGTGGTGATAACAACTGCCAATCCTTCTGGGATAGCAGCAACACCGAGGGAAACGGCGATCTTCAAGTAGTAGATGGCACCTTTAGCCCAGCTCCCATGAGATTCATCATTGAAATGAGGGATGTTGATCAACCAAACGACGACGCAGATGACAGAGATAACCTTAGCCAAGGAGTCTCCAAAGTCATTCAACTTCTTTTTGAGAGGAGTAGGCTCGGAGATCTGAGCAGAGATACTTTCATGGATATCTCCAATGGCCGTGTTTGATCCAGTAAGAACGACGACGGCAGTAGCAATTCCGGTAACGACTGTAGTTCCCGAGAAAAGAATGTTGATTTGGTCCTGCTTCACAGCGTTGGCAACGTTTACAGCGACTGTATCTTTTCCAACACTTTCGCTTTCTCCAGTCAAGATGGCTTGGTCAACCGCGAAACTGTTGCTGTGGATAGAGAGAATTCTGCAATCCGCTGGAATCCTGTCTCCAACTGCGATTGAAATGATGTCTCCTGGAACCAACTCCTCTGCGCGAATCCTTGTAACATGTCCGTCCCGAACAACCTTTGCCTCGTTCGCCGAGTACTCTTGGAGGGCTGCGATAGCCTTCTCCGCGCTGCTCTCTTGTGATACACCAACGACGGCATTGAGGATCAGGATTGTCAGGATCTATGAGTTGTCAGTGGCGCTCAATTCAATTTGTCGCAAACGAGAAAACTTACAACTCCAGGGTCAACAAACGCAGTCCATCCACCATCTTCTTCAAAGAGAGCCAGCACAAACGAAATTGCCGCAGATCCGAGAAGAATAATAACTAGTTGATCTTTAAATTGTTCCAGAATGAGCTCCCAGATTGGGGTTGGAGGTTCCTCCGCAATTGCTGTTCAGTGTGTCAGTACCGATCTGCCCGTTGGCCCAAACAAAATTCGCGACTCACCATTGCGTCCGTGTTTGTCTCTGGAAGCGTCGACTTGCGCTTTAGAAAGCCCTTGAGCTTCCGAGACCTCAAAGGTCTTCAGGACCTGAAGGGTAGTTTGGGCGTATGCGTTTTCCATATTGAGGCGGGGCTGGCTTGGGGTAATGTAGGTAGAGACCGCTGATCGGCTGCTGAGTCTTCAAGAACAGCGCATGCAGATTTGATGCAAGAAAGGTGAACACAATCTAGAGAGATATGAAGAAAGAGGCGATTCCCATGGAAAAGGAACAATCGGCAAGTTCCCTTTCTGCTTTGTAAATAAATTGGTGAATGCCCGGGTCGAATTTTACAAGTGTCCTCTTGGAGGGGCCCTTCTGATTCGCCAGGCCGCATAGAAAGGCAACGTGCACGGTAGAATTCCGGATTCCAAAGTTGGGGAGGCAAAGATCTGACTCAAGAAGGCATGTCTATTCTATTCTATCTCTTCAAAGTCTTTTCAAACGGCGTGGATAGTCATGGTAGGCGTTTTCCAAATGGGTGGATTCCACATGCACTTTTCAAGGGGGTGGTATAGATGATGTGATAGAGAGGAGCGTCAAAGCTTGTGGTGGCTATTATGTTTTCTTTCTGGGACAACCTTCATTGGCTCTTTGCTCCATCAAACAATACCATTCGTACACAACAAGGCCGCCAGAACTCATGGAAGGGGGAAGGCTAAACTCCGGATCGTATTAAGAATGCATCTGGCGATGCAATGCAGCCTGCTGTCTGATTTCTTGTGCGCCTCATTGATGTCATTGTTGATCCATCGTTTTTTATACCCAACTTATCCTTCTAGTATTGGCAAACTTCCTTCCAAACTGTATTAGAGACATGCTCTTGCCACTACTGCACAACAATAGAGGATTTCTCACTAGCAAGTAAACTTTGGAAAGCTTGTTCTCTGTCAGGCACCAGAGGGAAATCTAATACTTCGAGTGCTTCTAGGTAGTCTCTGTATAGCTATCACGTGATGGCCACCATTTGCCATTTGAAGTTTCAGGATGGTCCAATACTCGATAGTACAGTCCAGTACTGCGCGACAGCTCCGATAGCCGCCACCTTTGTCTGCTTGATATTTGGTTATGGTGTTGTGGTGGGCGAGATTAACAGTCCAAGGCTGGGAGGTAATTCGCCCTGTTGCTGGGTTGCTCTGTGTTGACATGAGGGATAATTGGCCAGCAATGTTGCCAGCACATGGCGAAAGCTCGAAAGTTGGACCAACCGATGCTGTCCCCGCCCAAAAACAAGGACAAGTCCGGTGAGCAACAGTTGATAGTGTATCCATCCCTCCCCATCTCGTTGCCCAGCAGCGTCTCGAGACGCTCATCCCAGCGCGATGTGAAGCCAGGCAACCTGAGATGTGGCGGAATTAGAGAGTACCGCAAGGCGTGGAAGGAGTTGCTGTGGAGAGTCCTGACGTGCGGTCGAAGGAGGCGGCGATAATGTTCACGAGAGAGGTCACGCACCTGAAGTTCTGCTTATTCATGAGAAAGTGCCCCAGTTGAAACCCCAGTAATATAGGTACGTTGTTGTAATAAGACAATGGAATATGAGTACAGTATGAACTGATGCATATTTGTTTTTGTGGTTGACTGACTGACTGACTGACTGACTGACTTTGCACTGTCTGTCACGCATAAACAAACCAACAAGAATGTGCGCCTAGTGTGAGTGTGAGTGATATGCAGTGGAGGCAGAAGTGAAATAAGGTGAAGTCAAGTAAGATAAAGGAAAGTAAAATGAAGTTAACGAGTGGTGAAATGAAGTGAGGTGAAAGAAATAAAAGCGACAGTAATAATAATAATAATAATAATAATAATAATAATAATAATAATAATAATAATAGTGATAAAACTGACCATTGAAGCTGAACTGATTGATCTGATATTGACGTTGCCGTTGCCCCTCTTAGCGTCCCCTTTCCATTCGCGACGTCTCTTCGCCTAGAGGGGCTTGGCGTCCTGATGTCCAATTTGAAGTTCCCCAGGCCAGGACTTGCACTCGCTCACTCACTCACTCCAACGCATCAAGTTCAACAACCCTTTCCGCTGCGCATTTCCATCAACCACATCCCCCCTCGACCAAACACAACTTCACTCCCAAATCATCTCCATCAACACCCACACACAAACACAATGACTACCGAAGTAAGTTCCTCTCCTCAATATCCTCCCCCGCATGGAAAGCGCTCTCCGCCTTACGGTTTGCTTCCCCTCCATCCCACCACCAGCACCAGCACCACCACCAACCGACTTCTCCTATCGAACGTCTTCTGCCCACGACACTCCCCTCATTTTCTGCCTGCTGAACAGATCCGCTAACATGTCGTCCAATTTACAGCGTGAGAGGTATGATGAACCGACTCTCCCGCCTCGTGCTTCGGGCCCCGATCTTGATGCTAACCTCACAACAGCAAGACTTTCCTCGCGCGGCTCTGCGAGCAGGCCGAGCGTTATGACGAGATGGTCACATACATGAAGGAGGTGGCCAAGGTGAGTTGCGCGCCTATCTTGCTGGTTTCCATATCCAGCTTCAGACGCGAGCATCGCTGACGACGCGTGATACAGTTGGGTGGAGAGCTTACCGTCGATGAGAGAAATCTCCTGTCTGTTGCCTACAAGAACGTCGTCGGAACCAGACGTGCCTCTTGGCGTATTATCTCATCGATTGAGCAGAAGGAGGAGACCAAGGGTACCGACAAGCACGTTTCCACCATCCGTGATTACCGTCAAAAGATCGAGACCGAGCTTGAGAAGGTGTGCCAGGATGTCCTCGATGTCTTGGATGAGTCCTTGATCCCAAGGCTGAGTCTGGCGAGTCTAAGGTCTTCTACCACAAGATGTAAGTCTTATCGGCCGATCTGCGGTACTCTCCACGATGAAATTATCATGTGCTAACCCCTTCTTTCTCGTACAGGAAGGGTGACTACCACCGTTACTTGGCTGAGTTTGCTTCTGGCGAGAAGCGCAAGGTTGCCGCTACTGCTGCCCACGAGGCTTACAAGGTACGATCTGCTGGACAACATCTTCCTTGTGCCAATCTAATTCTCGTCTCTAGAACGCAACCGACGTCGCCCAAACCGAGCTCACCCCAACCCACCCAATCCGCCTCGGCCTCGCCCTTAACTTCTCCGTCTTCTACTACGAGATCCTCAACTCCCCAGATCGTGCATGCCATCTTGCTAAGCAAGCATTCGATGATGCTATTGCTGAGCTCGATTCTCTCTCCGAGGAGTCTTACCGTGACAGCACACTCATCATGCAACTTCTCCGAGACAACCTCACCCTCTGGACCTCCTCTGACAGCGGCGATGCTGAGGCACCAGTTGCTGCTGAGAAGCCAGTGGAGGAGAAGGTTACTGCCGAGAAGCCAGTGGAGACCAAGGTTGAAGCCACCCCAGCTGCCCCTGAATCTTAGATCTCTTACTCTCGGCTTCCCTCGTCTCGTTTTCATATGCTTCTTGATCTTGCTGGAGTAGCCGGATACCTGACTGGCTGGTGGTTTGTTGCAGCTGGTAGGGGATGGGAGTTCATATGAAAAAGCAGTACGAGTGCGACTTGCGAATACCAGCGATTTGCGAATACACCATCCTGCGGACTTTGACGATCATGTTTTTCCTTCTGGTTTGCGATCCATGCGTTTTTCTTTACTCGGCGATCTTTCTCGCATCATCAGGCTTGCGGAAGAAGCGGGTTCACTCGACTATCTGAAGCGGGCGTCTTTTGATAAACGTGGAATGTATTTCTTCAAACAGAGCTTCGACGGCGCCATCACTGGTGAGGTAGATGAATCCGTTTACTAAAATAACTGGGGTCTCTCCGCGTGCAGTGTTCACACTTGTGATTTAGATGACTGTACTTTCCCTTGGATCTGTATGTGATGTTCAAGCCCTCGCTTCCACAACTCTTCTTGGAAATGATCTTTAGTTCTCGTACACAGATTGCTTCCATTCATATTTCCCTCTCAGTTTGATAATGAATTGTGTTATGTTTCTTCGTTCTTTGCAACCAAGCGTCAGGCGTTGTTGATCGCGTGCCTTTGGAAGTATCGTTCTTGAGCTAACCAGAAGGCAACATAATTCTCGATCTCTTTCTACCTTGGATAAGAGAACCAAATCAAGTATGTTGCAGAGCTTCTGTCTGCTTGCAAGACCCTGTAGGATTATAAAATGACAAAAATGAAATGGCGAGGGACTACCCTTGAAGAGAGAGCCAAGGCTTCAGTTTCTCCAACAGCAAGCACTCACAGTATGTGTTAGTTGTAGGAAGTTACCTATATTTCTCCTCAATAATGACTTCTGTCTCTCCCTTGCGATATCCGAAGCAAAGACTGTAAAGAGATGAAAAGTCGAATTGGAATTTGGAAAGTAAGTGGTACCCTGACGGGTAGGAGACAGATGTTGGGGATAGCCTCAGAATGTGTCAAGTTGAAATCAAGCTCCTTTAAAGCATTCATTCTCTTCCTATATTGTGATATTGAATAATATCGTTCATCATTGGCTTGTTTGGAGGAAAGAGAAAAGAGAAAACAAGTCAATGAGGACAATCGGATTGTCAATTTGTACTTCTTCTGGCCTACTGGCGGGGAAAAAAAAGTGCAACGGACCGCCAAGCACGCACCTGCCCAAGACGGGCCTAGCGCCATATCCCTCACGGCGTTTTGGCTGGATGAGGCTTAAATTCCTCGGGCAAGCTGATTGCAGCTTTCTGTCGCTTTCTTGGGCCTTGCCTTGTCTTGTCCTGTTGTCCATCCTCCTTCATCCTGTTCCTCCTTCCCCCCTCCCAGCTTCCTGCCATCCATTTCCCACCTCACGCCCATCATCGTGACATTTTCACGCACCTCCCAACCAACCCCTTCATTTGAATTGCCCACTTCTTGTCCTCGAAACGCGTCGTCTCTACATCGTCACCAATCCATTCCTATCGCATTGCATCGCGACCATGAGCGACTTTAACTTTGGAGGAACTGATGAAGAGTCCGTGGAGATCAAGAAGATCAACGCTGAATTGGTACGTTCTTTCCCTACGTCCATAGTTTGCGCTCTCTCTAATAGCTTTGCGTGTAGCTCGAGGAACCCGACAACTTCGAGAACTGGGAGAAGCTCGTTCGTGCGGCAGAGACTCTCGAAGGAGGCTTGAACCGAAATTCCAGTCCACAAGCAATCGCAACAACCCGGGACTCTTATGATCGTTTCCTTGCGAAATTCCCTCTCTTGTTCGGATACTGGAAGAAATATGCCGATTTGGAATTCTCTATTGCTGGCACCGAGGCTGCGGAAATGGTGAGCTATACGGCGCTCTTCAACAACACCGAAGTTCACTAACAGCAACCAGGTCTTCGAAAGAGGGATCGCAAGCATCACGACGTCCGTAGATTTATGGACTGATTATTGTTCCTTCAAGGTCGAGACGAGCCATGATCCAGATGTGATCAGAGAGTAAGTATACCGGATAATTTCCTTCCCTTTTAACACAGACATCTGTAAGGATGCGACCACGGTACCATATGCGCAACGCTTTGGAGATTTAGCTAGGTCGCAGACGGTGAGATTTGCCAAAGAGTCGCTCTTGTTTGATATCTTCTCACCCGCATTATCAGGCTTTTCTTCTACCATCACACGTTCGCTTTTGCATCGTATTACTCTGCACACAAGTTCGGTCAGGACGGAATTTGAGGATCACTAGTTCAAGCACATCCACCCTGCCCGTATTTGCACTCCCTGCCACCTCCACACTCCCCTCTTGCTCACTTAGTATACTTGCTAATCATTATCTTTAGGTTGTTTGAACGTGGCGCTGCATCAGTAGGCTTAGACTTTCTTGCACATCCATTCTGGGACAAGTACTTGGAGTTTGAGGATCGTCTAGAAGCACAGGACAAGATTTTTTCCATTCTCGTACGCGTTGTAAAGATTCCAATGCATCAGTATGCACGATACTTTGAGCGTTTCCGTCAACTCGCCCACAACCGACCTGTCGCTGAACTTGTCCCCGAAGACATCCTCGCTCAATTCAGAGCAAGTATTGAGGCGGAGGGTTACCAAGGTGGACCAAAGGGTGAACTGGAAGTGGAACGAGAATTGCGAACTAAGATTGATACCTTCCATTTGGAAACCTTCACCCACACTCAAACCGAGACAACGAAGAGATGGACCTACGAGTCTGAAATTAAGCGACCGTACTTCCATGTTACCGAGCTCGATGGCCACAACTTGCCAACTGGAGAAAGTATCTGGATTTTGAGGAGGCTGAAGGCGACTATACAAGGTCTGTCTTCCTGTACGAGAGATGCTTGGTCACTTGTGCATTCTATGACGAATTCTGGTTCCGTTATGCTCGTTGGATGTCTGGACAAGAGGGCAAACAAGAGGAAGTGCGAAACATCTACCAACGAGCAAGCACGCTCTATGTTTCAATCAGTCGTCCCGGAATTAGGCTACAATATGCTTATTTCGAGGAAATGTCTGAACGTCCAGATATCTCTCGTGACATCCATCAGGCCATCTTGGACCGGATGCCAGACCATGTGGAGACTATAATTTCTTGGGCGAACCTAGAACGTCGTCAAAGTGGCTTGGACGCTGCCATCAATGTCTACAAGATTCAGATCGATTCTCCTGCCGTTGATCTCTTCTCAAAGGCTGCTCTTGTCGTTGAGTGGGCAACTCTCCTGTGGACAATCAAGGGTTCAGTCGATGAAGCACGTCAAGTCTTCCAACAAAATCAACAGTACTACCTTCAAAGCCGTCATTTTTGGGCCAAGTACTTTGAATTCGAGCTCTGGCAACCAACCGTTGCAGGCTTGGAAGCTGAGAAGTACACCAAGATCAAGCAGATCTATACAGACCTAGTCAGCAAGAGTCAAATGTCCCTGTCGACAAAGAAAGATTTGGCCAATTATTACTTGACCTATCTTCAGCAAAGAGGCACGAAAGATGCCATGAAGGAGTTCTTGAACATTGACAAAGAGCTGAACGGGTAAGTCATTTCGTACTTTGAATCACGTCTTCCAAAGCTAATTATAACAGGCCTGTTTCTGTCCAATCCAGCAGTTTCAAAGTCGATACCGCAACCAAAGGGCTTGAGAATGGCCATGCTGTAGGAGAAGTTGATGATGCCACTTTAAGGAAGGGCGAGGCACACTACACAAACTACTACCAGCAACACGGGGAGCTACAAGCTACTCCAGCAGGCTTGATAGCATTCCACTAAGGTGGAATGACACTTACGCGATTTTCTAAGCTCCAATGTGCCAGGGAATTTGCGATTTCCCATGGGCACGATTTGTTGGAATTTCTCAGTAGTTGATGGATGGATCTAGTTCCGGATGGACGAGACATCAAAGCATGCATGTAAAACAAACAGCGCGATCGGTTTGCGGTGGATGTAATTCTAGGTTTTAGCTAAATGAGCTTTGCTGGGCTTCGCATGCTTTGCTCGCTCGTTTGGGGATGGGTAGTCACTGTTTTTTGGACTGGCCTGCTTCACTTTTTGCAAATTGAAACGTCTTACTTTTTACAGTCCTGTTCCACTTTTCTCGTGATTGCTCCTTATTAGTGTATCAGATCTTAGGACATAGCTTAGGTATGAAATGCGGCTTTGCACAACACATACTTCTCCTCAGGTTAGATTGGTGACATCCAATAGAACGGAAGATCAACAAAATTTGTCCGTTAATTGGCTTAATCTCCTAGGACTACATTCCAATAGTAACACAAAAAGAGTGCCTGTGTATAAATAAAATTTCCTCTCTATCACAATATCAGAAGAAAGATAACAGGCATTGAACCAGTTCTTAACCCTTGGTAGGTTAGGTAAGTTCAACGTTGATTTTAAGGTCTAATTAATATAACAATATTTTGACCCATGATTGTCGCCAAACTTTTTAACCAAATGAATTGACTCCATCGCTATAAGAACTCCGCAAGACCCCGCCGCCCGCCCGCTCCAAATATGCAAGTGTGTTATAATAAAATCCGCGCCTGCCCATTCGTTATCAACATCAACGTGAATGGGTGATGCATGCAAGCCAATGCCGTCTGCTACTCCGTGGGGGAAAATAAACACAGTTCAGTAGTATCTGACCTCCGAGTTACCATTAGATCGATCAATATATGGCCGAGTGACCCGAGATGGTCTGTAAGAGGAAGAGATGACGCGAGTTGCTGAAGGTGATTGTGTTCGTCTCCGGGCACTTTGACTTCGATAATTTTGCACCCGATGCAGGCCTGCTGGGCCTCTTGCACGCGAGGTTCGTGCTGGTTGACGTACGGAGTGGTCGTGATTAAAATCTAAACCCTCAAAGTCATCCAAATCTGCAATCATAGAATCATTATTCCAGGACCAGTAGGGTTTCGCCGTAAACCCTCTCTCAACATATTGTCTTGGTGGTGTGCAAACATCTGACTGATTCTGCGATTGTAGCCTTCTTCTTGCTCTTGACCATGAAGCTGTACCCTACGTCGCCTACGATGTGTGTCGGATGGCCAACCATCAGAAATATCATCCTCATAGTTGTGCATGTTGTGTCTATAATTACCCAGTTGTTAGTTGGAAAATAATAGGATCAACTTCAAATTCTACTAGGGAGAAAGCCTGTTCAAGTATCTGGGACAGGAACTTTAATGAAGGAGGATAGGTTATGAAATCGTCGACTCACCCGTCCCCAAGGTCTCCAGCTCCATCTAAATCATAGTCGGTATCAGCATGGCTTGCTTCGGACTCTGGGTATTCATCATAATGATGCCTGCTTGCCGCACGAGCATCTGGCGACACGCTCATTTCCGTGTCGCCGTCCCTGTCCACACTCGATCTTCCATCCTCTGATCCATCATCATCAGCATCGCTCTCCTCGTATCCATGCTGTCGTCTACCTGCACGAAGAATGAAGTCCGGTCGACCAGTCCGGGCCCGAGGGGAACCCCCTTCGTCGTCTCTCATGGTCTCTGTGTCGCTATCATCATCACTTTCATCAAGCGAGTCACCTTCTTGACGATGGGATGCGTCGAAATCGTCTGGCTCGACTTCATTCAATGGGCTCCAACCATCATAGCGCAGTCTGTCTGCTACACTTTCTCGATCTCCAGTATCTGAAGCACTCGAGTCATCCTCTCCTAAATTGATAACTCGTGGTGGGCTGGATATTTGCCTAGACCAGCGTGCACGTCTTCTTCTAGCGACGATTGGGCCACCTTCATCCGAATCTTCCTCTTCATCGTCATCATCAGAAATGTCGATGGGTGCTCGAGGAGTACCATCACGTCGATGGCGGTGCTGGTCGGGCGAGTCATCGTGAGCAACGAAATCCCGAAGCGAGCCCTCCTCGTCGTCACTGTCAGAAAGTTCCTGACTATCATCCATGTCTTCGCCTTCACCATCGTCCGAGTCGGATATGGCTGAAGAGGAGAGATCACGGGCATGATGGCTTGCGTGGTGTGCGTGGTGAACATGATTGAAATGACCAAATGCAAAATGATGCATCCGAGCCAAGTGATTGTGTGGTTCTTGTTGATCCGCAAACTCTAGTTCTAATTCTTGACGCAAATCATCATCGAAGGCCTCGGAATCCACGTCGTCCCCGTCAAAATCGAATATATCGTCGCCATCAACCGCCGCACCACATGTAACACAAGACGGACCGCCATTGTACTCGGAATTACAGTGAGGACACCGGTAAACTCCATCTGCATCGTCCAGGATGGGCTCCTGGCGTGTCGGTGGGAAGAGACCCTTGAAGAGTCCGTCTACGGCGTTTCTATCCTTCTCGACGTTCGCAATGTCTTCCGCACGTTTGGTAACATGTTGTTCAACGGACTCGTCTGCTGGCATCAGCTCAGAACGGTTTACGAATACCTCCACCATCTGTTTGATCTGCACACATGAAAGTCAGAGTAAGCCAATAGCGTAGGGGAGTCACCTACCATGAACGAGGGCGCGGGCATCTGCTTGATAATGGTTCGGCATTCTGGGCATGTCTTCTTTCTCTTGTTTGGCACAAACCAATTACATAGGCACTATCCCAGGTCAGTACGGATTAGCAGACAAGGGAGATGATACGTACTTCATAGCAGTAGGTATGGCCGCACTGAATGGTAAATGGTTCATACAACAATTGGTCGCAGATAGAGCAGGTAACCAGGCTTCGGAGATTTGTCAGGTCTGATTTGAAGATTGGGGCGAGCTGCAAAAGGAGGATTAATTAGCTGGGAAGATATATATTGGAGGCCCCCAGCACCAACTCACATCTTGCTCAGCCTTGACTTCCACCATCTTGGCCTTCTTTGCTCGGGTCGGCTGTGTGATGGGGGAAGTGATTTGTTTATTGATCGGGCTACTGGATAGCTGGTATATGGTAGGTTTTGGCGCTGCAGCCGAAGTCGAGGGGAGGAGGAAGGTGGCATTCTTGTGGTTTGGCGAGGGCAAGAGCCTTGCCGGGGCGGGTTCACATTCACAGCGCAGACGCGTGAAGAGCAACGGCGGCAACCGTGTTTCTCGGAGGGTGTTTTTGGCAGAAAGGAAGTGTGGGTAGCTTCGTGATGGAGGAGAGGCGTGAAGATTTTGGGAGTCCAGATGGCGTTGCGAGATGGAAAATGGGATCGAGAATAATGAGAATGAAATGGAGATTGGGATCGGGTTGGGATTCTACCTGCTGTACGTACTGTACTGTACTACTGGGCGCCGTCGTCGTTGCAGGGTTTACACCACACACGTCGGGGTGGTTCTGGAGGGGTGATAGAGGCGGGAAGCCTAGCCGAGATGGGTTAGACCGGTCAGGCTGCAAGAATATCGCTATTTATTGAGAAGATCACCATCACCATCACCATCACCTGCCCCTACCACTTACATCTTCTGATTCCCTTGCTAAACGCCATTGGAAAACCAATTCACTTCCTGTATCAAATCCACATCCATTCATCGTCCGCTTCCATGATTCACTCTCCTGTGGACCGTCTTTTCTAGAATTATCCCACTTCCATTTACACCAGACGCTTCCTGTCGCATCACGATGGCCCAAATCACTTCACACCTACCTCGGTGATCTTACACTTCGATCCGAGTTTGGATGATTGCAACGCATATTCAACATGGCTATTCTGTACCTTCTCTACGCTTAATTGCTTGACCAACAGACAAAGAGCAACACAGATCCTCTCAAGCTTGTGATTCGAGATGAAATAGCAACAAAAGAACACCCAATCTGCCTCAACATCATCAAGACAAAGGGAACTCATTATATAGAAACCATCGCCCGCCTTGCCTCAAGGCAGTCAATTTTGATTAAAGCACTTCCATCGCACCCATTATTCGCTTCTTTGACGCTTGCCGCTGCTGGCTTCCTCACAGACCTCTGCGAGATGTCCCATCTGCACCATCGACTCCTCAACAATCTCCTTGTTGAGGTGCGACAGCGTGTTAACCTCGAAGTTGAGGAAAGATTTGATAGACTGGACATCCGTAGCACCAGCCTTCATGCCCTCTCGCACCTTCTTCAGCATCTCGCGTATCCTGCTCTCGGCATTCTCAAGCTGATACTCGATGGTTTGTCCATACAGATCAGAGAGATTCGAAATGGGGCGCACTGTTGTCAACACCGTATCATCCCTCATTGTGGGGCATCGAGGTCTAAACGAGGTGACCATTGTAATGCGTTCTTGCCCACCAAAGGCTCGCAGGGCTTGATGGTCGATGTATCGACCTTGGAGCACAACAGCACATCCCTAGGAAAGTTAGACGCGCTTTCAGGACCATGTCTGACTTCTTACCTTCTGAGGTCCTCGGACTTTCTTGATCTCTCCTGTCCCGGTTCGCAACGCTGTCTCACCTCCAATCATACCGGTAGTATCACTCATCATGAGAACGCAAACGAACGGGTAGCTGTCTCGGTGCCAGCCCACGATAGCCTCTTCGTCATCTTCGGAAATCATGACATTGCTGTCATACTCCTTCTTCTTTCCTGGCACTGACATATTGATGTGTCCGATCTCGTAGTCCATGACTGGGACTAAATCAACACCAGCGATCTTTGAAATAATGGCGAGTGTTTGAGGATGCTTCCAAGCTTCAAATATAAATTTTCCGTGTCTGCTCCATGATTAGTATCTAGCATCAACGAGTTGTTGGTGGCCACGAAGCGTCTTATTGCTCTGTATTGTAACGAAAGGCCGGCAGAAAAGAGTGAGAAAGGAGTGGCTTACTTTGGGGCATATCCGCGAATCTGTTTTGGAGCAATGTCGGATGTGTAACTAAAGTTCTCTTGAACTTCCGGATCAAGGATCTCATCTCTCATAATGTTGACTGCTTCTTCACTAAAAAGGCGGAAGGGCTCTGAAACAGCCACTGGGGAAACTCCCTGGCTGGAAAGATAACCTATCTCTTCCATAGTGTGGACATGTTTTGGTTCCTCGAGTTCGATGTGTCTGCTTGGATTGAAAAGTTTGCCAACAGCAGTGTGGCTCTGATCGGCTGCAAGATAACGTGCGAAAGAGCGCTTGAGGCCTTCTTGCGTTTCCCTTGTGGTGGGCTTCAGTCGAGGAGAGTTAACTTTGACAGTATATCGTGCATCGGGAGTACCGGGCGCAATGTAAATGTCGGGGGTCGCCATGTTGTTTTGTTGGTTGGATTTTGACTAGTAGTTTGTTAGAACGGTTGAAAGGGAATTATCTTGTTCAGAAAGTATCAAGACGGAGTAGGCTAAGATGAGATATCATGTCTAGCTTGGCATTGTACTGACTGAGAGGTTTTGAAAGTATAACTTAATGGGGTATTTGTTGGACAGTGTTCAAAAGGAAACCTTCCGTATTGAAGTCGAATCAACTACGTTCAAGGACAGAAGGGTTGTCTTTATCGTCACACACCAAAGAAATCAAATAGTAACTTACGTCCGTTTGGTTTGCGATTCTCTGTTTTGACCTGAGTCAGGGACGATTGCAGTTGCTCCTGATTTGGAAATGAGTAGTCTGACTTCTTGGTATGAAGATAGAGTTAGATAAGGATCTGTGTGAGAAGGAGGTCGTTGAGGTCGTTGACTCTCTTATATTTACAAAAATGCGTTCCAGTTGTGAATAGTCAAACAAAGCCCTCCACACCTTTTGTCACTCCCTCTTCAAGAAATTAGGTAAATCAGACCAACCTTGGAAATGCGCTGCGAACGATCCCAAGCCATCTGTGAGATTTGCTCTTCCCCGTTCCCCTCGGTCCATATGCCCTTGTTTACTCAGATCTCCTCCACACCTTTTTAACTCTCAGCAGTCAACAGTGTCGCTTTGGGGCAATTTGTGGAGAGCATCATGATGTCTCGACTCTCGAGCTCACAATCAGACGCCTTATCTTTTTCCAGCATATCACGATGGTCGATCCATGTGCATGACCGTCGTCAGTCCAGCCAGGCCGATATCTAGAACATCCCCACAGAGCGCTGCCTGTGCAGGGAAGCAACGTCTCGCTCATCCCGAGAGATCGAATGGAAAGTGTTTCTGCAAACGGAATGGCGGAGGAGGCGGCGGCGATATACATCATGCGCTGGTAGTGCACCTAGAGTGCCGTTCATACCTCCGTTGCCAATGGGAAAACTTCCCCAGAATGTGTTTTATGGACAGCGAGATGAGGAGTTGCCGTGTTCATTGGAACGTCTCTCAACACGTATTACCCAACTCTCCCTTTTTTCATCATCAGGCGCTGATGGTGGAGTCCTGGCAAGAATCAAAAGTGGAGGCCATTGCGAAGAGGTGTGGAGGGCTAGGGAGAGCACGAGATGTGTTCAATGGTGAGTTATCGAGTAGACAGGATCTGATATCCCGATTTGGAAGACCAAGCGATAAAATGGAACGATTGCTTCTCGCAGTTGCGAGTTTCGATATCAAGTGCATGAGAGACCGTTAACGGACGCAGAGGTTGAAGCTTATTCACGGACTCCTAAGACAAACTGCTGAGACTTGGGACAGCAACTCCGGTAGTTAGGAGCATTGTTTCGGGAGACCAAGCTATTTGAAGTTGCAGTATTGCGGGCATCCCACTTTCTGGACCGAATTACCGAACGTAAAGTGCAAAAATAGAAACGGTGTAAAACCTGACACAAATGAAGTCGGAAAGTGCAACTCAAAGCGATTTCAAGGTTTGACAATTTGATACTCCCCTCCCTTCGAGGTGAGGACGTAAAAGAGAAAACAACAAAATTGCAAGTGGAGGTGTATGGCCATAAAACAACGATTCGGGATCATTCCTCCTTGTGAATATCCGGTATCGACGGCAGAATTCTGGACGGTGTAGCGTACAGCCAAACATTGCTCTCTCGATATGATGTGAAATCTGTTGAGAACAGAGATATAAATATTAGTATAGAAATATTATTAGTGAGGGGTTTGATCATGAGTTCCACATGCAAGCGGATAAACGATGGAACCCAAAATGCCAAGCCTTGGCGAGAGACGCTGTGGTTGACCACACCTGCAATTCTTCCCTCTCCATTATTAGAAGATCCAAACGTCTACCAATTACCTCCTCCCCTTTTCCACACACAATATGTCGACTCCACAAGATCCCGAGAATAATCCTTGGGATTCAAAGACAAGCAAGAGGTTCGAAACGTAAGTCCGGGAATTCCCGCTCCTTGTTGCTGTGCTTGAGTCTCGATTTTGATGTCATCTTGTCTTGCTGACTTGGTGCCCAGTAAACTGCCAGGAGAGTACCTTGATCCGTGCCAGGAAGCGGCGGCGAGGAGTCTAAAGTGTTTGCATCGCAATGGAGGGGACAGGGAGATGTGTTCGGATTACTTCCAGTGAGTTGGTCTTTGTTGCGTGGAAGTGGCGTTGAGTTTTGTCTTTTCATGCAGCAGGCGATTCTGGGAGCTCGCTATTCCCTCCTTGTTTGGGATCAGTTTTTCAATTTCTGAAACTAACATTTTATTAGAGCTTACAGAGATTGTAAAAAACAATGGGTAAGATACTTCCAATTCCTCTCTCTCCATAATGCCGTGTCTTGTAGCCCCTTTGGACACATGATCTATCACGGATTGTGCCAAAAGACTTTTAGCCCGACAAGATCAGGATTCATCTTCACCCTTTCGTCTTCATTTGGAAGCCCGGTCTTTAAATGGTAGCCTGCCGAGTGTTTGGAGATGGTGCTAACTTGACTCCAGATGAATGATCGGGCAGAAATGAAGAAAAGAGACAAGAAGTCATGGTTCAGTTGAACTAGCACCACTTTTACGAAAGGCAATGCAGTGTATAAATATTCCGAGATGGAATTGTATGAACAGACGGAACATAGCATGGTAGAGAAAAAAGCTGTAGCATTCAGGTCTAGGCGACGTGAGAGTGTAGGATTAAAAGAGAACCTCCCACCTTAAATATGGACTACGAACTGTCCTCCACCCTCTTGAAATTGACCCTCAAACTTACAAAATGTCGCGATAAAGGCACTAAACCTCAAAAGTGCGTTGAACATTGCATGATATTTCTGAAAGAACCTCTTTTGGAACATTTGTAAACCACAACCCAAAAAATGTTGAGGTTCACTTCTCGCTTCACCACCATGTCTGAGCTGATCCGTTTCGCGAGTTTCCTTCTCCACACAAAATTTTAGCATGGTTCTGACCGACATCACGAATGTCCCCATTCCACAGTCAACACGCCCTGCATCCATTATTCCCATGATATTGCAAGCCTAGCTGTCGGCAAACGCGTCGTCTCCGAACCTACGAAATTACCTTTCCCGATCCCAGCTGCCTGTCAGCCAGTGCGACGACATGGCAGATCTTGGGCCGCGGGATCGTCTGGATCTCCCGATCTGGAACGCTATTGAAGCGACCAACTTCAAGCAGGCTCTGAAGCTGGTTGATAAAAGATTGGCAAAAAAACCTTCGGATTATCTCGAGGTATGTCTGGATTGCCTGCGAGAAAAACATCATGTTTTTCGTTGTCCACGAAAATCAACGAGATGACACGTGACTTCCGTGCTTGCAAGATTTGGAACTGAGAATTGGGATTACAGGCTCTCAAAATTTACATCCGCTCTCGGTCGCCTCATATCACCGAGAAATCTGCGGTTCTTGTTCATATTGAGGAACTCGCTGGTCGCAAACCCCCGATCGCGGATGTGGAGGCTATTGAGCTTTATGACGAAGCGCTGGGTGAAGTACTACCGGAAAAATACAGCAGTTGGGCAAAGAGCATTGGGGAGTTGAGGTGGCAGCTTGTCAAGGCCGTCCCAAAAGATGAGGACACCGTTAAGAAATGCTTTCAGGAGTGTCTCTCGAATGGGGATTTGGACCATGCCAGACAGGTAGGTACAGCTGCACATTTTGATAACCATTGCAGGATTATCATAATGAAACAATCATGCTAACAGTTGCCTGGGCAGATCGCCAATAGTTTGGAGAAGACGTTTCCCAACAATCATGATTACATCTACTGGAATATCTCTACAATGTTTTTATATGCCGTATGTCTTTAGAGCCTATTCCGTCGTTTTTGATCATGCTTAACTCGAGATAGACGTCTCCATCCTGTCCTGAAAACCAAAAGAAGATTTGGGGTGGTTTGGCACTAGGTCAAATCACAAAGCTTGCCACAGTGACGAGGCAGTCCGTTGTGAGTTTGAAGAAAGGTAAATTAATTTCTTTTGGAACCAGCTAATTCCCCATCTCAGGACTCTAAGAAGCTTCCAGTACGAGCCATTCAAAACCCACAAGAACTGTTACTTTTACACCGAATCACCAAAGAATATGGAAAGCCAGAGCAACGGCTAGACTATCTTAACGATAAGCAACTGGGGCCAGATTCAGCGGTAGCCAAAGGAGAATGGGAGCTCTGGAGGTTTCGGCTCAAGTTAATAGAGGAAGCTAAACAATGGCAAGAACTCTTCGAAATCAGCAAAGGTTTGCTAGTGAGAGCACGCACAAAGGATGCGTCTGGTAAGATTACTGAACCTGGTATGGGCGATTGGATTGTGTGGGAAGCTTTCATTAAATCAGCCGTGGAGCTCCCCGGTCATAGGTAAGAAACCCTTATCATTATGAAACAGTAAGTTGACAGCATACTTAGACAGAAACCCGAAGTTTTGGCTGAATTAGAGGCCCATTTGGATCCTGAGTCTGGGATCGACAAAACCTGGAGACGAAATGCGTCTCTTGCCTGGGTCAAATTTTGTTTCGAAGCCCCAACTCCATTTTCCGTCATTCCCGGAGCAGACGGCAAAGGCCAGGTTCTGAATCACATCCCGATTGTGTTTAAGTATCTCCTTAAATTTGGAGATGCAAACACTGCGTACAAAGACTTACGACCATATGTGGAACGCCTGGATGGAGAAGAGCGCTCGCAGCTTTTGCAGCTTCTCTTCAAATCGGATGTTTTTGGAGCACAAGTGGCGAAGGAAAGGGTTTCAGAGGAGATCACGAATGTTGGCCCCAGGAACGAAGATGTAAGCAAGCCTCTTCACGTTACACTCTTTAAATAATTATGGGAAACCTGTCAAAAGTCTTCATGGAGCTAACCAATTTTTAGCTTTCAACTCCCAACAACATTGCCCGCTCCATCAATGTCTACAAGCTACGATATATTCTTGTGAGCGGTATTCCAGAGCATGACCGTAGACAACAAGGTCCGGTTTACAGACCTGGGGTCACTACCATGCGCTGTACCTCGTGCCAGGAATCTTGCAAGCAATTCTGCAAAAATTGTTTAACAAGTCTCGCAGCAGATTCCATCAAATGTTACAAAACAGCCATTGATGACGACGGAAGGATTACAAAGACTCTGATTGTTACAGACACTCACCCAGCTGATGACTTCTGCATAATTGCCGTAATGTGCCTGATTAAGCTATCTATGCTGGAGGAAGGAGCTGGCTTGGAGCCATTGAAAAGGCTGAAGACAACTTATTTGTTACAGGCTATCTTGCTGCTGGAGTATTGCTGGACGCATTCGAAACCAAATTTCCAGTTTTCATTTTTGCTCATCAGGCTGTACAACTACCTAGGATGTGGATCACTTGCTATGAGGGCGTATCAACGCCTTGCTCTCAAGCAAGTCCAACTTGATACTCTATCATACACAATGTTCGACCGCATATCCAGTCAGCATCCACACAAGTTCGGTCATGTCCCCGAAGGATCTTCTGCCGACAAAACGACCATCGAGCAATTTCAGAAACAGCAAAAGGTCTACAGAAATGCTCGTGGCCAGATCACCAAAAATATGTGGACCTCCTTCCAACACAACAACTACAATTCGATATTCGAGATGAAAGAAGTGTCAGATACCCTCTCGCGCACCTTATCTGGAGCTATGACCGTTATCGAGAGCCGAAAGATCCTTCGAATTACGGAGCCAGGGACTGCGTTGACGAGCATATTCGGCGGATATGACATTCTCCGTAGGTTTTCCTCTCAAACGATGAGCATCACAAACTGACAATACCAATCTAGCACCAAATCCAGAGCATATCTCAACAGCATTCATAGATACCAATGATTACTCCACGTTTCCAAACTTTGAGTCAAGCCAGGGTGTCCCGTTTGAAGTGCTGAGTAGATTCGCTCCAGGTCCATCGGTATGTTTATTCCCAATTGGGAAGTTTTGTCTATTGGCTACTCCCTGCAGACGACCAACACCAATCTAACATGACCGCAGGAATACCGATATCGGGAGGATCTCATTACGGAGAAGTTGAGACAGATCATTGCTGCTCCTGCATCGCAATCAGACGGGGAAAAGTATGAGTTGCAACTCTGGCTGAGAGGTTACGTCGATCTGAGGACAAATGTGGATTCGGCTGGGGAGTTTTTGACAAAATTCGAAATGCTCGCCAAGAAGGCCAACGATGAGATCGCTACTCTGATTCGAGAGACGTGCGATAAGGAGCGCTGGGGAGATGAGAGATTTGGGGATTTACTCGATGCCAGGAATTCTGCTCTCTATCGTGTGTTGGGTGAAAGTGACAGGCTGGTCAGTACGATGGAGCACGTGGTTCCTGCGTTTTGGGATACCTTGCATACTCTTTATGTGGCATACGATATTGCCAAGACGACACTTGAGTTCTGTAGTTATCTTGCGAAACAAGGAAGCAATCTTCATGAGCGACAGAAAGAAGAAATCGGGGGAATTAAGAGCAGCGCGGAAGGTTTGTTGACGACAACACTCGACAAAGCAAAGGCTGTGAAGAAGGGCTTGGACGAAGGGGATGGATTGACAAAATCCTAGAAGGGTGCCTGCCTGATGAGGGCGAAGCACATAAAACAGCAGACGCCGTTAGAGTGCTTGTTGACGAGAATTTCGTGGAGGAGTGGGCTGGCCTGATGAGTGAGAGCTGGGGTGATTCCGTTGCTGGACTGAGTTTACTGAAGCCGATTAAGCAATGAGCGAGAAACTGCCCGGATAGAGTAGGTAGCTAGTTATAGATGAAAAAACAGTTGTGGTACTTCTACCAGACCAGATAAGTCGCTGTGCTCTCTCTCTTGGTTCTTCGATTACTTCCAAGTTTGAAAAAAACGATTCCATCGAGTGTTCAAAATGCATCAAATCCAACCTTTCCTTTCAAATTCTATCTTTCACTTTCATTCATATCAACATAAAAGTCATCCACCCACCCCATTTAAGAAGCAAAAAGATTTCCCCCCATAAAATGCGAACCCGGACGCCGCCTCGCAATGCACCTCTCCTAAAATCCAACTCCCGACAGCACCACCCATGACTTCTCATCACCTTTACATCATATCATCTTCTGCAGCTCGCTTCTGCTGCATTCTAATGATCATGTCTCTTCGCTCCTCCCTAAGGGTCACGAATGCCCAAAACCATGTAATCATTTCCACAAATGCCCATGTAAATAACACCCTGTTCTTCAATCCCTCCCCCCACGAGCTAGCGTTGTATGAGGAATCTGAGCCGGAGCCGTAGATGGGCGAGGAGGATGAGAAGGCATAGGAGTAAAAGGTTAGGATGAAGAAGAGAAGGAGGCGGATTGGGGCTGGTTTTTTTTATATATAAAGTTAGTTGTCGTTCAGAGAGAGAGACGTGAGGGAGGGTAAGATGGAACAACGTACCTTGCGATCCCCAGTGGTAAGAGGAGATCTCTTCAGGCATAGAAATTGCTACCAGATCGCTGATGCCTACCACTAACAAAACAGCCGCGAGGAAGGAGAGTGGTGCAGATTGCAATTCGAAAGAACGAGTGTTGGGCTTCACCAAGGTATCAGTATTTAATGCTCTCTCTGCGCGATGTCGCAGAACTTACGAGACCCATAGCTTCTCCAATAATGAATACCAACGTCTGATCGGAGACCGTTATTGGTGAAGTGAGGAAGAAGAAGCCGAGAGTGATGTGGAAGAGCGAGACCGAAGTCAGGATGGTGTTTGCGGATATGAGCGGCATTTTTGTAGTCGGCTATGTAGGATTTAAAGGAATGTAAATATGAAAGGGCAGAGGAGATGTTTATGGTAAGGAGAAAGAGAGAGAAAGAGAGCGTGTCAGAGGTATCACCAGATCAATCAATGTTTGCCTTATTATTGCTGGCCTGCTGGCCTCCTGATGCTATTTTCCGAATCATCCTAGGCGGTGATTCATGGCAGATGCGGCCGCTCAGACCCCAACCTTAATTTAAGGTTGATAAGTTTATCCGGTGCCGGATAAGATCTGTTGATCGCTTGGCTGCCAGCTCTGCTCTTTCTTCCTCTCTCCAAGTTCATGTAGCAAGCTCCACAAACAGGACACAAGAAATATGGTCGAGCCAACGATCAACACAGAGCTCCACGCCAAATACTGGCAGCGTTGTCTCAATTCCCTCCTTCCCAATCAATATACCAGTACAGATTCCAACCGCATGACCCTCGGGTTCTTCATCCTCTCAGCGCACGACCTCCTCTCCATTCCCATCCCCCTCCCTCCCAACTCAACATCCGCAATTGGATCCTCCACTGCCAACACCCCAGCGGTGGCTTCTGCGCATCCCCAAACCACAAGTACCCCGACTCATACTACTTCAATGGCGAACAAATGGATCCCGCGAACTTACCCGCGACGTTTTTCGCGATTTTGAGCTTGGGCTTTGTGGGAGATTTGGAGGGTGTGAAGAGGAAGGAGTGTTTAAGGTGGTTAAGGAAATTGCAGAGGGAGGATGGAAGCTTTGGGGAGTTGGTTACGGAAGGAGGTGTGGTTGAAGGTGGGAGGGATATGAGGCACTGTTATGTGGCTGCGGCTATCAGGTGGATGTTGAGAGGGGATGATGGAGGGGTAGGGGGGGAGGAAGATATTGATGTGGAAGCTTTGGTGGATTTTCTGAGGGCTGGTCAGGTATGTTGTGTTGCTCATTGTGTTTTTGGAGAGGATGTGGGTTGATTGATGAAGGAAGACTTATGATGGTGGTATTTCGGAATCTTCGAAGCATGAAGCACATGGTAGGTATATCCTTTGAGTTGCAGAGTTGAACCTGACATTCACAGCTGGATATACCTATTGTGCCATTGCAGCACTTTCGTTCCTTGGTCGTCTACCTAACTTAACCGACTCGGGATCAAAATCAAAGGGACAGCCTGGACTCACAAGTGTCGCGGAAACCACCAGATGGCTGGTATCAAGGCAAATGAGTTACCAAGCTGACGTGGAAGACTCTGATGATGAAGTAGAGGATACGAAGGAGGACCTGGAGTCTGCTGAGCCAGCAGTAGATACCGAGGATTTTGTCGGATTCAATGGGCGATGTAATAAGATGGTCGACACATGCTATGCGTTTTGGGTCGGGGCCTCATTAGACGTAAGTTTGGTGGAAAACTGTGCAAAGGATAATGCTGAAATTTCAGATGCTGGGCCACGACATATTACAGATCGTAAACGCGCCTTCAATACGTCGATTCTTGTTCGAGCAAACACAACATCGAATCGGAGGATTTGGCAAGTATCCTGGAAATCCTCCAGGTAGGTCTTTGAACGCCAGATCTCATCAAATCTCTGACGATATCACAGACATATATCATTCATATCTGGGTCTTGCTGCACTTGCAACTATGAAAGAGCCAGGCCTGAAAACCTTAGATTCGGCTCTTTGTGTGAGTGTGGAGCACAGAGAAAATATCTCGAAGATTCGCAACGCGGGGCTTGTACCATCTCAAGTATACTGGAAGCATGGGTATAGCTTTGAGGTGAGAGAGGACGATCCCGAGTTCAAGGCTAAGATGGCTTCGAGTGAAGAACCACCAAAGTATCTAGCCGGGTTGACTGCTGCTCTTTCCTAAACTGGGGTCGAGGGTCAGACTTGAAAATTTCTGTCTGACCAAGACGCTTGATTATAAGATCAATGTTCGAATATTCTCAACTTTCAACTAGGTCCAACCTTGAACAGGTCGTCCGAAGCTAGTCAGGGCTCGGTTATCTCATCTGGTTCTATCTAGAATTTTAGAGTAGACATGAGCGGGACGATTGAGTATCATTAAAGAAATAAAAATTCATTTTTGTATACTTATGAATCTGTACAGCAGCTACTGCACCAATTCGTTGCAGTGCAATGCTATCGCTACTTAGATTTTTGCCATATGGTTCCTTACCTCATATCCGTACAGTACATTCATTTAACTTGGAATTGAAGACGAGAATTTTCCTCTAGGATTTCCGTACCTCAGGTTCCTTCTTTTTGAATTTCTGCCTCATATTTGATTATTGCTCAGCGTCCATTCTTTGTTAGGTATTGACCTACCTCCGTATGTCGAATATTTTGTCAAAATTCCATCACACCAGAGAGGTGCTCCACACACCCCACCCTGCCAAGAAAAAGCGTCTGGTCTCCAAGCTCAAGCTCTCAAGCTCTCAAGCTCTCAAGCTCTCAAATCCAACGTCGACCAACAAGCTTCTCTTCCACAAATATTATCAATTGGCACTCAACGACCACCATGAAGCTCCTCAACATCTCTACCGCGCTGCTGCTAAGTAGTCTGACCTCTGCCACCCCCTCTCCCAAAAGCCAATCGCCCATCCTGTCAAGCTCCTCTACCACCAGCCCATCAACATCCACATCCAACAGCCTGCCCCTCCTCGAACTCCACAAAGCCCTCGTCGAAATTGAATCCATAACTGGTAACGAACACGACGCTACCACCTACCTCACAAACTACCTGCGCTCCATAAACTTCACCGTCGAGCTCCAATCATGTGAGCCTGTCCCGCCATCAACAAAGCCCCGCGACAATATTCTCGCCTATCTTGGAAAGCAGAGGAAGACCAGGACGCTGGTGAGCTCACATATCGATACCGTGCCTCCGTACTGGCCGTACGAGAGAGATGGGGATGTTATTAGAGGAAGAGGAAGCGTGGATGCGAAAGGAAGTGTAGCAACCCAGATAAAGGCGCTCGAGGCATTGATTGCAGCTGGGGAAGTTGAAGAGGGTGATGTAGGGTTGTTGTTTGTGGTAGGGGAAGAGGTTGGGGGCGATGGGATGAAGAAAGCGAATGAACTGGGCTTGAAATGGGAGAGTGTCATATTTGGCGAGCCGACGGAATTGAAGCTCGCGAGCGGTCATAAAGGGATTATTGGAATTGATATCCGAGCACAGGGGAAAGCTGGACATTCGGGATACCCGACGAGCGGTAAAAGCGCTAATGCCATGTTGATACCTGCTCTGTATGGATTGTTGACTGCAGAATACCCTTACTCGGAGAAATATGGAAATACGACTATTAATGTTGGTCAGATGCAGGGGGAGTAGCGTCGAATGTTCTTGCGGAGGAGGCGAAAGCTGGTATTTCTATTCGAATTGCCGATGGGACGCCTCAGGATATCCAGAAGATTGTTTTTGACACGTTGAATGCGACGGGGGAGAAGTTTGACGTCGACTTCCATCTGGGTTATGGACCTGTTTTCATTGATAGTGATGTTCCAGGGTTTGACACCATTGTGGTTAATTATGGAACGGATATCCCAAATCTGAAGGGCGACCACAAGAGATATCTTTATGGCCCGGGCAGTATTCTGGAGGCGCATAGTGCGCATGAGCATTTGGATGTAAAGGATTTGGAAGAGGCTGTTGAGGGGTATAAGAAGCTGATTCGGTTTGCCTTGGAGAAGAAGAACTAGGATATCGATAGATGCAAATAGATTTAAATGCTTGAGAAAAAGACTCAAAGTGTTGATTTCAAATTGCCAGCTTTCGGTCGCCAGTGCGGTACATGTTACTGATCCTCTGGGTAGAGCGTATTTCCCCAATGGATTCAATATCCAAGGCCATACCTCCGCAAAGACTAGTCTATATGCTGCCATACTCTAGGATAAGTTTTTAACATGCTCGACTTCATAATTCGCTTGAATTGCTTGCCCTAGAATACAGAATTTGATATCTCAGCGTACAGATACCATCACTCGAAAGCAGACAGATCCAACAGTCCACATTAAAGCTATTACCAATTAACATTACTTTCTTTCTGTCCAGCACTACTTTCTCAACAGAGGACTCTCAACAATCTCCCTGTAATCCTTTGCAAAATAGACTACCCCCTTCCTTCTTTCCCTCTCATCATACTTCGCAATGCTCTTCACGTTGCCCTCCCCAAATCCCTTCAGGATATCCAACAATTTACTCGAGCCGTCTGCCTTCGTCATCACAATTCCCACTACCCGTCCTCCGTCAAACACTCCACATCCGTCGACGAATCTCCAAAATACACCACTCTTCCCTCCTTTCCACTCCCTCCCTCCTTCTTCAACCTCTCTACCAAAATCCTCAAAGCATCTCTCTTCCCCTTACTTTCCACCATCACTTTCGTTTTCTTCCCCTTATTCTCATAACCATGCACAATCCCATCTCTATCTGGACTATTCGCTAGAACCTCAATCCTATCCTCTCCCTTCCTGCCACTCCCCCCAACCCCAAAACGCCTCTAATGAAATCATCACAAAAACTCACACTCACGATCCCCCACTTCGCCCCTTCCCTCCCCACCTTCCCCAAAAACGCTTCCCACCCATCTCTAACAACCACACTCCCATCCCCAACAGCCTCAGCACCCAGTCTCCTCCACCCATCCTTCCCTATCTCGCCCAAAATCCCCGCCTGACTAACCCTCTCGAAACTCCTCTCTTCCACCTCCTTCAAGCTCCGCTGATACGTCACAAACTCCTTCAGGCTCGTGAATTTGGCTGGTGGTGGCTCCAGCGTCGCATAATCTTTGTCGTATTCATCGTAGATGAAATTCAGCTTCTCTCGCATCGCGGCTTCGCTTGCATTGCCGCCGTGGAGACCATGCCACCGCACGGCACTCTCGAAGATGGCCGAAGTGGTGTCGGCGGCTGTGATGGTGCCGTCGAAGTCAAGGACATAAATATTTCGGCTGGGCTTGTTATTGTTGTTGGATGATGATGATGACATCCTTTTTTGCAACTGCGATTGCAATTGCAAGGGTGGATGGCGAGGTGGTAATGTAAAGAGTTGAGAGTTATAGAGGGGAAAGAAGAATGCAAATAGTAGGATTGTGATGTTAATGCATTTTCGCATCGTTGCTGTCCTGAATGATGATGAGCTGGAGGGGTAGCTGGACATGTCGTGGTGGGGTGGTGGGCCAAGATAGTGTGCGCGGATGGCGCGGATAGAATTGGGAATTGAGTGATGTTTTATTGCTGTTTGTAAATAAATATCATGGTTGTGTGCGGTATCATGCAATTGTGTGATGAGAAGGGAGGAAGTGAAAGATAATAAGGAAGAATGGGGGAGTGAAAAATCAGGAGCTGGTGGGATGATGGTCACGCACACGACAGTATTAATCTGCGGGCTGGGATTACGTCAGTGAAGCTTTCTCAAAACGGAGATGCGGAAGTATATGAAAAAGCTTCTCTTTCTTCTGGATGCGAATCCTTCCGAATTTCTACAGTCAAAGGAATGTTTTTGCAAGGCCGCTTTAAAGCATTCGTATTGCATATTCTGTGAAATATTTATATTGTGTGTTATTGCATGTAATAACATAATCTTTCGTAAAAATACCAACTCCACTAGCGTCTGAATCGATGTTCAGCTCAAAGTCTAAGAATAAAGCAAGAATCGTTAGAAGCAAAACAGATGGAAGCAAATCAAAAAAGCCATTCCATGCAAAGGTATCATCTAATAACGCCACAACCCCACCGAAGAAAGCAAGAGTAGCTGCAATGAAGAAACATGGTATCTAATCTGACCCGGACATGACCAAATTCACGCATTATCGACTTCAAATATCGCTAGAATAGCCACCGCCGTTGTACAATCCTTCTTGTCGTTGGAATTGTGGTGCGCCGTACTGTGGTTGTTGTTGCTGTGATGTAGGGTCATTCGAGATATAACCGCCTTCATCCTCTTCGTAATACTCGCTACCACTGGCATCGAAAGAGCTTCGACCACTTGGATCATCTTCCACATTGATATCTCCTTGAGGCCAACTCAAAGCCGCAAGAGCAGGGTACTGGGCAAGAAGTGCTGCCGGAAGCGTGTAGTTTCCACTGGTATCCAATGGGAAGCCATTTTGATCCACTCCAAGCGGTTGAGGCTGTTGCATTGACATATTTTGCATTCTTTGCTCTTGCCAAACGCGTTGACGTTCAATGGCTTCCTCGTCAAGCAGAGGTTTGATACAGATGCGTCCTGCCTCAGATCTAAAGTGACGTCCAAGGGCATCTGCCCGTGCAAATTTACGACCACCTGTAGCAACGTCAGTAAAGTCCGCATGTGATGAAAGGATATACATACATCCCCAATGGCCTCCTTGTTTTAATTCTCCTTTGCAAACAAACTTCTTCTCCCCCGAATGGAGACCTTCATGGCGTTTTCGATCATGCTGTCGTGCAAAAGCTTTACCACAGACAGTACAAACGAAAGGACGTTCATCAGTATGCGTTCGCAAATGAGATCGTAGATTGTAAGCACGGGTGAAGCGTTTCGGACATAATGTACACTGAAATGTTGCCGGGTGCTTTTGTACACGCTTTGCGCTACCACTGTCTGAAGTTGCAGCTACATACTCAGGGTCCGCCAATCCAAGAATATAATCTCGGTTGGGAAGTGATGATGTTGACTGCCGGCGACGACTTGGAGAAGCGGCACCAGTTCTATCATTTGGAGATAGTGAGCGATGGCTTGAGGGAGTATGAGCCGAAAGCTCAGCACCAAGTCCTGGAGATGCATTGGCGGGAGTGTGCGGGCGAGAAATGACGCTGTTGTAGGGATCCGAAACTGCTCGACGACGGCGGCCTCTGTCTGGTGGTGTCAGGGCATCTTGGTCAATGGAAGGCTTTGGTGGCTCAAAGCTGTTTTGTCGGGAAGCTGGTGCAAATTCAACATTGATTTCAGGAGGTACCATTTGTTGAGCTTGTCCCATGTCGAGAGAGCCATGGCCGTGTTGTACTTGGGGGAATGCATTTGGTCCAGGACCGTACAAACTGGGTTGAGAACCGAAACCATTGCCAACACCGAGCATGAAATCGTTTTGTTGGTTCATGTTTGGTAGTTGTTGGGGAGAGATTCTAGGCGAGTGAGATGGAGTATGTGCTGGACTTAGACCTCTTCCGGGTGTTGCTCCATGAACTTGAGGGTCGGAGAGGGAGAAGGTCCAATACCAAGTACTTCATTGTAGAGACTAGATGAGTCTTGCGGGTGTTGCATAGGAGAGTGGCGAGGATCATGGTTCTCAAAGCTATCGTGATGACCTAAATGCGGCGAGTGGGCGGCTGAAGAGGCTGAGATGTCAGAATACTCAGAAGGGGTTCTTCGGTGTCCCTGGAATTGTCTTGGCATCATGCTCCAATCGGGGAAGGCTGCACTCTCTGGGCCGAGCGAAGCGTGGCGAGAGTGATTTGGAGAATGTTGGAATTGGCCTTGATTGAAGGAAGGGGATTGATGAGCTGAAGTTGGGGAGTGCACGTCGGGTTGGAGCAGGTGGGGAGGAGTTGGGTTGTGGGTTTGGGGAGAAGCCATGTCGAGTTGCCCTGGGTTGACGGAAGAGTTGTTTCCACTAACGTCGTTCAAGAAGAAAGACTGGTCAAACTGGCTCTCTGGTGCACCTGGGGCCGAGAACAGCGAGAAGTCACCCTCGTTGAAGTTTGGAGAGAGATTTGCACCTAGCAAATCCTGCGTGAAGCTTCCTTGCTGTTGATCGAAGGGCGACTGTGCCTCTTGCTTGAACTGAGGATTGTACTCTTGGTTGCTCTGAGTAAAGTTGGAATTGGCATTAAGCCCGCCTTGGGGAAATGCCTGTCCTGGCTGGGTGAGAAAGTAATTACTACTATCTGAATAGTTGTTGGTGGTGGTGTTGTTCTGATTGAAGTTTCCCCTATGAATTGGCTATTGTGGGCTTGATTCTCAAGGCCAAGTCCGAGACCCATCTGGCTGGCACTGTTTTGAAGCTGCTGCTGCTGCTGCGGTTGTTGCTGTTGATGCTGCGGTGGTGCCGGCGAGTGGTTCTGGTTTATATGGGACGGGAGGCGGCCTTGCGACGGCGATCGACCGCGTTGTTGTTCCATCATGAGAGTTTATTGTTGCTGTTCTTAGAAATAGGGCCAGGCGCTTTTTGGATATATGAAAGAGGGTGAGAGAGTAAGGGAGAGCAGGGGAGTAGTCAGCCTCGCTGAAGCGTGGCTGAGCTGCGGCGGCAGTGAGGCTATGCGACGCAATGTCAACCACGACCACGACCACTCAAGCTTCCAAAAATCCCCAAGGGGTGGCCAGGGGGAGAGTTTCAGATGTTTCGACTCCTGGATTCCGGGTTGCTTGGGAGAGTAGTAGTGTCGCTACGGGAAGGATGCTGCAGACGACCGTTGACGTTGTCGGGAAAGCTTCTTCAGAGGGGGGGGTTGGCGTCCTGGTGTGACGTTTGCGCCTGGGGATTGCCCACGCCTTAGATCTCGGAGAGAGGAATCGCGCAATAACGAGACAAGCCTTCTCGAACCAAATCCTTCAACCCTTTTGCGCACAATATAATAATATATTCCTAGGCGGAGAAGACGCTGAAGAAGTGCGGTGGAGGAGAAGCGCTTGTGGCAGCAGGTTGGCTGGAGCGTCGCTCGAGGGGGAGAGAGGGGGACTTGGAGCTCAAGCGGTGTTGGGAATAGACGACTACACGGCGGCACTGTTGTTGTGGGGGTCGAGGAGATCTAGAAGTGAAGAAGATCGCGGATGTTGCGCCTGCAATGAATCTGCAGACCTGCCTGGGTAAAAAGGGGCCGAACAGGCGATCCTTCGCCGTCGTGAGAAGTCGGGAAGGGGGGGTTGAGTTCGATCGGGGGGCAGAGCTCTGTTGCAACAGAAGATCGGATGGCGCCCTTTCGCAGCGCTGAACTCCAGAGAATGTGATGAATGCGCAGACTTTACAAACAAAGCGAGGATCGAAGCAAGTCGCAGTGTTGGTGGACGCTGGAGAGAAATGCAAAAATAGTTTGCTTGGGAGATGGGGAAGTTGAGATGATGGAGGATGGTGATGGTGATGGTGGATGGCCTTATCGATCGCCTATTTCACAGGTTCCTGGCTTCGGGCGTTTAACTCAGAGTCTTGGCACCATTCCATGCCACTCAAGCTCGAGACTTCAACTTCAATGAATGTCCACGTCCATCTGCTACATACATCCTACCGCTGCATTTTATTACTCTAATAATGCGACGAGAAGAAAAGGCACATTTCTCTCTCTCTCTCTGTTCCAGCTCATGAATCCTGCAATGCTTCATCCCATCGTATTCTATCTGCCCGACCTCCAACACACCTTTTCTTTGCCGACTTCTGGAACAGTCAAAGATTCCAAGGCTGCGTGCATGGATGAGACGAGTACTCGGTCAGAACATTGATACAAGTACGGAGTACAGTACAGTGCATACCTCCCTCATCCCAACAGCAGGAAGCATGCATCGAATTAATCATCAACCCACTGCGTACAAGTCGCTGCATATTTCAATATTACTATACGGTACCTACTTTACCTCCAGTTCCAAAAATACTAACAATAATGTCCTACAGTGATTAGGTACAGTAGTAATACTAACAATACCTCATGGTACTAATAATATCGATCGACTTGCCGTAGCACCATGCAATGCAAACGGGGCACCTCAATTAGGTAATTATTAACATTCAAAAAGGACCTTTTCCTACCTACTCGTACCTACCCTACTAGCTGCGAAACATACAGTACCTACCTCAGGAATGAGCCGCCCCAAGTTGAGCTCCCGCCCCGTTGTTATTCTTTCTCCCTCTGCGCTCAATCCTCGATTAATGCACATCGTCATCCGTACACCCGAACCGTTTCGCCCTGCTGGGCGAATGTTTTGCGGGAGGGAGGTCGATCCAACCAAGCATTTCTTGGGGATTTGTCCTGTCCTGTAAGATTGATTTTCCTACTGTGCCGCCTGCCGAAGACGACCAAGTCCAAGTCGTCGTCCATACCCAACCAGTCCAGTTTTGAAGAAAGGAAACTCGAATACTTTTGCTTTCGCATTTGTGATGATGGTACGCATACAATAGAAAGAAATGATACCATACCTTGGGTAGCTACCTACCTGGCTACCTAAGTAGGTAGGTACCTAGGTATGAAAAATCTTTTGATCATGTTGGGTTTGTTTCGGAGAGTGTTGTTGTTGCCAATATTCTCAGAACCCACAAACTCCACTGGCTCCAAGACTTTCAACAACTCACTTTGACTCAGCCCTCTCACTCTCTCCCCCAGCACTGCCATTATTGCCAAACAATTTCGTCTGCAACCCTGTACGTCATGGAAGCACTGAAACTCCTCTTGCGAATCGTAAAGCTTTGAGCGTGCGGCATGCTAAGGACTATGACGGGCACTGCTGCATGAGGCGCAACTAGAAGATCTGCACAATATCTGCTTTTGAGAACCATATATGGGTAGACGATCAGCTGAACAATAACAGTCGAAAGACTCCGGATGAAAACGTCTAAGATGGTACTGCTACAAGCAACTGGAAAGAAAGCACTGCGTTAAATACGAACCTAAATTCGTCCTTCGCTCGACTCGGTAGGCTGTAATGGTCCAACGAATCTCCAAATTCACATAAGTATATAAAGTGAAGAAGATCCAAGCCAGCTGTCCCCTTAATGTTTAAAGATTGGTAAGTACATGCCAAGGGGTAACTGTTTAGCACCTACAGTCTCAGTGAAAGCAATAGCTGTGGCTCGCAAGGAGGAGTTGGGAGGCTAATGTCATCAATGAAGCAGCAGAAGACAACCGCGCTTATTACCTGACAAGGTAAAATTTTGATATGTTGCATAGGTATGCTTAGACGCCCAATCTAGCTAATCGTCCCATTTATCGACTGTCTACAAGTCTAGCAAAACGAAGCTTCCTCTCTCAAGTATACTCTTGCGTAAAGGGCTCTCACGGATGTTGGAAGGGTTCTCTGATCAAGTCAACAACAAGCTGCGCTCCTCTTTGATATTGCATTGTCTTCGCATTTACAGGAGTTCGATTAGTCAGGAAGTCCCGACCTATCGATCGGCTGCAACGACTTCTACACGTACTTCTGTATCATTAGCATACCCCAGCTTGCAGAGCCTCTCGAATTCACCACGATGTGAAGATTACCAACCGAGCTGGCCAGTGACTAGTTGACAGAACTGTCTTTGGGGCGATGTTTCAATCCCGTGGAAGGCTTGTATCCGCGAAGTCTGTCTGGTTGGGTTGGCTGCTTGAGGAGTACCTCGTCTTATTGACGATGCATTTCTCGCTTGCTACTAAGATCTAATAGCAAGAGGACCATCAGAATCCGACTTCCTTTTTCAAAGCTGGAGAGTGATTCACAGTTCTACGGAGGTACCAGCCCCAAACTTGTACTGACAAGCTTCGTGCCATCCAGCAGACTGTCGCAGAGCCTTGCCAGCGAACTATCCCTCTTGCCCTTGTGCGACGGTGCCTTTGAAGTATCCTCATCCCTCAAGCAGCCACAAATGCACAAGAGGTTACTCGGCATCCAACTCTGTGCACCCACACCTGAACCGCGAAACCGTATATTGAGAAGCAGATCATTGCCGGGGCAAAAATATGACAGTCTGTGCGGAAGACAGTCTCCTTGTTCCAAGATTCGACAGGCTTTCTGTTTGATATTGATCGATGATTAACCTTGAAACATGTCACTCCGTGGAAAAACGTGTACGTACAGGCTGCCCATGCATGCATGATAAATGTTTGATGCCAGGTATGAGACAACGAGGTTGCTGTAGCAAAATTGCAGTGAACAGATTTAGATTCTTTTTTTCCGTGGAGAAAATGAAGAGACATCAATTGCTGCAAAAATACAATTTAAAACAGATTCGAAGGACACGAAATTGTAGCAGGTCGGCGACTGCATCTATTGTTTCCTACAAAGAACATGCTTGCCCCCCAAAAAGTGCCAACACAGACAGAATGACATGAAATAAATTGCTAACACAAGTGCACGATTCGTACATATCGAAACCCAGCCTGATGGAATCGTGAAGAATGTTTTTTTCTTCGCATGGTACTACCACCCACTTTCACACGCCAAGGCTGGAATCTCTTCATCGTCACTTGACGGATGGATCTCCTGGAGAGGCTATTGCGCCCGATAGTGGATATGTCGAATCTGGTGGATATACTTTGACTGTAGAGTAGAGTGACAACGGATTTGATCAGAGTAGCGACAGCGGGATGAGGCTGCTTCATGCTTTGCCACTATGCTTCCCTCATCGTCCATACATGGGGAAGGTAGATAGAGTTGGGCGTTGAACCAGAATCACCGCCGTCCTCCTCCACTACTGCACTGTACCTTCCACCCGATGAAACGGCAGGCTGCATGTCGTGAAGATTTTGCGCATGCAAGATGCTCCCTCGGATCGGTTTCTGCTCGCGACACCTGGCTTCTTCAGTGGAGATGCGTGGCCTTTAGAGTAGTAGACTGCGAAATGTGTGCCACGGCGATGTGTGATATTTCCGGGCTGGAGGAAAGCTTCGAGTAACCAGTTGAGGATGAATCATTGTTGATTATTGGACCAGCCACGAGAGGCACCAGGAAAGGGCAAACACCACTTATATTGGGCATTGGTACACCCACACCAATTCCTGCCCAAGAGCAGGCCAGCCAACCAAGGGCGGTCGTCGTCGAATTTTGCTCATGCACAATGCATTCGTCGCTGCAATTCGATGCATTGCGCTTCCATCGATCGCTTCACCGCCGAAAAACGAGGTAGGAGATGACGCCCTGAAATATGGAGCACGGCCAATGGCGCCGTGGTGGTTGTGTCTCTGCTTGAGTTCTGTTCTGGTTCTGTGCTGCTTCTCTTGCCCACCACGGTGGATGCTACCATTGGAGGAGTAGGAGCAGGAGCACTTTGCTGCAGCTAACCGTGCTTGCCCGTCGCATTACCGTGGAAAAGGATTGGGCCATTTATTCTCTGCAAAACAATCAACAAAAAAAGAGAAGGAGAAAGAAGGAAGAGCCGCGCTTCTTCAACCCCATAACTCCCCCCTCCAAAAATAATAACAAATAATCCCTCGTTTCCTCCCCCTTCATAGCACAGACTTCTTGGGTGCCCTTTTACCCGCAGATGTGACGAGGAGCCTGTATCGGATTGAGAGAGGATCGAGCGATAAGGGCTCAAATTCAAGGGCTCACATAAGGTTGCTCTTGCGCGCCAGTCCCCTGTCTCACATCACAACACACACCTCCGTGCGAGTAAACGGACGACCTGACAACAATTCTCCCTTCGTTGCTAGGAGAGAAAAAAACAACCTTGTGACCAACGAAGCTACCGTTCCTTGCCTCGACACGACGATCCGAACGATACGACACCACGCTTGAATATCCAGATCTTTCTTTCTGGAGTATCCTTTCTTTCGCATCCGGTTCGCGAAGGAAAAGTCTCGCAAAGACACCCAGCCATCCAGCAGCGCATTTCGCCTGCTTTTTACCGCATTCCCGTCGTTTGTTACGCATCACCTTGTGCGAGAAAAGTCCGGATCAATAGCATCGATGAGTTTGACAGCTACCCACCATCACACGACCTCCAGAACACACAATGGCAGCGGTCGCGGGTTTCTTGTCTTGCGAAGATCCCTAAGGAGAGGTTATGGATCGATTACGTCGAGGTGGGATGAGGAGGATACACGGATAAGGCTGAGGCTCATCGCCAGAACATGGGTGCAGATGCGGACCGTCAGAAGGCCTGAAGCTGCATACCCGTTAGAACTGGTATGGAATAATGACGATTCTTTAACAAACTCGTTCGCGAGTCTGTGCCTTCTTTTTTTGTGTTTCCCAGTGGTGGTGGTTTGTCGTGCAGCTGTGCATACAATAGCGGCTATGAGATCCTGCAGCACAGCGGTGTGGAGACCTAACAACTCAGATATCTAACACCTGTTTATAGACTACTATACAACAACACCCAGTGCCTACGTGGCCCTGCAGAGCGGATCTAGAACCCTTGAAAACCGCACCGAAGCTTCTGGAGAAATGGAAGAATCCAGAGTCGGACGGCAAGCTAGCGGACTTGCATGACACAAATGCTCTCGCCAAACGACATACCCTCACTCTGTCGAAGCCCTTTCTACCCCTCCTACCCCAGACCAGAGGCGAGAGGATCAGTCGCTTTTCCAAGATCCTACTATGGCCCCACCTATCGATTTCAAGTCTGAAACAGGTTTTAAACAGACTGCGAAGAAGAAGGGAAAGGCGGCTGCGAAGAAACAAAACAATTGGGACGAGCCTGAGGAAAAGAAGGATGAAAATGCTGGCGCAGGGGACGGCGATGGTGGCAAAGACAATACAGGCGGTGCAGATGCGGGTGGGGATGGAGACAAGAAGGACGACGACAAGAAAGAGGATGGCAAGGGAAATGGAGACGGGGAAGCTCCCCCAGAGGAGGATGAGTGGGCTAGCTTTGCACCAGCCAAAGGAAAGAAGGGAAAGGCAAAGAAGGGAAAGGCCGTCGAAGAAGCGGCCCCAGCTCCAGTTCCAGATCCAGTGATAGCTGAGAAGGTCGGCGATTTCGATGCTTTCGACGAGATTAAGCTGGACACGTCGCCAATGCTAGATTTAAGTTTTGACACACCGGCAGCGGAAACAAAGACTGGAGGAGGTGGGTTTGGTATTGGTACGTGGGCAAGTAGCTGGACTACAGGCACCACGAAGGCGGCCAGGTTAGTCCATTTTCTATTGGATTATTTTAATATGAGACTCTTTGAGTCTATATTGTTGGACCTTCGCCAGAGCAGATCATTTCTCTATCTCGCTCGAGCATGTCGAGTAACAGAAAATTCTCAGTTCATCTCCATAGTGGATTTTCTTTTTGACTCAACCCCATCACCTTCTGCTTTCAAATTCTCTATGTGATCAAGGGCTAACAATTCCAAGCTGGGGCTTTTCCGGACTTACCTCGCCCTCCGCAACAGATACTAAACCCAAGGAAGAGGCAGCCGACAGTAATCCTTGGAGTATTGATAGGCCAAAACAAAAGAAGAAGAAGGACTCAACCTTCTCTTTTGACGCCTTAGACGAGGAGAAAGAGAAAGAGGAGGAGAAGGCCGAAGCACCAGCCGAAGCGGATGCTAGCACTTTTGATTTTGGATTTACCAGCGGCAAGAAAGACAAAAAGAAGAAGAAGGGTGCCCTGGTGGCCGAACCAGAGGTAGTGGAGGAAGTCAAGCCTGAACCAGTTGTCGAAGAGCCAGCTGCCGACACATGGGGTGATTGGGGGGCCGCGACAACCAAGAAGAAGGGAAAAGGAAAGAAAGGTGCAGCCGCTGAGCCCGAACCGCTTCCACCACCAAAGGAGGAGGTAAAAGCCGAGGAGCCAGCTGCGGTTGAAGATGACTGGGGTATCTCCTCCTTCACTGCAAAGGGGAAGAAGAAAAATAAGAAAGGTGGCATTGTCGCGGAGGATCCCCCCAAAGTCGAGGAACCACCAGCTGTTGAACCGGAGAAAGAGCCAGATCCAGTGGTAGCAGACGATGGATGGGGCTTCTCAGCACCCAGTTCGAAAAAGGACAAAAAGAAGAAAGGGAAAGCTTCACTAGCTGTCGAAGAACCTGTTCCTGAGGAACCCGTAGTCGAACCAGCTCCTGAACCAGAACCAGAGCCTGCAGCAGTCGAGGATGATGCTTGGGGTTTCTCAACTTCTAAAAAGGATAAGAAAAAGGGAAAGGGCAAGGTCGTCGAGGAGGTAGCCAAAGTGGAAGAAACTCCTCCGCCGCCACCTCCAGAGCCTGAACCAGTTGCCGATGCCTTTGGCTGGGGTTCGATCGGATCAAAGGCCAAGAAAAAGAAGGGCAAAACGATTGTCGAGGTGGTTGAGGAGGTCAAAATCCCAGACCCGGAACCGGAACCAGAACCAACGCCCCTCCTGTCGTAGTCGACGATCCTTGGGGCGCGCCAGTGGCAAAGGGCAAAAAGGGCAAGAAAGGAAAAAATGTTGTTGAGCCACCTCCAAAGGTAAGTTGTCGATTGTCATTTACGTCAATTTTAGTCTATGGGCTATACTTGAAAACCCAGTTTTTCGGGCTTGAGGTGTCCTTCAATAAAGTTTCCAATGCAATATACCCATGAGATGGAATGCTAATTTTATGCGAAGGTTGAGGAACCTATCCCAGAACCAGTTGTAGAAGAAGCAGCCCCGGAGGTAGCAGAAACTACTAATGATGATCTTGGCTGGGGAGGATTCTCAGCATCTACAGCTAAAAAGGACAAGAAAAAGAAGGGAAAAGGCATCATCGATGAGCCTCCACCAAAAGTCGAAGAACCAGAACCCGTACCAGAGGTCAAAGCTGAAGAAGATGACGGATGGGGACTGTTCGGAAAGTCAAGCAAGAAGAAGAAGGGGAAGGGTGTTGTGGAAGAAGCCCCAAAGATCGAGGAACCAGAACCATTGCCAGAAGTCAAGGTCGCCGAAGATGACGGATGGGGAATGTTTGGTAGCAAGTCCAAGAAGAAGAAAGGGAAGGACGTCGTGGAAGATACCGTCAAACCAAAAGAGCCCGAAATCGAAAAAGAACCCGAAAAAACACCAGATCCTGTAGAGGAGTCGACCGGATGGGGTTCTGCATTTGGTGTGAAGGGCAAGAAAAAGAAGGGAAAAGAAGTCATCAAGGAGCCCGAGCCTGTTCCCGAGCCTGAACCCGAACCACTAGTGGAAACGAAGTCGGCCGAAGTAGTCGAGGAGAGCTCTGGATGGGGAGCATTTTCGACTAAGAAGGACAAGAAAAAGAAAGGCAAAGATACGACTCCCGAAGTGCCGAAGGTTGAAGAGCCTGTAGTTGTGCCAGAGGAAGTCGTCGAAGACTCATTTGGCTGGGGCTCGTTTACCAAGAAAGATAAGAAGAAGAAGGGTATGTCATGACATCTCATTCGTTTTATTATGTGCAAGATACTTATATTTTGTTGCATTAGACGAGCCAAAAGCCAAAGAAATCCCTCCTCCCGAACCTGAGCCTGAGCCCGTCGCGGAAGACGACTCTTGGGGATTCGGTAAGAAATCCAAGACTAAGAAAGGTAAGGTTGAAGAGGTGGTAAAGGAGGAGGAGAAAGTAGTTGTGGAGGAGCCTCCCGCGGAAGTGGATAGTTGGTCGACGTGGGGAACTACTGCCACCACTTCAAAGAAGAAGAAGGGTGGAAAGACCAAGGAAACCTCACCTCCACCTCCAGAATCCAAGTCGATCGCTGAAGCAATTGCGGAGCCTGCTGACGATGACTGGATGAACTGGGGTCAAAAGTCTGACAAGAAGACTGGCAAAACATCGTCCAAGTCCCTAGTGGAGGAAGTGCCCGCGCGCGTTCCAACACCACCTCCCGCTGTTCCGGAAGTCGAAGACGATTTTATGAGCGGCTGGGGTGCGCCCGCAGCGAAGAAAGACAAGAAAAAGAAGGGGAAAACTCCTGCCCTTGCATCTCCCGAAGCCTCATTCCATGTTGATGATTCTGCGTCCGTCAAACCAGATGCAATTGAAGAGCCAAAGTCCAGTGACATATGGGGAACCACCACCTCGTCAAAGAAGGATAAGAAGAAGGGCAAAGACAAGAATGTCCCCATCGAAGTCATTGACGAACCTCCACCACCCCCTCCTGAAGCTGATCCGATCGAGGAAACCAAAGCTGCCGAGGATGATTGGGGAGCAGACACTTGGGGCAGCACTGCGAAGAAAGACAAGAAGGGCAAGTCCAAGAAAATCGCCGATTTACCTCCTGCACCAACGCCGCCAGCAATGGACCTTACCGAACCCGAAGGTGACCCTTGGGATTTCGGATCTTCAGCTAAGAAATCGAAGTCTAAGGAGATCGAGCCGCCGCCTAAAGCTTTAACAAAGAAGGAGCAGAAGGAGGCTGACAAGAAGAAGGCAAAGGCCGATAAAGAGGAAGCCGATCGCAAACTGAAAGAGGCCGAAGAGGCCGAAGAGCTTGCTCGAAAGGCAATTGAGGAAGCTGATGCGAAAGAAAAGGAAGAGGAGGAAGCTCGAGTCCAAGCAGAGGCGGATGCAAAAGCCAAAGAAGAAGAAGAAGCAGCAGCAGCAAAAGCGTAAGTACAGCAAGCATGAGCTCCGTATCTTTGAGGGAGAGTATACTGACGTGCATTGTTTTGTAGAGCCAAGAAGCCCAAATTGAGCAAAGCTCAGCAAAAGAAGGCAGATGAAGCTGCCAGGAAGCTGAAATTAGAAGAAGAAGCGGCTGCTCTCGCGGCCAAGGAGGCGGAAGAGGAACTAGCAGCTAAGGAAGCGGCAGAAGCAGCGCAGAAAGCGGCTGACGAGCAAGCGGCCAAAGACAAGGAGTTGGCTGATGCCAAAGAGGCCAAAGAGTCCAAAAAGTCGAAAAAGGAGTCCAAGAGCGACAGCAAGAGTAAGAGTAGCAAGAAGTCGTCGTCGAAGTCCAAAGAGGTCGAACCCGAGCCAGAAGCAGAGCCAGAGCCAGAGCCAGAAGCAGAGCTCGTTCTCGACCCAGCAGAGGTCGATGCTTTGATTGATTTCAGCAGCGACCCGGTGCCCACAGCGGCCTCAGCGTTCAGTTTCTGGGGTGCATCCTCCACCAAGAAAAGCAGCAAGGGGGGTGCGGAGATTGCCAATGATGACAAAGCAAGCCTTCTAGAAGCAACTGCGGCGAAGGACAAGGACACGACTTCCTCATGGAAATCATCTGCATCAACCTCGATGAAGCCATCGCTGCTCAGCAAGAAACCGGTTGGCGGTAAGATTGCAGACCGGCTCAGAGCCTTTGAGTCAACGAAGGAGGCAGAAGCGCCACCACCGCCGCCCCCCCCGCCTTCCCCTCCGCTGGATTTGCCACCCCCTAAGGAGGATAAGAAGAAGTCCTCTTCCACCAAACTCTCCAAGAAGGAAAAGGCCTCCCGGGAAATTGTGCCAGAGGAAGTGGTCGAAGAAGAAGTCGTTGCGCCTACTCCCAAGAAGTCCAGATCCAAGGAGGTTCCTGGAAGCTTTCCCTCTGACAATCCAGACGATGAAATTGTTGAGATTATCGACATGTCAACTGAGAAGCCAAGTAAGAAAAGCAAATCCAAGTCCAAGAAGGCAGCATATGAGGAACCCATTGTCGTTGAAGCAGAAGAAGCTCTCCCTCCACCTCCACCTCCACCCCCTCCACCCCCAGCGCCCGAGGTCCCCCCTGAGCCCAAGTCTGCAAAGAAGGAGCGTCCAAAGGTTGTCCGCGACGGTTCATCGTGGGGAAATTGGGGAGCCGCTCCTCGAAAAGACGACAAAAAGTCATCCAAGGATCGCAAGGCAGAAGTTCCTGCCGTCAGGGACGAGAAGAAGCCCAAGGAGGCCGACTTAAAACGCTCCAAATCCTCCAGGAAACCCAGCGAAAAGACGGACAAGGGATCATCAAAGGATTCCTCGTCAGACAAAGCAGATAAAGCAGAGAAACCTCCAAAGGCCCGAGGTCTCTCGAGCATGTTCAGCAGTCCGGCACCCATGTCACGATCTAAGTCGGTCTCGGAAAGACGGACAAGCACCATGGGGAGATCCAGTTCGAGGAGGCAATCCGCGGTCATGGATGGTTCTGGTCTTCTGTCGCCTCCACCTGAAGGAGCCGACAACCCTCCTGAGATGAGCGCAAAGGCAGCAAGAATGCTCGGTGTGACTCCTGGAAAGCTCTCGCGCAGCAAATCCGAAAAGAAGAGCAGGTCACGTGGTAAGTTTCCATCTCCTTCTATGCATGACGGTGAGGCTGACAGGTTACACCAAGGCCTTGAGGATGAAGAAGACATCATCATGGTTGGTGGCGACGACGATATAACAAGCCCAGAGAAGCCAGCTCGAGACCGCAAAGGAAAATCAAAGGTAACTAACGACCCGATACCACCCCCACCACCGGCCGTACCGATGCCTCCTGACGCCGCTTTGCCCGTTCGGCCGAAGAGGACTCGTTCTTCGAGGGATGCAAACGCTAACGCCAGATCTCCTGTGCAGACCAAACCAGAAGAAGATATTGTCATGGTCGATGCTGGAGGACCTTCCGAGAATCTCGGCTTCCGTGGACTCAGGCGATCGGATACAAGCAGCGCCAAGAAGGCCGCTGGTCTTGGAGGCATGTTGGGAGGGCTTCTGGGCAAATCTCGCCCTGACAATAAGCGACGAGCCACTGTGACCGATGATGACGGAGTCCGTGGATTAAGACGTGAAGATAGGAAGGTCAAACGGTCAACCAGAGAACGCTCGGAGCCAGATGATGCAAACCGTGATGTCACGATGTCTGGTGGAGCTGGCGAGGAGGACCAAGAAGCACGAAGAGCCGCCCGCCATGCCAAACGAGCAGAGCGAGCAGCTGTAGAAAAAGCAGCCGATGAAGCTCGACGTGCCAAGGATGATGAGCGTAGGGATCGCCGACGCAAGCAAGAGGAGGATGATGAGGCCCGTCGACAAGCAGACAAGGACGCACGAAGAGCTGCGAGACGTGAGCAAAAGGCTCTCGAAGAAGCCGAACGACAGGCAGCCGAAGCTAAGGATGCCGAGCGCAACGAGCGTCGAAAAGCAAGACGAGCTGAGAGGGCCGAGAGAGAACCTCCTCAGACAGATGGCGAGGCTCTTCCCGAGGATTCTGGCCGTACGAGACGACACGACCGGAGGAGGTCTCATATTGATGCTCCCATAGACGATGAAGCGCGTCGCCGCCGCCACGAAGAACGACGAGCTATGCGATCATCTGATGCTCCCCCAAGGACAAGCCGCCGAAAGTCTGCGCCCGTTGTAGATTCTTATTTTGACCAACGCAATGGAAGCAAGACTCGTGAGCCTGAGTTCCTCCCTGCCGATGGCCCAGTCTATAGTTCAAAGCATAAGAGCAAGAGAGAAGGCTGGCCGCATTCCGGTACAGATTCTTGGGTAAAGGATCACTCCGATGCTCCTCCGCCTCCAGAAGACGCGCCTGCAGCAGATGCACCCCCTGCTGATAATACTGCCGATGATGCCTATGCTGATGAAAATGCCCGACGTCATCTGAGGAAAACGCGTCGACACTCAAAATTTGACGACGGAGTTGTAGAAGAGCAAGACGAGAGACGGCGCAGAAGAGAGTCGAAGCGCAGAGACAGAGGGACTGTGAAAAGCTCTGAAGCTGAAGGAAGCCAAGGCGATGCACGAAGGTCGAGCCGTCGCGACTCTGGATTTGTTGATAACTCCCGAGCACCAAGCGCACAGGGAGGTCTATTCAGCAGATTCAAGAAGATTGCGGGCGTCTAACGAGTCTCGGAACTCTTTCTTTTTTTTGGTTCCGAATTGAAGATTTTAGCGATTTTGCTTTCAGCGTTTACCATGTACAACGTATGCATGTTGGGTGTTTGTCGAAAGACTATTACACGTCTTCGGATGATATTATAACTGGGATATGGGAGGGCATTGGGAGGTTTTTGCATCTGGTATGGATACTAGACCGGGTATCAGGACTGGCCTGTGTAGCAATGCTGTAGGTGTTAGGTGGTTGAGCGTTCTTTCGCATATACCCTTTCCCCATTGATTTGGATTGTTGTTTATGATCGAGTTAGATTAGTTTCTAGGACGGTGATGCTTTTCAGGGTATATAACCTTTATGTAGCTGAAGAACTGTCACATTTATTCAACACTATCTGTCTACTTTGTCCCCTTGAGTGATCAAACGCAGCAATTGATTCCAGCACGTATGCACTACCTACTACATATTTCCTACTAACTACAGACCTGCCCTTTCTACACGAGGACTGTGCTTGCTTCATGAAGATGTCCAAGGAAATGATTCGAGTTTGAAATACTCTGGCCCTCATGCGGTTCTACTCGTAAAGCCATGTGACTTTCCCCCTCCTGGAGCAGTTGGCACGGGAAATAGCTTCCTGTTCGGGTATCCATTCGACATCGCATCTAGCCGGAATTCCATGACGCACATATCTACCTGATAGGGCTTTGCTACCCAGGCGCAATGCACGACAATGCACGAGCTCTCTTAGCATGAAGGTGATCAAGGCGAACGGCAGTCTGTTCTGTCTATCACACCTGTGCTGCGCAACATCATTTGGCAGCGACTCTGCTTTGCTAGCTTCTGGATCATCAACGGTAACCTTAATTGGTCCGCCATAATCTATCTTCCTACTCGTTTATTGTCAGTTGCGCAGTGCAGTGCCAGCCAACAATATCTGTCTGGATGGGGTTGGGGAAGTTGGGGTGTGGCCGGCGATAGATACTCTTCGCCTCGAAACCGTGAAGCCCATTTCTTCCCCCAACTTCTCTCCTTCTGTTGTTGGTCTTTCTATCTGCCAGACGTTCAAGTGTTGGTGCAACGATCTGATCCGCTTAATTGCAGACTATCAATTCATCACCCCATTGCTGCATCTTGTCTCTTCATTTGCTTGACTTCTTTTACCTCTTCGAGTGTAACGAAAGCTGTGGTACTGTCCTGTGCCCATCTAAGCTGATAACCCACCTTCCCTCGGCTCACGCGATAAGGATTTCAACCTTCATATATACTTGTTCAGTAACTCTCTGTTCGCCTTTCGATTGTCTGCCAGCCATTCTGTGTTGGTTCATCTTATCAGACACCTGGAGAGACTCGAGGTTCTGAGCACCCAACACCAAAGTACAACACCTTTTCCTCTTGACTTCTGAACTTTAAAGAAGCAATTATCAACCAACATATATGCCCATCATGAGCTTCTTCGACATCCTATCAAAGCAGTGGCGACTTAGTCTTGGGATATTGTTCGTGCTTGTATCTGCAGTACTTCTGTCGATCAACAAACGCCAACGAGATGCAGTGCTCGTCCGACTAAACTTCCATCGCCGGCGAACATCTGGAGCATCCACCCCTCCAAGATCGTTCTCGCCTAGTAAGAAGTCATCTCTTGGGCGTTCCGACGGAAAAGAACCCGTCTCCACGACAACCTCAACTCCAGACTACATCAATACATTTCCTCCATCCCGGCGATCAGCTCTCATAGAGCTCGCAAAACAAACAAAATCTACGAAACTTCTTGCTCTGATAGATTCGGATCCATCTCCAGAGCTGTCTCGTGAGAATGCTCTCCCGACAACGAGATCCTACGATCTCGAGAATGATGAGCTCAAGTATACTCCGACAGGATTCTCTACCGATGAGATCAAGGCCATGGGAGACTTCCCAGCCTATGATATCCTGACTGGTGTTCCGCTGCCGCAGCCATACGAGAATTTCGATTATACTAAAGCATTGCCGAGGCCATACAGACCTTTCAGATGGACGTATCATCAAACTATGTGTAAGTCGACTCAGATTTCTCGGAAGGAAGTGGACTAACCCGGCTTTAGCGTTGACAAAGTTGGAACCAGATTGGTGGTTGGAAATTGAAAATACCTATAAAGATCGCGTTAAGGAGAGACAAGATTTGTTCAGGGAGCATGGATCAGATGTGTTGGCTTACCTCCCGGATCAGAACTGGTGTGCAAGGAACTCATGGAAATGTGTTTGCAATTTTACTGCGCTCGGTATCCCGCTCACTTCTCACTCTCGGCGGACAAGAAAACGTTTCACAACGGTATTCTTGAAACTGAAACTGATCTGACGGCCATGCACCCGTTGCATGTATTGTTGAATAATGTCCCAGAGGACTTCGCCATCGTTCTCCGCAATGAGGAGGATGGACTGTACTACTTCCGAGCTGGTATGGTTTGCAGTTCGTTAGGTTGGAACGTAGGCACCAAGATCGGCATGGGCCTCAGAGAGATCCATAAACCCATTCCAGACTACAAGGAGAAGATGGCATTCAGCATGGACCGATACTTCAGCAAGATGCCAACCAACACGCCCATCCAACGTGGAAGTTGGGGTCTGGAAGTCGAGACACCACTGTACATGCCGCCTGGTCACCCGCATGAAGCCATTCGTGCAATTCAGAAGGAGGGGTTGAAAATTGACGAGTGTCATCTGAGAGTTGACTGGCAGACTTTGCGCAGACTGCCGTTGAGTGCTGGCGTGGTATTCAATTTCAAGGGGATCTTCACCCCCGTGCAGGAGTTTAGAGATGAGCCTTACATTCCTTCTCTCTTGCTAAAGATCTTGAAGGAAGGGAAGAAGAATTTGATGGAGTATAAGAATACATGGCACGTAGAGCATGTGTGCATTCCCGCATTTGAGGAGTATGAGAAGGAGCAGATTGCTAGTGGGGTGGTGAAGCCAGAGAATGAGAACGAGGATAGCTGGGCGGTGGCGACGCTACCAGAGAGTCCGTTCTATCCTGGATGGGAAGAGAAGTGGCATCGAAAGCAAGGTTTTTAGTTTTCGAGTTGATGTTTTGGTCGAGGGTTGTTGTTTGGACTCAGTATCACAAACAGCTTTAATGAAATGAGTTTCCAATTATATGTTTTTCGCTGTCTTCTTCTGATTACCTATGATATGTCCATGTTGCTGGCCTTAAAAGCGCCTTCCTAGGGCAGTGTTGTACCGCGAAATCGTGTGAAAAATTGTTCGTACGATGTTAAGTGTTTGGGCCCTTTAGGGTGAGCCCCAAAAAAGTACATATGCCAGGAACGAATGAATCCCAACACAGCCCTTTTAATCTAGCACACCCTGTCTATCAATATTTTTTCGTACCAATAGAAATTTGTCTGTCAAAAATTGTCGCTCCATTATTGGGCATGTATTTACTAAGATTTGGGCCGGGATTCATCTTGGTTTTTCGAGTTTCGACTTTGGCATGATCGACAACCCTCTGCCGCTGCTACTTAATTGGAACATGGCATGGCTTTCCTCAAGCTCGAGGAAGTCGCTGCCGAGGGGATATTCCCGAGTGTTGGTGTCGGCGTTGTTGGTCTTATTCATGAGGAAATAAGATAGAGGAAGATGAGATGAGATGACGTGTCAACACTGTAATTCGATTTCCTGCCCGGGTTTCTCGAGCGCTTCGGGGCTTTTAATCAACAAAGATTTCCGTATTCGCGGATTGGCATTGTCCGAGGTGGCCTCGAGCAGCATGGGATACTGGGGGAGCGAAGTGGACTGTTCTGAGGCTGAAAAGCCCTCGACAAGATAGACCAGGAAGATGTTATGTTCTTTTGGGTAATCTCCGCCCTTGAAATATGCAACACGTACTCGTATCGCCCCGAGGGAACACGTCAATGACGTTCCTCCTCCCTCGCCGTGAGAACCATGACTTGGAGATACATGGGTGGCAACGTTATTAGGTCTTGAGATCGGCCGCTTGTGACAGTGATCGCCGAATGACCAAAATATCATTAGGTTTTCCCTGTCTCTCTCGTCTCAAATCGCCCGCATCAGATGCAACAACCGCAATAATCGCACAACTTTCCCACCGCGCGCGCGCCCGATGGGTTATTTACGCATAGGAATTCTACTCGGGGCTCAGGGCAGTCCAAGGCCCAAGACAAGAATACGCGGTCCTACCTATGCAAATGATCTCTAGTTAATATCTCGGTTCGCACTTCTGACAAAGTCTTGTTGCCATCTGCTCTTCATCCTGCAGATTTCTCGCCCATGTCTTTGTTACGAAAGCACATCGCATTGCAAACACTTACGAGTTTGCCTTGGTGCCATATTTAATAGTCAAGCAAAGAAACTTTGCTGCAAAGAGTCGCTAACATCTGCTCTAGCGGAGGAGGCGAACACGCTCCTTCTGCGTCTCCCTCGTGGAATTCGGATAGGCTTGCATGACCTTATAGCATCCACAGAATAAGCATATCTTGCGCGCTCTGGCCTTGTTGTATGACCCCTTGGTCGTTCGAGAGGTCCTTTGCTCGCATGGCAACTGAATGAAGAGGCGGGTCGTCAAAGGGTGTGTGTGGTTCTTGTATGGTTCTTGAGATATCAATAACCTCTCATTATTGGAGGTGACGCATCATTAGAACCGAGAACATGGCTGCGGGTCGTCTGCGTCTGCGTCTGCGTCTGGCACATGGAGGAGAGCGGTAGTACTTTGACGCTTGGTCACATTTGAACCCTCCCATGTCTCGTCTCTCCAACGTCACCTCATCGTTGGGGCTGAGATTTGAATAGCGAGGGAGCAGAGCCTTGCGTCGGTTGGTGACGACGACAGCCTCTTATTCGTGGGGAGCTGAATTCCGTTGCAAGTCGGATGGAAATCCCCACGACTCTCCTGTCTCCTGGAAAGCAACTTTCTTTGCTAGCTCTGATTGTCAAAAGAACTTAAAGCGCTTCCAGGGGTTGGGGAGGCTCCCGGCTGGATGGGAAAAAAAGGGGACAGAGAGACAGACACACAACACAGAGAGAGAGAGACAGAGAGAGTGTGAGTGAGTGAGAGAAAAAATCTCCTGTGCGCTGAGAAACATCCCATCACTTTCTTCTCAATCCTCCTCTCAGCCTTCTTTGTCTCGCTCCCCTCCAGGTATTTGAATAGTAAATATCGCTTTTGCTCTCCTGTTCATTCGCACTTGGCTTGATTCTGTTGTTCCCTAACTCGACAAACTCCCGAACTCCAGTTCCTTCCCTCCTCCCGCCAAAGGAGCCTCATCGACCTCGAAGCCCATGGTTTTGGGATGACATGCTCTTGATAGATCTACCTCGCTCTCTCTCCAGCTTCTGATTCCCATGGTACAAATTTCAAGGGCCACTCGCTCCATCGGCCCAATACTGCTTTGGATGTTGTTCGCCCCTCTGTCCCTCCCATGGATTGGCAGGCAGGCAGAGCCACCATCACGTCGCTGCCCAGTGTGCGATTTGAGTTCCAGCTCTCTCTGGCGGTGGTCGCGGGTTGATGAACAATATTTCTATCGGAAAACTCTTTCGCACCGTCGACATCGTCGTTTGCTCAGGTCTAACGTCAGGGTCGGAAGCGGACACCATCTCCGATGAGATTGACCAGAGCCATGCTAGGAAGCATTCTTTTCGTGCACTTCTTCATTGGGTTGAAATAATTGCCGTCTTGTTCGTCAACTTGTCAACTCCAGAAGTTGCGACGCAACGCACCACCCATCCTGACAGCCGCCTGGTCGCTTCTCAGCTCCAGACTCTACCTCCACACCACCATCTAGCGAGGCGACCTCCTCCTTTCCTTCCTAGGTACCTTACCTACCAATTCAGCACTCTGAGGAGCAGGAGGGACGACCATCGAGCCTCTTGAATCTCCTATTCCCAGCCTCGCTCGCTCAACTCACGCTCTTGAATGTCCCAGTCGCTCTCCTAGAAGGGGGTATGGCCTAGTCAGCAAATCCAAATGCTTCTTCTCGCGCAAGACTTTGGCGACAAAAGACAAAGGAAAGGCATTTGTCTCATTCTGGGATTTCGGCATCCAGAGATTTCGTGAAAATTGCTTTTCAACGTCATCAGCCGCGCCCCTCCCACGGATTTGTTCCACCTGGTACTCTCTCATAAAGTCATCCCAGTCTCCATCCCACACCCAGACCAAGAAGTGACGAAATCACGATGAATCTGGAACCCGGATCTAGTGCCAGCTCCTCGAATCCGACCGGTGCTCGCCAGGCTCGAGGATCGATTGCGGCCCAAGCTTGCGAAACATGCAGATCCAGGAAGCAAAAATGTGATGAACAACGTCCGAAGTGTGGTCTTTGCCAGCGCATGAAGTTGGAGTGTGCGTATAGGGAACCCCAGCCGACAAAGTAAGTTTTGGATAGTTAACCCAAGTCCAACCGCCCTGAGAAGAACTTCTCTCCGCCATGCTACCCTGTCAGCGGCTAGATTTGGATTGCTATAGTACAAGGCGACATGCTAAGTGCTTCCCAGGAAAGACAAAACCTTAGTAGAGATCTTGGAGAGACTCAAGAGGCTAGAGGGCAAGGTTGATCAAATACCAACTCGGGCGATGCCTATGGGTTTTGGATCTGCGCAATCGTCCTCTGCTTCTCAACCGTCCTTCAGTGCCAACAACGATGATACTACCGCATACTCCACCCCTTCTTTTCGTCTGTCTCAACACTCGAGTCCCAGTGGGGCTGCAATAAGTCAGTCGTATCGACACTATCCTGCCGCCCATAAAATATTGACATGGCCCGCCATTCAGCAATTAATGTTGCAAACTCTGCCATCCAATATAGGGGACGTGAATACTTATGAGCAGGATGGGGCAACCTTTTTGGTGTGGTTGTCTAAAGGGTTTGCTTCACTGCCCCAAGATGATCAATTGCAAAAGCAACCGTTCCTAGGAATGCAAAGTCAAGCAACCAGGACCTCTGTTGGGACGAGGATGATATTCCCGGCTTTGACTCGGGATGTTATGTATCGACTCGCCACGGCCTACTTCGACACCTTTAACTTTTTGTATCCCTTTTTGGATCGGCAATACTTCATGTCGACTATTCTTGCAAAGGTGAACTCGGAGGGCTTTAACGGCGACAACGAGTCGGTGTTGGCGCTCCTCGTGTTTGCGTTGGGAGAATTGTCAATAGAGGGCTCCCGCGGGACTCCTATTAGTGTTACAGCTGGCCATCCAAGCGGAATTCGAGGAGGGACACAGGACAGGCCGCCAGGCCTCGCTCTTTTCACCGAGGCAAGGAGACGGATAGGCTTTGTTCTCAGTCAGTGCGAACTTGAAAATATACAGATATACTCTTTGGCAGCGTGAGTACGCCACATTTCCACTTACATCTTGAGGTGTACCTCGCCCTTGAGAGGCAATGCTAATCTTTTGGTATCCTCCAGGCTTTACTATCAATCATGCTTTCGTCACCAGGTCAGTTTGTGGCCTTGTGATGTGGAAGAGCCGAATTAAATACTCATACGCAACAGGATTTCTGGAGAATGACGGTCTCTGCTTCATTCGCCTGTCAGACTCTTATTACGTGGTAAGCCAAACTAATTACCAGTCTCCAGCACTGCTACGAGGCAAATGTGGGTGGAGGTTGGGAATATGGGGAGAATATTGCTGACTTGGTTCAGCAACACGATTGACTGGAACACACCCCGGGGCGATCTAGTGAAACGCGCATATTGGCATTGCGTTATTATGGAAACGTAAGTCTAATTACTTTTATTTGGCCTTTGTCGGATGGGTGATTGACCATTTGGTTTGTAGCGCATTGAATCTGGAGCTGGACTTACCACTTACTGGCATTGCGGGTCTAGAAGACAGGGTCGGGATGCCCAGCTTCAACGCCGCCTTTTGCGAAGCAGACCACCACGGAAATCAAGTCTCGCATTTTGAAGCTCACTATGCCTCGCAACTGGCCCTCAGGCGCTTATGTGCAAATCTTCACCACAGTATAAATGATTGTGGGTCATTCTATTTCTTGAATCTGGTGCAACTTTTCCGTGGCATGTAACAATACCCGCTCTGGACTAACCTTAGCCCCAAAAAATAGCTATGAATAGCTCAGATACCCCTATGACCGATGAGTCAGTACCATCGGCATCGTCGCTCAAGCAACTGGCAGAGTCTCTAACGCAATGGAGAGGCATGCTGCCCAGAGAATTGCAATGGCCTGAAGACGATCCTGCTGCATTTCCGTCGCCTCAACCTCCTCCTGTCGCTCCGTTCGCCCAATCTGTTGATCCGAGTCTCTCCCCACAACCACCTACCCAAGGGCCACTCTTCACTGAGGACTTGGACAAGGAGCCCGTTCACTATGCATACGTTTATGATATCCAGATTGCCCTATTGAGATCGAGATACTATTATGCAAAGTATATCGTTCATCGACCTTATATTTATAAAGCATTACATTTTCCTGATCAAATGAGCCAGCTTGATGCGGAGGGTGCTGCTGAATGTTTGCGAGTAAGTCCATCATTACCCTTCGCTCTGCCATAAATACTAATAACCATTCAAGGCTTGCATCAAGTGGCCTCTGACACTCTCACCAACTTCGAGGCAGAAACGAATGGTCCCGTATATGTTCTGCTGGTCGCAAAATTTTATGGGCATTCTCCTCATTTTCCACATGACGGAACACAACCGCATGTTGAGGGATATAAGGAAACATCTTTGTGGCCAGACGTTCGAGTCAGAGTACACGGAAAGCATCAGACTAATGCTAGACTGGATCCAGGATTTGAAGGCCAGCGATCCGATCGCTATGTGGTGTTGGAAAATCCTCCACAATATCTACCACCGCGATTTATAGTGACTGAACTGATGATAGCCACGAGCAAAGATGAAACAAAAATAATGAAGCATGGTGGAGTTTTCTGGAAACCATAGAGCGGGCGGAGCGGCATTGGAGGTAGCGATGGTTGCAAAGGTCTCTTATTTTGTCGTCTGGTAATCCTACTTTTTGGAGTCAGGTAGGATGTGAATGCGGGGGAAATACGTGCAAGCAAGGCGATGAATGACCTTGGCTGGTGCATTGAAAATGATTCCACTTTGAAAGTAGTTGTTTGTCTAGAGCAAACTATAACTTGGACTTCTTTGCTCTCACAAACGTATCATCCAGCAGGTAGTCTGGATAAGCTCCAGCACCCCCGACCGAACCCGGCGACCGCCAGTCACCACCATCTATGACCAATACCTCTCCATTTACGAAATTTCCAGCGTCACTGAATAAGTATATAGTACCATCCGCAATTTCCTTTACGCTACCCCACCGCCCTAGAGGTACCTTCTTAAACAACGATTTGTCACTCTGATCCTTCCCTCCCAACCTAGCCATTCCCTCTGTGCCAGCGATAGGACCTGGCGTAATAATATTGCTCGTCACTCCTCTGGGGCCGTACTCCAGTGCGACGGTGGCAGAAAGAGCATCAACTCCGGCCTTGGCCACTGCAGCATGACCTTGCAACGGCATCCCAGCCAAATGAAAGGAAGCCGAGATGAAGATTATCCTCCCACCTGATGAGGGATTTGTGCCAGTATTGGGATTTTTCTTCGCGGAGAGGACGAGTTGTGGAATGGTAGCCTTGAATGTATTGAACGAACCGATCGTGTCAATGTCGATGACGGTTTTGAATGCATTGGCCGAGAGGCCTTCGAGAGGGGAGATGAAGTTTCCTGCTGCCCCAGCACTAAGTAAATCAGATAAATAATTAGTTATCTTGTTCGGCACAACAAAGGTTGTTTGGTGATCATCCGGGAGCCTTCCTTACATGACAAAGTCAATCCCGCCTAATTCCTTCACACACTTCTCGACTGCAAGCTCCATATCCTCTATCTTCCTCACATCTAGCCCACCCAAGCCAATGACCTTAGCCCCCTTGCGGAGAGTGGCCATCTCTTTGGCCATGGATTCGGTTTTGGAGACATTGCGGCCAATGATGAATGCATTGGCGCCGAGATAGATCATAGCTTTGACTTGGACGCTGCAGATGGTGCCTGCGCCGCCGGTGCAAAAGACTACTTTATTGTCTACGTTAAAGATTGAGGTTAGCTAAGGTCCCTATGTACCTATCCTCTGGATGGAAAGCGTTTGTTACCAAAGATGCCATCGCGCCAGACGGTCGAGAGACAATCGTTTCGGGTGGTCATTGAGTGCTAGAGAGCGTAGATAGATGTGCGAAAGAGAAAGGAGTGTGGAGAGGAGAAGAAGAAGAAGAAACGAAGTAAAGGCTTTCTCTTTTAACTTATTAGTCCAGTTGTTGTCTTCAAACGGCCGTAACATTTGGATACGAGCCGAGCGCTCCTGTGCCTCGGTCCAAACGCTGACAGCGAACGGAGCGTCTATTGGTCCATGCGGTATGTGGGGGAATCTGGAGCTTGTTCCTGTAGCCGCCTCTTGCTCTCAACATCGTCATCCCATACCTACCTGATTGCATGTTGTGCAGCGGAACGACCCAAACCACTCAATCAATAGCTGTCTAAACACTGTTCCCCCTTCCAGAGATCGAAGAAGTCACCGCAGCGATGGCAGGAAAGACTGTGTCGACGCTGAAGTTCGTGGGCTCAATATCAGTCGGCTTGCTCACCGTGAGTAACCTCCCTCTCTACCACTCTCATCCTACGACTTCTCGCCATTGTGCAGAATAATATATATATATGTACTAACAAAGCTAATGCAAAGGGCCTCTCATACTCTCTCTCGGCGTTCACCATTCCCACCCTCCTCAATCTCCCTTCCGCCCCCTCGCCTCCCAATCGCTAAGCTCCCTCTCCACGTCCTCCACCATCCACCTCCGCGCTCTCGCAGGAATAAGCAGCTCCTCATTTTTGCTTGCCTACTTCCTCTCTCCTCGCAGTCAGAAGCATCCTTATCTTCTTTGGAGCACGCTCTTTATCGGCGCTTCGGCGTTCACAGACTACTTCCTACCTACAACGGCGCCTGCGACTAGCACGACGAAGACTACACGCGCAAAACCGCAGATTAGAGGTAGGCAGATGGATGCTTCGTATGAGGTTCTAGGCACCAGTGATCGGGATAGCGAGGGGACGATGAGCGAGGCTGATGACGGAGAGGAGGAGATCAACGGAGAAGAAATTCGAGAGAGGATGCAGGGCTTCACGCTGGGACAGGCTGTCAGAACTGCGATTGCTGGGGTTGGATTTGCGATGAGTGTTATTGGTATTTGGGGAGATGGAGCTGTTGATATGCTGGTTATCGAGATGTGAGAGGCACGCCACGCTGGGCTTGGAAAGGGGCAATTGTATCGTGATACAGTATGCAGGCTGCAGTCTGCAGGCATACGAATGAGTGAGGAATGGAGGAAAGAATGTGGATGGCAATCGGGTTTTTTGGCGCACTATGGCTCAAGATTAGGAGCAGGTACATACTCAACTTTTATGGAATGTCTTCGTTGTGTAACACCAAGTGGTCGGGGATTTGGGAGATGCCCGCTCTGTTTTTCGCTTTCAAGTGAGTGTTTACTGTAGATTGTGCCGAATAATCTGGAACTTCATACAGTCCTTCTTCTGCTTGGGCTGGTACAACTACCTCCCCTCAATATCACGCGTCGGGCTGGGATTGCGATCATTATTGAGAAAGGCTCTACCATTAATGAGCAATGTAAGAACAGGGTATCGTTGAATTTTACCTTTCTTTCCTGTTTCCATTCCAAATTGAAAAGCAAAATTAATTGCGTTTGATGTCAATATGGCCTTATTAGTTGGCGCTGGAGTATTATGTTATTTTCCTACCCGCGGAAGTAGAGCATGCGGAATCGGAATCTCCAGATTGGAAATGATTGTTGATAATCAAGTAAAGGACGATCAAAAAGTCCAGCCCCAGAGAGCCTTCCGAGCAGTCGTACTCCGTATATGATATGTGCGTTTATGAGTTGAGTTTTACCATTTTTTTTCTTGTCATACGATTCTGCAACTTTCTCAGCACCCCATCCAAACCTTGCAGAGAGCCGGCTAGATCGTATCTTATCTCTCCCAAAGTCAAATAATCCGAAACGTCTAAAGAATTTCGAATTCAAACCTGCGTTCAACCAAGTCTTCAGACCCTTCTCGGCTCCAGATACCACCTCGTTACTTGCGTCATGATGCATCGGGAACAGGTCCAAGCAGGTGCTTTTTTTTTTTTTTGGCGAGAAGCTTCCCAGTAGTCCCCAGAAATACGAGATTTGACCGCTTCCGCATATGCGTGGTCATTGTTAAATCCCTTTTCCGGGTTGATGTATGATTGTGTCGTTGAAGATGTTTGGATCCGATGTCCAGACTCCAGAGTCATACTTCATCAGGTGTGTTGGACCCTGTTGCGCTTGAAGCTTTGACTTGAACCTACATGGAGAAGCAGAAGGCGTCTTGTTGGTTACATTAGTGAACGGTCGACCCCTCCGGCGTCTCAGTTTTAGCCTTTGTCCTGTTAGATGCTGCAGATAAATCGTATAGAATCTCGTTTACGGAGAGATAGACTTCGCAACATACCATCAAGGTAAACCTTCCAGTCGGATCTGCCTTTCGGCAATCGATTTAAACTCCCAAACAACAACTTTTCCACGCGCACACGGAGTACTCCTCCGTATTAATAAGAAAAGACTTTAGCTTGCAAATAATTTAACCTTTGCCTGCAAGTTCATGGATCGGCAGATTTTCTTTGTCCTCCATTCCTCGAGGACGCCCAGACCAGGAGGAGCTTGCAAAGCCCCCCTTGGAGGCTGGAGAGTGAACAGAATGTCAGAATCTCAATCAGAGACATTCAATAATCATCCCCTCCTTTTGTGCAAAGCTTATACCACGTTATTCCCCTGACGTGAGAAGTCGCCGAAGTCTGAAGGGGGTCCGAGTTTTTCCACGTTGCGGTGGCGTGGCGTGGGGCGGCTTGTGGGAAGAAGTTCGACGAAAGTACAGAGCTCCACGTACAGTACATTGGAAAAATAGACAAGTACCGGTTCGCGCTTGAGAAAAAGCCAAACCTAAGCTTTGGCAGTTTTTTGATTCGAGAATCGTATTTCGTAATGTTTTGTCAGGTTTTGCAAAGCGAGCAAGGGAATATCATTTGCAGAAACTCTCAGCTCACAACGCCGCACCTCTTGTTAATTCATTAAGCGAGCGAGCAATAGTTGGCTTTTTTGCTTGGGCTTTGACAGCAGGAGAGATTGGTGGGCGGTTGACCGTGAGAAATACACCTTTTCGGTCATCTCTCCTTTTTAAAGTTGAGTAGGGACATGAAAGCTTGCGCTCACGTACATTCTTACTATAGAGGCCAAAGCTCAAGAATAGCAATTTTTTATTTTTTTTTCGAAGGGAAATCTTGTGAACTCTAAAATAAATACCCGGAACCAACGAGGAAAAACAATAGAACATGGAAAACAATCGACCACGGAGCAGAATTCTGATTCGAGGGAATACGGCTTTTGAGCTGTGTGGCCAATCAGCAATAAATGGACCAGGGCTTTTCCTTTTACTTCGTGGAAAATGCGACCAACCGCGAGATGATGTAACATTATTTGTTGGTGATCTTTTTTCAAGCCGCAGCTTTCGCGCATATAATATGCGCTTCATTATTATTGCTCGCCATTCCGCGTTCCCTTATCTCAAATAAAATTAAAATAATTAGATTTTCCCACTCAGGGTAAAAAGACGGGATACCTAACCCTAAGGTACTGTACTGTACAGGTATCTCCAGCAAGGCAGCCAAAGTGTGCCAGGTACTACTGTACCGGCCGGAGGACAATAGGTACAGTACGGAAGTACATACATATCAGGCAGTTCTGCATGAAGAAAGGGGCAAAGGAAAAAGACCAGACAAGACAAGACATGCTCGCTTAATTCACAGACTTCCCCTCCTCCACCATCACTTCAAGTTCACCACCACAACACGGGCCGTTATCCACATTGACCGCAGCCTGGTCCAAGTCATAACCTTCAGGTGGAGCAGTGCAGTGAAATACTTTTAGCCTCACGCTGTTCCGCCACTTGGTCCCCCACAACGAAACCCAAGCGACACAACACTTGCTCGCTTGTCTTGTCTCATGATCTCATCCATCAAAATACCTACAGTACCTGCTGCGTGTTTCTCTCATCAGCCCGGCCCCCGGAGATCGCTCAATCACCGACGCTAGTGAGATGGGGACAGGAAACCGTTTGTCGCAAAGATAACCGTTTTGGTAAGATCTGCTGGACTGCTAGTGCTACTGGATTATGGTACGGAGTGTGTTAGAGTAGGATTGCGCGTTCGCTGGTTGTGAAGCAAGGTCACTCCTGGAGGAGGGGATGCAAGTGATATGGGGATGTCCGTGATGGAGCTCGAGCTCTTGTGCTGTCGCGGTATGTATGCCTTGGTCTGATAATATGTCGCAATAATATATCAATCAGGTTGGACAAGTATTGCCACCGTGCTGGGTCGATCATGCAGAGTCCAAAGTGTACACAACAAGACCGGGAGGTGGGGGTGCGACCTTAGAAATCCAGGCTCCCAGGAAGCAGCCGCCTCAAAGGCACAAGGTGGAGTAGGAAGTTTCTAGTGCAATAAATGTAGAAGAAAAAACAAAATGATGTGCGGATCCCCGGAAAGGGGAAGCTTGACATGCAGGTTCGGTTAAATCAGACACAGGATAGGACGGCTTGAGGATCTGGTGCAAGTATGTCTTAGATTTTGACAAGAAATCTGACAATAATTGACCTGATGAACATGCAGATGTGATGAGAGTACAGCCTTCCTTTCCCCCCGAGTCATATATTAGGAGCTCTATAGATCTGGTGATACTTGGTGTAATTGGAAATGTTGGTTGAAACATGGATCGCGAAGAAGGGTTGACCCTGCTGGAGATGCAACCACTCCGATGTCAAGATCTGGGTGTTCATCGACCCCAAAAGCGTTGCTGGCTGGTCCTTGCCAACGGAAATGAACGGAAGAGAGAAAGCCCGCCGGGATCACAGAGAGCAGCTGGTAGCGAGGAATATGCTGTTCTTATAAATCTTTCATTGCATATGTAGAATGCCTGAAAGGGTTGAAACACAATTATTATGACTCCCCAGTAGCTTGAGCTTTCCATCTTTAATTCCGTAGTATATCCCAATACACTCCTGATATTCATCTCTCAATCTGTAAACGGAAATATTCTGAAGCGAGAGGCTCTCCAGCTTCTCCAAACCCCCAAATGAACGTGTGGTATCTGTACAAACGAAGTGAAAGGATTTCGCCTGCGAAATATGCCCAAAAATCAGAAATAGAAATCAACAATCTCAATCCGTTACGCCCGCTAGAAACCCCCAAGAAATACGATTTTGTCGCTGAACATGCTTTATTGCCTCCCAAACGTGGAGCTCGTCTCCTCTGTCACTTATTGTGCCTTCGTGTTGCTGGTTGTGTGGTGCCATGCCTTGCTATATTATGCCATTTCCGTAAAGTAAAGTGACTCTCATGCCGCAATATGAGATTTGGGTTATGAATGTTGCCCGCCTGAGCATTGTGGGCAGTAATCGGGTACGACAATATATCGTTCATGTGGTCCTCGGGTACATCGGTGGTCTCGCTTGCCGTCGACAGAAGTGCTGAAGAAGTGTGCTCCGGGATCATGACATGATGTGTAGATGTAGTAATTCTTTGTGTATTCGCACATTTTGACGTTGTGTGAGAGATGTATGCACTGTATGAGGTCAGTATGTGATCATTGTCATGGTTCTACAGGAGGATGTAAGGAAGTGCTTGCCTTGAAGAAGGATGACCGAGGTTGATGGAGGGGTAGCTACTGGAGCTTCTGAAGTGTATTTTGGTGAGGTTGGCTAGTGAGGTTGAATGGTGGTGGATGAGAGGTGGGTGTGGATATTTGAGTTGATGGAGCCCGGCTGCCTTTATATATACATATGATATGGTGTGGTGTGGTGTCGTACAAGGAGGGCAGGGAGCTGATGACTTCCTGGCTTGGAGGAAGTATAAGAAAAGCAAATATTGAGGGAAGGAAAGGCGTTTTAAGACCAATAAATCTCGTTGGAGACGACTTGTCCCAGAGCAGTAGTAGGGAACAGAGTTACAGCCGTCCAGGTGCTTGAAACGGAAGGATGGATTGAGCAGATGGATGCAAGATCGGAATAGCAACACGCAGAAATGAGCAGGAGAAGATGCGAGGATGATCCACCATCGAGAGTTCTGGACATGGGCCATCGTTCCCTTTTCATAGCAACAGTGAAAGCATATGCCCCAGCGAGGGACAGACCCTTACCTTACCCATGGCACTTTGCGCGCTCACAGACGTTCACTTCTGGATATCCCGGCTCCTTGAAAGCACTACTCGCGCCTGGCAAGTTGGGTGTGGACGTTGAGTTGAGCGCAGTAGTGGGAAGTGGGTACCGAGAGAGAGAGTGTGTGTTGGATGGGGCATTCGAGGGGGGGCTCTTTGATGCAACCGGGATCACAGGTGGAGGTGAAGAAAGGGAGGGGAGGACTGGGAGACTGGGAGAGGGATTGTTCGGGGACTCTGGGCAGCGCATGGCGCATGTTGAGCACGGATCTGTGAGATCTAAACCTTAGGCGGTTCGCAGTTGGTGGGAGGGAACGTGTGTGCGTGAAAGTGTGTGTGCATTTTGTGTGTGTGTGTGTGTGTTGGGAGTGGATTTATTATTCGTAGATGGTTGTGGAGTGTAGGGTTTCCTGGGTGTATGTGCAGGTCCGCAAGTTTACGAGATGCTGATGGTTGTTGTTGTGTGATGGTGGTGGTTGTGGTGGTGGGTTGTTGTTGTGATGTTGAAGGTCCAAGCAGAACGAGGCAAAAGGAAAACAGAGAGAGAGAGAGAGATGGATGTGGTCTGGTCGCTTGATCCCTGCCTTGTCAGAAACATTAAACGTGGGGCTTGGCAATGGGTTTGCAACTTTGCCCCTCCATTTGTCTCCATGACACTTTACTACTGTACCAACGGAAATAGGATAGGGCAGTTATTAATATTCGCATGCCTGAGCAACTCACTCATATTCCGACTCTCTCCCTCCCCTTGTCGACATCCAAGAAGAGGAAATACGGTACAGACGCAATTGGGAAAAAGCCCGACGTATGATCATCCGGCCTCCCCCAGCACAGCGTGGGAAAAGACAAGGGGAACAGAGGGAGGCGAGGCCAGGGATATCAAATCCGGATTACTGTCTTGCGTTCATGACACATTTGGCGAGTTGTTCCCCTTCTTTGCCAATTTTCATGGTGAACATGTAATAATAGCAATAAATAACAGGAGCTCTCCCAGTCTCGACAATGGTTGCACACTCACGCTGCAATAAGAAGTTCTCACGACACGTACGAGGACCGCAAGTGGCGACACAGGCACAGCAGTAGTCCAATGCTCAATGCTAGAAGGCCTGAGCTGTTCCACATACTGTAAGTAGTAGTGGAGGACAGCCCAATGGGTATAAGCCGACGGCAATGTCTCGGTACCTTGGGTCGAAGCCGTTCATTCACTCAAAAAGTATTTTCATCTTACGTAGGGCTTGCCAAAACGTTGAGTTTGTCAAAGCGGTATCATTATTGACTTCTTCAACATTATTGAGTGTTGGTTGTCAAGGTTCCAGCTAGCTAGCTAATCATCAATCATCGGTACTCCTTACAAGAAACAATACGCTCTCCGGGTTGTTGAAGCTCAGACAATAAATACCTTCGATCCATTATCATTATTCGAGCGCTTAACTTTCCGATTTACGCTCAATGAAAGATGAGAGAAGCAGGCCTCCCTGGCAGAGCAGAGTAATAACAGAGATGATAAGTTGCTGATCTTCTCCCACACCACACCCACCTCATTTTGACGCTATGAAGAAGCGAGGCCTTTCCTCATTGAGGCTCTGTCTCAGGCCACTTTGACAGATCTGTGAAGCTCTGCAACCAAATGAGACTCCGCTCAAAGATCCTGATCAGCAACTAGGTGACACGAGAAGTCGAGATCACATTCATGCCTTGTGCTTTCTTTTTCATCATCTCAAAGGGTTGGCTCGATTGGGCGTCCAAAGGGGATGGATGAATCTCAGTATGGAAAACACACAACACACGACTGATTGAGGGCTCACTCCCCGCATAGGCAAGCCCAATGCAGATGTGCAGAGTGGAGCTCTCCCAGAGATCGGGGGGCTCTCTCGCTCGCTCTCGCTCTCTCTCTCTCTCTGCATCGGCACTTCAACCTCCTGCATTGATGAATTTGGTCCGTGCAGGCAGATATACCTTCAATCGTCCTGAGGATCAGGTGATAATTCTACGAAGCGTATGATACCGAGACCACTGGAGCTTGACCTGGAGCTTGAGCTTGGGCTTATTCGTCGTCGTCTCATTGTTGTGTTGTTTTCTAAAAAGTCCCCCACACCATTGTCTTGGGTCCGTTTGGGAGTGCCGTTCAAGTTCCATCCCAGAAGAAGCTAAGGAAAGTGAGTCGAGAAACACGTCAGGGTCGGGTATTGTTGCTAGCAACGCCCCAAGCTAAATTGACGTTTGTGCAGTTGATGGTCGTTAGAGTTGTTTCGTACTGAAAATCGCCTTCGGTTAAAATCTCTTCCCAGGCAACACCACTCTAGGTGCAACGATCCTTCACAATCCTCGCCTTTCTCGGGTGGGCGCGCGGCGAAAAGTCTGAAATGAGGGTCGAAGATTGCACTGACAGGCAGATATTTTGTGGTCCACGAATCCGAGAGCGTAGGATCATGGATTCACACTCACTTCACAGCCGCTCCACCACAAGTCCGCGATCTGAGAACTGAGGGCCAAAGCGGCTTGTTTCGCCATGGGGCGCACGCACAGTCTTCAATGCATCAGAGCCCTTTGACTCGTCTGATCTTTTTCTTCAATTCATCATCCCAGTGGTCTCATATTGATTTTTGATGACCAGGATGAGTGTTTGGACGTTACCAGATTTCCAAGCTGTCGACTCTGCACACAAGAAGAATTTTGATGCACCACCAATCTTTCCCACCCCACCATCAATGTTCAGCTGTCTCGGAAATCCCAGGACATTATTGCTACGATCAGGACCTCAAGATGACCAGAGAATATGGAGAACCAACGCCGTAAGCGCTTGCTTTATTCAATCTTCTAGAGGTTGGTCACTCGCCGAACAGATGCACCGTATCCTACTGCCGTCATCTCAGTAGTATACACAACTTGAGTATTTTTTATTCTTGGTACTGTACTGTACATACAGTCGAACGGGAATGATCGAAAAGCGATTTACCCCGATAAAGAGATCTGAGGAAACGCCCGGTCGATCTGTGCATAATACAAGTTCAGGGATTCAAATCCCAGCTTGACACGTCGACTGAAATAATGGCGCCCGGATATTCGGGTTAAAGTACAGGAAAAGAAAATACTGAACCTGTACAGAATGACATGGGGCAAGATCTCGAGAAACCAATGTTACACCAAGTTGCTGCACACTGCCCGCATACTCCGTACCTATCAATCAATCACATCACTTCGACCATGACCAACCGACCATGTGCTATACTAAACCCAGTCCCTGGATTCGCAGATCGAAGCCTCAATCATCAAAAAGCAATTGTCTCTAATCGTTGGCGGTATCTAATTCGGGAATGCAAACAACGACCCAATTCTCGGAGTCGCGAAACAAGCCATAATAAACAAAAAGCAAAAGTCCGAGAGGTTTTGGCAAGGTTCTGTATTGAACTTGGATTCACTGAGCAAGAACAGATACTTCAAACACTCAATCTTGACGCCTTTCCGGGCGAAATAGCGAAGTATCCAATCGATTCAATTACATTAATGCTCCACCAGATTGCCAGGAAATTGATCGGCCTTTGCAATCGACTCGAACACCTCTTCTACCGTGTGTTTACTATCCAGCTTCCAATCACAACAACACTGCCGCGAAAGCACCCAAGACTCCTGCTCCTACACCTGCCATGTTTTGAAGTCCCGCATTGGGAGTTGATGTTGGGGTTGTGGCAGCGGCTACCCCGCTAGCGGAAGAGGTCACCGCTGCGGTAGATGTACCAGAAGTTATTGCTGGACTCGAGGCTGAGGAGGAAGCCGTGCCGGAGGGTGTCGCGGAAGTTGTCTTGCAAACGACTGCAGTTGGAAGATCGGTAGCGCCGACGAGTGCGCAGAAGGACAGGGCTTCGCTGGCTGCTTTCTCCTGGTCTGCCGTTTGGCATCTTTCCGTGAGACAACATGCGATTGAGTCGAGGAAGGCATCGTTTTCACAGATGCACCTGATGTCGAAAAGCTTGCAGTCCCCGAGGTTCGATCCGCTAGTCGCATCCGTCACGCATTGTTTCTATACCAATGATGGATTAGTACTGCATCCCAAAGTGAAGATAGCTACAAGGAGTTACACGGATTGATGTGGTCTATTCATGCACTTACGGCGCATTCTGGAAGATTGATGGCCCCTTGAGCTTGGCCCCAGGCAACACCTGCGATAGCAGCGATTGTGATGATTGTGAACTTCATATTTAACGGCCTGTAGGCGGAAAGCTGCTTGAATATGTACAGATAATGGGCGAAATGAATATACAATAACGAAGAGGGAAAGGGAAGTCCGGAGGCGGAGGGGAGGAGGGAGATGAACTTACTTTCCCCGTACGGAGTACGTCTCGGCTGATTTCAATGGAACCTCTTCTGTCCCAATTGGGTCGTGTTCCGAGCAACATCAAGGTGCATCGCTATGAGCACAAGATGACAGCGGAGTGATAAGCGCTAAACTCTTTGTACTTGTATATTGGTCTTACACTGGCACATCCAAGGATTGATTTTGTAATCAGGAGGAACTCAGTAACAATATTAATTTGACAATCTTACGAGATACAGCTGCTTACAAGGACAATGCTCTTTCAGCTACTTGTGTGTTAGGTACTTCGTACACCAGTCGATAATGCAGCAAGTAAGGTACCTGTACCTCCGTACTCACCTCCTCGGTACTTTTGAAAGGGCTACACACACTCTACCATGTGGAATCTACAGTACAAGTACCAACACAGGGCCCAGATGATGAGATAGCGACTTGCCAATGACCCAGATGTTCAGTCTAAATAGGTAATGCTGTACCACTCGAAAAGTCTCGCTACCGAGGCTGTGCTGCCTCCTGCTTCATGATGTGGATATCTATCATCGATCCTCACAGTCAACATGCCCGGTCAATCCCCCCCGCCTTTTAAGGTTATTTCAACCCTCTACCAACCTGCATCGAGCCGTATTTACTACGTGGACACCACTCCTCGCCCTAGCGGCATCGCGTCTAGATCTCACCAGCCAGAACAACCTTTCTCTCTCTGTCTCTCCATATCGTCATTACTTCTAATAGCCATAGATTTCGAGCCTTCCGCCACTTCCCACAGACGCTGAATTGCCGTCAAGATGGGTCTGGGAATTTTAGAAAGCCGCATGGAGCATGTGCCAGGTACGTCGACTTCCCAGCGCCCAAGTAGTTCGAGCCTCCGAGTATCCGTTGACACTGAGTGTATCGTAAGGGACGACCAGATACTTCGATGATCCCGAACGGCCTCAGATAGCCACATCCGAGTCTGCGGGCTTGAAATGCGATAGATCTGGTCCGGAGCCGATTATTCTGGTTCCTCAGCCCTCGGACGATCCCAACGACCCTTTGGTAGACTCTATCTCTGCCCATAATCCATACTAAATAGATACTAATAGACAACATAGAATTGGCCACTGTGGAAGCGCGACTTGATCCTCTTCATCCTCTCCCTCGTATCTATTTTCGCAACATGTCTTGGTCCAATCCTAGCCGCGAACACCTTAACCTTGTCATACTACTTCAAGTTGAACTTTACGAAGATTGCAGTCCTGACAGGTTACTATCTTTTGGGAGTCGGAATAGCCTGCATACTCTTTGTGCCGTCTGCGCGGATATGGGGAAAGAGACATCAGTTCATCCTTGGAACTGTGCTCTTGGTTGTCACAAGTGTGTGGGGAGGAGCATCAAAAGATTACGAAGTACTCGCCGCGGCCAGGTTCTTCCAGGGGGTAGCAACGGCTCCGTTCGAAACGCTTGTGAATGCATCGGTTGGTGATATGTATTTCGTGCATGTAGGCATTCTTTCAAAACCTCCTTGGTGTGACAGTAAAACTCAAGTTCGACTAGGAACGTGGCAAGCGCATGGCTTTGACAAATCTGGCAGTCTTTGGGGGTGCGTTCTTCACCCCTATATTGGTGGGCAAGATTACACACACGATCGGATGGCCATGGACATTCTACCTCGTAGCAATCTTCACAGGAGTTTGTCTACCCTTTGTAATATTCTTCGTGCCAGAAATGGCCTATCGCCGCGCGGCCTACCTAAATACCGACATGGCCTCTTCTGACGACCTGCATTTATTTCAAAAGCCCGGTGACAATGGTCACGAATTGACCACACATAATGTGTCCAGTTCCGATCCAGCGACAGGAGAGAGTGCCGCAATACCAAGTGAGGTTATCAGAGGCAGAACCCAACCTGGCGCGAACACTCCCTTGAGGACTTTCAAGCAAAATATACTTCCCTTCAGCGGGCGAAAGACAGACGAAAGTTTCTTCAAACTCTTCCTCCGCCCATTTCCCCTCTTTGCCCATCCGGCGGTGATGTGGGCTTGCCTCATTCAAGGGACCATGATCGGCTGGACAGTATTTATTGGCATTGTGCTCGCTGCCTTCTTCCTCGGTCCACCCCTCTTCTGGGACGAAGTTAAAACAGGCTATGCCTACACTGGAGCCTTTGTCGGGGCCATTTTTGGATTTCTCATCGCAGGTGCTTTGGCAGATTGGAGTGCGAAGTATCTGACCCGCAAAAACAAGGGAATCTACGAGCCTGAGTTTAGGATTTTACTGGTCATTCCACAGCTCGTCTTTGGATGTTGTGGCTTATATCTTTTTGCAATTACTGCACCACGACTGATTGACTTCCATTGGAGCATTCCTATTGTTGGCTTTGGCTTGGAAGTCTGCGGAATGGTTATCGGAGCAGTTTCGGCCAGCTTGTATATTGTCGATGCACATCGTAGGTTTTATCTGTTAGTCTTGCAAATATTCTACTAATTCACTTGCAGGTGAGATCGCTATTGAGGCCTTTACCTGTACTATTATCTTCAAGGTATTTTCAAACTCGGTTACTTCAATATTTATTTCTAATCTCAAACAGAACTTTCTATCTTTTGGCCTTACATGGAGCGCGTATGATTGGCTTGTCGCTGGAGGGCCGGAAAAGTCACTCATGTGGATCTCAAGTGTTCAAATTGTAGTGTGCCTGCTCGGTATACCAATGTGTAAGTTATTCCCGTTGCCAGTCCACCAAATCTTCAAAGCAGGACTGACGAGATGGCCCGTAGATATATTCGGTAAACGGAATAGGGCTTTCTTCCATCGACACGATATTTTCAAGCTCACTAAATTATCTTGATAGCGTTTGGTTTTTTTAAAAATTACTCATGAAATAATATCTCTCTTGCGTATTACTTTATCTCTTGTTCATTGATGATTTATGATTTCCCCTAGTCTAGATTCGAGGTGTGGTGGGTAAGAGTTAGCAAACAATACTCGTCGCTTCGGCCATCTCGTATTATCGTGCGATCTATGGAGCGCCCTCTAATACTAGATTGTCCACATCAAATAAACTCCAAACCGTGGTGGGCTGACACAAAGAGAGTTCGTTCCAGAAGCTTGGGTTTGGTTGAAGGGGGCCGAAAGGGTGGGAAATCTTAGGGAATCAAGCACAACATCGCTCGAACCCGTCAGTTCTGGCAGATGAATTGTGACAACGATACTTCTTTGTGTCCAAGAAACTCGAGCCACGTTAAAGCAGACCCTCTCGGAACTGGGGCAGGGACAAAGGACATAGTGCAATTAGGGTTTAAATTGATAACGAGGCGGAATGGCATCTTGAAAGTGCATCTCAGCATTTGTCGATTTTCACTCTTTTTTGATTTGTTCGGTGATACCGGTAGAAAGGAATGGTACTGCTGGAATGTGATTGTATTTGTATATCAGCCATTTCATGACTGTTCTTTGATGTTCTTTGTTCTGCTTCTTTGTTACAGTCCTGCAAGCGAGAATATTACCCATGGTTGGAATAGCGCCATCATTCCCACGGAGGTATCTCCCTCTCATAACCTTGTACTTTATTGCATTCCTCGTTCCACACTTTGCTTTCGATTTATTTATATCAACCCTAGACATCTCAAGAATTGATTCTTTCGGCCAAACAAACAAGATGGAAGCGAGCGTAACACCAGCACTACCACCACCTGTTTCCTCGCCTGTTGGGGACCGTTACATGACAAACGATTCTGCACTTCCTTTCAGGCCACGCAGAGAAGTAATAGGAAACCAAGTCGCGATCAACATCAAACCTCGAAGTTTATCACTATCCGAGAGACCCCAGCGGCCTTTGCCTCACCGCGAAAACCCAAGGAACGGTTCGACTTCTTTCAGGCCAACCTCACCAACCTCACCACGCCCACCTCTTCCTTCAATGAATGACTCTTCGAAGAAGATCTTGCAAATCATGGGCCATGATCCAAGTCTTGACAGAACGATCCCTATACATCGGCACGATGTAAAAGAGTGGAAGATCTCTCCTGCAAGTTCAGTATATAGTGTACACGAGAAAGAGGAGATTCGATACTCCTACATCAGTGGGGTAGACGATAACGACATCATCTTATCCCCACACCCTGGCAAAGAGCTATTAGAAATACCAGCTCGGTCCCCAGCACCTCCCGTCTCTCGGTGGTCCTTCTCTGACGACGAGAAAATGCCCATTGCCAACGTGGCAGAGAAACGCAAATCGTCAAAAACGAAGAGTGCGAAGTCCATGGAAGGTAAAAACCCAAATGAGCTGACTACTTTAAATGAGATGCTTTACGAGGAACTGCAGAGTGATGTGCAGTATCCGACGAGCAGTAAGTACAGGAGGGAGTTTGCAGACTTGCATGCCGCACTACCACTACCACCAATAACCTCTTCAACTGGTGGTGGTGTGAAAGGGAGGACGAAACCAAAACCGATTGTGATAGAGACGCCAAAGAAACCTTCTTACTTTGCGAATACAAGAGAGAGCTTCACTTGGGTAGTAAGCATATCCTAAATTTTGTTATTGTAATCAACAATTTGAGCAAGACAAGTACTTGCTAATTCTGAGCTACTTTAGCGGACGAGGCCACTCCATCTCTAATGAGACATAGGCATTACAACACACCAGTGACAGGAATCTTCTCTTTGCCGACGCCCAAACCTCAAATCACTTCTCCTGTAAGATTTAAATCCTTTGAAACTGGTAAGTCAACCTCCCGTCCCTCCAAATCACCCCCCCCTCGAGTCAGACTCACTCACAAATAAATGCAGAATCCTCGCCCATAAGTGAGCCACCTGAGAAATTCCACAAACGCCTCTCAAATTCGATGAAAAACTGGTCACCTCTCCGCTCACCCGCCAGGAACCGTTCTAAGAAAGCACCACCCATCAATACCTCTTTGCCTCTTTCACCAACCTCACACAGACCCAGGGCAGACACCCCGCAAAGTCATCATTCAGAACTTTCTCCCCTACAGAGACTTTGCAGAAGGGAAACGAACATTTTCTGTACGCCGTTACGAAGGCCAAGGCGAAAGCCCATATTATGTCGAAAGATGAGCGCAAAACGGAGAATTTGAAGAAACAGATTTCCGTTTTGGGAGTTGCGGATGCCTCGCCTGGTGAGTGGTGCTTTTTTCACTTGATTGCTGTAGATACACTAATTACGAGCTGCTGCTTTAGATGGCAGGGTATCAGAATGGGTCTGAAGAAGAGATTGAGTTTTGTGCTCCTTTCTAGCAACACGAGCTTACTGTTGCTGCTTTCCCTTGATTTTCAAATTCTGATTCTGTCGAGGTTCACGATGTATAGAAATAAGTATAGTGTTGAAGAAGGTACATGGTGTCTGTAATACACAGAATAGACGACTGCATACTTTTCAAATAGACTTATATACGGCCCGAAGGAGCTCATCCTCCAGATGTGCCAACTATAATAGAATAAATTCGTATATGACAGGAATGTGCTCACTTTTTTCAAACTTATCAGAGAAAGACAAGGCAACTAGGCATTTATCTCAACATCTGGCAATACGCTTTTCTCCAAAACTGTCCTTGACAGTTCCGCCCTTCCCTGTCCGCCTGTCTTCCGAATCCTCTCCCGCGCTTCTTCGTTCCCCCTTATCCACATAGCAATCCTCAATTTGTTGGCCTCGTCAAAATCTTCTATCCACCACTTCTCCCACTTCGGCAATGCCCTCCCTTTCTTATCACTTGTCGGCTCCCCAGCCAGCTTCCTGATTTCTTCGAAATAGCCCTCAAAATCAGGATACAGGACGGTAAAAGAGACGCCGTCGCCCCTTAGGGCAATCCTATCTTCTTCCCACTTGATTTGCTCAATAACAGGAGGGAGAATTATACGGCCTGCGAGAAAGCGAGCGGCGAGGACGGCCTGCCACTCGAATACCTTGAACCCAGCTGCTGTAGCGCCAATGAAGATGAGTGTTGGGTCGGACAGATTGAATACGTGTTGGTAGAGATTTGGAACCCGATTATTGCGGATTGTGGAAGCAATTTCCGGAATAAATGGTAGTGTCCAGCTATATCCTGTTGCGAAGATTATGTGATCTACGTTCTCGAGGGTCCGTCCGTTTGCAAAGTGTACTGTTCGTTCGCCAGTTTCGGTGTTGGAAACGACTTTGATAATCGGTGGCAGTTCTTCAATGTTTGGATGCCGAAAGGCATGGTCGGCGAAGCACTTGAGAAGAAGTTAGGCATTGTTGTTTAGCGCACGGGGGAACTCACTGGGTGGTAATTCCCTCTGGTCACGGAGATCAGAGGGGTCTCTGCAAAATCAGCTAGAGTCCATGAGATATCTGCCCCAGATATGTTGCCTCCAACTACGACTACCCGCTTGTCCTTATATTTCTCGGGGTTTCTCCAAGCTTTACTATGTTCTACAGTTCCTGGGAAATTGCTCTCCAACTCTGCAAGTCCAGGGGTTGAAGGTATAAATGGAACTGTGTAATGTCCAGAGGCTACTATGACCGAATCGAAGGATTCCGTCCACCACCTATCCTCTCTCCCATTTTCCAAGGGTTGTCTCAAGGTCACGACCCATTTGCCGGTAGTCAAATCCTTCTTTACCAATTCCACGGTTGTATTGTAGCTCACATATTCCTGATAACCATTCCGATTCAATAAACTCTGTATGTACCCCTGCACAACCTTCCAATGTCTGAATGGAGACTTAGGCCCGTGCCGCGAGATGGTGAGAAGTGAACGTTCTTCGGGAATTGGTTCTTGACTGAATCGCATAGCATTGGCAGAGACGTTTGTCTCCAGACAAGGATAAATGGATGTTGCATCAAAACGATACTGGATATTGTGCGGTTCCGTGGTAGGAAGCTTCGAGGGTATGGGAAGAGGATCGTCTGGAATTCTTGCAGCTATTTTATCAAAGTCTGGATATCTCTGGACGTTGTCCGCGGGTCCTCAACCCTGTTGAATCTGTTAATTGAGTTGGAGGAAAGAGCATGAAAAACTCACCAACATCCTCCAGCTTTTTCCCTCCTCTCAAAAACCCTGATAACTTCAAACTCCTGCTCTTGGGCCAATGCATCAACTGTGATAGCACCTGCTGGGCCAGCGCCTATTACTGCAACGGACTTGATGGGTGCCATTGTTGATTATCTAATAGATCTGCGAGGCCTACGTATAGTCTCAAGATATGCAAGCTGTTTGACTTTGATATTGTCCCACAAACCAAATTCCTGGGTCGGGTTGTTATATTGCAGGAACTAATCACACGCAAATGAGTGCTCCTTGAAAGTGTGTGCGTGCTCAGTTTGGCTTTATGTTGCAAGTCAAGGTGTACACTCCGGATAAATGGACGAGAGACAAGGATGGGATGCATTGGTCGATGCCTTGAATATTACGAGACTTTGACTAAAAGGGAGCAAGAGACAAAATTTGCCTTGGGCTTTTTGAGTTAGCAATCTCAGCCTCATCGAGATAGACGAGAGCTGAGAAACATCACTATTAGAAACACGTGCCCCAGGCTAATTAAGTACAAACCTTATAGTCTTGGCCCTTATTTGGTCCGTTGCAGAACAATCCCAGGATTAGCCAGAGGCGGCCAGTCAACATGTTCAAAAAGGTAATATGAGTGAGAATGTTTACTGGAACTAGAGGCAGATATTCCAAGTGTGGATGCACCTGCGGTCTCTTAAAGTATCAACTAGGAGGACATAAAATTTCTATTCCTTTCTAAAAGAACCTTGGAAAACAAAAGGCTTTCCGTTCTACGCATTCCAGATGACAATTCTTCCATCAACTCCACTGGCTGTATATTTGTCAGTGATAGTTCACGTTATAGCTGAATAAAACTTACTGCTAAACTTCGTCACAGCTCCGCCAGAGCTTTCAAAAACACGCACGGTGCTAATTGTATTTTGATGCACGGTTGTCAACTTCGTATCATCCTTAGTCTTTCCTTTCAAATCCATTTGTTTGAACATATTGAAAGCAGACTCTTCTCGCGCCGCTCCAAGTCCTGGCCGTCCCTTTGATTCAAGGGATCCAGTCAACTGCCAGCCACCTTCGTCACCCTTGAACCGATAGGCCTCGCAGTCATAGCCAGCAGCAATAATCTCGCTCTCGCCATTCCAGATGAGGCTCATGAATGGTAGGAGTTGAGTGCTAACACTGACAACGGCTCGAGGAGGTTGATCGGCCCCATTGGGATACACGACTGTGATGCTGCTGTCGTGGGCGGCAAAGGCCAGGGCGTCACCACTTGGAGAAAAGGAGACACCATGAATCCAACCGGCCGAGTTGTTAAGGAACTCGCCACAGACAGTGTTGAACGGCAGTCTTTCTCCCCACACGCCAGGCTCAGGTCGCGCATCAACACCCTTGATAAAGCTAGAGAATACCCTCGCATGGGCATCTGTTGATCCAGCAGCTAACAGCACCGAGTTTGGATGCCAGGCTACGGTTGTAATCGTGCTACGTATTGGCTTCTTGATATGCTTCGAAACCCACCAGTCATTCTCTTCCTCAAAATAGCACACAGCAATAACTCTGGCACCAGACCCAACCGCAAACTTAGTCTCGGACGGGGACCAACGAACGAAGGTTGCAGCACGATTGATTCGCAGAAGAACAAGAGTTGGTTTATAGCCGGTAGGAGAGGGTTCCCACACCAAGGCATTTCTGTCTACACTTTAGGTCAGCAATTTGGTGTGACGAGGGGTATGAGGGTGTCCAACCTTGGGAGCATGTTACAATCCGTCCGCTGTTTGGCGCAATGTCAACACTGGTGACCGTCTTATCATGGCCCTTCAATTCATCCTTGAGCTTGAAATCATTGCCTGCTCGTCCATAGAGCTCAACGCTGGTGTCTCGAGCGACAGCCAACGTCTGTCTGTCAGCAGAGAAGGAGTGGTCGGCAATGGGATGGTGGAAAAGATGGTGGACTTCTGGGCTCGCCATTTTGGAGGAATATTGTTAGATAGGAGGAGCTCTCTACTATCAATGTGAGATTGAGAAAGGTTAGAGAGGTGTCGGAGATGTTGGTGAATGGGAAGGTGACGACAGCTGTGAGTGAGGTCGCAAGATAGGTAAGTACGTGGGGCATTTCTTGGCGTTCGGCTTCAAAGTTCCCAAAATTGTTCTGGCTGGGAGATCGCCTTCTAATTTACAACGACGCGACAGCTTTTCCGCGATCAACAAGGCAAGCGCACTCCACCCTACTTGGTTCTCTGTACGCAAATATCCTACACGTAACCAGGACTCGAAATTGGCATTATGGCGGGCACACTGGCGAAAGGAGCCTCCTCCAAAACACCAGGCAAGATACCTACGTATGCGCCCAACCAAACGTAAGTCTAATTGCAGTTGCTATCATGTACCGATCCTCACTAACACCTTCAGACTATACCTCACAAACCTGCCAGACACGAAAATTCAAAAACCCGACTTGCGCATCTCCCTATACGCTCTGTTCTCCACCTACGGGCCTGTTCTCGATGTTGTAGCATTGAAGACAACAAAGATGCGTGGTCAGGCGCATATTGTTTTTAGAGACATCCAAACTGCAACTCAGGCTATGAGAGCACTTCAAGGCTTTGATTTCTTCGGCAGGGAAATTGTATGTCATTCCTTGTCAAAACCTGCATCCAAGCTCTGTGCTGATCAAGTGTATAGCAAATTCAATACGCAAAGTCCAAGTCAGATGCAATTTCGAAGTTGGATGGCACCTTTCGCATGCCTGCTGCTGCTGCTGCGGTTGTAACTGCTACTGAACTCCAACAAAGCATCTTCAATGGCCCCCAACGTCCCTCACAACATCCACAACCACTGGTGGAAGCCTGAAGCCCCCAACGAGTGGCGGTGATCACGCGATGGTGGATGCTAAGAGCCCGACTACAAGCGTTGCTGGTCAGAAGAGGAGGAGAGATGACGAGGATGAGCCAGAGGATAGCGATGAGGACGTTGCCATGGAAGAAGACAGCGATGACGACTGATCTTTTGACTTACCTTACTACACTCATGCGGAGTCGAGGAGTTGGGGCTGATATTTGGAAAAAGTCAGGCGTATCGCCAACGCATATTTGCACTTAGGTTTCACAAATTTGTAAGGAGTTATGAATTGAGAATGAAGAACTGTACCTAACTTTGTCGCAGGTTGTACGAACAATCTATACTGAAGGTGCCGGTAATCTGTGAGCCTTGATGAAATTGAGTAAAAGTCAGGAGCAAGTAAGCTGGAAGGCGCAACTATTCTGATCAGCCATCTTGCTGGGCCAGCTCGAGAGGGACCGACAATCCCACACAACCTCCAACCAGGCCTAGCCATACTAAAATATAATCCTTCATCGTGCAATCGAAACTCTCCAGTGCTTCTTTTGTTTGACATGGATGAATGAAAAAAGCAGGAACATCTGTCAAGGGGTGAGGCTACGCTTCATTAGCATTTTACTTCATTTGACAGGCAGCAAAACTCACAGCTGCTGAAATTCCTCCGACGATGCCGCTGTCTCTCATCCGACTTTTGTACGCAGGAGGTACAAGATACCGATAGACGGCTTCTATATCGAAGGCTGGCTCGCCCATAGGGAGATCTCGCAGAGTAAACCAAAGAGTTGGCACTTGGTATGTTGGATGGAGGTGGACCTCGTAAACAACATATGGCTGGAGAGAATAAAGACTGTAGCCTGGGGGTGCATTTGACCTCTCTACGGCATCCACTCGAAGTGCTTCCTATTCCTAAAGTCAACGCAATTCTTCGGTTATCCTTACACACTTACCTGGTCAGCGTCCTCGGCCATGCTCATCTCTACATCCTTTGCCGAAGTTAGATCTCCGCTCAACTTTGCAAAAGCAACAGATAAGTCATCGTCATCCTCGGGAAGTTGCAACAGCCGTAGGATTTCGAGGTAGGTAATTCCGGTAGTGAGAGTGCGTCGTGACCGAATCTTGAATATCTGCCTGGTGGGTCCAAGACTTGCTCTCACATATTTTTGATCGAAGAAGGCACAAGCAAGTTCAAATTCTTCATTATTCAGGAAGGGCCATTGGCGATATTCATCTCGGTGCGACATGTTATCGGTCGCTGGATTATTCTGGAGGCGTGGCGAGTCTGTAGATAGAAGCTCAGCAAAGTTTCCTATCATACACAAGTAGGCACCTACTGAGCGACACAAATTTGGTTGGGAATCCAACGAATAGAACTCTATGAATGGACAGTCATATGAAGTTGTATTATCGGGGATTTTTTGCTTCTTCTCACAGCCAGAGGAAGTAAGGAAAATAGACTAACCTTGACGAGAAAATGTCGGTAGAGCAAGAGGCACTTGAAATATATGAGGTGGAGCGGCAGGAACCGTGATCAGGACGTGCTCGCAATATAGCAACTCTTTATATTTCAAGTTGTCAGAGAAACTGGCAGATTCTTGTGCGTTTTTTCAGTCCTTTGTTCATATATGTCGTTGCTGGTCTAAAGAACTTACAGCTTAAAGCTCGGTATAAGCACTCTTTCTAGGCATCACTTCTTCATGCTTGACTGGGCTTGATCCCAAATTGTCTTACAAGGCAGAGAAAGAGCTTCTGCATCAGCATACTGTAACTCCTATCACCATAATATCTACCCATGCTCAAGACTTCCTTGTTCGCCCCACATGTTTGTAGAGAGATTTGACTGTCATAGGTTCTATTCCTGTGAGGGCGGCTGCCCAGCCTTCTGTTCGGCTTGCGTCCCGCAAGGCTGTCGGCTTCGGCTTGGCATATATCAAGGACAGCGTGGTGTCCCAGGTACTTAAATTTATCCTTAACGTAGGAACATACACTTTCAGCTTTTGTTTATCGTCAATTTCTAGGGCCTCTGGGAAGATGATCAGCCAAAATCTATGAACTCCCGGGACCCCTTCAATCGCCACCGCACTCGCGCGTTTGATATCTTGCGTGGCACAGCGATTAACACAGCAACTCAACTTACTCAAGTCATCGAAGCCGGTACCCAAGCGTACGATTCTGGCAGAAAAGTGGTTGAGGAGATGGCATTCTCTGGTTCAAATAACCCTCCCTCCTATGCGATTCCCCAACGAGAAACGGAGAACAGAGCGTGGGCATCATCAGGAGTCACGGCCCGGTCTGCAGCCGCACATTCAAATGGAGGTGTAATTGGGAACGTACAGGACCGAGTTGGAGGATTTTTTAAGGAAAGCAAAGGGGACCTACCAATGTATAAGGACAAGCCATACTCTTATGCAGCTTCGCGGAGGCAGCGGGTGTTGTGGAAGCAGAAGCGAACTTGGGGAATTGCTGGCATATTTGGGTTTCTGGTGCTTCTTTGGATGGGTTTCTTTGGAGATCATTCCGAACACCATGCCAAACTAAAGTCAAATTGGGGGTGGTTATCAAAGCCAGACAAGAGCGGTTCAAAGGTAGATTGGTTTGAAAGGAGGGAGAGAGTTAAGGAGGCATTTACGTTGAGTTGGGACGCATACGAACGCTATGCCTGGGGTATGTTGATGTGTCCTTTGCAAGCAAACGGTCAGTACTGAAAAATGCACAGGTTATGATGAATTCCATCCAGTCTCGAAGCAGGGACACCAAATGGTTCCCAATGGCTTGGGTTGGATTATTGTCGACGCGTTAGATACCATGATGCTCATGAACCTCACAACCAGATTGACACACGCGAGAGAATGGATCTCCAAATCCCTCACCTATGAGCAGGACCAGGAGGTCAATACTTTCGAGACTACCATCCGCATGCTTGGCGGTCTACTTTCTGCACACTACCTGTCAACCACATTTCCAGATATGGCTCCCTTGTTAGATGACGATGAGGGAAGCGCAGGCGAGGATCTATATATTGAAAAGGCCAAAGATCTTGCTGATAGACTTGTGTCTGCTTTCGATTCTCCTTCTGGAATTCCATATGCTAGTTTCAACCTCAAAACCAACCAAGGTGTCCCATCACATGATGATGGGGGTGCTTCGTCAACGGCCGAAGCAGCTACTCTGCAACTGGAGCTCAAGTATCTTTCAAAACTCACAGGGGAGGCATTCTACTGGAACAAGGCCGAGAGAGTCATTCAGATCATCGACGACAATGGCATGCAAGATGGGTTGCTTCCAATCTATATATATGCCGAAACTGGACATTTCAGGGGCACTAACATCCGACTCGGTAGTCGAGGCGATTCCTACTATGAATATCTGATTAAGCAATATCTTCAAACTTCAAAAGAAGAGCCAATCTATGAGGAACTATGGAACGAAGCCCTTGCTGGGGTTCGAAAACATCTCATCACATACTCATCACCATCAAATTTTACAGTTCTCGGCGAGCGACCCAACGGTCTAGATGGAGATCTTTTTGCAAAAATGGATCATTTGGTGTGTTTCATGCCTGGAACAATTGCCTTGGGTGCAACTGGAGGAATCAGCGAGAAGGAAGCCAAGAAACTCAAAACTTGGACTGCAAAGAAAGACGAAGAGATGAATTTAGCTCGAGAGTTGACCCACACTTGCTGGGCAATGTACAAAGCGATGGCAACTGGTCTTGCAGCAGAAATCACCCACTTCAACATCCACGATCCTCCATTGCCAGAGTCCGCACCCCACAAAGCCCCAACTGTACTTGATCCTAACGATGAGGAGTGGCAAAAGGATTTCAACATCAAACCCAATGATGTTCACAACCTACAAAGACCCGAAACGGTTGAAACCCTTTTCTACATGTGGAGAATCACAGGCGATGTGATGTACAGGGAATGGGGATGGGAAATGTTCAAATCCTTCATGAATTACACTGCCGTGGAGGAAGGTGGTGGGTTCACCAGCCTTTCCAATGCCAATATCATTCCACCAGTAACAAAGGATAATATGGAGAGCTTTTGGCTGGTAAGTTGCCCGATTTTCTTGAATTGTCGACTCGATACTAACAAACCTTTAGGCCGAGACTCTGAAGTACTTCTACCTTCTCTTCTCCCCCAATGATCTTTTACCACTCGACCAAGTGGTCATCAACACAGAAGCACACCCTTTCCCGCGCTTCCAGCTCGGACCATTGTTCTCGACAGGGTGGAAGAGGAAACCCAGAGGCGCCGATGGTAAGATCATTGAGCCAAAGGTTGAGCAAAAGACTGAGACCAAGAGGGTTGTGGTGGAGGAAGTGAAAAGTAAGGACGATCCTGTGAAGACAGGAACTCCACCGAAGAAATGAGATATGTATTCATAGGAAAGCATGTATATATTAGAAGATGTAGGGCATCACATAGCGTTCATCGGGTTTAGGCTTCATTTACATGCATCAGTTGGTGGTTACATCTGTACTTTGCAAGAGTTGAATTACTCTTGATAATTATGAAAGGCTTTAAGAATCGAAAGACACTCAGACGTTTAGCTTGCTAACCCCACTATATATCTTCCCTCATCATGTTTAGACAGAAAATTGATCGAAAATCTTGAGATATTTGGATAGAACAAGCACAAGTCAAGATCTTGGACAATGGTTCTGCAGAGCAACCATCCAATCATGCTGCCTTCCAAGATCTCAGTAATCAGCTTTGGGGGCGGCGGGAGGGATTTGGCTGGGCTGGGCCGGATCCTTGCGGTGGGTGGCATGGCAAGATAAGGCGCAGCCGCATTCGCATTTCCCCCTTCCCCATGAACGAGGCCTCAGACTCGCAGACTCCGTCCTCCTTACTCCTTTCCAAACTGCAAACCATTTGATCTCACTATCATGCCGAACGGCTAGACAGTATCGCCACGAGTTGAGAGGGCGTAGGGACAAAGCCGAAGGTCTTGCGCAACCCATATCATTATCACAACTCTTCCGTATACTTCAAGCCCCAATCTTCATCTCCCCCTGCTCTAGATACCTCGATACATACCTAAGCTGCACACGCGACTATTCCTTGCGACAGAATCTCTTTAGAAACAAAACACAAACGAATCCGCGAGGAACCAAGGCGCGTTGAGGGGCTGGCCTCGAACCATACGATCCACAAGCGGCGATGACCATGAATACGGACGTAGAGAAGGGAATTGGTTATGACAAGAAGCACGATGGCTCCTCGTTGTACCCTGCTTACAGTAGGGGAGAACCAAGTTATGAAGAGGCAACCATGATTCGACAGACTTACGGCAGGAGGGTGCTATACAGCTTCCAGCGGGACCACAATCTAAACGTCACCCCCAAGGGCATCGTTGGGTCGAATGGACGAGTCTTCAACCCTGAGAATGCTGCCATTGCAACTGCTGTATCTCCCCTCGCGCGAAAACTCAAAGGGAGACATTTACAGATGATTGCAATTGGTGGTTCGATTGGTAGGTAGGGAAATAACCACTGGCCGTGATCTTGCTAACGTATTGGAGGCACCGGACTTTTTGTCGCATCTGGGAAAGCTCTTGCAGCTGGAGGACCCGCATCTTTATTGATTTGCTTCTCCCTCATAGGAATCATGCTTTATTGTACCGTTCACGCGCTTGGTGAAATGGCAGTCTTGTTTCCTGTTGCGGGATCCTTTTCGGCTTATTCGACAAGGTTTATAGATCCGGCGTGGGGTTTTGCAATGGGATGGGTATGTAGTCCTCAAAATATGCATGTACTTTTAACTGATGATAGCAGAATTATGCAATGCAGTGGCTAGTTGTTCTCCCTCTCGAGGTTATAGCAGCATCGATCACGATCAATTATTGGGATCAGAATGGCAGATATAACAACGCCATATTTGTTACTGTCTTTCTTTTTCTGATCATCGCCATTAACTTATTCGGTGTGAAGGGTTATGGAGAGGCAGAGTTCTTCTTTTCACTGGTCAAAGTGATCGCAGTTATAGGGTACATGTGAGTTTATCATCCTCCTATTGATAGATAGCGCCTAACATGAATAGCATTCTTGGGGTAATTCTTAACTGTGGTGGATCCCCCGATGGTGGATACATTGGTGGCAAATACTGGAAAGATCCAGGCGCCTTCCACAATGGCTTCAAAGGTCTTTGCAGTGTTTTCGTTACCGCTGCCTTTGCATTCGCAGGCACGGAACTAGTAGGACTTGCTGCTGCCGAAACTGAGAATCCTCGAAAATCTCTTCCGACCGCGGTCAAGCAGGTCTTCTGGCGAATTACCCTTTTCTACATTGTCTCGCTCACCGTTGTTGGACTTTTGGTCCCCTACGACGATCCTAGACTACTCAATACTGGGAGCGCCAATGCTGCCGCTTCGCCATTCGTTATCTCTATTAAAAATGCCGGGATCGATGTTCTACCTTCCGTCATGAATGCCGTTATCCTCATCGCTGTCATTTCAGTTGGAAACTCCGCCATTTTTGGATCATCTCGAACTTTAGCCGCGTTAGCGGACCAGGGCCAAGCACCTAGGATTTTTGCTTATATTGACCGGAAAGGTCGTCCCTTGGTTGCTATCATATTCGCTTCGTCGTTGGGTTTCATTGCATATGCAGCAGATTCGGGGTCGGAGGGTGTCATTCTATCCTGGATGTTGGCTCTCTCCGGACTCTCATCTATCTTCACATGGGGATCTATCTGCTTCGCTCATATTCGCTTTCGACAGGCGTGGAAGGCCCAGGGCCATTCGCTTGATGAGTTGGCCTTTCAATCGCAGCCAGGAGTATTTGGATCTTGGATTGGTTTCGTTTTCAATTGTCTCGTGCTCGTCGCTCAATTCTGGACAGGATTCTGGCCTGTTGACTACGAGCATTTGACAATTCGGCAACAGGTGGAAAACCTGGCGCTCGACTATTTAGCAGCCCCCATCGTTTTGTTGTTCTTTTTATTCTACAAATTCTACCACAAGACGAGGTTCATGCGGACTTCGGATATGGATCTTCGAACTGGAATCCGAGAGTGGAATCTTCCTGCGTTGGTAGCAGAAGAGAGAGCTGAACGCGCGGCGTGGCCGAAGTGGAAGAGGTTTTACAAAGTCGTTTGCTAGACGACATTTTACTTTATTCGTCTTTTTTTGGTCTTGCGATTAGCGTGAATGGATTATGGCGGCCTGTATGGTATATGACTTTGGCGCAGGACGAGGAAGGCACTTTGGCCTTAAGCTGATGTCGCGATCACAATCTCTTTTATGTTTTATGAGTGTATGATATTTTTGGATGGTGGAGGAGGGGGTTAAACCGAGATACCAATAGCGTATACAGATTTTGTATATCGTAGTAAATTGCAATTTGTTTTCCTTACACTATTACCAAATGGATATTCCATTCCTGTCGCTTGGTTCTCCGTCGTCCTCAACGTTTTTTTACAATTACTGACAAGTGTTGAGTGTGCCGGCTATTCTTGGATGGCAAGAGATTTGATTCTCCAAAATCAAGGTTGAGGACACAAGTTTTCTGATCCCTTGCAAGCTTTGTTGTTATGATTACAGCAAAAGGGAATACTGATTAGCAAGAACGATGGGAAGTAGATGGTTCTAGATTTGACCTTTGTGTACTCTCAGGTACAGATGAAAACATGCGTCTATACTTCTCTACCAGTATCCTCCACATGTAAAAGTCTATTTCTTATGCGCAAGCGGAAATCTGTGTCCTGAAATTTATCATCCTTCCGCTGCCATTACTCAAAGGCAAACAGCCTCCTCTCCAAGGAAGCTTTCAAATCATCCGCGACTCCTTGTTCCAAAATACCTTCCTGCCAACTAATACACAAACACAAAGGACCACCAGCGATGCTTACACTGCTAAATCCAATCGCCGAACCAGTGACCATTCCGCACTGGCTGAAAGCGAGCTTCTTCAGCTGCACGACCCTTTTATTTTCAATGTCCACAGGCAATCTCACCAGCCCAACATTTGAGATCTCGTAAGTTAGCTTTCTCTGCTTGAAACTCTTCTTGAAAACCTCCTCGTAATCGGTAATTTTGGAGAGCTCCACCAATCCGGGTAGACCTCTGTTTGGGATGGCGGCCAGCTCGGTCGCAATGTCTGTTTGATACTGTCCAGCTATTTTATAGATGATCTCTTCTTCCTCCACTGAACCTTCGGTACTGGTGCGGATGGAAGATAGCAGTGTCTGTGTCCACTGGTGGGCAGCAGACGAAACGTGGTTTACAATATCATCGTTCGAGGTCTTGGTAAAGCGTCGAATGGAGATCGGCGTTAGGGCTCTGAATCCTTCGGCAGAAGGGACACTTTTGGAAAGCTGGATTGTGATGAGGGCGTGGAGAAGGCCCGTCATGGTAATGTTTCGCTGGCGACAGTATTGGAGAATGCGCGATACATTGGCTTGTGGGATTGTGATGATGGTGGCTAAAGAGCGGAAGTGATCAAGTGATGGAGAACCGGCGGTCCATGGATTGAAGGCTGGTTCTGCTGATTCTGCTTTTGCACTCTCGAGAGGAGGTGTCTGCTCTACTAGAGAAATCGGGAGAGCGTCTTCCACAAATACTGGCCGGCCAATCTTTTCGGGGATAACGTAAGGCCAGGAGGGTTGTGCTTCCTGTATGAGCGAGGAGCCATCTTGAAGGAATTGGATGAGCGTTTTGTGAAAGTTCACACAGCTCGTACCGTCTCCGACACCATGGTGATTGTAGTAAATTACATCAATCCTCGATGGCTCATCCTCATATTTGAGAACTTTGATCCTCCATGCAGGCTTCCGCTCCTGGTCGTCAAATCGGACTTCATGACCTCTCCCTATCTCATAGTGGAGTTCAGCATCGTCGCCATTTTGAGATTTTGAGATGTTCTTGATCTCAACGACATCCTCCCAGTTGATAGCCTGCAATTGAAGAAAGTGTGCATCAGTTGTGTCGGTTTTATCGATGATTCCGTAGCAAAGAATGGGATGCCGAGAAATTGTCTTCGCTACTGCATACTTCAGCAGTTGGATGGTTCCTCCTGAGAGGTTCTCTGGGATGTTGTAAAATCCAGTTGTGGCGCAACTGATATACGTTCCTTTGACGTGTCCAGCGGAGTAGAGCCTCCCAGAATACCTAGGATGGAAATAAAATGAGCAACTTTTCCTTCCCTGGTGGATTGGCAGGACTAATTGATATTTGAATAGCAATTGACATACCAGCAGGATAAGTTCGATCCATTCTGTAGAGTTTCTGGAAACTTTGTTTGTTCTTTCTAGAGCCTCCGAGGTACTTGAGGGTTGAAGTGTTGAAGCTGCTGATAACCTGGCCTTATTCAAGAGTGGAGGAGGTATTGTTACCAATTTTTGAGATTCGCGATTTCATCAGCATTTGTTAGGATAGCCGGAATTGCACATAGGGGATAGCACGGTATTTATATTTCATTCAGTGATGTGTGGATCTATTATAATTGTAACACAGTGTTCGCGCCCTTCCTAGTATTTGATCTCGGAGTAAAGTAGAGGCGTCGAGGAATTCCGAAGAATGGCGAGAATGGTTCGTAGATCGCCCTAATCAGGTAAGAAGGGCCACCTGGGCCAAGAGAGACCATGTATTTGCACATTCTTCGGTGCATGTTTGGCTATTTTAACGACATCGACGGAGTTCGGAGCTCACTGCCCATGCAACAATAATGAAATGCTGTCGTTCGTCTTATCTCGGAATACCTAGTATGTAGGGTAGGTAAGTCTCTACCATTTCATTATTCGAGTTTCAATAGAATTATATGACACTTCCCATCTCTTATGGCAAACACGTGATCTCCACTATACACGTAAGGCCCGAACACGCTTCTTCGGCTTGATTGGTGAAGCTTATCATCACTCGTTTCTGGAGATGTTTTAAACCTCCGACAAGCGGACGGAGGGTACGAAGCGCCCTGCGTTTGACCGCTCGTCCATTTGACATGCTCCATTCTTGGCCAAGAGAGAAATATATATATACATACCTTAAGGTATATATCTGTTGATTTAGCTGACATCAACTGCATCCTCCCAAGTTTCCTCCTTCACTATCTGCCTCGGCTATCTCCAAAAGAAGTAGTGTCTTGGGTTGTATGCGAATTGAGTCATGCTCAACAGTTTCATTTTCAATAGTCTTTAAAGTAAGTGTCATTCTCTCCTCTCAACGACACAGTCCGAGTACTTACATACAATACAGACAATTATCACAAAATTTCAAGTATTTCAAAGTACAAACTTCTTTCCAATCAGGAATCATGGGCGTCCAAGCAGTGGAAACCATCGACCATCTGACAGAAGTGGGAATCAAGCTGGCCGAAGCTGCCCTTCAGAGTGAACCCGCGCTGAATGATCTCGATGCCTCAAAATTGACCATCACAAGGACTGAGGCTCCTAGGAAGGTGCCCGAACCAGGATCTGAGGAGGTTTGGAATATGAAGACATGTACCGACCACAGTATGTTCCCATCTCTGAGCGCCCCCTAAAACTTCTTGCTTCGTATGGAAGATAACCATATCTCGTGCGACACAGTGCTCATGGTCACTTATACCAACGATGCTGGATGGCATGCACCGAGACTCCAACCTTATGGCCCATTGTCAATGTCACCGATTGCTTCATGTCTCCAGTATGCGCGTCTTCTACCCTCTTATCTACTATGATTTGGCCACTTTTTAACCCGACTTTCACTAGCTACGCAACCCAATGTTTTGAAGGAATGAAGCTCTACCGCGGTTTCGACGGTAAATTACGTCTATTCAGACCTGAATTGAATGCCGCGAGATTAGCTATGAGTTCAGCACGAGTGGCACTCCCATCTTTTGACCCAGCGGAATTCGTCAAGCTACTCAAAGCGTTCATGAAACTCGACGGTCCAAGTATGTTCTCTCATTGCTCCCCAAATCTCATATCTCCCAAAAGCGTTAGCTACTAACCAACCTATCAGGATGGCTGCCCAAATCTCACGCTGGAAGTTTCCTTTATGTACGTCCCGCAATCATTGGTAACGGCGAAGAGATCGGTGTCGCCGCACCCGCTGAGAGTCTCATGTTTATCATTGCAACACCATGGCCAGATCTCGGGAAAGTCCGACCAGGATCCGTCCCAAACCTCCCGGATTGAAACTTCTCGCTTCAAAGAACGATTGCAGAGCCTGGCCTGGCGGTTTCGGTTATGCAAAAGTAGGAGCAAATTACGGTCCTGCTTTCGTTGCGCACAGTATGTCCTCCCCCGCTCCCCTCCCCTCTCTCTCCACTTCCACCATCTTCTCAAATCACTACATAATAGCCAAATGAAAAAATTCCAATACTAACTAATATTGTGCCAAACAGCGGAGGGTAAAAAGCTCGGATACGATCAAATCCTCTGGCTCCTCGGCGCCGACCACCTCGTGACCGAAGCAGGAGGAAGTAATTTCTTCATCGTATGGAAGAGCAAATCCGGTGAACTCGAGCTCGTCACTGCTCCGCTAGATGACAAGATCATCCTCGAGGGTATCACACGCCGTAGCGTTCTCGAGCTCGCGCGCGAGCGATTCGTCGCTGGCTCGGAGTACCTCACGCCCGACACGAGTGCGCTGAAAGTCGTAGAGAGGAAGTTCAATATGGCGGAGGTCGTGGAAGCTTATAGAGAGGGACGGATTGTGGAGGCGTTTGTGTCTGGGACGGCGTTTTTCATTACCGCTGTTTCGGTTATTGGGTTTAGTGATGAGGATTTGAAGATTCCGATGAGTGCGGGCGGTGAGACGGGATATTTTGCGAAGGAGATAAGGAGTTGGTTGACGGATATTAAGTATGGGAATGTGCAGCATGAGTGGGGTGTTGTGGTTGACGAAGAATGAATGAATGAATGAATGACTGACTGGGCTTGATGAGAAGCTTCATACCGGCCTGGCCATTTCGGGATGTAGTTGGGAGTATTTTTATACATAGTTTACATGAGAGCATAACACGCAGTACACAGTTATGTGATTCACACAATATCACACAAGCTGTTCATAAGTCTTAAAAACCTGTCATCTTCTCATGTTGGGGTTGTTATTGATAGTAGCCGATTGTTCTTGGTGCTCGAAATTATCTTTTAGCCTCAGTTTGAGACGAATCTGCCCGAGGGAGAGAGAGTGTCTACAGTTGTCCTTCGAGTTTACTAACAAATCACAGTAGGAGGCTTCTAAAGTTCTATTCGTGTAACTAGCGAAGCTCGTTGAGACGCAAGACAGGATATTTGCAATGTATTTCCAATGCATGTATCTAAGTGCCTTCCTACTTATGATCCCCCTTCAACTCTTGAAAAGGAATCGTCTATCTATTATCATACATCATCTATCCAATCTATCTTGTGAAGCTACCAAGATGTCGAAATCCAAATCTTTCTTAGCCTAAACATCCATATCAAATTGCAAGCCTTGATCGTTGACTACCGCCTTCTCTACCTCATCAAAACTCTTCCAGCGTTCCGCCATAACATGTTGAAAGCTAAACTCTCCCTTGGAATTTTTGATGACTTCACCCTTTTCAGTAATGATAGCATCAATAAGCTCGTGAGGAGTGACGTCGAAGGAAGGATTCCAGACATTGATACGTTGATCCGCAATCGCCACTCTCGCTGTCTTGTTGACGTCAACATTACCATCCTTATCCACAATGGCTCCAGTGATTTGTGTGAGTTCCTTTTGTGGGCGATACTCAATTTTGATGTCTGCTCCACTCGAAGTGTCAAGATCAATCGAGGTCGTGGGGCAGCCACAACAAACTTGATGCCATGATGTTTAGCAAGGACAGCCAAGCCGTAAGTTCCAATTTTGTTTGCCGTGTCTCCGTTTCGAGCTACACGATCAGCACCGACAATGACGGCGAAGATGTTCTTCTCGTTCTTCTTCAGGTTGAAAAGTGCACCGGCCATGGAGTCGGTAATTAAAGTCGAGGGGATGTTCTCATACACAAGTTCAAAGGCGGTAAGGCGAGATCCTTGATTGTAAGGTCTGGTTTCAGTGCAAAAAGCGTGTTCGAGGTAATTCATTGCGTGAAGGCTACGGATTATGCCTAGTGCGGTGCCGTGGCCAGATGTTGCAAGTGAGCTAATGCTTCCGTCAGCTACTCTCTTTTGACTGTCGTGAACCGAGTCATGCTTACCCTGTATTGCAATGAGTCAATACGCTGAACTTTCTGTATGTCTGGTCAGGGGCTCCTTGGGTATGCGGTGGGCTGGTTGTGTAGTATCTTAACTCATCCTCCGGGTTTACCGAAATAGAGAGAGGACTTTGCAATCGACGTAGATACTCAGCACCATATCTTCCAATGGCCTTGTTTGTAGCATGATCATCCTCTAGAATCTTCTCTGCGACCAGAATGTATGCTTCTCGAATGTCGACACATGCTTGTACTTCGTCGGTGGTGGTTGAGCTTTTGGAAGCCTCTTGGGACTTGGTTTTGAGAAGTTTGATGGCGTTAGAGAGATCGACTGCAGTTGGTCGGCTTTCCATCAAATAGTCCAGACGTGAATAAATGAATTGGACGACTTCTCCCTTCGATTTCGCAGCTATGCACAGTAAGAATTGGCGGTTGATCCGGCTCGACTTCGAAAGATGTGTTTACTTACCATCCTTCTTATGGTTCAACTCCACCGCCAGAGCAAGGGCAGCGACAATGGCAATTGCAGGTGCACCTTTGAGCTTTAGCATCTGGACATTGCGGCACCGTGAACAAGAGACACACCTCTCACTCGCATGGCTTTGATGCAATCGAAAGCTTCCTCACAGGTGGAAACATCGTCGTAAACAAATTCGTGGGGAAGTCTCAACTGATCCAGCACCTCCAGCTTACCCCTCTCATACCTGATTGCTTGCAGGGCTCCGGTTGCCATTTTGATCGAGTATCTTGGAGCTGCGACAACAGAAAGACGCGGTAGGACGACAGGATGGTTATTGCCTCGGATTCTATGTGACAGTAGTTGCGCGTTTGGCTTTGTGGCAAAGGAAAGGAAAAGGTGCCTTGGGATGTTGGTTGGGAAAACGTGCTCGAAATATTTTGACTTCAATGGCGGCTTCTTGTGGCAGAATGAATTTACCCCTCCTGCCGCTTTCGGCATAACAGCCCCAAGGTAAGATTACCTCCAGGAGGTGGGAGGTAAACAGCAACGATATATCCTCAGTCTCAACAGGACGCATGAACGGTTTCAATTCCAAAGAGTATGCATAAGGTATTGCCCTAAGTGCAGCTTTTTATATACAGGACTTTGCGCCATGCATGCATGCAGTATTGTCCATTCGTCTTGAATAGGTAGAATTAAAGCACCTCGAACACATACTAATACCTGAAGTACAGCTATCCAGGGAATGTGGTGCATATCGCAACATCTAATCATCAACCACACGTGGATTGCGAGAAATTGAATCGTCCATTTGGCCCCAGCACACCTTCGCCAGGGTATAGGTATAGTCTCAGAGGCATCGTCAGAAGCCAGGAAAAAGAACGCCAGGCGCCGATAAACAGTGATGCACCGATTAAAAATGCCCCCCCCCCCTGGTATTAATCCATCCCGGTTTGTGTTGCTCTGCGTCGTTCGTGTACTGACACAAGTCGTGTTTGCTGGGAATCATTATCATTGATAGTGGCGACTATTTCGGTTGACTATCTCGCCAGCTTTCAAAAGTGCACTAACGGGATCTAAATTGTCATCACCAGATGACGCTGGCATATAATCATGTTGTCTTGTTTCAGACTGTAAAGTTGACGGCGACCCATGATGGCGGTAGCCATGCAAGGGTGCAATTGTAGAAGGGAAGTCCATGCCTGGATGGATGCCTATTCGTGTTTTGTTAGTAAAGAGGTTAAAATAGTATGACGCAAACCCGAGATGTTCATTGGAAAGAAGTTGTCTTCTATCATGATGAGGCTTTTAACCCCCAAAATAGTACAGGGGATGTGGATGGATTCAGGACTTACTGCTAGGAGACTTCAAGGGACCAGTAACATTTGTTTGTGGAGACAGGGAGGGAGGTCGAAGGGGCGGAAGCTGATTCTCGAAATTTCCCGTTTTCTTTTGAGAGAACAACGAGGGAAGTGTCATTGGACGCTCCAGGGGCGGCTCCATGGGAGTATGTGGCGAGAAGTATGTTGACCCAGTGCTGCTGATTGACTCGGAGGTCGTAAGAGGAGGCGGCGGCGGGAGAGGCGATTGCTGAACAGACCCAGTACGACTGTGAGGTTCTGCAAATACGGTTGCAGAATGACTGGATCGCTGGTGATTGACATTGGCTTGAGAGAATTGCTGCAGAGTCGCCGCACCATCATCACGGGAGCCATCTCTCCATGGAAGCGAGGGATGGTTGGAACCATAGATCGACTCCCGATGACCTGGCAGTATTTTGGACGATGTTGCGAATTGTCCACTCTCGGTGCCATGATGACTGCCAGCGCCTCCTACATTTGGATTTGACAACGGACCAGGCTGAGGAGATGTGAGCTGATCTTTACTTTGCCACTGACTATTACTTGATTCGGCACGGCTTGAACTAGGAGTGTCAGCACCACTGCTTATGGTCCCGGTGCTTGCATTGCTTGGATGTACATCCAGCTTTGGCCTTTTAGAAGGTTCCAAATCACCAACTATCATAATTCTTAGTGGGCAATTAGAGTGGAAGCATGATAAGGAATGACATACCAGGTTGCTGATTCGACTGTCGAGCTTTGAAATCTATCAGATATTGGGCATACGTTCTGTAGTTTTCCGTCTTCTTGTAATCTGCCATCTCACTAGCGTACTTCTCTTTAGCAGTAGCAGCATGCTTTTCGTAAGGGTCTTTGTCTTGGGGCAGAAGGTTTTGCCAGTTCTCGCCGACCAGCTTAGCGATTTCTGTAAACGACAAATTTCTCCCCTTCAAATCCTCTCGCATTTTGTTCGAAAAAATAACATAGGCGGAAGGTGGTCTCTCTGGAGCATTTTCGTCCGCCTTGGGATGTCGCCTGTATTTCCGCTTGGCCCCTTGACCCAAACCAATCGCAATGCCCTCCTTTGCCTCCTCTTTTGATCCTCCAACTTTCTGATCCTCTATCAACCGATCATCGTTCGGAAGGTGCCCTGGGGACCCTAGCGCTCTATCCGACGACAGTCCTCTCGAGTGTGCTATCTTTCGCTGGATCTTCCGACGATGTCCAAGCTTGACCTTAAGAGCATCGAAGTCGGATTCCGTAATGTCCAAGATGGTCTCCCAGGTATCGAATCCTTGCTCCACGAAGTCACTCAGGTAATGCGAGATCCCGAGCTCCGCAAAAACGTCTCCCAATTCAGTCATCAAGCAGTTTTTTCCTCAATCAAATCCGGGTGTTAATGGTATAGGTTCAAGACCCTCCTGCCACAGTGTCTTGTCTTTAAGACACCGACTTCCAATGAATACTATCTCGCTGGGCGGAGCGCGTATAACTTAGCCCTGTCAGAGAGTGCTCTGTCCTCCAAAGTTGCGTGGATAACGCTATTTGAGGTTCCATGAAAGGGCAGTATTCAAAAATGAAAAGGTTTCTGATGTCGGGCCTGGAGATTTGAACGAGTATTTTGGCTGAATGCCAGCCTAAGGTATAGCGGTCCAGAGCAAATTATTGTGGACTGAAACAATGACAACGGATATGGTGGAATCGATATGTCTTTCTCGAAGGGAGTGCTGGGTAGGACGCATTAGATAGTGTTATGGAAAACAAGAGATTCTTACACACGAGTTCCTCGATCGGAACTTGTTCGAAAAATGGTAAGGAGATGCGATCCGACAAATTGGCATGCTACTGAGATGGGCAAATCGAGAAATGGATGTTATATAGAATGGCAGAAACAGAACGGTGACGGACAGATAGATGTACTCCAGGTCAACCTAGACCTGGACTAGGAAAAGATAATCGTACCGAGATACCCCAGCACAGACAGCTCAAGGAGAAGAGATCTACTGCAAGGGGATCGAGATCGCAAGGAAGAGGCGAGTCGTGATTTGGAAGGGATTGGCGGCTGGCAGAGCGCAACGCGGGTGGGCTTTTCGAATGCCTCGCTCCAGATGTCTCCTCTATGCACGTACTCTCTCTGCCTGTCTCATTAACGGCCTAGAAATCTCTTCCTTTCGCTTTATCGGCCTGTCTCGCAGATGGGAACAGGAGTCGAGGAGGACGAGGTGGATGGATGGATGGATGGATGGCAAGGTCGAGGACGGTTCGAGGAGGAAGCAGTGGCGGACGTGTGACAGGCGAAAAGGGATGAAATGTGGATATGGAGAAAGATGGAAGAATGGGAGAATCAAAAGGCCCTTCGTGTACTGGACCGGAATGTATGTGCAAAGGACAAGAAGGGGAAAGGCAGTAAGAAAGAAACGGGCGGGCAGCGTGGATGGTGGATGGGATGCGATTCTTCCAGAACGACTGAAGGAAGGCGGTCGCGCGCGCACGGAGGAACGAGCACTACTCGAGTAGTCAAACAGTCCCAGGTCCGGGTACGGTACGGGTTAGCTAGGCTGGCTGGCTGGCTGGCTAGGTACCTAGCTGGGGAGGAGGAGGGACAGTTTGGTGCGACAGCCAGTCCCAAGTGGTCGCGGGATTGGAGTGCAGCCCCGATAGCCGCCAAGGGCTAGTCGCACGATCTTTTAGCTAATTTTCGATTGGCATTATTCTTAAATCCTCTTGTGATATGATAATAATAACAGGAATGAGGTCAACAACAATAATTGGCGACAAGAGCATCTTGATGACAGCTCGCGGATGAAGTATCCGGGAGGACATACGGCTACTTCAGCGACATGACGGACTGCACATAACAGTACAGAACAGAACGAGAGTAGTGAATTCTACTTCTTAAGTTGATCTTTGACTTGATTGACATGTTAGCATACATATTGTTATCTACATAGGTAGCGAGGGTAAGGACGGTATCAGTTGCATCTGTCTGCTTCCGAAACCCTATAACAGAGGCAGGTGGTGTAATAATGGACGGTATGTATTTCCTATATATATATATATATAAGTAGGTCCGCCCTAGGTATGTATATATGGTGTAAATGATGAATAACGAATCGATACCTGCCGGGAAGATCAAGAGTGCAGGAGAACAAGAGCAAGGTATCTCTGTCCGTGACTCGAGCTGGTGGTCAGACGCTAACATTCATTAATAACAGAGCCCATTATGATTTGTCTTGAAATGGCTAATGAATCGCGGCACTACAAGACGGCGACCCCGCTGGTCGTGCCAGGACGACCAGAATTTGCTCAATCTAGCATCCAGCTGCAAACGCCACGAGGCAGTACTAGTGTGTGGGTGAAGGATGAGTGACTGTGAATGGCATTGCGTTGAGGACATGGGAATCTTGATTTCGGGACCCAATCTTCGAAAATTTGTACGGAATACGGAAGGGAGAGCACTGCACCGCCGCCGTGGAAAGGAGGAGATCTTTGGCGAAATAATCAAGGGCTCATCATTCCATGATTTCAACTTGGTCATTGAACCTCAACAATAATCTGCTCGGGTCAGGTCAGCAGCGTCGTTGGGTAGCTATCCGGACAGATAGAGAAGTGGATTATTGTACGATCTGCCTCCCTCCAGGGACAACACTGTACAATACCCGTGAAATAATGCTTCCCAATAACAGCAATAATAATGGCAACAGTAAACAATACTCCGTAATACTGTGGATTATTTGAGGCATGGGGGGACCTTGTCTCGTCCTGGTTGACTTGTTCTCGAGATCTCAAATTTGCATTCTTTGGGTACTCTGGGACCAGAAGTGGTACGTTATTCATCCATCAGCCTTCATTAGCCTCGAATAATGCGAAAGACGATGGGGCATAGTAAAAAGCGATGGCCAGCGCGTTGCCTTTTCTCACTATGGGTCCTTCATGGGGTGTTTTTTTTTTTTGCTGGGTCACCGGTCGGCGTACTTCATAGGTGCTCCGCAACACTACGGTATTCGTAGACATGGTATTTCAAGGAAAATGCGTGTGGAGGTGGCATCTCCGATGTCAGCGCAGTAGTGCAGGAGGAGTCCGACAACTTACCTCCCTCGGGATGAACACATTTGGAATATCGTGCAAATTGTGATGCTAGTAGAGGTACCTATCTACCTCGGTGCCCATATAGTTCACGTCCTGTGCCGGAGTCTTTTCACATCTCCCATTACTGTATTTCATAAGGTGAATTCCCATTGATATTGCTTGCTTGCCTGCCTTAGCTTGCAAGCTAAACTTTCGGTGGTGGTGCGCCGAGGTCGCTTAAAGTGACGACGATTGTTGGCCCGCAGCAATTCGTTTTCCTCGGGAAGGTGAAGGGGAAGGGGGGCGCTGTCAACCTCCTACGTATTTCCAGCAACTAAGACGTACAGTACTGTACGAGTACAGTAGAGAGTAACTTCACAGAACTCTCGTCTTTGTCTCTTCCAAAAACCCCCACTCCGCGCTGCAACTAGTAGACACAGGTGTTCGGAAACGCAACCGAAGGAGTAGTACGCTATTCCCTCCCCCAGCAAATATGGCCTCTTCCTCCTCCTCCACGAACGATGCCGACCAGCAAATCTCATCTGAAGCAGACCTCGCCCAAGTAAGTCCAGTCCGCAGTCCAGTCCTCCTGGTGACGCGCCTTCTCCATCGCTCTCGTCACATTTCATCTCTTAGATATCATCATCCATGACGTTTGCATCTGTCCCCCGATGAGACTTTGATCGCATTTCAAATTCGATCTAATTGATTCAAAGAACCGAGGCTAATTGATCACACCCCGATAATCTAGGCCTTCCTGGAATTGTCAAAGTAGGTGCTGCTATCCTGCAACAATTCGCATGGCAGGAATAGCCATTCCCTACCTACATGTGCAAATTGTTACCACCACCACCACCACCATGCACACCGACCGCATGCATATTATTGTTGAGACGAATGATGATAATGCATACGGGACAAATCCAAATTTGAGAATAATTGGACCAAAGACCAAGTGATCTTGCATCCTCCAGAGTTTGGATTTCTTCCCCCAAATAATGCCTCGATATCTCCTCAGCCACACACGACTTGGGACACTTGAATCCAGCAATGTTCGCAGCTACTACTGCGCCTCTGATCTTCCCGCTTCTTCTTTCTCTTCTTCCTCTTCGTCTTCTTCGTCTTCTTCTCAATGCCTCCCTTCCACTACAGGTCCGCATTTGTTAACATAGTCCCCGCAATTACACAGAGGCGAGAAGACAGCCCAAGCCCTCGAGGCCAGTCTCACCAGTCTGGAGAAGAAACTTGACGATCTCCTTGCCAGTTTCGACGAATCGGAACGGCTGAGAGTCGAAGTCCCCAACGGCGGCGCAAGTACGAATACAGGGCCTGTAACGGCAGGTCAACAAGCTGAAGCGGAAGGTGAATCCGCGAAAGATAGTCCAAAGACAGAAGCAAGCGCAGAAGGAAAGACGGATTCTTGAGAAGTAGAAGTGGTAGATTAGAGAATGGCGGGCTTGCATCTATCCAATCTTTCAACCAAAACTGCTGTTCTTTTCCTTCCTTCCTTATCGGATGAAGCGAATTATTATGATGTCCAGAAAATAATAGCAATAATAATATGATGGATGGTGGTGATTGGACGGAATTCGCTTCCGTCCAATTGTATTGACTTCTTTCGAACGTTAAGGTACATGTACTGTACCTATTCGGTAGAGACACGGGCACGGGATAAGTACAACCACGACCAATCGAAAGTCCCGGGTGGGGCCGAGCACCTTTCCCGGATCGACGACACAATAATTCCTCCGCATCGAGCTTTCTAAATGCCATCGGTCTCCAGCATGGGAATTCAGCAAGCGTTGGTTGGGAGATGCGCCAACGCCAGCAAGCCTTCAGATGGAAACTAGGTCGCCGGGAAGGACTAGAAAGGGTCGTGAGAGCGGACATCGCTCCCGAGTGCAGATCGTGGGAATGTAGATTTCTGCACCTCCCATCTTGGCATCTTCGGTTTGTGCTACGAGCCTCAGCACGACTAGAGATATGAGTGGTCGAGGTGGTGTTTTTGGGCAAGATTTAATTGAGAGATCTCCGCACAGTTGCATCGGCTAGCACACCAAAACGGTCGAGAGAAACCCTTCCTATTCATGGACCTAACTTCCGAAAGCTGCACCAGGGAATCGCCAAGCTGTTATTTCTTTATCGTCGATTTCCTACATTCTTAGAAGTACCTAACGTCCTTGCGATCAACTTGATCGACTTCCCTTGCTGGCCTGGTATCAGATCCCGACAAGAAACATTCTCGACTGTGGGTTAATTTCATAATAAAATCGAGGGCCGGAAGCAAATTCCGATACTAATCGAAGAAAGAAGCCTTTGAGCACCTCCAGTAGTCCGAGATATCTAGTCCAGTCGAGGAGTAGGTAGGTAGTAGTCCAACCAACATACATCAACAGACATCGCCCCTTACCGAAACCCTACATTAATACCGGACGGTTCAATTATCACATGGGCTCTCAGAAAGTGCAAATTGCCCCTAACGTCCAAACCTTTGAAGGTAAGGAATGGCTCTTCTAGCCGCACCAATTAACAAAGTCAATACGCAGATATGCCGTGGCAAGATATCGCCTTCTTGGTTGCATCCATACTGTACTGTACCACACCGCTAGCTGTGGTTTAGCTCAGCAAATCCTAAATGATAATCAGGGATGAACTGCATGGGAATATCATTTGCCTCTCGGACTCATATTCCTACAAATCTACTTCGACAATAATGATTCAATTCTTTTTCGGGTCACAAAAGGAGGTCCGTTGAAATATCCCACATCAGTCAGGACAATATTCGGCAGGATAATGAGGATGGAAAAGTTGAAAAAAAATGGAACCCGTAGATGGATGGGCCACCATTATAACAAACAAACAAAGGAGGTTCTCGAGTGTGAATCTTTTCTATTTATCTTTTCTATTCATATGCAAGAGAGGTAAGTAATCCTACAGTACCTAACTTCCTCCAGAAGCCAAGTTCTATGCTAGGTGGAAGAAAAACGCCAAACAGCAAGTGATATCCCAACGCCATCGCTATGATTCAAACAAACAATTAATCTTTCGTTCTACTCCAACCCTTCGCCACTCAGAATGCTCTTCAAGATACCCGCACCAAGACCCTCAACAGCTTGCGCAATTTCCTTTTCGCTCACGCAGCTTCCAACTCTCTTCTCGTCACCAACACCAACACCAGATCCAAACTTCTTGTTTCGCTTATTTTCCGTGCTGCCCAGTGCAACGAATGAACCGCTCTTTCCATCAACTGCACAGATTAACGACAAGGTTTCGAGACTGCCGATGACATCTCTGAACTCAGTGCTCGTCAAAGGGTGAAGGATTGAGTCGCGTGTGCAGAGCATGCAATAAACTGCGTAAAGGGCCTTGATAGTAGGTGCTGCGGTTTTAGTCTTTGAAGGTGTAGCTCCAACATTTGCAGCCGCTGTTCTCTTTTTCTTTTCTAGAGCGACCAACGCGCATAAGGCTGCTTTCTGTTGGAGGTTCAAGGTCTTGAGTCTTTGACTGGTCCCATTACTCAGAGTTGAGGAGGTAATCTTGTTGACATGCATAATCAGGGCTCGTGGTGCCGTCTCAACTGTGAGCGTCGCTAGTGACACGGCCAGGCTCTTCGGGGAGCTCTGCTTGGGCGATGCCATGTTGGAGATCTCCTCCAATGCTCTCTTTGATGGACTATCTGGCGAAGCTTCCTCGATCAATGCTAGCTGGTGCTTTGCCTTCGTTTCGGCCTCGATGACATCTATCGCTCGTCGACAAATGTCAAATGCCTTTCTTAAATCCCCGGTCTGACTAGCCACCTTTCGCGAGCAGAGTTCGATTGCTCCTGGATGTAAAAATGGAACATAATCGGGTGTAGCACTGTCGGCTGGGATAAGTGACTTGAGTCGGGTTGTAATCACTGTCTTGATCTGGGCGGCTGTGTATGGGAGAAATGGAAGAAGCTGAGGCTTGAGATTGCGAGCCTTCAGTCTGGGGAGAAATCGATCTGTCAGATCCAGAGCATTCGCAATGCCGACCAAAATCAAATGGGAAGATTTTTGCAAAGACCACTCAAACAACTTGTATAGAATTTCCAGATCCAGCGTAAGGACGTGATCAATTTCGTCCAGAGTCACAACAAAGACAGTTTGGCTCTTCTTTCGTGGGACAAAATATTCTGCAGCGCCTTTGTTTCCTCTCCCTCCAGAACTTCGAGATCCTCGCACAGACTGTCGATTAGGTTGCCGTATAGATCCTTGGAAGTCTTGATACTCATACAATTGATGTATGCCCTCTTCAAGGTATTCGATTCTTCGAAGCTCGAGGTCACTTCATTGACCATTGCGCTCTTGCCAGTTCCGGGAGGTCCGCTTACGTAGATGCATCCGCCTGAGGTGTTGTCGATACGCTCTTGAACAAATGCCGTCAATTCGTCCCTCTCTTCCTCCCTTCCAATCAAGCGTCCTGGTTCATTGCTTCGAGCGAAAACCTGTCGCGCCTTGCTATAAACAGTGGAGATTAGACCACCTGGCGTCAAAGGAGTGCGCGGAGTTTGAGGAGTAAAGGGTTTGCCGGCGACAATGACGCGGTGTCTTGGTGTGAAGGGGATTTTCTTCGATAGCGCATCGACATGTCGAGGAGTTTGCGGAGTTTGAGGAGTTGGATTTTGGATTGGCTTCAGATTTTCATCTTCAACACGATTAGCACCGTTATTATCAAGCAATATGGGGCATGATATGTACCATTGACTGACGGTCTAAAGAGAGTCTTGGATTTGGAAGCCGAAAAGAGGCGACCCAATTTCGCGGGACTCTGGTTGTCCTCGACATCCTGCGCGCGGCTTCGAGTTTTTCGGGTGATGAATGGATTATTGTCTTCATCGTTGAAGATTTCAGTATCGGTACGAGCTTGACGTTTCACACGCGGCGAAAGTGCGGCTGTGAGTTCATGTGTTAGCTTTGTAGAGGAGGGCGGGCGGGCTTGGGAAAAGGGAGAGCTCCAAAGCAAAAGCAACATACCTTCGTCGGGGGAGCTTCGAGTTCTCTTTCCTAGAACCATGATGAAGAGGTTGCCCAGTGAATGGTTTGTGGGATTGGAGAAGGAAGAAAGGATGAGGGAGAAGGTGGTGATTGTTGTCGTGGGAAAGAAGAACGTTGGCGAGGGAAATTCGCAGTAAAATGAGATGCATCTCAGGAAGTCGCGGTTGAGATTTGATGCGTCGCGCTCTCTCACACCACGTCCCGACGCGTAAAGTGGCGCTTGGCATTATCACGTGGGGTCGACGCGAATTGGCGCGGTTTGACATTTTGCATCCTGAATTTTGGTGACTGGAGAAGGAGAAGCGACCACTCCCATTCTCTTCTATTCCTCGTCGATACCTATCAATGTTGTTTTATACACATTTGCTTTCCTCGCATCTGTTCGGTGTCCTTATTTATGCTTGACTGATCGGCTGATATCTACAATACATGGCATGTTCGACTTCGAGGCTCATGGGAGTATGTACGAAGTAGAGTGAGGACTGGAGGAGATAGACCCAGCATCGCATCTCTAGTAAGATGAGACAGAGACAACTTCATTGTACCCTCCTTTCCCTTTCCTTTTCTTTCCAACATCCATCTCCTTCCACATGCCCGCCTGCAACATTATTTCATCCATTCATTTACATGGATTGTACTGCCGTTCCATTTCATTTCATTTCCTTGCGTCGGCGCCAAAACATCTGTCCTTGCATCCACCTCGGCGCTTCGAGAAGGAGAACAAGCAGCAGTCCGAGTAGGACAGAGGTACAAGTGTGATACCTGTCTACACGCCGCTGCTCCCCTCATGCCTAAGTATCTCGCTCGTACCCCCTTGTTCTTCCACATCCAATTTGTGATCTCTAGCCGCCAGCTCTCCCATCTGGAGCCCCTGGCTGGCTCGTGCGGCACCTGCCCCGCCAATTGCAGTGCTGTCCCAGATCTGCCCAGTGCTTCCGTATTCCAGCCCAAGACTTCCCTCCCCCACCTGCCTGGCTGCTTGCTGCCGTCACCATCCTCCTCCTTGCTGTGATTGACTGCTTGATAGCTTGCGCGCCTTGTTGTGTTCTTCAAGTACCGGCATCTCATCTGCCAAAAAAAGGAGATAGAGAACATACTCTCTCCCTTCCTCCCTTTCTTCTTTGTTTTGTTTCAAAGCTGCTCACAACTCACTCACTCCCTGTCGATCTGCTCGCGGTCGCATTACTCTGACCTGCTTCCTCCATACCATCCCGCCCGCCCTATCCGCAGCCAACGATATTCTTTCTGTGCCTCGTGAAGGTAGGTAGCTGCTCACCCGTCATTCGCAAAAAATAAATTGTCCAAAAATAACATCTGGTGCTGCACGTAGATATCTCCCACCGTGAGCCATGTCTTCGCGACAAGGAAAGCCAGATGAGGAGTTGTTCCTGCAAAGGCCATCCTCAAATGGGGAAGATAGCCCAACCGTCGAGCCTCTGAGGATAAGCAAGCCGATGAGTCCAGGATTTCGAGCAGACTCGGGTTCGAGTCGATTCAACTACCCAGTCCCTCCATCGTCCAACTCTTTCCCACTGCCTCCTGGAGCCTCGAGCTCTGCAAGCCCCTTCCACCCCTACCATACCCCGAAGACAAAGACATTTTCAAATATCAAAAACCAGCTGAGCCTCGTGTCCACCGAGCTCCCTACCCAGAAGATCCTAGGCCAGCCGCAAGTAGAACAACTTCGGGCAGCTCTGCAAGAGAAGAGGGAAGACCGGTCCTAAGCAGGGTGGGGACGAATGATACTACCCCGAGATTCACTTCAAGTCCAGTGGACAAGAGAGGCCCTGGCTTAGCAGAAAGGAGGGGTACATTCCCAAAACCTCTTCCTGAGTCTCCCGCAGACGATAATGAGGGTTTATTTGCCAAACAGCCGAGGAGAGAGCCCAATCCTCCTGCTGGCGGGAGGCGAGCCTCACAATCCTCGACCGGTCCTCCCGCTGAGCTTCGCCCACAATATGTTCCTCCTCAAGAGACCCGGCAAAAGTTCAGCCCGCCTCCCATTCAACAATACAATCCACCTCCGGACCCGGTTGAACTCAACGGAACTACCGATACCACAAAACTCATTGCGCCCAGTGCAATCAATCGCTTTGCTTCAACGTCCACAACACGAGCGACTAGAGGATCTCCTCCCCCGCCCGAGACTCCAATTTTAGGGCCGGGTGATCAAGTTGGGGGTGGCATTGAAGCTCGATATGCGGCTGCAGGTATCTCTGGAACGGCCACGTTGAGCAGTCTGCAAGCTCAAAATGCGGCTGCTTCCCAGCGCGCGAACCAGTATGGGCACCCTCCTGGGCAACAGATGCCAATGTCCCCAGGTCTCATTCCGGTCCAGCAGACTGCCCCTCGCCCATGGACTCCTACAGAGTCTCCTGACCAGCACCCTCATGGCCCTCCTACCGTCTACCAAGGCCCCAACCAAGTTACAAACCCTCAGCAACCCGATCAATCTGGCAGGCCGGGTCCGGCGGCACACACCAATGCTCTGGAGCAAGACTTTCAACGCATGCAAATGTCTCCATCACCACCACCTGCCTACTCTAGCGTGACTCCCGCGGGTGCTGCAGCTGGACAAACCTATCCAAATGAGAAACGTCCGGGAGGACCTGGGGGAGGACCTGCTCCAATTGTTACAAACTCAAAACAGAGCATTCCAGCTCCAATGGCTTCTCCGGCCTTGCAACACCCCGGGCATCCTGCTTTTGCGAATGATCCGCGAGAAGAATCCGTCAGTATAGGACAACAAATTGCTCAACCACAGCCACAGCCACAACCACAACCAATTACAGACCATGAGTTCAACAACGGATCTCCATTTCAAGGTGCAGGGCCCAGCTCGCCTCCGCCACTCCCAGAAGGTTGGATTGCCCATCTGGACCAAAACTCAGGACAATACTACTACATTCATTTACCTACTCAAGCCACTCAATGGGAGTTCCCCAAAGGCCCAATGCCATTAAATCATGATCCTACTCCCCTTTCACCAACCATGTCTACATATGGAAATCCTCTGGCTTCACCTGGTCTCAGCACATTTGGCAAAACTCCACTAAATTCGCCAGGTTTTCCGTCTGCAAATTACGCTGAGAGTATCATGAGTATGACATCTCAAGCTCCCTCGGCTGCTGGATTTACAGGTCCTCCTCCAAGTGCTGGAATGAACATGTACAAAGTTGCACCCACCAATGGTGTCTATTTTGGCCCGTATTTGCGCTATGTCAATATGGATATGGAGAGAGGGCTGTGGCTTGGGACAATTATGCTTGTGACAGATGCGCCGCAGCCACCGACAATTCACATTCATCAGAGTACGGACTTGTCACCAAACCCACGACAACTAAAAGCCAATCCTATCTCCACTCACCAGCGATGGACCTTCTACAGATACGATATAGACCTTCAAATGTCAGAGGCAGGGAGTGAAAAATGGACTTATGCAATCACATCTCATCTCGGATGTACTCGCTACGAGTTCCTGGTGGCTGGTCGTTTCGAGACTAACTGGCGATTCATCGCACATTCTGGAAACGATTTTGCAATGAATACTACGGTGAACGAGCGATCGAGACTTGGCGGAATTGGATTCATGTGGAAAGACATTCTACAAAAGAATGTCGAATGTGGTGGTTTCCATGTTCAACTCGGTTTAGGTGATCAGATTTATGGAGACAGACTGTGGAAAGAGATACCACTTCTCAAGCAGTGGCTTGCAATGAGTGGCAAAGAGAACCGAAAGACGGCAGCTTGGACGGCGCGTCATGAAGAAGATGTCTCCCATTCGTATTTCCACTACTACACAAGTCACTTCGACCAGCCTTTCTTGAGAGAAGCATTCGCCCAGATCCCTCATGTTTTGCAAATTGATGATCACGACATGTAAGTTTCCGAAACTGCAACTGGTTGTGCCCACTAATACTTCACAGTTTTGACGGATTTGGGTCCTATCCCGATTACATGCAAAATTCTCAAATGTTCAAAAATATTGGGAGGGTGGGGATTGAAATGTATCTGCTCTTTCAACATCACACAACTCTGGAGATTCTTCGAAATGTCAACAACGATACGGACCTTTTCACAGTGACCGGAACAGGCTGGCACTTTGTAAAATATCTTGGTCCGGCAGTTGTTGTGGTTGGACCAGATTGTCGCTCGGAACGAACTCAACGTCAAGTTCTGGCAGGGCCAACCTACCAAGGTCTCTTCCCGAAGGTAGCAACACTACCCCAAGCGTCCAACATTGTATATGGATGATCTCAGTTCCGGTCGTCTATCCGCGTCTCGAGACAGTGGAAAGCATTGCTCACACAATGGCAACTGGTAAAAAGGCGGTCACTGGCACATACAATTTGCTCGGCCGAATGACCAGTTCTGTGGCTGGTGTTGTCGGTGGAAAGGAAGTCGTTGCATCTGGCTTCTCACAAGTGAAAAAGGCTGTTGGAAAGTCCGGATTGATGGGAGGAGTTCTAAACACATTCGGCGACATTGATATTGCCGATGAGCTACGAGACATGTGGACGCACGAATCGAAGGATCTAGAGAGGACATACTTGATCAGAACGCTGCAAGGTATTGCAAACCAAAAGGGTCTTCGGATGACATTCCTATCAGGAGGTTAGTTCCCCAATCACATTTTTTACCATTCAAGTTCTAACATGAATTCACAGATGTCAATTGCTGCGGTGCAGGTCTAGTCCACGACCCCTCCCACCCAAGTGACCACAAAACAATGTACCAAGTCATCTCCTCCGCTGTCGTAGCTGCACCTCCACCCACCATGGTCCTCAAAATGCTACACAACAACAAGCCCCTGTACGTTCCTCAAAACGGCCAGAAAACCACAAACCAGGTCTCAGACACCAAAGAAGACATGATGGAGATCTTCCAAACCGACACGAATGGTGGCGCGCGAGAGTTGAAAAAGTTAATGGGACGAAGGAATTATGTCGCGTTTGTAGCATATGATCCTGAGGTGGTAGCGGGTACGAGTTATGCCGCTAGCCAGCATAGTGGGAGTCAGGGTCTGGCGAAGTTGAGTTTGGCGGTAGATTTCATTGTGCAAGGTGATGGAGGATTCAGTCCTCCGACGAAGTATGGCCCGGTAATAATTCCCAGCCTAGAGTTTGGACGCTAGTGGGTTTGGAAGCCCTCATGTGAGCTTCGTTGGATTTTTGAAGAGAAATTCTCAATTTAGAGAATGGCGATCGATGACATTCAGTTGATGCATTTTTGGCAAGAGGAGTTGTGGAAAGCGATTGTTTTAAGCAGGTATTATACTGTTGTTTGGTTTAAATTTTCCTAGCGCCTTTCTAAAGATATTCGTTTTTGGAAAGCAGAAGACAAGGGAAGAAAGAGATATGATGATAACCATGTTACCAAGACGATTCGTCTATTCTCCCTTCGATGCAGAAAAATACCTCCAATTGTTCATGATTCACTTGTTCCCGCTTCCTCCAAAACAGCAACGTCTGACTAACGATGATTCAGCTGCACTGCTGTCCTGTCCGTAGTCATCAGAGGTTGAAGAGCTTCTTGATTTGTGCTGCCGTATCATCCGGACCATCGACAGCGTGTCCAATTGTCCTTGGGTCCGAGTAAATCTCGTAATCGTTACCGCCCTTATGAGTCTTGTCGCCGAAGAAGTGGATGGTGGTGTACTCGATTCCGCCCGGGTTCTTAGCATCTTTCTCGAGATGTTGAAGACAGTATGTCTTATCCCAGCCAGTAGGGAAGACATCGAAAGAGAGTTGACCACCGATAGAGTATCTATAACACCCATAATTTAGCTTCATTCAAATTCAATGAAGAATGAAGATTAAAAAATGTAGAAATGGAAATGAAAATGAACTCACGTCAAGCCAAAATCTGGGAACTTCTCCCTCAGCGCCTCAATAAACTTCTCCCTGATCTTATGCTCATTATCATACTCCAAAAACGCCAATCTCTCGACCAAACTGGCATTTCTCCCAATAGGACTAATATTAACCATGCCATTCCTAAACTCCACAAACGTGCCTCTCTTGACGGGAATCTCGAGATCGGCCACGTAGTGCAGCACGAATCTGACGAACTCCTGGTACTTCTTCTCGCCCAGCCAGCCGATGAATGTCTGCGACGAGATGGGTACGCCGAGCTTGAAGGCTGTGAGCCCGTTCTCCGAGAAGGAGAAGTCGAAGAGCGAGGTGACGGGGATAACGGTGCTGCCGAGTTGTTCTTGTTGTTTGGCCAGGTCCGAACCGCCTACGTAGCCGATGGCCACGTTTTGGCGGAGCTTGGCGAGGAGTGCGAGCATTTCGTCTGAGGCATGCTGTGAGTTTCGAAAAGTTAATGTTAGAAAGTTGGTTTTTTCTCTTGGTAGAAGAGAGGGGGGAAGCAACGTACGCGACGGGCGGGGGTAAGGGTTTCGTCAACATCGAAGAGACAGATTGTATTTTTGATTGGGCGGTCGGCGAGAGCTGGGAAAGAGGGAATTGTTTCTTCTGCCATCTTGACGATTGGGACAGGGTATTGATATATGTTGGAGTTGGAGTTATTTGGAGTTGTTTGTTTTGGTTAGGGAGGGCGTTCGCTTCGGCGGTGACAGGAACAGAGCAGGAACAGGACAAGGACAGATGAGGGAGATGTTGGCGCTAGTAGCGGGGTATGCCACCACGTTCCTACCCCGCTATTTCGCCAAATTTTATATTGATTTCAGGAACAACAAAAAATAAAAATAAAAACATTAGAAATAGAGGGAGATAATCTATATCTATCTATATATATGCATATCACCTGAACTTAAGCATACACGAGAAGTATTTACAACGTCACCTCAATAACATGACAGACAGCGTAGGCATAATTCATTTTGTCACTTTCATTCGTCCTAAGTAGGTTCGCAATCTTTTTGTGCGCCTTAAAGTACAGTTGTTCGTAGACTCATGGACAGGTCTCTGTTTGCATTTGGAATTCCCGAAACAATAAATGCAAATCTTTTCGTCCCTGGGTCGCAGGACTACGCCCCTCACTCATTCCCCCCATATTACTTTCCACCTCCAGCAGTATCTACGAGCTTCGGGTATTGCGCTTGTTGACTTCTCCTTGGCCTTCTCGGTTCCAGTTGCCACGGCCGCGGAGGCCTTGGCCTTGGCATCAGATGCAGCCTCCTTGGTCTTCTCAGCGGCCTTCTTAACTGGTGCAGGTGCGGATGAACCAGACAAGCTGATGACGCTGACGATTAAGAGAATGAGAGTGACAAATGCACCAGCAAGACCAGCGGCAGCTTCAGGAACAAACTTGATAGCTTGAACGGGATCGTTCTGCGCAATGGTGAAGAAAAGGTCAAGCTTCTCCTTCACGTAGTGAACTGGGTCATCCAAGAAGACGAGATCACTTGGGGAGCGAATTGGCTTCTCCTCATCCTCCTTTGGCTTAGACTCAAGCTCGAGAAGTTGCTCGATTGGGTGCTTCTCGAAGAATGTGGCTTGGGCAAACTTGTCGGCATCCTCGACGGAGTGACCAATGTAGATGTTGTCGAAGAGAATATCGTTTTGCATGGTCCAGATCTCGAAACCGATAGCACCCATTGGCTCAAGGTTGGCTGGGGTCTTATCCTCGAAGTAAGCTGGGTTCTTGATCTTCTTTGGCTCCCAGATACCCTTGTAGGCTGGGTTGTCAATGTATGGTGCGGTCCACTTGCCCTTGTAGGCTGGGTTGCTGATGGATGGCTAGAAGCTAGTCAGTAAACTCACGGAGCACCTCATCACAATTACTAACCTTCTCCCATGGTCCACATCCAGAGACTTCGTCACACTTGGGGTTTGGCACAGTTGGGGCAACCCAGTCTCCATCTTCCTCATCCTCCCAACTAAAAAATGATTAGCTTTGGCCGACTTCAAATGCACAGGTCAACACTTACTCTTCTGGCTTGACGGCCTCTGGGTCTGGGATGCTCTGGGGTTCGCTCTCGAGCCAGTCCTCTGGGATGGTGGCAGACTCATCGACGATCTCATATGGTGCATCCTCATCCCAATCCTCTGGCTTGGTGGCTGCTGGATCTGGGATTCTGGACTCATCAACCCAGGTGTCTGGCTTGGTATCCTTAGGGTCATCAATCTCCTTATCTGGGTTGAAGGATGGAGTGAAATCTTCAAGAAGGTTGGCCTCCTTGACTTGCTCTCCGTTCAACTTAATGATAGCGGTGTTGTTTGGGTGGATAATCAAGGTGTAGAGTTCGGTTGTCTTGACAATTCGGGCTGCTGGGGCAGCGTTCAAGTGCTTCTCCTCATACTCTCCAGTCTTTGGGTTCTTGTGGTTAACGATCAGGTGGACCTTGTTGGTGGAGCCACACTTGTCGGGACCGAACATTATAACGTAAGGAGATGCGTTGGAGAACTCCTCCTGGTGAAGGGCCTTGTTATCACGGAGAAGCTTCAAGTAAGCACCACCACACTCTAGAGAGTCTGCTCGAAGTGTTAGAAAGCGCGCGTAGGGATTAGAAGATTGCAAGATGCTTACTTTGGAGCTTGACCTCATACTGAACAACGAGGGTCTTGCCCTTGTTCTCAATCTTCTTTGGGAATTTGGCAGAAATGGCGTGGTGAGCGGCTGCGTTCTTAATAACCAAGCCCTTGTCGCCCTCCATACCCTTGAAGACAGTAGGCTCCTCAACAGCCCATTCTCCAACATATGCCCATTCCTCATCCTTGTCCGAACCCTTGGTGTCCTTCTTGGCGTGAGATGGCTTCCATCGCGATTCCCAGTCATCTGTGAATTGCTCAATGAAGTCGGCCTTGATTTTAGTAGGCTAAGAGAATGTGTTAGTCTATCGATTGGAGAAAGATTGGAGGAGCAAATTGATCCCTGGTGAAGCTTACGGTGAAAGTTGGGAGCTCTGGAGCAGTTGTTGCCGACGAAGCAGCAGACGCTACGGAAGAGCTGGCCTCGCTGGCAACAGATTCAGCATCAGCATAGGCAGATCCTGACAGGAGGACTGCCGCCGACAGGACGGAAGATGTGAAGCGCATGATGGCAAGCTTGATCAAAGACGAGGGGGAAGATGGGTAGACGGTCGACTATATTCCAAGCAGACTTAAGGCGGATGGTGGCAGGAGGAAGACTTTTGCTTCCAGAGCGCGCAGGTCGGATTGATAAAAGTAGAAAGCAAATCCAGGTCAGAATGTCCGTGGCTGGGTGGGAGTTGCCGTGAATAAGTAGTAGAAGATCTGAGAAGGTTGGGAGGGACGTTTGAAAGGTGGCCTCTTGACCTTCAGGGAACAAGCTGTGGCTAGCCGAAGAGCTCGATAGCGGTATGTTTCGTGCTTGGCGCGAACATAAGCCCTGAGCAGTGGCCAAGGGTGAGGAGGAGAAAGGAAGGTGATTGATCAATCCGCCTAGAAGATACATGGGCATGGGTATGGGATACATTCTTCCATTCTTGCATGGAAAGCTCGAGAAGGTAGGTAGGTACAGTTAGTAGAAGAACGAAGCTCAAAACATACCTACCACCTTTCAAGCGAACTGCATCTGGCTATTATCACGGCAACCATCACATCCAAATAAGCATTGCATTTCATTTAAATTCTTCATTAAATCTTCATTAATGGACAATGATAAATCTACGACGAGCAATAGATAATAACGCTTCGTTGGCTATCTCCCTCGAGTGCCCGCCCCATTCAACCGAGGATGTCCAATCTGCCAACGGGGACTTTTGATTAGTCTACCTACTGTAGTCTGGGGGACAAATCAGCCTTTTATGAAAGGTGAAAGTAAAAGTAAAAGGATCTACTGATACTCCGTATTATATCCTTCACTTCCTACTTTTGTAACTCGCGGTTCACGTTCAATGTCGCATTAGTCCCATTGGTTGCCGACTGATTTCCCCTTCATCCTCCTCAATGTTGTCATTTTGCCTGCCCCGCCAAATTTTTATTTTCCCCACGCCCGCCTTGGACGTGCAAAACCACCTGCTTCACCAACCCCCTTCGCAGGGACGCTTCTCGAAACAATAATAGTTTCTCCTCCACTGAACCACAGAACCTTTTGAATCCAGTGGCTTGACCTCCTTGCAATCCCTCAAACCATGGCGACCGAGAACTCCCAAGCGGCGCCAATTGGCAACAACAATAATGACCACCTCATCCGGTCCGAGGATAGCCAACATCCCGCCAACATGATTCCAAGTCTGTGCAAAGTCTTCTGGAATCTTGGATGGGTAACCGGCACAGGTGGAGGAACAAGCATTCGTGAAGAGTGAGTTACAAGTATCGTACTATTTGGAGTCAACCACTTATACTTCAACTAGTGATCTCGTCTATCTCGCGCCATCTGGCGTCCAGAAGGAACTCATGAAACCAGAAGATATCTACGTCTTAGCCATCTCCGAACAAACCGATCCAAAGAAACGAGTCTACCTCCGCTCTCCTCCCTCTCTCAAACCATCGCAATGTACACCTCTGTTCATGGCCGCCTTCACAAAACGAAATGCCGGTTGTTGCATACACACACACTCCCAGTGGGCTGTCCTCATCACCCTCCTCCTCGAACAGCAGCCCGCAAACACCACCATCTTCGAGATCAATAATATCGAGCAGATCAAGGGCTTTGGAAAGGGCTATCAAAAGCAGGGAAACTTGGGGTACCATGATACCTTGAGGATCCCTGTTATTGAGAATACTCCCTTTGAAGAAGATTTGACGGACAGTTTGGAGGAGGCCATGGAAAAATATCCTGATACGTATGCTGTTCTTGTGAGGCGGCATGGTATTTACGTTTGGGGTAAAAATGTGCACCAGGCGAAGACGCAAGCAGAGAGGTATGTTTTAAGTCTTTGCACGTTGGGACAACGCGCTAACAAATTCCAGTCTGGACTATCTATTCCAACTGGCAGTTGAGATGAAGAAGCTGGGTCTCTCTTGGCTGAGTGATATTGCTTGAGTGTCAATCATGATCCTTGAAAGCGCTACAACTCAAAGTCGTTGGATCCTCAGATCCACCTACGCCTTACCTGCTCCATACTGACAGAGTCGGTATCTCAAGAGTATAAGTGGTTTCCCGCATCATTGTGATCGATGAATATTATTGCCTATGACACGAATCCGGCATCAGGAGACTCGGTTCGGGCTTTAGAAACCCAAGCGGTAATCTATGAATATTCACATCTTTGCTGTAGCCACAAGGGTGTTCATTGATGCATGAGATGCGGGCTTGTCTCCCTAAAGATGCACCCAGTTAGTAATTCTACCATATGTCTACAATATACTGTTCAGTCAAGTGGACTGGCAGCCAAAGGTAAAGACGACTTGAAGATTATGAGGCCAGTGATTCACAAGAACAGTCTCTCAACTCCTCAGACTTTGAGTATGTTGGAAAATGGGGGATTCTTATTTATCATTTCCACCTTTAATTTTACGAATTGATCTAAGTTATTATCTGTTTCAACGCACTGCAAATATTGTTACCTCTTCATTCTAAACAGAGTTACACATAAATATGTAGGTAGAAGAGCAGTGTAAAATAGGATGTGGTATCATCTATCAGTCTTAGCTATCATCTATGTGTTCCGCTTCAAGTTCTATGTACTATTATCTGAGAATTTGGATTTACATTGATGTTTGTTTTTGCCAGTATCCATTCCTTCCACATCTCGCCCTCTAGTCCTTCCAACCTCTCCTCTTCCCAATAAACTTAACCACATACACCAACCCCAGCAAAACGGGGACTTCAATTAACGGCCCCACCGTCGCCGCAAGAGCCTGATCACTATCCGCCCAAAGGTCGCAACAGCCACCGCAATCGCCAACTCAAAATTATTGCTCGCCGCCGTAAAACTCTGCGTAGCACTCAACCGATACCCGAACCCAGCTTCTGGCAAATCAGCAACGTTGCAAAGAAGATGATTGCAAAATAGACAATCAGAGGAGCAGCTACTCGAACCACCGAGACGATTTGATGAACGACTTGTCGACCTTGAGAAGCGAAGAGCACGAGAATGGTAAAGAGCAAGCCAATAAGCGACCAAGGCGCCACAAACTTGATGAAGACTTCCTCATACCACTTCGCACCCGCCAATTTCCTCAATGAAAACCTCGTCACAACCGCAGCACCAAGCGGAATTCCCAAAAATACCGCAACGCTCTTCGCCACGACAGAATAAGAAACCGATTGCGTCCCTTCGGATCCGCTTATGACTTTGATGAAAAGTAAGGCGAGGGGGGCGAAAAGAACGATTTGGAGAATGGAGTTTATGGCCACAAGAATGGCGCAGTATTCGTTGTCGCCGTGGGCGAGGTTGGTCCAGATTAGAACCATGGCTATGCAACGTGCCAGACCGACGAGAATGAGGCCGTTGCGGAGACCCTCTTCATCGAGGAGAAAGGACCATGCCAGCGCGAGCTTTTGTTTGTTTGTGGCGTTAGTAACATTAAAGATCAATCAGTAAAATCAAGAGAATGGGAGGTAATTAAATAAGAATTTTATACCATAAGTAGAGGCGCAACTATCCAGTTTACTACTATGCTAAAGGCAATCTGAATCCATATTTCTCGCGTGTTGAAGACGCGATGGAGAGTCTCGAACTTAATCTTGCAGAGAATGGGATACATCATAACCAGAAGACCGACAGCTAGAGGACTATTAGCCGCTTTTGCACGAGATACGGCCTCAAAACGAGGGAGGCTCACTCACCAATTGGTATTGAGACGCCTACAAATTCTCCCCTTTGCAGAGCAGGTCCAGTACTTGGCACGAAATTCCCAAGTAAAATCCCAATCAGCATGGCGAGAAAGATCCAGAGTGCAAGGAAGCGATCAAGCCAACCTAGACCTTTGAGTATCGATTCATTGGTGTCATTTATGGGTGGCTCTCCATTGTTGTTCTGCTCTGTTGCTCGTTGTTGTTTTTCTACATCGCGTACTTGCGAAGGCTCTCGAGGACTTGAAGCATTCATTGGGTATGGTTTGGCGATGTTGGTGAACGGAAGGGATTTGGCCATGTTTATAATGAGAATGAAGAATGAAATGTATTTGAAGTAAAAACACTCTATTGTAAATGTGGACTTGTGAGGAGAGAGAGTAGAGAAATTATAGCTGCGTTTGAGGCGAGCTTCGCTTAAAGGCATAAGTTCAACAGCCAATCATCTTCTGCGAGTGACATGCCGCGCCAAGATTTCCCAAATGCATTGAAGGAGAAGGGTGATATGGGGGCGACAGTGCAATTGATGATGACAATGGAATTAGAAAGGCTTCGTATCTGGCAAAAGTGACTGAGAATACGGGGTTAGGGATGGAGTATTTTTCATACATTACACAATCTAAACTCGAGAATATCGCTTTGAACGACCAAAGCCCATCCTATTTGATAATATTCCAAATGCTACGGCCTTCTGAGAAAACCCCTAGTATTGTGGCTTGCCTGCTTCCAAACTCCAACGCTAAAACATCAAAATATATATACAAGTAGTCATTCATCATCACTCTCAGAATCCTCAACAATTTTCCGCTTCTCTCTTCTGGCTTTCAGAGGCTTTATTTCATCCTCCTCCTCCCCTAGTTCCCGGCGAATGTCCTCCTCTTCTTCATCGAATTCCAATTGTAAAACTTGCTGCGATACGGTGGATTTGGTAGTCCCGATCAATGTATTTACGTCAGGCATTTCGTCCTCCGAAGAATCATCTATTTCGAAGGGTTGTTTCTTCTGGTGCCTCGAGACTTTTCGCACCGGACTCGAATTTACAGGCGTTGTGAACGTCCCAGCCAGTGAGGATGTAGCGCCATTTGATCGAGGGTCGGTAGCAAGAAATTCTCGCAGACTCCCAACATCTGATTCATCCTCGGACCGTAGTTCACTGTTGAGAAGATCGTCTCCAACGCCCTCGCTATCAGCTATGGGACTTGAGGGATTTTCGTTTTCAAAATCCCTGGACCTGGATCTGTCTCTGGACTTGTTTTGTTTGAATTTCGGTTTTGGAAGTTCGGGTTCACTTTCATCAGCAGAATCTAGTGCTAGATTACGATCTAGGCTTCTCCTCTTAGATTGTACCACTGACACTTTTGCTGATGGCTGGGAGACTTCAGTTTCTGTGTCGGCAAGAGCTGATATTTCCTGGAGTAATTGAGACATCTCCTCGTCATCAAAAGGTGGACTATAGTTAATTGGTTGAGCCTTAGAAATCTTGTTGAAAAGACCAACACATCGTCTGGTATACTGGCCATGCTGAACATTGATAGTTGGGCCAAGCGATCGTTGATCGGCGGGAAATTTTGACAGATCTGGAAATTCAACTTCATGCATCTCAGATCCAGACACATGAAGATATCGTCGTTGCAGGTCTTGCAGCTCGCTGGAACTGAGAAACACTGACTCCACAGGCAAAATAGGGGTAAGTTCCTCTGGCCTGGCCTTTTTTGCACCCTTGGGTTTTGATGTGATACCGAAGTTAGTCAAATCTTGATCCAGAGCACCGAGCTTAGATGCCTTTTGGAACCCCGTTACAACTCCATCTGGCATGTGGAACTTCTTTGGTGGCTTCTTTTTTGGCTTCGCTCGTCGCTTTGGTTCCGGAAGTGAGGGGTCTTGTGTATTCTCCAGTGGAATGTCAATAATTCGCTTGTCAACTTCAGGAACAACCTCGCGCGGAAGAATCCGCACGGAGAGGTCATGCCGAAAATTGAAACGATCGCCAGAGCTGATCAGTTTCTGCATCTGCTCGTAGTTGTCTTTTGCTTTTGCGAACGCTTCTTCTTCCTTGCCTCGCATCAGCAAAAGAACAATGTTTCCTGCTCTCTTCCTTCCAGTTCTGCCCATTCGTTGTAGCATGCGAATGGGGGAACCCGAGGCGTCATAACAGACGATAAGATCGACTTGTCCAATATCAAGACCCTCCTCACCAATTGAGGTTGCCACTAGAACATTGACGGTCCCTTGCTTGAACTTCTCGATAGTCTCAAGCTGTGCTGCTTGTTTCATACCTTCGGAACGCTTCGAATCAGCTTGTCCAACAAATACTGACGCACGAACCAAAGGTCCATGACGATTCAAAACCTTAGTGATATTTTCAGCACTATCTCTGTACTCCGCAAAAACAATAACTCGAGTGCTCGATGGCGGGCAATCAGTGCCCAATCGGCCATCTCCAGCGTCAAGAAAATGGTTCAAAACAGTGTCACACAGGTATGTGAGTTTAGGATGGCCGACAAAATCGTCGTGACTGAGCCACATTTGTACTCTGTCCATCATTCTACCAAACTCGGGGTGTTCGAGAACTTCCTTCCGATATTTGCCGCCACCTTGTTTTGATTCTTCGCTGCCCTGGCGGAAATCTCTGATTTTATCGTAGAAGGCTCCAATGCCATGGAAGTTGAGGAGCTTGATGCTATGAGCAACACTTGCGAGAACTGCAAACAAGGCATTCATCATCCCTTTAATTGGCATTGAAGCTGCTCTGCCAGCAGGAGATGCATACCAAGCCTTCCGTGCTTGCATCATGCCAAATGGTGTCAATGCCATCGGATCTCTATTGTAATAACCGTTCTGGCCGCAAAGTTTATTCACTAGCGGCTGGAGACATTTTGAGAGTGATTCTTTGACCAGATTGATCTCCTCTGATGGATCAAGCAAAATCTGATCAATGTTCCGTTGATGCACGAATTGTTGAATGTCGATGGACTCTTCAGTTCTGATCTCAACCTTTGAGATTTCCAGATTATCAATCACTTCTTGCACAGCTTCAACACTTGCACCGGGAGTAGCAGTCAAAGCCAGCACCCGGAAACTTGTGTTGAATCGACGTAGAAAAGTGACAACATTAACATATGCGTAATTTCCCTTCGCGCGATGAGCCTCGTCGACGACCAAAAGCACGATCTTCTTCGGGTCAGCAAGGCCACTCCTGAGATCATTGTCCAGAGTTTGAGGAGTCATAAAGAAAACGCGTTTCTGTTGCCATTCTTCGGCTCGGAGGGCTGGAGGCTGCTCGCCTGTGAGCATTGTGGTTTGCGATTTGGGGATTCCAACGATATTAAAACATGCATCCACTTGTTGTGCAACTAGAGGTTTGGTAGGAGCTACAAAAATGATCTGGGCGGCTTTAGTCCATCGGTAGAAGTTGAGCATAACAGTAGCAGCAATACAAGTCTTTCCAAGGCCTGTAGGTAGAGCTACCAGTGTATTGTTGAAGAGAGCATGTCTGACAATGCTATACTGATAATCTCGAATCTTGCCTAGATTCAATGGGTAGACCCAAGTTTTGAGATTTTCCGGGTCTAGTTTGTGATGAGTTGGCGCTTCGGGAGGCTTGTCTACAATATAATTGTAAACCTTCCTTGCTTGAGAGGCCCTCACTTGCGAGGCAGGAACTTCATTCGGAGCTCGGTGGCCGAACAAGGTGGTCTGTCGAAGTCCTTGTTGTGGCGCAACAAGTTGATTTCGGGGTCGAGGTGGCTCCTGTGTTCCATTCCCTCCTTGGAATGACGAAGATCCAACCAGAATAACTTCTTGTTCATCGAGCTGAGCAAGGATGTCGGACGGTATATCATCAAAGTCTTCCCCAAAGCTCTCATTGAAGGATTGGTTTTCATTGTTTGTTCTCCGATACAATGGACTAGGAACCGGGCTGGCACGTCGCACAGCAGCGAAAGCTGGAGTAGGAGAAGGAGGAGGTTCAGGTCTTGGTCTCTTATATATCGGTCCTCTAATTCTGTATGGGCTGGAGTCGGGCAGAGCTTCGAAGGCCTCTGCTTGTGTCGCCCCCAATATCTGTGGTGCAGGAACCCCCTTTTCCCCAATGACTATCCGGTATTTGTTCTTCTTCGCCTTGGAATTGTCCTCCTCACCGGAGATTCCACTTTCGGTCGATTGTCGAGAGTTCCGCCTCCGACTATTGTGATCATTGATTTCGTCACTGATCCTTCGTCTCTTCGCTGGTCGAGGTGAGGGCAGTATTGGAAGGGTTTGCGAAGCTTCCTGGCTAAAGGCCTCGATTAGGTCTTCATCTGCAATATCACCGTACTCGTCTTCGTCGTCCATATTGACTTTCCGTTGTTGATGAGAGTCTCATGCCTGTGGTGCGCCTGGAGAGAATGCGCCAGTCGCGGTTGGTCGCGGGTCGCGTCCAGCTTTTGAAATAAACGCCAACGCAGTTCCATAACACGTGACTCAATCAGCATCAACGACCACAACCTAGCTCAAACGCAACGAGCTATATATAGATACTTAAATCTCTCATTTTGAAGGTATTTTAGGTGTCAGTCATGACCATTAGAAATAAGCCTTCTTCTGGGTTGATGTGGTCAGATTCGAACGAAGTAGTTGGGAGGGCTTTTCTTCACAATTTGGTTGGTGTGCGAATACTGAGGGAGCAAATTGACCTCGATGTCGACAGTCATTCAGTCACATTAAACTTATCAATATCTCAGTTACATTGATTGAAGAATTTTGAAGGTGTGTACTACACGCAAAGCTTTGCAGCTAGTTAATTTTAAACCCTTTTGGTCATGTCTTAATCTTGAGCTACAAAAACATCCATCGACTTGCTCATGCATCTGAGATTAACCGTAGTCTAGAAAAGACTTTCTTGGCCTTTGACTCAATCGTATGCCATGTATAGACTTGCAATTGTAGATTTGATGCGTCACGCACGAATTCCAGGCTTAGCATCAGAGAAGATCCTGGATCAATCAAATCAAACGCTCAGACTGAAGTCCAAACCTGTTTACTGCCGTGACAGAAACCGAGAATTGACCATGAGCACTTTCATTCCTGAATCATAAAAAATCAGTAAGCTCTATCTTCAACCACTTCCCAAAGAGTTGATGCAGGCACAAATAGACCTGACCCATGAGCACTAAAACGGAGGAACTCACCAAACTGGATCTCCAAAGGCATCAAGTGGGACCAGACTGGGTTTCGTCTTATGTATAGCCATGAGAATTTTCATCTTAACTGCCTTGTACTTCTCCGCCTGTTCTGCAAGGTGTCGAGCTTCTGTCTTGGGATCTTTGTGTACACTCAGTAATGGATCGACTCGGTATCTGATTTGAACAACCAAATCAGTCCTCCACTCATTTCAAATATCTGGGTAGGGCGGGGGAAAAATAAAACTCACTCGGCCATAAATTGTCTCCTAACAATTTCCAAACTCATCTCGTGGCCCTCACACTTATGAATGTGCTGAGCGGCAACTTTGTACACCAACCAGACGGACTTGAAGTATCCCTGTCGAGCGAGATATTCCTGTCGATGAAGCTCCATCTTCTTGTTCTTGAAAATCTTGAGGAAGTCTGCGATGAGAGTTTGATTACCCTGTGCTAAAGTTTGAGCCAACTGTCTAGCCAGTAATGCACTTCAAGACGAAGAAGGCAGAATGTAATCGTACCAGCGTGATAAAGCACATGTCTGAGACTGGCGAGACAGAGTAATCATAATCACCACATCCATAGATGATGATACGTCCCTTGTATCTCTTACTGTGGCTCAATTGCGCAAGCAGAGGGTTGAGTGGAAGATGCGGGAGTTTTTCCCTCTTGGCTTTCTTCTTCGCTTCTTCGGCGTCTTTGGGATCGATTGCGGCAAGGTTATTGATGGATATGCAAGCTTTCATTCGCTTATCACTGATTTGCCATCCTTCCTCTGCGTGCAGCTTTTCGATCACTTTGGCTCGTCCCAGTGATGGATGGTTGATGCGAAGAACTTTGAGCGCGCCGACAAGCATCTCGTCGGTTGGTGTTGTGGACATGCTGTTAGACTGATTTCGATGTTTGAATTATTCAATATTCCGGGCTGAATTTTTGTTGTAGAGGGAACCTGATTTCCGGTGCTGGTTGTTGTATTCGACAATGTAGGCAGGTTCGAGGGAAACGCATCATACCTTCGCACATTTTTTCCAACCAAGTAAGATAGACTGCAATCTTGATAGAAAGAACAGCAAGGGAAATGCAAAACAGAAACTGAAAATCATAATATTACAAGCCCACCATAAATAAGTCTTGCAGAGAGGGACAATCAAGAAGGACGATAGGACGAGGAAGTAGTACTACACTCTCTACTACTGAGGCAGGACTAAGCCTATGTGCTTTTCAGTCTTGCAGTTCTGCTGACACTGGTGCGGACAAGACAATTTTTGACTTCAAAATGATATCTGTATCTGTTTAAATAGTAATACTTCAGCCATCTAATAGAAGGAAAGCCCCTACTAAGGCTCGGGAATCATAATACAACCAACTCTCACAGAATCAACCACCCACGTCCAGGGTTCACATCAATCAGCAGACCTTCAAATCCCTTCCGGCCGCCTGATTCAAATTTTCCTGTATATTGGGTCCCATAACTGTAAACTCCATATAATCCTCGTGGTATCATACACTCCAATTCCCAAATTACCAATCCACCTCACCTCGAGAAGAACCTCCCAATCATGCCACCCGCCACATTCCTGGCCAAGTTTCCCGAACTGAACGCACTTCCAGCCAGGTTCGACGCCTGTCCAAATTTGTCACACCTCGAAAATGCCAGGGTGTTTGTGATGGTCAAGCTGAGCGCGATAACTGTAGTAAACACTACGTCAGCACTTCGTGCCACTCCCAATGTACGATGTTTTGGCTTGTGTGGGGAGCCAACTTACCAACGAGTGTCAACCAGATAAACTCGAAGCTGAATATGGCAAAGATAGCCAACAGCACCCAAAGGAGCGGCTGCGCGTACAACGCCAACCAGAAGAAGCGACTGTCTGTTGCATTGACGACCTTGACACTTGGATCTGAGCTCTCGAACACCCAGTGCGAATCCCCCGTCTCGGGATCAACTTCGTTCCACCATCTCAGTCCCACAAGTCGACGGCCGGCGATGTTTTTTATGTAGTAGAAATCGCAGGCGAGGAGGATGATGGTAATGATGAAGATGAAGACGCTACGGTTCTGGTGTCAGATGTCTGTTGACTCTTGCCAGAAAAACGGGCGAGTACTTACAAGCTACTGCTAAACAGTTGGAGGCCTAGTAGGTATACCAGGAGAGATGCTGGAAAGGTAGGTAAAGTATTAGTATACTGCGTTCAATCCAGACGAAGCCACGCAAGCAGATTGAACAGCTCGAGCAAACTCACAGATACGAAATCCCAGAAAACAGACAAGGGTTATAGGATGCGAGCTCAGTCGCCAGCTGAGAGTTCCGGGTGGTTGTTCTTCCATGATGTATGTGCGGTTGAAAGAGGTGGACTCTGTTCTTCTATTGAATTGAAGCTCCAAGTCGGAAGTTGGAGTGGCCTTTCGAGCTTCGCGGCCGCTCACGATACCCCTGGGCTTGGCCCCATGCTAGTCCTATTTGTGTAGGCGGTGAGGTGTGCTGGGACGTCACTTGGCAGAATCCATGTAGCCTTTATGGAGCCGAGGATGATGTTGATATCGAATCCATTGAAGTGTTCGCTGTTTCTATCTTTAACATTGCCCATTTCCTCGTTCTTCTGTTTCAATTTGTGTTGATGTGATCAAATATTGGTGGTATACAGTCATTGCCTCAAAATGTCGAAATCATCCACCATTCTCCGACGGGCGCTCCTCTATGGTATACTCACTTCTCCTCTTCCATTACATATCCCAAAACTAAACCCTCCCAGTCCCCTCATCCTCACCCAAATTCCTCGAAAAATCTCGCTCCCTCACCGTAGATACTATAGCCTATGACCTCGAAGACTCTGTAACCCCCACTCAAAAACCCATCGCACGCCAAAATATTTCCTCCTTCCTCTCCCAACCCGCCCACCACATATCACCGAGCTCTCCGTCCGCATCAATGCCATCTCAACCGGTCTGGCGCTCGAAGATCTCGAGTCTGTGATACGCGCGCCCAATCTCGACGCCATCGTCGTGCCCAAAGTAAACAAAGCGTCTGATCTGCACTTCGTGACCGATGTGTTAAGACATTTAGTTCCAGACCGACACGCGGAGGGACGAGGAGAACCAATCAAGATCATAGCGCTGATTGAGTCTGCGGAGGCGATTATGAATTTAAATGAGATTTGTAGGGCGTCGCCGTATTTGAGCGGGTTGATTTTTGCGGCGGAGGACTTTGCACTGGATCTTTCGCTGACGAGGACGCCGTCGCTAATGGAGTTTTTGTATGCCAGGTCGGCGATTGCAACAGCTGCGAGAGCGCATGAGCTTCCGTCGACGATTGATTTGGTCTGTACGTCCTTTAGAGGGGATGAGGGGCTGCAAGCGTTGGAGAAGGAATGTCTGCAAGGGAAAGGATTGGGGTTCAATGGGAAACAATGCATTCATCCTAGTCAGGTCGGTGTTGCCCAAAGGGCATTCGCGCCTGGGGAGAAGGAGGTAGAATGGGCCATTAGAGTTGTCATTGGAGATTCAAAAGCTGATAGTAAAGGGAGAGGTGCCTGGACTCTGGAAGGAAAGATGATTGATGCGCCAGTGGTTGGAAAGGCGAAGGCTACCGTCAGAAGAGCCGAGTTATGCGGCATTGACCTGAATTCGATGAGAGAAAAGTGGAAAGATCAAGAACCAGAATAAGAGTGAGGAGTATACTGAAACTTTTAAAATAAAATGATGAGTATTGACATGGCGCTCTGTTTTCATTCCAGCATCGAAGTATGCTATCTTCTCCCTGAAGCGAAATCAAAACAAACAACTCGCTAAAATCAATACTGCCACTGAGGACGCCAAAAACCTCTCATATCTTGCGTCTGAGGAGCTTCTCTTCTTTCATCCGAATACCTTTCCTCCAGGCTCTCATGATAGCTAATATAGTCTTGATTAGGATTTTGGTACTCGTTGTTTGAGTTGTGGTAAATTTGCTGGGTTGCATTGGCTTGGTAGTTTTCCGAATTAGTTTCCCAAACATAGTATCCGAAGGGCTCTTCTGCCTCATCTTGAATACCTAAAACATCATAATCTTCGATAAGGTTGTCTGCCTCGTCTGTGAGTCTACTATGTCTAGGTTCGTGTTGAGTTTGACTTTCATGACGAACTTCTCCGGCGAATGATGATAAATCGGTTTCTGGTATTGCCAAGTGACCCTCGGTCTGATTATAATAAAGAAGCTCGTTTCGTTCCAAGGATCTGCCGTACATTATTGGCTCTTGAATTTGAGTCTTGTAGATAGGCTGGACTTCAATCGACGGTGATCTGTACGGCTTTACTGAAGTGCCACCTCGGAGAGGTAAACCCAAGTCTAAACCCAAGTCCCGTGGTCTTTGGGAAAGGCAGTCGTTAAGCTCTTGTGCAGATCGATTGAATTGCTTCTTGTTTAAGACTTGAACGGAAGTTGCAGTCTGCATTGGTCCGAGGTGGGACTCGGATGAAGTACTTATCTTTCGTGTTGGAGTAGGTCTCATGCTCGTAATATGCTGTTCTGTAATGGCAAGAGTGTTGTTGTGCCCCAACGAAGCCGCGATATGAGATCCAGGATTTACTAGACCTACGAGTTTTGATGTATCGTCTCGAGTGAATGTTTGGATATTTCTCCAGGGACTGTTTAATTCTTCCCGAGCTTCAGTATCGACCTCCAAGATAGGTTGCAAGATAGTTGCATCGCGTCGAAATGAGGCTGTCAAAGGTCTTTTGATTCGAACAGCCTTCGCAATCTCTTTTCTGTTCATTGGGATTGTTACCGTCCCGTGAACAGGCGATGATCTTGTCATGGACACAGGATTTGGAGAGCTCGGCTTGACAAGGGAAGGTCGCTGGTGCCATTCATCCACTTTGTTGAGATGCTCAACTGTGGCATTCCTTGTTGGTATATCTCGAGTAGCGTCTGTAATTTGTTCTGTGCGATTCCGGTTTGTTGGCAAAATGTTTTCTTGAAGCATCCCTGGAAATGGCTCATTTTCCCTGGCTGCTAATGGCTGGACTTCACGTTCTTTCCCATTCTCCAAATCAAGTCGGGCAGATCGTCTCCGCTCTGTGCATGGGCAGGAGAAGATGCATTTGGTCCTGGAGATATGCCTTCGTTTATTGCCCTTCTTTGTTCCTGGATCGTCTTTCTCGGAACTGGATCTTTCATCTCAACTTCTCTTATACTGACTGCGTCCTTGATGCCTGTACCTCGAAATATTCCTGTCGCTTCGATTTTTCTTCTGATCGATTCGGGTGTCATGCTGGAATCCTTCACACCTTGGTCGATATCAGAAAATCTATTTCTCGTGATTTTTACACGGGGCGAGTATTGTGTCGCAGACCATGAAACGTAAGATATTGCTCGCTCGGAAGGAAGGTTTGCTGATGTTTGTAGATTTTTGGAAGCCCAACGAACCCGTTCTGCTGATGATGGATCATGACGACCAAAATCCAAATAAGAATGTCGTGAATTGTTGAATGACGGGGCTCTATGCCGATTGATGTGATTCTCCTTTTCGTCCTCTTCCTTCCAACTGAGATTCGGCGGTTTAGAGTACGCTGAGAATGTATATAGACTGCTCCGCTCGACATCCTGAAGAGGGGCTCTATTGCCTTGGAAATATGTCGAGATATCTTGCTGGACTTTCAATGCCTTACCTCTGTCTTTCTCGCGGGACTTCGACTTGTCTTGCGTCTCTTTTCTAATGGTTTGGTATCGGTTAGCGTGCCGGAGAAAGTCCATTTCGGAAAAGGCGAGGTCAGGCACTATTTTGGAATATCAGCAGCAGTTCGGTATTATCTGATAAAGCATACCTCCACGACGCCTGACTGGAGATGAGGCCTTCCCATTGGTGAATATTCCTGGGCCATGCGGGGTCGCATCTGTCACGCTGTCAACCAAAGATGCCATATAATGAGGTCAATATTTGCGTACGGTCAATCGGTCATGTACAATCTTGTCAGATGTGAAATTATTCATCAGTTCTCCGCCGGTCTTCTTCGCAACTCTCTTATGCCCGACTTTAGTGGTTTTCCTGGATGATTTGTGTTTCGACTTATCGTCCTTCTTGTTCGGCTTTGATGCCACATTCTTCGACTCATATCGATCTTCCCTTGTCTTGTGACGAGCTCTCTTGTAAAAGATCTCACTGGCAGGACTGGACAAAGAATCGGAATGGTGTGCTGGTTCTGGTTCTGGTTCTGGCGATTTGACCTTATGTCTCCTTGGTCTTCGCTTTGATGGGGGACTAATTCCTTTACGGTCGAATTCTCGAGTTGGCCGCTTCAGGGGAGAGGCGATCAAAGAGCTGTCTAACGATGCCTTGCGCCGTCGTTTGCGTTTGCGGTCAGTATCATGATCTCCAAGATGTGTTTCTAGATGGAAAACGTGATTGTTGCGGCTTCGGTGGTCGTTTGTGGGATCTAATTAGGGATCAAATCAGTATCAAGAATCCGTGTTCTAGGAATATAATTTCTCTCACTTATAACGAGATCAGAGCCTCGGCGATGCTCAACTCGCGCTTGCTTGATTTCTGCCTCTGTATTCGCAAGCCAGCGGTGGACATAGTTGTCGTCGCCGCTCAATGCTGGAGCGGTCGGGAGAAGCTCTGGGGGATAATGTCTCCCATGATTCTTCAACTCCTCGCGCAGTTGGACTCTTCCTGCTGCATTTGTACTACTTCGATGTTTCCATTCGCCGTTATGCGTATGTGCCATGTAGGATTGGTGCTTATGATAATGACTTTTCTCCTGTCGGCGGCGCCTCTCCATCGCAAACTTAATGGGTACTTATCAGGCGGATTGAGGTGATTGAGGGGGTCTAGCAGTTCCAACTAAGAATTGTCCAAAGCCATCATATCCCACTCGGGCAACATTTTGGGAAGTCACTTCCAACACCAGCGCCAGTCAACTCAAGCAGGAACTACCTACCTGGCTATCACATTACATTACGAAGTTCTTGCCTTGTACTTTTTTGAAGTGAACGCTGTACTCGCAACATCAAGATTCTCGAACAATAGGTATTAAAAGAATACAACAGCTGCCCTTTATTACGCATCAAACTCACCAAGAAGAGAGGAAAAGAAAGCACTAAACCCAAGATCAAAAAGAAACACCTTGATGGACGATAAATCCAATGAAACTTGAACCAGATATACTCTTCCCTGCAGGACAAGGCGGCCATTGCATACGTTTCCTCAACAAAGTCTGTAAGTTCGTTCTCTTCCCCTTGCAGTAGCTGATCCCAAATCTGCCTTGGTTGCTGCACAAGGAAATATCTTCCAGGATCTGAGAAACGGCGGTGAGGACATTCCAGCCCTACGAGATGCCACCACCGCTCCCACTTTGGTGTTGACTCGTAGTGAGAGGCTCCCATCTCTGTCCAATGCTGTCATTCTGAGCATTATCTCAGATGAGGTTTCCACACTTTGGGAGACAAGATTCATCACATGATAACTTTGAGATGCGAGAAAGGCTGTAGGAACGGGAGCAGGGCAGGGAGTTGCTGGTCTCGCTGGTGTAACATACTCACTCACTCTATCTTGTGTGGCATTTGTTATTATATCGTCGAATCATGGAAGGGGAGCGAGCAGGCGGCCTCTCCTCTCTTCTCTGTGCTGATATTATTCCCGAGCTCCTGATGTCGTTGGATGCAAAGCGAGCGAGACACTGGCTAATTGTAGTGGATGATGAGCAATTGGAGCGGTAGGGAAGAGGAGAAGTGTCACCAAGGCGCACATGTGCTGATAGGTGCACCTATCCACCTATCCACCAGAGCAGCATCACATCACATCACATCACATCAACTACTTGGTTTGGTGCTTTATCGATAAGAATGGAAAAAAGAGTGGAGGAGCTAGCAGAACTGGGAATATGTACTTTACTTTCGAGATAATCCATCACAACCAACCATATCAGGTAAGGTAAGGTCAGGTAAGACGGTAATTTAGAGATAATGTGTATCATCTGAAGAACCCTTCGTCTACAAAAACTTGGGGCTGCATATGCGGCAAAGAATCAAGCTGAGAAGCTCCCAAGTACTGTAATCCACAGAGCTGCAGCACATGCACGATGTCCTTCGGCATGATGCCGCTGCACCCTTCAGGAAAAGCAAACATCCGGAGGACAGGACGGTACGAGTAGTATCTTTGGGGGTGGTAGTGGTAGTGGTTCGATTCTCTCTCTCTCTCTCTCTTTCCTGCCCACCCCCTCTCCTGGATGCATCATGGATGGGGATGATCTCGCCATTGATATACAGCACTAACGATATGTGGTTGCTTCTTCTGCTTGCGATGGGGGTCACTGTCGATTAAGCGCCACCGGACTACTCTGGCCTCTCTTTCAGCAGCATCTGAGACTACTGATCACATCAACCGGCGGGAGCCACACATTCGTCCCTTTCTGCATCGGCCTGGTTGTGGGGAGCAAGCTCTCCAGATAAAGCAGCAGCTTGGAAGCGAGGCAGGGAGGCGAGCAGGCCATGGCCATAGCTCCGAGCTGACTGGATCCTCAAGACTGCCTCTCTCTCTCATGGCGGCGCTTCTGCTTGCTTGCACCAGCTTGTGTTGGAGCAATCGGAGGCACGATGAAAGAGGGAGCCATCCCGCTCCATTTCCCATTTCCCATAGCATGGTCGCAGAAGCATACGTAGGTATGTTCCCTTCGTATCGAGTTCGTAGATGGAGATTGTAGAGAGGTACAGTACAGTACAGTACCTAGGTAGAGAAATGAAGAAAGAGGTCGGTCTCTTGGATGATCGGACATACATACACCACATACATAATCACCTAAATACTATAGTTAGGTAAGATTATCCTAGATAGGTAGTTTAGTGTTTATTTACCTAGTAAACAAAGCTCCCGTTCAGTATCATATCATCATTATTGGAGCAATCGATAATACAGTAAAACACATATTCAAACAGAGACACTGCCTTCTCTCTTCCTCGAAAATCCCATGGATAATGTACTCCGTAAGGTAAGATCTTAAGTGGACAGCAGTAGTAGTAGGTGGGCCCTTATGAATGGTGGGACCGTGCCTCCATATTAAATGCGCTAGTCCCGCTTGAGCGAGGGGAGGGGCAGAGCCTTCATTTATCTTTTCCCCGCTGCAACCACCACGACCTCTCGCTCTCTCTCGCTCTCTCCCTCTTCTCCCTCTCTCCCTCCAACAACAACCAACCAACCTCTTCTCACACATCAACAACAACATCTCGTCTCATCAGATTCGAGATACTCCTTGATACTTTCCATCAATCCAGTACGCGCGCACTGTTCTTTCAGTCGCCCTACTCTTCTCTACCAACAACAACCCCAACGACTCACTTTTGGTGTCTAATCCAAAACCTTCAACCTAACACCCAACCTAAGAAGTTTGTTGTCCATCTACCTGCCTCCGCTGACCTCCTGTCCTGTCCTGTCCTGCACATCTCGCGCGCAATTCCATCCACATCCACCTCCATCATTACTCTGCCTCTCTCCCTTCTCTTCCGTTCTGCGGACTCCTGTTCTTCATCGATGTATCTTCCTTTGTCAGATCCTCCATACTCCGTCCATTCCTACATCACCATCCAGCCGCGATGGATCGCGCTTTCGTTCTTTGTGTGTGCGCGCGGAAATTGAGACTTTATGCCAGGTTCCCCAGACAACTCCTTCAACATGTCTAAGCTCTTCATCGGGTACGTTCACCTCCTTCCTCTCCCCGTTGCATCTTTGCGATTCGACTCGCGCTAACATCCCGCGCAGTGGCCTTGCTTGGCACACAGACGAGAACGCTCTTCGCCAGAAGTTCGAGGAGTTCGGCGCCGTCGAGGAGGCCGTAAGTCAATCCAATTGATGCATATACACATTGCGCGTCTGCTAACCTTACTTCCTATCAAGGTCGTTGTCAAGGATCGTGACACCGGTCGCAGCCGTGGCTTTGGATTCGTCCGCTATGGATCTGAGACTGATGCCGAGGCCGCTATCAACGCCATGAACAACGTTGAGTGAGTTTCACGAACATGAGAACTGCCAGTGTATGTTGGCTAACACAACTCCACAGGTTTGATGGTCGCACTATCCGTGTTGACAAGGCATCTGAGCGTGGCGCTGGCGGCGGTGGTGGTGGTGGTGGATTCGGCGGTGGCCGTGGAGGCGGTGGTGGAGGCTATGGTATGTATTCTCTGATTCCACGTCTTCACGTCTCCTTACCTACCTTGAATTTAGACTAACTCTGAGGTCTTTAGGCGGTGGTCGTGGCGGATATGGTTCGTAAATTCCTATATAGACAGACCATCCCCACTAACATTAGCATAGGCGGTGGCCAAGGTGGTGGATATGACCGTGGTGGACAAGGTGGATACGGTGGTGGCCAAGGTGGTGGATATGGCGGAGGACAGGGAGGCTATGGTGGCGGCCAATCTGGCGGTGGTAAGTCTCTCTCCAATATCCATTCCTTTACGTTGGCGTATTCATTTAGGCGTCAATCTTATGCTGACCAAAAGACACAGGTGGCTACTCTGGTGGTGGTGGTGGATACTCCGGCGGTAACGAGGGAGGCGGTGGAGGACGCTGGTAAAGATTGATAGTTCGATGATCTCTTCCGGTCTGCCAGCGAGCGTTTCGACAAAAAGTTCGCCTGGTGTGGTCTCTTGCGACGGTTTTTGTGGTGCAGACTTCGGTTTGCTTCGTGGGCTCTGATGCGGTTCCTATACCATGCGCACTCTCGGGCGTTGGCGTTGGGGAGAAATCTTTCTGGTCTCTACATTTGCGCTCTTGATCATACATTGGTCTTCAATTTGCAAGGTCTTTCGACTGCGATCGCTAGATCAAGGTCATTCAGTTTCTGCTACTACAGCAGATAGCTATGTGAATGAAAAGCTTTTCCGAACTATTTTTCGGTCTCCTCTTGCAGATCGGGCTCTCTCGACTGCTGTGGATGCGACCGACTTGCAACCTCATGACCAGCAGTGACCAAACATTCTTCAATCTTTCGAACGCGCTCAGACAAATCTTTCACATGCTCATCTCCGCTCTCTGAACTCAACTGATCAAGAGCAGTTTCCAAATTCCAAAGATACTCCTTATTCAACCCACTGGGGCCTGAACTTCTGTGTATATGGTCTGCTAACACCTGCAAATCTTGTGGTCCTACAAATTGAGCGTTGTCTGGAGTGCCGATATAGACCAGAGTTTGGATCGTTGGCGAGCCATCAGCTGGATGGAACGGCGTATAGTGGATCGAGTAGCCATTTATCTCTCGGATATCCAAATAGTCGCGGACTTCAGCAACTCTATCGCGCTTGATCCGGTATGCGGTCCCCCAGACTTTCTCTGCTGAGAGATGAGGATCTTCTAGCGATTCCCAGAAAGAATGCTCAATCAAGGTCACCACTCTGCCAGGCGCATCAGGCGTGCCTCTGTGGTCTTCGCTGGCAGATATTAGCTAAGTGGTATGCAAAATGGGCGTGGTCTCTTCTTGCCTTGCCTGTGCCAAATGTACAAGTAAGCGACCGAGTCAAGGTGACTGAATGAAAGTAGGGAATACGAACCTGCCAGAACCGCCGGACATATCCTGTCACAAAGCCAGGTATCCTCTGGTCTGTCGGGCCTTCAGCAAGATGTTGTTTCCTGCTCTCGTGCCACTGCTCACTCACCGAAATGGGGGGTGGTTTCCAGATGAGACTTCTTGAGTCGAAAGTCAGTTCGCCGCGGGGACACAAGCTGTGGGAAACGTCCTGCAATCCCGGGCGCATAGACTGACTTACCCATAGCCAAAGATCCAGAAGTCACCCTCTGCAAGAGAGTCCAGAGTGTTGTCAATCATGGCGTGTTGTTCAGTGAAGACCGAAGATGGAGAGGGTTGTGTTGTGTTGTGCTGTGTCGGCTTTCGATAAGATTTTTTGGTGTTCCGAGCAGATTGTCAAAGCTGAGGAGATGACGGACGGGACGGCAGCCCAAAACGCGCCCAAGTCGGCCGCATACCCGGCTCAGGCGGACGATTCAGCCCTTGTTGGCACTTCGGGGGGTAATGAAATCCACTCCACTTCCACTCAATCTACTGTTCAGCCTTTGTATTCATTCAGCGCCGCAAATAACAAACAACAAACAAATCTTCTCTCTCTCTCTTTCACAGTCTCCCGGAACCTCTATAGGAACTACTTTGCCATTGACGACTTCCGTCAAGCCTACACAGCTTTGTAGCTCTGGTCTCAGACGACTATCTCACCTGAGGATCGAGGACTTGGGCTGTGTCTTGTGAGGCTGTCGAGGCGCTGCTTCTAAAACAGAAGACTACCTCCTACAAAACCCCCGATATTTCTCACCCCCAAGACGACCCCATCGTACCTCCAAAAATACCTCCAACTTACTTCAAGATGGCATATAACAGAACCTTCAACCCAGATTCCCTGCCTGCGTAAGTAGCCTACCTATTCCTTTAGGGTTGGGCTGGAAACTATGAACTTGCGCTGATCAGAGCCTTACAGATTCGCAGAGCCTGAACGTGTACTTATGCACCGCACTCCTGCCATGATTCACAAAGAACTGACAGTATATATAGCGAGGAGGGAACAAGGCTCCTACACCAACTCAATCTCAATTTCCAAACCGAGAATCTTCGGCGCAACAAGGAGCGCATCACCAACAGTACAGCAAACCAGCACCCCCACTTCCTCATGAGCAGCAAGGTCGCAGACCATCACCACAAATGCAACAAGGAGGAAACTACGGCTACGGCTCTTCTCCACCTTCAAACTACGGCTTTACGTCTCCTCCTCCAATGGCTGGAACATATGGTCGACCACCACCAGGCAACAATAGACCCCCGCCTTCCTCGAGACCTCCTCCATCTCCAGCCCCACCAAATGGTGCTGATCCAGCACTGTGGCCGCTATTCAAAGCGGTAGATAAAGATGGTAAATCGTCTTGGAGAGCGAGCATCACGGACCATGCTTACATGTAAATAGGAAGTGGTCAGCTTAGCGTCCGAGAGCTTGGAGCTGCCCTTGTGAACGGAGACTGGTCTTCCTTCGATCCCGACACGGTTCGAATGATGATTCGCATGTTTGACTCCGATAGATCGGGCACAATCGGTTTCCAGGAATTCTGTGGGTTGTGGGGATTCTTGGCTGCCTGGAGGGGATTGTTCGATCGATTTGATGCAGACAGAAGTGGAAATATCAGTCCGGATGAATACTCAAACGCCCTGGTTGCATTTGGCTACAGGCTGAGCCCTCCTTTTGTGGACACTCTCTTCAGAAGCTTTGATAAAAGGAACGAGGGTGCCATCAGCTTTGATCTGTTTGTGCAGAGCTGCATTAGCTTGAAGAGGATGACGGATGTGTTTAAGAAGTATGATGACGACAGGGATGGATATATCACGCTATCTTTGTAAGTTGCGCTTCCTCGCTATATATGTTACCATGGTCACTAACTTTTTTCCTCTACAGCGAGGACTTTTTGACCGAGATTATCAGGCAGAGATGATGAAATGAAAGCTACTCGTGAATGGTAGGTTTTCTATGTTAGGTTATCAAGGGTTTTCTTGCAAACGAAATGTTAAAATGCATGCGTTCGTTCCTTTTACGACAAAATCCATAGAAATGAGATACCCAATCTTGAAAAAAAAAAAAAGTGCTGGCAAAGATCAGCAGGCGAAATCACCCATCTGGTTGTTCGATATCACGGTCTCTTGACTTGGAGTAGATGTGCTCAACAAGTCAGCTGCTCCATTTTCTACAGCTTTCAAGTCGCTTTCGATGTTTTGTTCCTTAAGCGAGGACTAAAAAGGAACCCCCTTTTTCTCATGTACTATGATGGATTTTCTGGCCTCTCGACTCACCCTTTGAAGTGAATCTCATTGTCCAACGGTAGAAGCACTCTCATCATCGGTTTAAAATGGTAAATGCAAGGCTAGAGCCAGTACTACTCGCCACTTGTTGGTATAATAGGAATTCCTATTGCCGAGAATTAAGCAACAGCACAGATAGTATCTCCAATCCGCGGAGGTTTTCCTCTCATTCAATTACAACGTAAACAATGCTAGAAGCCCATATGTTACAGTACGTGAGGGAGGTTTCCGTATTGTAAAAAGCCTGCATCTTTCCTCGAGTACCTGCCCTTCACCAGATAAGTCACACACAAGTAGATCATACGACTTTCATTGTTTTATTTTTATATAATCCCCAATGAATCACACCACATGGTCAAGCCAAAAAGGGATATGTCGGGTTACGCCTGTGCAAAAACGCCATGATCTCAATGCAGTTTTGTATCCAATTTGTCGAGAGAACCTCCACCGAATCAAACTAAGATTGAAATTTGACTATTGATGAGTTGGCATAGAAACATCGGCCGATTTTGAGATGGCATCCTCGCTCCTCCACAAGCTAGTGACAGTCTTCAATTGGGTATAGAATTGGATTCCAGGCTTGCCATAGAAATAGCTTGCTCCACCACCAGCAATACTCTTCTTGTTTCCAGTGAAGGAGAACATTGGGAGAGGGACCTTTGGATTCAAATTAATAAAGGATGTTCTATAATCATTATGAGGGTTGGGGGGAAACTTACTGGGATAGGCACGTTAATACCAACCTGTCCAGCCTCAATGTTCTTTTGGAATTTGGTGGCTGTAGCTCCGGATTTTGTGAAAATGGCAACACCATTACCATACTCGTTGGCATTAATGAGATCAATTGCGCTATCCAAGGACTCGACATTCAAGCAGACGAGGACTGGACCAAAGATTTCTTCGGTGTAGCACTTCATGTGAGGCTTAACGTTTGTAATGATGGTTGGTCCAACCCAATTTCCGTTGGGGTACTTGTCTGGCTTGAATCCACGGCCATCTAAGAGGATGGTTGCTCCTTCAGCCTCAGCACTGGCAATCAGGGCTTCAATTCTCTCTTTGCTTTGTGGTGAGATAACAGGACCCAGATCGGCACCTTCTTCGAAACCTCCATTAACTTTCAAGGCTTTGGCGCTCTCTGCGAGCTCTGGTAGCCACTCTTTGGTCTCGCCGACCATTACCAGAGTACTGAGGGCCATGCATCTTTGGCCAGCAGCACCGAAAGCAGCTCCGACAATAGAGTTGAGAGCATGCTGTTTATTGGCATCAGGGAGAATGGCAGCATGGTTCTTAGCCCCCAAGTTGGCCTGAACACGCTTGCCGTTTGCTGAGCCACGAGAGAAGATGTATTCTCCAGCTCTGTTGCTACCGACGAAACTGATGGCCTTGATAGCTGGTTCGTCGATAATGAAATCGACAGTCTTGGCAGCTCCGTGGACAATGTTAAGGACTCCGTCTGGAAGGCCAGCCTGTTTGGCAAGCTCTGCTAAGATAATTGCTGCACCGGGGTCACGTTCGGAAGGCTTTAGGATCAAGCAGTTTCCAGTTGCAGTTGCAATTGGAATTGACCAAAGAGGAATCATGGCTGGGAAGTCTGGGAATTCGTTAGTGGGGTGTTTGAAAAGCCATCAACAAGCTTACTGAAAGGGCAAATGGCCGCAACCACGCCCAATGGCTCTCTATACGCCCTGGTCTCCATATCCTTAGCAACCTCTAACAATTCTCCGACGAGCTGTTGAGGAATGGCACAAGCAGCTTCTGCTACTTGCAAACCACGAAGCACATCTCCCTTGGCATCTATGGAGTGTCAGTATACACCCAACCAAATTTTGGTGCGAAAGAACAAACCAGCAAAGGTCTTGCCCTGCTCCAGAGTGATGCTAGCTGCCAATCTGTCCCAGTTCTCCCGAATCAATGATGTGAACTTGAACATAATCTGCTGTCTTGCCATCACACTCGTAGCAGCCCATCCTGGGAAGGCCTTCTTCGCACTCTCCACCGCAGCCTTCAACTCGGCATCGGTGCTCTGTGGAACTCTCGTAACCAGGTTGTTTGTTGCAGGATCGTGCAAGTCGATGAACTGGGTAGTCTCGGACTGGCGAAACTGGTTATCGATGAAGTATGGGGTGTCCTTGACATCTTGGATCTTTGTGTGGGTGGTGGGATACTCTTCGGTGGTTGAAGGGGTGTATGCCGTTGCTGCTGCTGGCTGAAGCTGTTGAACCGTGGCATGCAATCGGCGAGTTGCGATCTTGGAATTCTGGGAGGAGGAAGGCATTTTGAGGGCGAGGGACGAGGATCGCGAGTGTAGTGTTCTTGCAGAGCCAGCTCCAGCAGAAAAGCGGTGGGTGAGGACTCGACGCATCTTGACTGTGAAATGATTAGCTTTTAAGCTCCAATGATCGCTGAAGTTCGCCGTGACAAACAAATGCCAAAATTATGAAAGGGAGCGGGGGTTGCCGCGTGAGACAAAAGGCGGAACAAGGGGAGAAGGAGGGAAGGAGATATGGATATGTAGGGTACTGGTATACACTGTATAGTGATGCAAACAATGTGACAATTGGTTGTGAATATATTAACATACCTTTTTACAGAGTATCGAACAATACTGTGAATCCAATTGTTGTAAGAAACAGCAGATTCCTGCTTCTAAAGTGGTGTCAACAAATGAGTTAAAGAGATAGATCCCAAAGTCCCCAAGAAAGTGAATACCCGAGCTCTTCGGTCATCCCCTTCGCCTGGTATCGGCATTGTCTGAGCACGCGGGGAATGGGGGTCTGTTGAGAGTGACAAGTGTGGCTGGACCTTCTGTTTTAGGCAGGCCCTGGACCAACCACAGCGACAGCGGAGCACTGGAGAGTCAGCAACAAACCGACAGCCGAGTAGCCCGAGAGTATATCCTCACTTCTTAATAGTCGAACCGCGGTACAGTCCGGCTCCATCAAGATGAATCTCACAGACCTTCCCGATGATCTGTTCATTCTCATTCTTGGCTATCTTTCTCCGAAAGATCTCATCCGTAGCCGCCGAGTTTCTAAGAATTTCAATGCTGCCTTTACAAATCCAGATGTCAATCGTCAACTCCTCATCCACCGTATGTAAGATCACTATCAGCAGAGTCAAAATCATTTGGTGCTACTATGGAAGATATCTCATTGTGTTTCTATTTTTCACAATCTATTTCAGTACTAGATAGAGCCGACTTTACGCATTGGCAAGTAGTTCGTGCTACGAAATAATCTATCTACCTTGACAGCTACATGTCCAATCTATATATAGGCCCATAGGTCGTAATTCAAGTATTTTCAATTCGGATTTCTGTCTATCTCGTTTCTTTCTAGCTTATCTTTAACAAGACATCCTCTTTCATCCTTTTGCTTAGCTCAGAGTATACTGATACTGTACCAACCTGCAGATTATCCCTCAGCCCGTCGAGACTTACGTCTCCAGGAACAAGGCAACTGGGCAGAGTTATTCCAGAAAGTGGCTACTCGCTACCACTACCTGACCGAGGGCCATCCTCGCGCCATTGAAACCCTCTCTCTGACAAAATCTTTCATTCTCCCAGCATGGGCAAGGCATTGCCCCATCGCACCATGGGAACGGCATCTACAATTCGACGAAAAGACCGCACCATTCCAGCACCCCGACACGCTTTGGACCTATGACGACGGTCTCCTCATCTTCCCTTCCACCGAAATGAAGCAATACACTTTGTATGATCTCGATGCCGGGAAGATGGTCATGATTGACATCACTTCAGAATGTAAGATTGTGAGGAGAATAAGACTGAAAGACAAAGTTCTCGTCGTCGAGTGGAGCGAGCAAGAATCTTATCATCAGCTGAATGAGAACGAGACTGTATACCGTCACTTCGCAAGCGCATACGATGTTACTTGGGAAGAATCCTCTGAGACTTGGACGGTCGTTTTTCGGTTAGTCTTTTCCCCCCATCTACCGAATGTGCTGATGATGTCTTTACTTACCTACCTACTTTCAATCTTGAAAGAAATGAATGGAAGATACACTTCCTAGGCATACCGCTGAACAATCGAGACCGCTTCTTCAGCGCCCACAATTCCAAAAATTATGCCATGTATCTCTGGCAGCCCAACCGTTCGGCATGGGGAGAAGACGAACCGATAGAAGCATTAGTCGTCTGGGACATCTCTTCGCCATCTCTCTATCGACCCAGCGAAGACCCAACCGGACGTCTCAAACCCGCCGATACCACCACTACCACTACTACAACAACATCCACAACCACAACAACATCTACAACAACAACTCCATCAACCCCTCAAGTAATCATGCGCCTCTCCTTCACCGACCTCGATTTCTACGAAATCAGACAACGCGAAACACCCATTCTCGACCATCTAGAACTAGATTCAAATCATGTTTACATGATTGAAGAAAACCACCGATGGATGGCAGGCGACCAGGCAAACTACACACTGCCGAAACTTCACGAAGTGAAGACCACTGGGATTCCATTCTGCGGCGGACCGAGATGGGAGAGTTCATGCGGAATCGACGGCAATGATGGACCGGAGAGTTTTTCCTATTGTGGGAAGATTTCGCGGCGGAGGGAGCCGCAGTTGTGTTGTTGTTGGAGGCATGAGGTATAGTATTTTTACTATTCATCCTTGAAAATGCTGATATATGCTTAAATGTAAGAAAGAATTACGGGCTTATTCTTCTCCTTTACTTGTTAGGAATATCCCTATTTAACGGTCGCCGAGGCCGTTGATGATGAAGCTGGAGTTGTTTTTTCAGCACGGCAATGTTTCATGTTGGGGACCGTCTCTATCAACATTAGGCCGAATTCTGCTGGTCGTCGTGGGCATGAAGTGTCACTCAGAGACGAATATTGGGAGCACTTACTTGCTAAGGGTAAGATATGTGGGGATGAAAGATGGCTCATTGGTGAGAACACGTCGAATGAAGTAGTGATCTTGCATTTTGATAAAGACCCCAAGATGCTAAGAAGTAGGAATAACCAGGAGAGTTCATAGGTCCTTCTTATCAAATATCAACCAAAGGTATCTTAGATTCCTAAAGTTGAAGAGAGGGTTACTCTGACACGCTGTTATTCTTATAATTAATCCCTTGCTTCTTACAATTCCTCTCATACCTTCCCCGTCTTGTTAAAGTCTAGCCTTACCTCCCTCTGCACTGAGTTCTTTCTTTGATTCCTCCCTCAGAACTCTCTTCAATATCTTCCCGCTTGCATTCTTAGGAATGGAATCTACGAATTTCACTCCACCAGTCAACTCCTTGTATCTTGCTAGTCTCTCTGCACAGTAAGCTTTCACTTTCTGCTCGTCCAAGCCCTCGCTCTCGGGTACGTTTCTCTTCACAACTGTTGAATCGACGGTTAGCACGCTATCTTCACGAAACAAAATTGCTGTTTCCTCGCACTCGGCTATTTTGTAGATCCAGTAAACAAATCCCAATTTATCCATCTTTTGCCTCCCAACCCACACAGAAGCGTCACGAGGGAGAAAAAAACTAACCATAAGCTCTCGGATTTTCAGTATCTTCCTCCCCTACTCCCGCAAATTTCACCCCGATCACAGCAGCATCTACAATCAATGGATGCGAAAGCAACACATTCTCGAGCTCTGGTGGAGCGATCTGAAAACCTCTCACTTTAATCAGCTCCTTCATCCGATCAACAACATACCACTTCTTGCTCTTCCCATCACGATAGACAATATCGCCCGTCTTGAAGAACCCCTCAGAGTCGAAAGATTCAGCGTTTGCTTTGGGGTTTTCGAAATAGCCGGAGATGATGGTTGGACCACGCACGCACAGTTCGCCACGGGTATCGTAGGCCGTTATGTCGGCGCCATTTGAGTCAATGATTCTTTTGGGTTATGGTCAGTAACAATTTTTTGGTGCGGGTAGTTTCAGGAGGGACGTACTTTGCTTCTAGATTCGGAATCATAAAACCCACACTTCCTGTGGAATCATCTTCTGGGAAATGAAACATAGATCCAATACACGACGCTAACATGGCAACCCAAATCAGTAGGCATAAAGTTAACTCCCAAGAGATTCTCAAGAATTCACTCACCCTCCGTCATTCCCCAAACCTGATTAACACGGGTGTTGGCAGGGACAAGTTTCCGGAATCTGTCCTGTGATTCCCTGCCAAGGGGTGCTGCACCACAGCTGACTGCCCTCAAAGTCTCAAAGGAGTATTTCGAGGTTAGGGGTGACATGATGACTGCGATGAAGATTGGGGGAACAATGCCAAGTTCGTTGATTTGGAAGTTGCCAATATTTGCTAGGAACTTTTCGAGCTCGAAGCGTCTCATCACAACTGAGGTTTGACCTGACCTTAGAGGTGTTGTATGGGCAACTATGTTGTGTATGATGTTAGTGTGGACTTGATAGTAAGATAATTGAATAATTTGGAGATTAGAAGAATTTACCTGGAACACAAGCAGCGTGAAACATTGGCAAGCATAGAAGACGTCGCTCCTACATCACAATGTCAATTCACCTCTTTTAGCCTTGAGTGGGTTGTTCCAGGAGATGCTCTTACTTTCCAAGGCTTCTTTTTGTACTCATGAACAGCCATATGCTGGGCAATCAAGTTATGATGAGATATAACCGCCGCTTTCGGCAATCCCGTCGTCCCGCTACTAAACAACCGTGCCGCAGTCGTTTCCTTACAAGTCTTCTCATCATTAAAACGAACCCAATCTGTTTCTCCATGATTCAGTAGCTCTTTCCAAGAGCGAAACCCCTTCGGGATGTCTTGGTTGAGAACATCAAAGATCCAAATATTGGACGATGGGACTTGGCATTCTTTGGCCGCCACGAGGATGTTGGGCAGCATCTCTGGCTCGGTGATGAGGAATCGACATTTGGCCGTCTTGATATGGTGGGTGAGTTCGAAAGGTGTGTATGATGGGTTTGTGCCAGCAAATACACCTCCTGCTGCTATGATTCCTAGGAATACGATAGGGTAGTAGATCTGTGTTTGGTCAGAGGGGCTTTTTCGAATGCTCAAAATATGATAGAACTCCTACATCATTGAAAGAGTGAATGCAAACGCAATCTCCCTTCTTGAGACCAGCTGCTTGAAGTCCTGCAGAGAATTGGCGAATCAGGACTTTTGCCTGGTTGGAGGAGATTGACCTCGAAGGATCATTGGCATCAATATAAATCTGAGGATCAATCGTCAGTTAATGATATCAAAGTTCAGCAACTCAATTAAGGACAGCTCAATTAAGGATAACTTACCGGCTCATCCGCAATATAATTCTGGTCGTCAAATATCCAAGATAGCAAGTCCTTGGTTGGAAGTGGAAGAGTTGACTCGGCACGAAAGAAAGCCATACTTGTGTGTAGAAATTAATTGGCTGAAGGATTTGAACAGTGAGAAGTGGTGGATGAGCGCAAGCAATCACTCTTTAAATAAAAAGATTAGAGTGAAATCAAATTCCCAACACTAAACACCCATAAAGTACCTACAAATAAGCCAACCCCGCCTTTCGTTCTTCGTGCCAATCTCCTGTTTGTGGGACATGGACACGGGCATGCACCCCAAGAACAAGAACGCGGGGAAGCCATCACAACCCACTTCCTTCAGTGTGACATCCTCGGCTCATGGTTCTTTCTACCTACCTACCTACCTACCTACCTTATACAAAGCCAACCCATTTCTAGCTTCAAGCTTGTATTCCATGGAGAATGAATGCCAATTGAAGTTCAGTCAATTCGTTCACATTAGTGATGGAATTGAGATTCACAATTTGAAGCTGCCATTGGAAGAGGTTTACGACGAAATGCATTTCAGTTCATCTAGTAGTATATGTCATAATCCCTCTCCACGCACACACTTAGAACCCTCGGCCAGGCCTCTTGGCCAGTGGCCTTTTGACTGTGCCATGAGAAGTAAACTTCTTCACAGCGGATGCCACAGGTTTTTTGGCCACCTTCATGGTTTCCCCTTCTATCCTTTCCTGCTCGCGTCGTTTATCCACCTCCATCTGAGCCTCAATCTCCATCTTCTTGTTAAATTCGACTTCCGTAACCCGCTTCTCCCTTGCTGAGTATCCCTTTTCCTTGACGGAGTAGAAGACTCCACCGAGTTCGGCTAACCAATGGGGATCAACAGAGGTCACGGTTGACATGTACTCTTTCGACGTGAGAATCAACTCGTGATAGACGACATAATCAGGCAGGTATCCAAGTCCATAAAGCGCACTTGTAGGGTGCAGCTGAACCGTCACGCTGGTCCTCAAATTGACGTATTCGCCAATACCCTTGACTTTCGCAGCCTGGTGATAGTAACCAGAGCAGATGCACTTGCGAATGACATCCCAATCGGTACCGCAACTGATCATAGACATCTTCTGCATTTTCATGATGTCCAACAGTTGCTCTCTGATCTCCTTGGCTCGACGTAAAGACTTGGGATGTAGGAAATGTTTCGTGCACCAAGCATCCGAATAGCCATTCGTCTTCCATTGCGAGTAGACGTGAAGATACGTCAAGTGATCAGACTCCGGAACGAAGAATTTCTCACGCGCTGCATCTGATTCCTCTTGTCGTTCTTTTGGACGGTAGAAGACGCTGGGAACCGAAAGCATAGAGACGATGGTGAGCATCTCTTCACTGCAGCCGTATTCTTCAGATGTAATCAGTAGTTTGGCAAGAGAAGGGTCCATTGGAAAGGCTGTCATCTTTCTCCCTATTTCTGTCAGGTCGCCAATATTATTAAGGGCTCCAAGAGCCCAAAGGTCGAAAAGGGAAGTTGTTATAGTATCCTGAGGTGGCGGATCCATGAAGTCGAAATCCAGAAGATCTTTAACACCCAGAGATTTCAATAGAAGGACCGTGTTGCTGAGATTGGTTCGCTGAATTTCGGGAATAGTTTGTATGTATAGCTCGTCCTTGAAAGCAGCTTCTGTGAACAGATGAAAAGCCTTTCCAGGCCCAGTTCTTCCAGCACGACCAGCTCTCTGTGAAGCGTTTGCCTGAGAAATTGGTGTTATTTGCAGAGTGTCCATTCCCATTCGTGGGTTGTACACCTTGAGCTTAGAATATCCTGCGTCCACCACATACATGATACCGTCGACTGTCAAACTTGTCTCAGCGATATTTGTAGCGACGATGACCTTTCTCACTCCCGGAGCGGCTTTGTCAAAAATCTTCGCCTGCAGATCTGCAGGCATTTGACTGTAAATTGGCAGAATGCTCAATTTTGGAGGATCGTTCAACGCGCTTAGTCTCTCTTGTACCAACTCACAAGTGACTTCAATGTCTTCCTGGCCTGTCATGAAGACCAGAATATCACCAGCTCCCATCGAAACATGGATTGCAAGAACTTGCTGAACAGCCTGATCGACGTAGTCTTCCACAGGTGATCGGTGGTACATAATGTCCACTGGGAATGTTCGACCTGGGATGAAGAACTCGGGTGCTCCACCATAGAAGTCGGAGAACTTTTTTGAGTTCATTGTTGCAGATGTGACAATAAGCTTCAGGTCTCGCCTGCGTGCCAAAACCTTCTTGAACAATCCCATCAACACATCAGTATTGAGAGCTCTCTCGTGAGCTTCGTCCATGATGACACAAGAGTATCGATCGAGATCTGGTTCGTTCAAAGATTCTCTTAGAAGAACGCCATCTGTCATGTACTTGATCATTGTTTCCTTGCTCGTGCAATCTTCAAATCGAATAGCATATCCAACAGTGCTTCCAAGCTTGCATTCCATTTCCTCACTGACACGCTTGGCCACACTCATGGCTGCAACTCTTCGAGGCTGGGTGCAACCAATCAACCCGAGTTTTGCGTACCCATCTTCGTATAAAAATTGAGTCAACTGCGTCGTTTTTCCCGAGCCTGTCTCCCCAACGACAATGACGACCTGATTGTCCCGAATAACTCTCAAAAGATCCTCCCGTACAGCGAATGCCGGCAAGAATTCCCTCTGCTCCTTGAGAGACTTACTTTGACTGAAGTTACTAGCTCCTTCATTCTTCTTCATGTGCTGACTGAACTTGCTGTTTGACTGAGCTTCCTCTTCTCCAGGTACTGGTGCAGCACTATCACCTTCATCCTCTTTAACCCCCATAAGATTGCCCAACGCCGTGCCCGCCAGATTTGTAGCTTCCTGAGCCTGCTTCTGCCTTTCCTTTTGTTGCCGCTTCTCTTTTACCACCTTACTTCCCTTCCTACTGAAAACTGCCATGTCGCTCTGATTGTCTCGAACCGCGGGCACTGGTTCCAGCTGTTTGGAGAAGACAGTCCTGCCGTCCAAGAACGGTGGTTTAAGGTCGTGCACAAGAAGATGCACCCGAGTAGCCTCTTCATCGTCCTCAAAGTCATCTCCAAAATCCCTTCTTTGCGCCACACCAGACGTGAGCATTCGATTCGTCTCCCAAGCATCGACATCTTTCTGTTTCTGCGCAGCCCGCGCGCTTTGCCGTTTCCCAGTCTTCTTTTCCGTCAATGCAGCTTCTCGTTGCTGTTCTGCCCAAGAATTGTCGTAGGATCCAAATGGATTATGCGTTTCGTCTCCAAATGTATGTCCAGATTCATCACCAGCGTACCAATCTCTATCCAAAGCATTGGAGTCTTCCAAGTCCACGCCCGGCTCTGGCCCGTCAAATTCTTCTTGTTTCGGGTTAGGTTTGGGCGTAGGGGCATATCGAAGGCCTCTCGGAGTGGACGATCTAGAATCAGCACTCGGTCGGTTCTGCGAATATGATCCATTGCGCGAAGACGGTTTTGCTGGAATAGCGAATCTATCGTCCGATCTCAAGGGGTTGATATCAAGCCTTCGCCGCTTCGGGCTTGCCTCGCCGTCTTCTCTGACCATATTTGTGGTTTTGTGTTTTTGTGTTGTTGCCGTCACGACTTTGCCTGTCCAGGTTGAGAGTGCTTTGGCTCTGCCAATGTTGTTTTTAATATTCTCGGTCTCGGTACAGTACAGTGCCTGAGATTCCTCTCTCCAGCTGGCGCTGCTACGGCGACCGCCAAGGCCCACTCGGCAAGATCACGTCCGATTAGGATTTCGATAACAAAAAAAGTTGAATTTATAGATTTTCCCCGCCATCACGGAACGAAGTTCTGGACAACAACGCCCAACTCGCTCCAAAATGTCGATGATCACTGCTCTGGGCTGGGTCCCACGGGGCTTTGCAGCGCCATTTCCCACCAAGTACAATTTTGACGAGGAGGAATTTGCGCGCATTGCAGAGCTTGCAAAACTTCAGCTGGATGATGCGAATGAAGATTTGGAGGATGCGCGAAAGGAAGAAGAAGCAGGTCCAGATGCTATGGCTGATGGATCTGACGACGAGGCCCCTACAAAGGCAATCAAGTCCAACGCGTAAGCTAAAATGTCTGTTTTCGAAGAACTGTTGCTAATTTAATGTTCTGTAGTGAGGAGGATGACGACTTAAAAGAATACGATCTTGAGCACTACGACGACGATGTTGAGAAGGACCAAAACGTCGAAGGAATGGGGATGGGCATGTTTGGAAATGTCAAGTCGCTTGCATATCACGATTCGAACGAGGATGATCCTTATATTACCATGAAAGAGAACGACGCCGAAGACGAGGATCGGGAGGAACTTCAAATTCTTGCAACAGACAATATGCTTCTGGCAGCTAAAATTGAAGATGAGGTTGCACATCTGGAGGTTTATGTCTACGAAGATGAAGCCGACAACTTATATGTTCACCACGATATCATGCTACCTGCGATCCCTCTCTGCGTGGAATGGCTAGACCTGCCAGTCGGTAAAGCTAGCGTTCCTCAAGATTCGAGGGCTAACTTTGTTGCTGTTGGAACTTTCGATCCAGATATCGAGATTTGGGATCTGGATACGGTTGATTGCATGTACCCCAACGCTATTTTAGGACAAGGTGGTGAGAATGCTCAAGGATCAGAAGAGTCGAAGAAGAAGAAAAAGAAGAAGAAGAAGAAGTCCAAAACAGCGAATGACAGCTACCATGTGGATGCAGTTCTCACTCTGGCTGCAAACAGACAACATCGAAACCTTCTGGCTTCTGGATCAGCGGATAAGACTCTCAAACTGTGGGATTTGAACACGACAAAATGCGCACAGTCATATTCCCATCATACGGATAAAGTCTGTTCGCTAGCGTGGCATCCCAAGGAGTCAACAATCCTACTTAGTGGAAGTTACGACAGAACGGTTGTGGCAGCAGATATGAGAGCTCCAGATGGCAAGGCTCCAAGATGGGGTGTTGAGAGCGACGTTGAATCCGTTCGATGGGATCCTCATGACCCTAACTTCTTTTACGTCTCGACGGAGAACGGTGTGGTTCATTACCACGATGTTCGAAATGCTCCTTCAGATCCTTCAGGCAGCAAGCCAGTTTGGATATTGCAAGCACATGATGAATCGGTGTCTTCTTTCGATATCAATCCCGTGATCCCAGGTTTCATGGTAACTGGATCGACCGACCGACAAGTGAAGCTGTGGAACATTCAAGCCTCTGGACCAACGATGGTCGTGTCCCGCAACTTGGAGGTTGGCAAGATTTTCTCGACCGTGTTTGCTCCCGATGAAGAAGTTGGTTTCCGCCTGGCTGTAGCAGGTAGCAAAGGAATGGTGCAGGTTTGGGTAAGAAATCGTATGAATAATTGGAGGCATCAAGTGCTAATTTAACAGGACACATCCACCAACGCCGCCGTGAGACGGGCCTTTGCAGACCGAGTAGCACCAGTTGAGGGCGAAGTCAAGGAGAGATTGGTACGTGTGGAAGATGACAGCAGTGAAGAAGAGTCGAACGATGGAGGAGCAGAGGTTGAGGGAGCCAATGGCAATGGTGGTGAGGGATGGGAGTCAATGGATGAGGATTGAGGCACCAGTAATGAACACAGCAGAGGCAGCGTGTCAGACTTTCCGTAGTAGGATGAGCAGTGCCGGAGTGAAGTTACCTCCGTATACTGAGGAGTTTGCCATGAGGGACTCCCCGCATCATCAACTGTTTTGAAGTCTGGAGCCGAAGATACGCACAGCAAAATTCCTCCGAGCACTGCACATTGCGAGAATGAGGCTGCCTCCACGGGTCCGAGCGCGACGATCCCATCGCCATCCGCGAGCTTGGTAGAAAAGGTTATTTATTTACTTCGTACATGAGCATCTTAATTTCTATCATGCAGAGTAGTACAGTAGGATATAATGATGACCTCGAGGATTTGAGGATGGTGTGCAATGCAGTCCCATTGATATTTCATAAAGGATTGCTGGTCCAATTAGATTAATACAGTATGATTGCGGAGTTTGAGGGTGGACGAAGTGTCGTCCGATAGATATGCTGTTTGTCCTCGTTCGGTTGACTTCTTTTGGGGTTGTTTGAGATTGAGGTCAGCTCAATGCGACGACGGAGAAAGCACCGGGGAGGGCTTGGCGGTTCGTTCTTCGCAGCTTGTCATGTGGCAGATAGATATCATCATATATCACTTTTTGCTGAAGTCTTTGCCACGAGACTAAAAAATCTTTGGGAGAGTCTCGAACTCTGGGTCTCCTCGCACGCGTCAGTTTGTCTTGAGTTCCCCCCCCTCCACGCCATTCATTCTTCCAAAGTGGCGGCGGCGGCGGCGGTGACCGAAGTGCCATCTGAAGTTTTGTTTTGTGGGAAAGGGGAATCGCCAGCTAGCCAGGATTAGTTTTGTCAAAGTTTGTCGACGACGTGGATGTGATTAAAATGACCCCCTGGCTGCATCTGAAACTCGGAAACCAAACACTCGGCGGCAATCCTCCCCCCATCCCATCCCATGCAGGCAAAAGCTGGTGCTCCGTGGCTGCTGTGATTCGCTTGCTTGCCCTCCCACTTCTCCCAATTCTCTCCCTTCCCGCGCGCCCTCGTGGCCCGCGCTCCTTCTGCTGGCTCCTTTCTCCTTTTCTAGCTTCTCTCTCAGGGCGGACCACGTTCCCTTTCAAGGTTCGATAGTGTTGGTTGGTGTGTTGCACTGTTGCACTACTGCTGGCATCTTCTTCCAGTCTTCTTCCCGTTTAGTTTCTCGCACGCCCACCCCACCCATCACCCACACCACTCCCTTTCGAGTCTCTTTTTGCCGCTTCATACTCTTTCTTTCTCTCCCTCCTCCTCAACATCGCCAACTTACTTTCTCTTTCCCCTTCTTCGTATTGCGCATCTGGAATTGCTTCGCCAAAATTTGCTTTCGTCCATTGTACGTAGCACTCGAATTCGCATCGCTGGGACGATTTCAATCAAATCCTTGACTCTCCTTCATCTATCTGCACCATCTTCGAGCATCTCGAACCAAAACAAACACACATACGCTCCTTCCACCCCCAACATAAAACTCGGACAAGCAAATTCTGCTCCTTCCGCACACATCACATCACCAACTTTCGCCAGGAACGAAGTTACTACCCTCCTTACTACTTGCTGTCATCACCTCTCAGGACTGTGTCCATCTACTGTGCTGTACCGTACATCCATCCATTCACCACCAGCAGTCGTTCGGTCAAGTCGAATCACCAAACGGCGAGTCATACAACAAGGAGTTCGCGAGACATCTTCTCAGCTCTTCTTCTCTAACAGACGATATATAACTTCTCGACCTGGACTTTACCTGGACCTTGCTTCTCGTGGTCATCTGCTCGGGAAAACTGCGCAGACCTTACACCCACCTACCTTCCTATTTAACCGCTGCCACCACTTTTCGGCAAATCCAACCCCACACTCCTCCACTGCCTGGTTCGCAGCTGCTTCGCTGGCCATAAGGAGATACCGACCCGCCTATCCTCTCTAATATACAACAAACCAAGCTCCGAAAAAATGTCTTCTGCTTTAGGAAGAGCGTTCACTACTAAGCGGGCGCCGAAGCCTGCTGATATCTCAACACCTATGCCAAAGCGAAGTGTAACGACGAAGCAATCAATGGGTACTATTAGGAACAAGATTTCTGGACCCGTCGAGCTCATCTCAACCACCAACATGCTCTCTTACAACGCCCCAGACATCTATCCCACCTCGGCGACCTCGACAAGGTCAAGTTCAAACTCGACAATCACTTCGGGAGACGATTCTGACCGCTCGCCAACGGGTACCTCGACGCCTATGACTTCTCCAGACACCTCTTCCATCGAGGGTTCGCCCACATCTCTTGAGCCAAACCACCTTTCCTGCTACTTCGGTGGTCCATCTCGCCAAAGCTCTTCGAGCCAGGAGGCTCCTATCATTCCCCAGCGAGCCCTTTCACACACAAAGAGAAGCGCGGAGGCTCTGGCCCACAAGCGATCGACTTCCCGAATTACGTCTTCCACAAAGAGCTCATTCTCATCGCAGAGAATGTCCCCCACCAACAGCATGACGCAAGCGAGATCATCCATCAACATGTTCGCCGCGAACGTGGAGACCATGGACCATCATCCATTCGGAAAGGAGCTTGCTCAAGTCACCGAGATTGCCGAGGAGTATGGCCTTACCGAGAGAATGGCTGCGCCGATTGTGGATCCAGAGGAACGGGAGCTGTTATCGCGAGGTCTACTCAAATTCTGTGCGGAGGAATACATGAGTGTAATCCAGCCATACTTCGAAGCAGCCTTTGCTGAGCCAAGAGCCAAACCAGCCGTGTCAACAATGTGGATTTGAGATTCAGGACTGGCTCTTGAATTTCTAGCCACGACAACCTTCTTGTACATACATATTACCTGGGTTCTTGCCCACATCGTACATTCTATCACGACACAATCATGGTTTTTAACGGTCTGGTTTTTCACGCAAAAGCGATAGTGGGAGTTAAAATGGTTTGGGCTAGGAGGGGGAAGCATGGTTGCAGTTGCATATTTGCCTGCGGGAGTTAAAGGATTACAGACACTCATTTTTCTTATTGTCATTTTTGTCGCTACACACACTCTTCAGTTTACTTTTCAGCACAAGACAGAGAAATACATGCCACGAAGATACATAGAATTGGGAGGGAGGGATCGATCGATTCGTCGTTAAGTAAAGTAAAACCTAGTATAGGCTAAAATAACATGTCTATGAAGCATCACATGAACTCTTTTGCACCTATCCCTAAACACTTCGATAATTAATTGACGTCAACCGACGGCAGTTGCAATTTCCCATTCCGAAGACCAAAATCAAACCGAACATGAGATGGAGATGAAATCACAAAATGACGAATTGGCATGTTTGACATGTTTGACAGGATGTGGAGATGAGGCTGTCTGTCATGGAGTGTCATCTACCCTACACTTTTTTCTCTCGCTACAGAACATGGGATTTGGACGAATATGCAAGGGGGAAAGACTCACAGCGCAAATGCGCATTCAATGCGACCTGATGAGTTTGGTTTGATCGACGAAACATTCTTTCATGTGCGCGAGGCTTGTGTTGTACCAAATAGTCGTTGTGCTGGGTTGTGGGATAGGGTTGCGAGATGGTGGGATGTAACTCAAACGTGTGGTGTTTTGGGTCAATTCCGCTTTGAGGCGATCCCCGCGAGGCGAAGCCAAAAAGGTACGTAGTAGGCGGCGGGGGTTGAAATTACATGTTTATGGAGTAATGCGCTAGAGCTGGTTGATTGAGTTGCTTGATCGAGTCACTGGATGCCTGTATGGGCGAGCTAGGTGAAATATGGGGTTCGGGTAGTTTGGAATAATAGGATTGTAACTTTGTAAGATGGACTTTAGATGGGAGACGATGCTGTCTGTGTGTTGGATGGAAGGAAGGATTTTTCAGAGCTTGATAAGATCAGGTAAATGGATATATGTATCTATTGAAATGAAAGCTATTTAGATACCTAGTCTATGACTGTTCGGCAAGAACTTTGACTTGAAAATGATATTGTATAATATATCAATAAATGGGGTATCAGGTCTGAACCCGATATCGTAGCACTAGTGAGTCCTTCATTTGACTTCTGGTGACTTGTTCCATCTGGAGGAGGGCACCAGGTCTCACTTGAGACTACGAAACTGGTAAAAGTTTAAACAAGATGTTTTGCAGAGAAGATCATAGCTTTGTCTGGACAAGAGCTTCATCCCGTCCTCTCGAGTCATACGGAGTTGACAAAGCTCTATAGCATGACGAGAGCGTTCCTCGCTCGGACAGAGACTTCTTCAGTCACTCATGCAAAGACTTTGTCAACCTAAGCTCCAAGCAACCTGGCGCTATGAAATGAATAACCATCTTATCCAAGAGGATAAGCTAGGAATCGCACTATCTATCCAAGTATTACAGTATTATCCCCCTTCCTCAACCTGCGAGCAGAAACCAGTTAGCCAAAAGGTCTCCTCAAAGTTGTCAAACTCCAACAGCAGCAACAACAGCGCAACAACATTTCTTCAGAACCCCGATTTCTAAGCATAGCTCACCCCCCACGAGATCTGCCGCATGTGACGATACCGACACAGAACCGTTCCTTGTTTGGGGAAGAAGGGAGGCGCGCCTAATACGGCTCTTCCTAAAGATTGAATGGGTGTTGGGATCTCATCATTGTAATGTTTTGTGTGTGCGCGCGTGTGTGCTTGTGCATGCTGCTGTACCTCTAGAAGCGATGAGAGCAATGCTTACCTGGTAAGAGATTGTAAAAAGATTTGGGTGGTTGTTGCTGCGACAGATGTGATGTGGAAAGTTGTGAAGAAGAAAGGTGCAAATGAAGAAACAAGAAAGAAGAACAAAAAGTTTTGAGTTCGTGAGCCTCTTGCGCCAAGAAAAGGTCACCGTAGCTCTCCAAAGCCTTCCAGCCTTGTCAAAGCTCAGACTCTCCATCTTTCAAGTCAAACACCCAACGCCATCCGACAATTCTCTCACGCACACCAAATTACCCAAACCATGGCATCTCCTCCCCGAGAAGTAGAAACAGAAGCAGAAGCAAGTCTCTTCCGCCCTAGCAAAAAGCGCAAGATCTACCGACAACGAGCCGTCGATAAGGAAGACGAAGAGGAGCAAGCCGCCACAATCGCAACAACCATCCCACCTCCCAGCATACAAAGCCTCGACGAATTAATCGCAGGCGCTGCTACATCCGGAGAAGCACAAGCAGAGAGCAAAAACCTTTCCGTGGCTGAAATCCTGCGCCTACGCAAACTACGTGGCAAACGAGCAGGTGGAGTCGAATTCCGTGCAGATGCGCCAACTGCCAGGGCAGAGGAAGAGAATGCTCTAGTACTGCGACAAGAGCAAGAAGGCGACGCGGTTAAGCAGTATGAAGGAGAGAGGAAGTTTGCGCCACAGACGGGGACGGTGGGGGATGTGAACAAGCATATGTAAGTCTTGAACCCTGATGTATGTGGAAGGAGTGAGAAGAACGGTGGCTAACGAAGGAAGGATGGAATACATAGATTCCGAATTGGCTAAAAGAAGAAGGCTGGAGGCCGGAGTGCAATTGCCTTCGACTAATACACCCACCACTCACGCTTTTGGGACTGGAATCTCGACGGAAGCTAGATCGAGTGCAATGAGAGGAGAGGTCAAGAGCTCCACAACGAATGTTCAGAGACAGCCTGCTGCGCTGGGGAAGTTGGTAGAGGTTGATCTGGGAGAAGAGGCGAGAGCAAGGAATGAAGAGCGTACCAGGAGGAAGCTGGTCGGAGAGACAGTGTCAGATGAAGAAGAGAAGGGAGCCAAGAAACCGACGAAAGTAAGACTGGGCAGAGACGGAAAGCCCTGGAGAGGCAGGAAGAGGAGAAACAGCGAAGATATCAAAAGGGATAAGATGGTTGAAGATATTCTGAGGGAGAACAAACGTAAGTCCTTTTCCCATGTCCTGTTTAGGTGGTACGGAGTACTAATGACTTTGGTATAGTCGATCACTATGAGGAGCCGGTTCAGGCTACATCCAGTATCGACGACGACCAAGCTGCGGATGATAGGATCGCGGATGCTTTCAGACAGGAGTTCTTGGATGCCATGTCTCAGAGACGGCAAAGGAAGACTGCTCCTCCTGCTGGGGCTAGTCGAAATGCTCCAGGGAAGAAAGAGGAAGAAGTTCTGAGGGGGCCAAAACTGGGTGGAAGCAGGAACTCGAGAGCTGCGATGCGTGATTTGATGCTGAAGCAGGCAAAGAAGTAGGCTGTTAGTATCTTTCTTTTCTTGTATGAAATTAAATCCGGTACAAGAATCCATATTTCTAAACTTCATGCCTCCAATATTCGGGGTATTCTGAATGAGAGTCCACCTCTTTTCTGCTCTATCGCTCCTGTGCTTTGCCAATCTTTTCAATTTGTTTGATATACACACAGCCCAGCTTGCCTTCCTCTATATACAACTATACACTCCTCACATGATTCGATTCTTAGCTTACAAATGTCCCTCCATCTAAGCACGTCACCGAAGATTGAAAATCCATCGCCCGACTTAATACAATATTCTCTCCAACCTCCAACACCACTGCCCTCGTTCCCGGCTTTTCCGAAAAGGTGTCCCTTCGTGGACTGACCACGCGTTCCACCTCTTCCCTGTCAAACTTCTTGGTGGCAATTTGCAACGTAGCAAAGCCTTTGACTTCCTTGTCTCCATCATGAGCACTGATCCAAACTCTAGCCTCGAGCTTCTGTGCGATTTCGAGACCGCCTGGAAAACCGTTGCAGATCTGTCCTCCGAGATACCAGGCATTTCTGATTTCGTCGAAGCAGTGGAGGAATGCCGTGAGGGGAGAGCTTGCGTAGCCTTGAGGTGCGCGGTGCTGTACGAGGAAATCGTGGAGTACAAGCAGCCATGGGGAGAAAAGATGACGGAAAGTGGCCCATTGTTCGCTGATGTGTCTGGAAAGAAGGTGGAGCCCGGTGTGTCTGGGGGTGTCATGAGTTCCGAGCTGGTCGTCTGGGAGTGAGTGGGCGCTTTGTAGGTTATTCCAATGGCATTATGAAGGCCTGTGTAGTCTCCCTTATCTTCCATATACGCAATGGTAACTTCTCCTGCTTCTCCTCCAGAGTCGAGTGGGGGAAGAGGAATTCTGTGAAGTCGGTCCGGCTGTCCAGGACGACATTCTTGCCATTTTGGAAGGGCGGCTACTTTGTCCTTGTGGAAGTGTTTCCAGCCATTGATCGTCCTCGATGCTGCCGGTTCGGCGAGGATGATGGTCTTCCCGTCTTGGGATGGGAGCTGCGTGAGCGTTTCTCGATGGCAATGATCGCTTTTGTTCTGACTGACTATTACTATGTCTGGCTCGGGAAGCTCGAGGATAGAGGAGACGCAGGGTGGGCTGATGCGGCGAGTTGACGAGAACATTCGATGCACAATGTCTGATCTTCCACATAGCCATGGATCGAGAAGAATGGTAAATGCGTGTGAAGCTTGATAATCTTGATGATCTTGCTCCTTGGACCGAGGGAAGGGCAAGATTGGGTGGAAAGTAAGTTGGAAGGAGGCATCTCCATTCAGATTTTGGATTGTGAGAGACATGATTTCACACGTGCAAACTTGATCTCAATTATTGTCACTTTTTCCCGACATTATCAATCATGTCAACACATCTTTTATGACGATGAGTATATGATTGCGAATCGTCTGTAGGAGAAAGTATCCAGTCAGCCTTACTCTGTCTCTACGGGGCATTGTGGACGAATACACCCACGCATTACGTACCCCATGAATAAATATCGAGCCAGTCAACAAAGTGTCGATGGATGATTGATGATGAGCCGTGCAGTATCGAGCAAGATTCGATACTGAGTGAATTGACCGACGCAGGACTTGGGAGAATTTGCCGGAAGAGAAAGAGAGGAGGGGGAAGCGATGGTTTTGTAAGGACGTTAACCAGCTAATGCGGCCAATGCAAGAAGATATCAAATCGAAATTCTGGATTTGGATCAGGGGGTTGGGGGGGGTTCCTTCCTTGGGGGGTTCGGGAAGGGAAGAGAAGGGGGCAATTCGAGCCTAGTCCTGCTTATGGTTTGCGTCTATTCTTTCATGAATTGGGGGAACGAATGGATCTCAACTTGCGAGGGATGATGTACTTGATTGACCAAGGATGCGAAAGCGATCAAGAAGAGATCTCAATAGATATTAGATATACAGTATTGAGGTTTCTAGGTAAGGTAGCTTCTAGTTCTTTTGTTGCCTCTCTCTCCGTTGACAATAAAAAATGAATGCCGTTTGTTTACATGAGTGACATTCATTTCTTGACTTCGGCTCCGATTACCATCTTTCGACACCTCGGTTTGCGCAGTTATGCAGCTCGGGACCAGCTGCCGTCACAGTAACAAGTATCTATCTCCAGAACTCGCATGGCTCCTCCCTTGACTTCTTTCTCAATTGTTAATCAGAGGATGATTGATCTCTTGTATCGTATCTATTGAAATAGCTGTCTCGGGAGCATCCTCTGAACGACGAAAAATGAATTGTTGCGGGACGGAGAAGATGCCATTCTCAGCCACTTCCTTGGACACTCTCTCCTCTCCCTGCTTGGCTCGCTTCGACGACTGCTGTCCTCGGCACATGATTTGTTGGAGATCTATGTATGTTATGTACCAACTCCTGCTCATGCTCATCCTCAACTTCGTCCAGAGGATCTTGGCCCTCGTCTCTACCTGAGGTGTTCTTCGCGTTCGCTTCGAAACGAAGCAGAGCCTCTTCACCTTCCGAACAGGTCCCCAGTCTTCGTCAGCTGACCCTTCACTTGATGCGGACAGTACGTAGAGTACAGTTCGGTACGTCCCTCGGTTGTGTTGACAGGGAAATGCTCCATCTTGGTTGGGCAGCACTATCAATACTCTCTCTCTCGCTTGGGTTGGGCCAGAAGTTGTGAGTTAGTTGGTTTTTTGAGCTCTTCGGTATATTCCTGCTCTGGAACTTGCAGCGGCAGTCTTTTGTTGGTAGAAGCCATACCAAGGTAGACACTCTTTCTCTTGTTGATCTGACGGGCTTCTTGACTACTGTCGCTGTACCTATCGAATGCTTCCTACCCACTCGCTCAAAATGCACTGAACAGATAGGTAAGAAAGGAAACGATCTTTCTCTTACTCACCGCTATTGTATTATTGCCCGTTACGAGATTATTGGGCTCGCAACACCAACCCAGTTCTGCCCATAAAAATTAGAGACGTCAAGTGATACGTTTTCTCACTGGCACCAGCCGCAGATCCAGGACTACGGCTATGGCACTGGCCTCAACGCGTGACGACGACGACTCGGGATAGATCATAGATAGCAGTAGTCAGTCATTCATGCTTTCGTTGATTCTCTCATCTCGTCGCGTTCACCGCAATTTCGCTTTGATTAATGTTTACACCGCAAGGTTGACTTCTTGACTTTTACTCTCTGGAGCGAGTCAAGGCAAGATGGCCTCCTCGCAGCCAATCAAGGCAGCGAAAGTCATGAAATCTGGATCCTTGGAAATGCAAAGTGATGGTTGGCTGGGCCGGAGCTGCGCTGCGAAGAGGTCACGACAAGTACCGAGAAGCAGTACAGTAGGTGTGAAAAAGCAGTTCGCTCGCCTCAGAGCAAGAGCAGGAGCAGAAAGGGAATCATCGGCTTGCAGCACCGAAGGCTATACGGAAGCAAGCTAGCTAGCCTCCAACCATCGCCACGGAGAGTAATGCTCGCTTTGCCTGAGAAGGGTAGCTCCAGCTGGCAGCTCGCAGGTCGGCGAATAACCAGAAGAATAATGTGAATGTGATTTTGGCTAGAGGTTTACAGCTGAAACTCACCTAGAGAAGTTACCACCACTCAAACAGTCAATACAGTAAGTAGTATTACATACACTTGTGCCCTCTGCTTGGTGGGATGAGCTTGGAATGTTGTTGAGCTGGACCACCTCGAAAGCCGTGAACTGCTGAGCTGTGTGCGAGCTGGGAGCTGCGAGCTGGGGAGCTGTGAGCTGTTCTTTTTCATGCTCCTCGGATTGGATCTGATCTGATCTGATCGATCTTCTCTTCCTTGCCTCCGGGTACAGGGCTCGACTCCTCGCCTTCTTCCAATCCCAAACGATTGTGACACTACTCAGCATAGCTTGCTTGGGCTCCCAAAACAGCTCCTGGCCCTTCCCACAACTCCCACCACCACTCACCTCACGCCTCCACACACAACCTCGTCCTTCCCACACACTCCCTCCCTCCCTCTCTCCCTCAACCATCAACATCATTCATACCCGCCCATCTTTACCACCACATCCTCTCCCACGCCCACCCACGGACAATGCGAAAGTTGAATGTCACGGTCACTGTCGCTGTCGCTCGCCGCCACTGATTAATTGAGCTTGTTCTAGCTTTATCCTTTATCGCACATCGCGATAAACCCCCCTCCTCCCCGTATCTCATCCCCCTCCATGGTCGAGGTGGGGTTGAATTTGACGATGCCACCACGATCCTCACTCACTTCGTCCTTCTCCGTCTCGGATGCCACGAACGAAGTGGTTTGTCCATTGCGGAATCAGGATGGCTCCAGCTGTCGCAAACGCTGCCTCGGCGTGAGTCGCTTTTCACACTCTCACCTTTGCTGTTGCTCTGTTACAGAGTTCTGCGTTCTGCCCCTTCACTCTGCGACCGACCCCACCCCCATTTCATTCGAAGCTCCCCTCCTGTTCTTCTTGCGCAGCATGGTAACGGATTTTTGGAGGGCAGGAGAAGAGGTATCGATCGATGCAAGAGCACATTCGACGAGCTCATCCCGAACACTATATTGCGAAGCTTCCTGCGACAGAGGATTCCTTCCAGCTCATGATCAACTCCCCGCCATCTGAGCGACCACCACCACCACCACCACCACCGCAGCCAAGCTCCAACCTCGGTCCCCATGGTCTGTCCACCCTTCACAACACCATTGTCCCGTGCCTAACAATGAGTAGGTTACAATCACGATCGACGCAATTATTATGCCGATGATTCGAGTCCAGGAACTCCCAGAAATCATGAGGATTTCCATTCTGGCTCCATGCTGCCAGCCGCTAGCGCGGCCGCAGCTCTCGCACAACTACATACTCACAAACTTGAGGTAGAATGGGATTCGGCAGAGGTTGGTCTCTTATCCCAGAAATAAATGACAATTTCTTTACTAAAGTTGGCAGGACTGGATGTCGGATACCGAGGCGCACAAACAAGCTATGCGCAATTCAATCGAGCTTCCCCCAATCCATTCAAACAATATTGAGCCCACAAGCGACCCATTTTCACACTTTAATGCACATCGCAAGAGAGAGCTTCTCCCATCTATTTTGTCTACCTCTCCTCCTGGACGGTCATCCACATTACCTCCAATCCAACGCAACCCTGGACCAAACAGACCAAGAAAGCAATCACTCTCGAAGCGTGCTTCACAACCACAGCATAAGCGTCAAAAGTCTCGTGGAGAGAATGCCCACCTGCGACGTATGAGCTACGACCGAAAGGCCTTTTCCGCAGAACCTTCCAGTGCACTATCCGCGGCATATGGTAAACGATGGGAAGACCTCATAGATGCAGCCACCTCGGCGACTTCAGATGTAGATGAGGATAGAACACCTGTAAGTTTCCATCACTTTCAACAATCTTATTCGTCTAACATCATTAAGGTCCCCCATCACCAATCTCGGTCAATCGAGCATCTGTGCCACCATTCACAAACTCCCACAACCCTGGCAACTACCAAGCTTCTCCTCTGCAGCAAGCTCTCACACCACCGTCGTACAATCCTGACATTCCAGAGCCCTTTCCCTCTGTTGAAAGTGGTGATGCCTTTCATATTGAGGCTCGTGGTCTTTCTGATTCATCACCAAGTTTTTCTTCACTGAACGTACAAATCTACTGCGCCGCGTGCCAAGTCATCTCATCTCTGAAGGATTCTTATGCATGTACGGAATGCATTTGTGGACTTTGCCAGGTCTGTGTGGATGTACTCATGGCAGAGCAGGGTGCTCGAAGAAAATGTCCTCGTTGTGCAACCGTTGGGGGACGATTCAAGCCATTTCAGCTTGACATCCGATCATAGGTTTTTCCACCCTCAAATTCTCACTTGGGTAAGGAGTTTTTGCTTTTCAAGATCATAGACGGCGCATTGGAGAGGAGGACCATTCTGGCGTTTTGAATTTTGGTTAGGGCTCTATTTCAAGGGATTTGGGCGGCAATGGATTGCTGCATATATTGATGACCAACCGCCAGACCATGGCCTGCTTTTAAGATTGCGTTTGCTGGCTGATGTTTATAGTTTAAAAAGAAAGGAGCTTCAACATCTTACAACCCTGACACCTGACCGTCTTTCTCTGTCGTCTCTCTGATACCGCTTTGTGTTCGACCATGCAAGCCATCAACTCGAGTAAAATCACTTCTCTCCTTCATCCCTTGAGAAGCTCATTCATTTTCGGTTTGGTACTACCTGACTTTCCTATTTTATTCTCCCGAAAACACTGCCGGAACGCACTCATTTCATTGCGTTTTGACGTCCAGTGTGGTCATTTCTTTTCACATTGGGACATTTCTTCGTTGCCCTCTATGTGACACTTAGCCCCATCAATGAGTGAATCAATGGGCAAACCTCCAAAAATAGATATCATTCCCTACCTAAGTAGCTTTCAAATATTAAAATGCGTTGTTTAATCATTTTGTGGTTATCATTTCTACTTATTCCACATATCAGCAGCATATGACCAATAAGTCTGACCTTCCGTGGCTAAGGTGAGATAAGTTCGTTGCTTGGTGATGACCAAGTAAGTAGCCATAGAAATAACACGAAATACACAACTCTCACTCATGTGTCCACTTTGCAATTTTTTTTTAGAAACAGTATGTGACTAGCTATTTTTTTCTCGCTAGTTGCAAAATGATTCCCGGTTTGTGTTGTTGACAGTTCTCGCTTCTTAGTTCGGTTAAGTAAGGTGCGAGACCACAAATAAACATTTGATAGATGGGCAACAAGAATCCATTTTTACCTTTCTGTTTGGGATTAGAATAATAGGTGCAGGGAGTGAGGGGTAAAGAGGTGGGGGACTTCTATGCAAGTTCTCTGGAAGTAGTAAGGGAGGGGTATTTGCTTCTATCGTCTAACTTTCTCTCTCTTTAATACTCACGTCCAACTTCAAGTTTTCTGGAAGGAGGATGTGATCCTTTCCCCGTCTGTGGAAATCTGGAGATGGATAGTTATCTAAATTAGAGACGGAGGGTTTATATGTCTGATCATCTGCTAGAAAAGAAGGATTGGTATGATGGCAGTTCTCTCACATTGACGCTGGGAAGGAAGGGAGATAGTTGATCCATACATGTGGTGGTAGAGTAGGTATCCAAATAAACATTAATACGATTGACTATACCAGCATATTTGTTCAAAGACAAAAACGTTGATTCTTCCCAACTATAACTCGTCCTTTGACCTCCCCGTCTCCTTAGGAGGTTCAACATCTTCCTCCCACGCTTTTTCAATTTTCTCCTCCCACACTCTCTTTTTAGGATTTGACGGTTCCCCCTCTTTTGATACGTCTTCAGTAGATCCTTCCACACCCACCTCTGCATCCTTACTCTCATCAATAATCCTCCCAACCTGCTCCGACAAGCTTTCACCACCTCCCTGCTTCACGGCACCAGGGACATTCGGGCCATTCATCGGCGCCCCTCTACCACCACCACCGACATTAACATTCGGCGGCTTCATCCCAGGCACCTTCGGCTCTCTCGTTGCCTTCCTATGCACCACTGAACTGGCCGCAATGGACGTAGCAGCCGTCACAGATCCCACCACCACCGAACTAACCTCCCCGTCACTTCCACTTCCACTTCCACTTGAGCTGAACATGGCACCAACCCACATGCCCGATTTAACAAACCACTTCACAGGCAACCACACCAACCACCAAGTAGGCCCATACAAAATCCTCCGCCAAACCAACCACGCAATCGTCGCAGCGAGGATATAAAAAGCCGTCTCGAGATACCACGTATCACTCTTCTGACTCCTCAACAACGTGCCCAGCAGATTCTTCGAGCTCGACAACAGCGTATCCAAGGACGAGTAATTCTCCGACAAGCTCGCGAGCGCAGCGGTCGATTCATTCAACATGTCGTTTGCGAATTGGGAGCGCGAGAGTTCCGCGGCCATACTTTCGTGTGTGCGGCGCAAGGCGAGCGTGAAGTCGCTGCTGGCGAGCACTTCTTTTTCTTCTTGTGTGAGGGCTTTGGATTTCTGATTTCGTTGGTGCTGGTGCTGGGAGGAGGGGTGGGGGGAGGAACTGGAGGAGCGAGGGGGTTCGAGGTAGGAGTGTAGGAGGAGTTCGCGTTCTTGTTTTTGGGCTGCTTGAAGATTGCGGCGGGCAGCGAGTTGGGCTTTGCGGAATGCTACTTCATATCTTTTCCCCCCAAAAATTAAAGATTTAGTTAAAATATCCTTAGGTGGTCACAGAGGGGGAATGTAGCATACGATTTCAATGCTCTCATGGCTCGCTTTACAGCTTCTTCCAACCCGCTCCTCTGTCCTTCTAACTCGCTTCCTGGTCTTCCACTTCCCAAATCGTACACCTCCTCCTGTAACAGTTCGAAATCCTCATCTTGGTCCTTGATCGTTTGCTGTATCTCTGAAGAGAGCTCCGTCATGACATTATCGTCATCGTCATCCAGTGGAATAGAGCCAGGTTGGAATTTGAGGTTTGCGAGCCTATCTATAAGATCTTTGAGTTGGGCATTCGATTCCTGCAGTATAGTGAGCCGTTCTGAGAGCGTTTGAAACGACATTTTGGTTTGTATGTTGATTGTGGTTTGGGAGGAGTAGAGAGTTCGAAGGAGAGCATGTGGAAATGTTGGCCACAACCTGACAAGTACCTAGGAATGCGGCCGCTTCAGCTTGGCGCTTTTGCAACAAATGTTCGGATGATGCGACAACCATCTGCAAGACGCGACTACCTATCCATTTGAATTTCCCTTGCAGAACCCAACAATTGCACTCAATTGTCCCCCAAATGTAAGACCCTCTCATTCATCCGTTCCCCTAATTCACTATAGTATGTATCTAATGGAGATTATTCAGTAAATCGCCCACAATGATCACCAGATTCATCACCGAAGTCTCGACTGTTTTCAACCCCTTCTCCCCAAAGCCAAAACTGCTCGATTATTCCTCTCTTTCCTCCCACCGAACGCTCGCGCGAGTGGTATGAAGATCAGCACAAAGGTGTTGGCGAGATCGTCGAAGGATCCAAGTACTGTGCAGTTAAAATTCAGTAAGCGCTCCTGAAGCAAACTTGCATTATTCAATGCTGTGTTAGGAAATTAGGAATTGCATGCATGGTTCTAATGGTTTATCTTTATAGAGGATGGGAAGGAGATGAAGTTGGATGCGGAGAAGCTGGGTATCAAAGGTGTGATGGAGGAGGTGGATAGGCATTCGAGACAGCTGGCGAGGCAGGAGGAGTTAAATGGAAATTAATTGTAACGACTTTATCGCAAATTGTATCATACTATTTCAAGGCTTTACCGGCGGTGCCATTATCACGGAACCAGCTACTTAATGGCAGGACTCGAAGAATCACAATCGCTGGGACTGGAGTTGGGTTTGAACCTTTTGGGGCCATTAAGTGCCCCTTGGGAGTATTCGAAAAGCACGAAATGATGCCAAACGTACGATGCCAGTCTCACTACAGCCACAGGCAATATGGACCTCAGGTCTATCATGTATTTGGATATCACAACGTAGCAAATTGGTTGGTTGACCTGTGTTTTATTGGTTCCTCGCAAACTTAAGTCTATTTGATCCGTCACGGTTACTTTTTTTTATACCTAGGTCAGGCAAAGTTGCTGGTTTATGGAATTTCCCCCAATGATGTTGATGCGCTTAAGCAGCAGCTCCCGAGATGAAGAACCACTTGTCAATGCTTGGGTCGATTGGAGCCGCAGGCAAAGTCTCGTTGGCTGGGATCTGAGGAAGCTGTTCAGGGCTGACGGCGCTTGGGGATTTCTTGACAGTGAGGTTGGTGCTAAATGATGTTAGTGGTAGATACACCAAGAGAATTTTGTTGTACTTACGTTGAGATATCTCCTGGGTTGGTCTTGCCAGTGATAAGCTTCTCCCAGGCCTCAGCACACTCACGAACAACATCAGTGGCATACCTATCTTCTGTTAGCAGCCATCTTAAAGTACAATGAAATTTCCACTTACTTCTTGTTCTTGCACTCGCCAGTGAAAGCAAATTGGTTTTCTGGCTTTCCATCTGGGATTTTGTAGATTCGGAACCACTCATTGGTAGCCCTCAAGAGACCGGGAAGGTGACGCTCGACATCCTCGACATCATTGAGCTTAGGAGCCAATGGGTCGTTGACATCAATGACAATGACCTTCCAGTCAGTCTCCTCCTCGTCGAGCAGGGCCATGACACCTAGAACCTTGACCTGCTTGACCTGACCTGGGTATCCGACCAACTCGCCAATCTCGCAGACGTCCAATGGGTCGTTGTCTCCCTTGGCCTTGGTCTCGGGGTGGATAACATTGGGATCTTCCCAGGTCTATGTTGTGGTCAGCAATCAATTGTGTAGAAGCTTGTGAGGTGCGGGGTCATACCTGAGGGAAGGCACCATAGTTCCAGAGATAGCCCTTGTGGGGGAAGCAGTTGCGCACGAAACGGAGTTTGCCCTTCTTGATATCTTGCTTGATGGGGTTGAGGAGCCTACAGAGACTTAGCAGTTGCGGATATCAATTGTTGTTGTGAAAAAACTACGCACTCTTCCTTGGAGATCTAGGGGGAGAGTCAAAGTCAGCATGCGATGCGGGGTCCTCTGCAACACAAACACAAAGACAACAACACAACACCAGCAACATACCTCAAGCTTTGCATTGGTCCACCTTGGAATCTCAACAATCATGTTGAGGATGGTTTGCTGCTCATTGGCATAGAGGGGAATATCGTGGAAGGGCGAAATGGGGACGCCATCCTTGGTGATGTAAACTCGGTGCTCGAGGGTGTTGGGAGCACCAATCTTGTGGGTTTTGTATGGGGATGAAGCCATGGTGGCAGTGGCAGAAGTCGAAGTTGAAGTTGTATTTGTATTTGTGTCGTTTGAAGAGTTGGGAGAGGAGGAGTTTGGTGTAGGATGGTAGGACACGCCAGAAAAATGACGAGCTATTTGTAGGGTGCGGGAGTGAGAGGTGGTGGAGGGTGAGGGTGAAGCTGAGGAGGAGGGAGAGAGGGGCACAAATTTGTGGGTGGGATTGGAAGGCGCCAGAGTGGGCGAGAGTGATGAGTTCGCCTGCAGGAGGAGGGAGGGAGAGTGGTGAGTGCGGGAGTGGGAGCTGCTTGTCGAGAAGCTGCTGTTGCTGGGGGGTGTGATGATGAGATGTTGTTGTTGTTGCTAACGACGGCGACAATTCTTCTTGTTCTGGTTGTTCTTCTTATTTGATCAAATCGCTGGAGGGGAAAGGAAACCCCATTTATACAACACTTGGGCGGCATCATACAATCTTTACCTTGGGACAGCGACCAAGTCAAGTAGTCCACATTCCCCCTTCATCCAGCTTGCAGAAGTTGCCGATGCCGACCGTCGGCATTTTTCCAAAGCACGATATCCAACTCACCGCTTTCCCTTTCTGCCGCCACATTATTTATTCTTTGGGATGGTGACACATGAGGAAGAGCAGTTCAACTCGTGTAGATGGCTACGGAGTACATTCATTTACACCTACAACTCAAACCTCCCCAACCCCTTTGCTTGCGTGCAACCACTTTGTAACCTGATGCCAGGTCATGAACCGCCTGAGATCCTTCATCATGGAACTTATCTCGAAGAAAGTGCCCATCCCTCGCAATGGAGTTGACTACAGAGGCAAAATTGTTCTTGCGCCCATGGTACGGAGTGGTGAACTGCCCTCTCGGCTCCTCGCCCTTCACTACGGTGCGGATCTTGTATGGGGTATGCGTGCTTTCGGATCCTTTGTCTATTTTTCACTAATACCTTACTTCTTAGGTCCTGAGACTGTGGACAGGTCCATGATTGGAACGACGCGCAAAGTCAACGAAACCCTCAATACCATCGACTTCACTCGCTTTTCCTCCAATCCTCCGCTGGGCGCGGAACCAAAGGAGAGCCTGATCTACCGCCTACATCCTGAGAAGGAAGGGAAGCGCCTTATCTTCCAGATTGGTACCTCGGATCCGGAACGGGCAGTTGCTGCATCCAGGTTGGTCGCAGCCGACGTAGCGGGCATAGATGTGAATGCAGGATGCCCCAAGCCTTTCAGTACACATAGTGGAATGGGAGCTGCTCTTTTGAAAACACCAGACATCTTGTGTTCGATTTTGGAGGCACTGGTGAAGGAGATAGCCTCGGAATTTGAAATTGGCATCAGCGTCAAGATTCGGTTGTTGGAGACGCCCGAGTTGACCAGGGCTTTGGTGGAACGGCTGTGCGCTACTGGAATCACTGGCCTGACGATCCATTGCCGGACGACTCCTATGAGACAAGAGAGAGAGCTCGACGAGAACAACTGAAGATGATTGCGGATATTTGTCGGGAGCACGGTGTTGCTTGTCTCATGAATGGGGATGTTGCAACCAGAGCGCAGGCAGAGCAATTGCTCCCAGAGTTCGGGGTAGATGGTGCAATGATCGCCACCGCCGCCGAAGCGAATTCCAGCGTCTTCAGAAGCGAAGCAGATGGTGGCACAGCTCCATGGAAAGAGGTCATCGAGGAGTATATCAAGATCAGCATGGAGGTTGAGAATAGATGGGGAAATACGAAATACCTTCTCACCCACCTCATTCCTGGGAAACTGCCAGTATACAAGGAGATAATGGCTTCTAAGGGCTACCTCCATGCTTGTCAAATCCTAAATCTGGAGCACTTGGAGAGTACTGCAAAGGAAACTGACGAGAAACTTGGAATTAATCCAGACATTGAAAATCAAGGAAGGAAAGGGAAAAAAACAAGAACATGACGGCGATGGCTGCTGGGGGCAATCCAGGCAGAGCAAGAGCCATAGAAGCAGAAAAGAAAAAAGGGCTGTCGGAAAGAGGATCAAATACGCGACCTCTTCATGCACTTGAGGCTGAAGCTGCTTGATTGACTGTATTCGGTGAAGGCCTATCTGGAGATTTTTGCATATGGAGGCGTTGGGGCTTGAGCATTTAGCTGGAGGAAGAGCATAAAGGGGCGTTATGCATTTAGAGATTCCCCAATGATAGAATATGGTCAGTGGTGATGACATCCTAGCACGGTAAATAGAACTAGCTGAAATCATCGATGCATCAGTATAAGAATGCGGAATTAGGCTGCACAAAGGACGAGATATCCCGATCACCACCCCATGAGAATACGTTGTTTAAATTTTTATATAGAATTGAGACTCTCCGATTTGAAAATGCCGTTAAAGGCAGGTATATATTCTGGAAATGTGTATCTCAGATATTGTGGTCACGGGTCAAAGAATCACGTCGCGTAATTTTAGAGTGTTTAACGCGTCGACCTTATTTTCTTGAGCCTCTCTCCAACAACACCAACCCCTCCATACAACAACCAACCAACAGAAAGAATCCTCGTTGGCACCATGGCCAGTTTCTTTGATCTCAAAGCCCGAAAGGAAGCAGCCCTGAACGGTGCATCTGCTCCCAAAGTCCAAGCCAAAGAGAACACAGGTTTACAGCCATGGGTTGAAAAATAGTCTGTCCTTCCTAAACCTTACCTACGTCTTGAGCATATATCTAACCGACACAGTCGTCCAAAGAATCTCAACGATGTCACAGCACAAGATCACACAATTACCGTCCTCCAACGAACCCTCCAATCCAGCAATGTACAATCCCTCCTCCACACACACACCCTCTCCTCAAACACAACAACTAACACCAACAGCTCCCCCATATGCTCTTCTACGGCCCCCCTGGCACAGGCAAAACCTCCACAGTTCTCGCCCTCGCCAAAGAGCTCTACGGTCCCGAACTCATTAAAACCCGTGTCCTCGAACTCAACGCCTCCGATGAACGCGGCATCTCCATCGTGCGCGACAAAGTCAAAAACTTCGCACGCATGCAACTTTCCAACCACCCTCCGCCGCCTACCGCAAACTCTACCCTTGCCCACCCTACAAAATTATCATTCTCGATGAAGCGGATTCGATGACGCAGGATGCGCAGAGTGCGTTGAGGAGGACGATGGAGACGTATAGCAAGATTACGAGATTTTGCTTGATCTGTAATTATGTGACGAGGATTATTGATCCGTTGGCGAGTAGGTGTTCGAAGTTTAGGTTTAAGAGTTTGGAACAGGGTGGTGCTATCAAGAGAGTGGAGGAGATTGCTCAGAAGGAGGGGGTAGTGCTGGAAGAGGGTGCGGTGAAGACATTGATCAAGTGCAGTGAGGGGGATTTGAGAAAGGCGATTACGTTTTTGCAGAGTGCAGCCAGGTTGGTGGGTGCGGTTGGGTTGGAGGATGAGGGAGCGGATAAGATGGATGTTGATAAGGAGGTTAAGGCTGTGACGATTAAGAGCATTGAGGAGATTGCGGGCGTGATTCCCGATGATACGATTACAGCGTTGGTGAAGGCCATGCAACCAGCGTCGAGCGGTGTCGTGTATGACCGCGTGTCGAAGGTCGTGACGGATATGGTTGCGGATGGATGGAGTGCTACGCAGTTGATCACCCAGGTAAGCTCTTTACTATGTTGTAGTTTTCTGGTTCGGAACTAATGAGATAATAGCTCTTCCAAGTCGTGATATACAACGAAGATATCGCCGATGCCCATAAGAACAAGATCACCATACTCTTCTCCGAAGCAGACAAACGTCTTGTTGACGGCTCAGACGAACATCTCACAATTCTAGATTTAGCCCTGAGGATTTCCGCTATCCTGAAGTCATGAGTCATGAGATTGGATGAAACGTGGAATGGGGTTGGCATTTCAAGGCGTTCCGGGGGATGTCAATGTTGTCGCAATACAAAGCTTATATCTTTTATGTTGAGTTGCTCAATATGGGAAGCGATGGATAGATGAGGTAGGCAAGCGAAAAGTAATCTTACCTAGCATAAGCAATTAACGAATTTTCATGTCTATCAGCAATGGCAGAAAGTGTAAGTGATATCAAGTGACACCTGCAAAATGCGAATTTACATTCGTCGCCTGCGCAAGTCGGACAAGACTTCGAGGATGAGTTTCATTATTTAATCCTCTTCATTATTCAGAAGCGGAGCTATTCAATTCATAATTTGACAGGGGCAAAGTGGCAATAGTGTACGTAGCACCGAGAATGCAACACCTTGCTTCAAAAACGTCGAGATCACCTAGCATGAAAATGCGCCGTATACTGTTCACCTATTCTCCCATTTTCCGTCCTTTCCACCCCCTAACATCTGCAAATTACCCTCCAGCTAAGATAAGAATACACCTAGTGCTTCGATTCGTCATAAACCAACTCCTTCAATCGTTTTTCAATCGTATCTCGTCCCTCTAACGTCCTCCACACTTCGCTCGGAGCCTTATTCACAATATCCCAGGCTATGAGTCTTCGCGTAATGTGGGTCAAATCTCTCTGCTTCTTCTCCCAGTCTGAATCTCGCTTGATTTCGATTCCCGAGCTGATTACTGCTAGGGGGGTATCCTCCATTTGGATATTTCTTGCGGTGGTAACATCTCGCTTCGTAATTGAGTCGGCTACGAGAGCTTCTTGTAGTTTGGCTTTGAGGTATTTGCCACCTTGGTATGTCGATCTGCCATAGACTCGATCCTCCCGAGTGCGACCTCTGAATAAGGCCGCGGGAGTGCGGTCAAGACCAAGGGGAGAAAGGATTCCCCACGCCCATAAAAGGAATCCTCTGTTTGGGGAACCAATGCGATAGAGAAGATCCTCGTGCAGGGGGTCAATTAAAAGAATGCCATGAATGTCGTTTCTGTACCGGGCGGAAAAGACTCGGCTGTAGATACTTCCAACTCCGGCCGATGCAAGAACCCAAGGTCCCTCTTCCCCAGCTCTAGCCAGAGCTTCTGCTAGAACATCAGCAGCATTACCGGCTGAAAATGGCGACGGCGCATTATCAGACCAGCCGAGACCAGGACGGTCAGAATAACAATATCGACCAATGCTTCCGTTCACCAAGGCGTTTTCGGCAATTTCAAACATGCTTCCTCTGAAGGGTGCGCTCCCGGCCTCAAACAAGACAGTGGGAAGTTTTTTGCCTCTAGAATTGGTTGCTGACGAGTTACCCTCGCAATAAAGATGAATCTGATACTTGTCTCCGTCAACAAAGTACCTCTCACCAGGTGCGGCCAAAGATGCATCGCGAGCCCGAAGGATCAAAGTTGCGGTTAACAGAACACCTATTGCCGCCAAAATAACCAGAACAATGGTCGAGGTAAGAACAGAGCACCACTCTCGTAAAGTGCGTCGCGACTCTGCGCGTCCGGTCAAACGCTCTTCTTCTTCTCTTTTACCCCATTGAACCAATCGCTGCGCAGAAAGTTAGCCCAGCCATTCTGCGTTTCAAAGATAGAATATAAAGGGTAAAATAGGACGAAATCTAGCATTCTCGCATCCATTGTCCAAAGGGAAGAAATTTTGAACTCACGTCTGTGGTTAAAGTCCAGATGCTGATGAGGAAAGCCCAAACAACACTTGCAACGCCGACCCATCCTTCTTCATATCGAAGCTTCGATACGGCAGCAATCACGATAGTATCGACCAACAAAATGAGAGCTAGCACCAGACAGGCGATCTGTGCGGCCTTCGATGGCGACGAGAAGAACAATAGTACTGTTAGGAGAAGGCCTAAGGTCAAAGTGGTGAAGGAGAAGTCAAAGAAGCCTGATCCCCGAGAGTGCATTCCAGGAGGACTGATGAAGATGGAAACCAGCAGCAACACCCACCAGAGGAAGGTGATTATTGCAAAGAAGACGGTGAAGTAGCGGGAGAATCTCACACTGGCTAAATTGTACGGCGAGACCTAGAATATCATGAGCATTTGTGATCAGCCATATATATCAGATAAATCTATCTACTCACTGCTGGATCATCAGGAGAAAGGAAGCCATCCTGGCCTGGAGGGGGAGGGTGGTCGTTGAGCAAACGGGTTCGTTCGTTGACATCTTGGGAGGCGCGTGGGTGGCTTGAGTCTCCGTTCACATCTCCATTGCGAGTAGGAGCAGCGTCTGGATCGTCGTCCTGCTTGGAGCCCCAGAGATAGACCATGATGACTGAAATAAGATGGGTTGATAGATTGAGAGGGAGAGGCGCAAAGAATTAAGAGAGGAGGAGGAGGAGGAGGAGGAGGAGGAGGAGAGAATACTAAGGAGAGGAGAGAGAGGGAGAGGGAGGTGGATGGAGATAGAGAAGAGACGCGGCACAAACTCTGTTCAATGGTACTAGTGAATGATTGCTTCTACTACTGTACCTGTTACGCTTCCCAAATTCCAGATTTCCAGATGGCTGGCACATTGCGGGAGATAGCAATTGGATCCTAGAGATTCCTGGATCGTCACCAAACCAAACCGAGGAAACTCGAAATGTTGACGTCATGAGCCTTGGCAATAGCTCACGCGAGGATCAACTACAAAGTAAACGTGACTGCTTGGCGGGTCTGTGCTGAAGCTTGAGGTTCGTTCCAGTTGCTGGATATAATCCGGATATACTCCTTCTGCTACTGTCAGTGTTCGCCGTACCTTGCACCAAACAAATCAAACCTAAAACTCAAAGTCTTATTGTATCACAACAAATCCCGTAGATCACTCATTATCAACACTCATCATGAGCGACCTGCAAAGGAGTTTTGCAAAGGCAAAGCTGCAGGCCATGCCAGCCCCCGATTACTTGGACGAGGCAGAGGAAGAGGCCGAGGAAGAGGAAGAGCGACAAACGGACAACTTCAATACCGAGATCGAGCACACACAGCTGGAAGATGATCATGATTCGTCGTCCGCTTCATCAGCCTCCTCCGCCTCTTCCACTGGCACCATCATCCCGTCTTCAAACCGCAAGCTCTTCGCTCGTCCTCAAGGGTGTGTTGGCAAACTCGTCCTACTCTTTGATACACCTCATATCATATCATATCATCCCGTGACCTCTCTAACTAACTGGCTTTCAGTGCACCCAACAGAAGAACCATGGAACAAATTCCGTGGACTACATATTTTGAGAGAGAGATCTTCCTCGAAACCGCGCCAGATTCATCTACCATCACTCACCACGTCTATCTCACCTCCCCCGTTGGAAATGGTCCGCTGTTTGTTACCCACCACGGTGCAGGCTCATCTGGTTTGTCCTTTGCTGCCGTTGGCGCAGAAATACGTAAAAAGGTGCCATCAGCTGGCATTCTGTCTCTTGACGCTCGAGGTCATGGATCCACCACAATTGTTCCTGAGTCGGAATCCTTAGATCTCAGTTTGGAAACGCTGTCGTCCGATCTTCTCTCAGTCATTGAAAAGGTGAAGCTACATATGGGCTGGCCCACTATGCCACCTTTAATACTTGTTGGGCACTCGCTAGGAGGTGCCGTAGTTACAGATGTCGCCAGAACCGGCAAACTAGGAAATGCTGTACTAGGCTATGCAGTGCTTGATGTGGTTGAGGGATCTGCAATTGATGCGCTGCAAAGCATGCAAACCTACCTCTCAACCAGGCCAGTTGGATTCCCAACTCTCGAGGCAGGAATTGAGTGGCACATTCGATCAAGGACGATTCGGAATGCAACTTCTGCCCGTACTTCCGTGCCAGCTTTATTGAAGCATGATCTGTCAATGAAAAGCGGCCGACCATGGACATGGCAAACCAACTTAGCAGAGACCCAGCCATTTTGGGAAGGCTGGTTTGTGGGACTGAGCAAGAAGTTTCTTGAGGCCCGGGGAGGAAAGCTGCTTTTACTAGCCGGAACCGATAGATTGGACCGAGAATTAACAATTGGTCAAATGCAAGGTGAGTTGGCTTGGAGATTCTGAAGGCCGTAATACTAATGAATGGAAGGCAAATATGCCTTACAGGTATTTCCGGAAGCTGGCCATTTTATCCATGAAGATCTCCCAGAGAAAACTGCCATGGTTATAGTTGATTTCTATAAAAGAAATGATCGAAGTGCCTTGGTTCTTCCGCCTAAGGTATCAGACCTTCTTCGGGCTGGGAAAAAGGTCTGAAAAATGCGGCCTAGGTATCCTCCTTGGGTAGTAGGCAGACTTGGTGATCCACGGCCGATTGTTTCTCATGTATTGGTAAGTATACCAGAGGCTGTGTTCAATGCCTGGACGTCACCACAGATTTCAAGATTGCGAAGCTTGACCAATCTGATATAGATTTCTTCATGATCCTACAAAGTGGCAAGTCACACTGTCTTGAGATCAAGGAATCCGCCAATTGAACATACACTGCCATGCATTACTTCTGGGCGAAAGACAGATAGTGCATCGAAGGTAGGCTGAAGCTGAAAAATAATACATCTTCATTGGCGTAATTCAACAATCTTGGAATCGGCGTCGTGTAATGTGAGGTTTTCGACAATCCATCACAAGTGTGATCAACCAACCAAGTCCTTGGAAGTTGGAACACAACAACACCGAGACCGAGTAAGGAGCTAGGATCACCTCTCGGTGTCTGCCTTGCCCTGTCTCGTCTGTGCCACATCGGGAACGAGATGTTTTTATGGGTTTCAAGGATTGGGTGAGGCTGCGAGAGATTCATAGGAAATACTTCGTTGACAGTCTCTGGAAAATGGCATTAATACGCAAAACAGACCACGTCAATTCTAGCAACTCAATAATAGAGTTGTGAGATTTACTTCAGCTTCCTCAACCTTAAAAGTAAGTCTAAAAAATACTTGGTGGGGTCAATTAACATTAAACTGGGTACGATATTGGATGATCCACTACTTGCCTAAATAGACGCTGGCTCCAACTGGGGTCAGTTTGGTGTGACTGTGACGACCTTGGTTCTCGGTTGCAAATACATTCTTAAATATCCCATCGCCGCCTGTCGCTATGCCTTTTGAAAGCACGACCATCTTCCAACGCAAATTTATCGAGCTCAAAGTTACATCTTCTTAATTTTCGGCCACCATACCTCACCTTCGTCTATCATGCGTTTCAACTTCGCCGTCATTCTCAGCAGCTTTCTTGCAGTCGCTGCAGCTGCAGATGAACTCGAGTATGTGCTAGATTAAAAATACTGTGTGATCACCGCTGACTATTCACAGCAAGGCAAGCAGCTACTTGGGAGAAGGTGAGCATCCACAAGAGTTTGACCACTAATTGCCATCAATGACTGACCCATAAAATAGTGATTAGTTATGTTAAAGTCATGACCACCAACTCGGCCTTCATGTCAGCTGCGTAAGTTATAGTCTTTTCCATTTACTACAACACTTTTTTTTTCCCGCTTGGCCCTATTGTCTCACTTTGGTCGATACGGAAAACTGACATCAAAAAGTACATTCGCTGCTACCAAACCTGGCGTACAACAGACCGTGGAATCGTGGGCTTCGAGCGTCGACAGCGTTATTGCACACACTGGAACCCTCAAGGCTAACTATCTCGATCCTCTCCCAACTGAAATCCGTCCTGTCTGGTCGAGTTACGTCGATGCGCAAATCAGCATTGCCGCGAAGGCCGGGTACACTATTCATGTTGAGAAAAGTCCTGCTACCTCTTTGAAGCCTTTGGCTGCGACTGCGGCAGTTGTGGCTGGCTTCTTGGGGTTGTTGCTATGTTGTGAGATATGTTATTGGAAAAGTCTGGATGATGTGGAGTTGGGTTTTGGCTTGGGCAAATGATACCACGACACCGAAAGAAGGGGACTGTTCCGGTGCGAGCTCATGATAAACGTACTAGGAGAACTCATAGGTTTTTTAGCGTAATGTGATTCAAAGTTTCAGCGACAATTTCAACGCTTGTTCTTCAACTCTGGTGTTCGCATGACTTCTGGTTATCAGGAAATCGAAATAGCAGAAATCTAAGTTTCTGATTACTCCCTTGGCTCCTAATAGTATTTACAATACATGAGCCGTCTTTCGTTCTTTCACGCAGGCAGACAAAACAATTTTGAAGTTTCACGTACTTCCTCCATTTTCTCCCTTGGCAGAGCATGCGATCATCCACCAACCATTTCAGCAATCTCTCTTCGGTCTTCTTGTGACGTAGAGGTTGAATTCTACAGCTGTAAGTAGTATATTATGTGTTTCGGTTCCAACCTCTCTCATCGACCCCGTCCGGCCGTTTGGCTTTCTTAAAAGTCAACATGTACTGTAATGTTTCAATATGCAAGCGAGAATGGTTTATTATGTGCATGCATATGCGGGCGACGAGAATTCGTTGTTAGCTCTATTCTCGGGTCCTTTTGAGCCACCAGCGTACCAATCAATTGAATTCATCTGCGGAAGACGAGTTACCAAATACAGTAGCCTGTCTGTATATAGGACCAGGAGCTAAAGCGATCTAGGCGGAGCATGTTTGCTGTTGTCGATGGCAAGAGATCCAAAACGTGCTCTACCTTTATGAACAGGAGATCTAATTGCACCCGTATCCGTCTAGGATGCATTACTGGTTCCTCCTGCAACTCATATGGTGTCCATTTCGTTATGATAGTTTGTGCTGCCGTAAATGACCTGACTATCCTCGGGTTCTCCCGTTGCTCCCGAAGAAATATGGCATGTAGTAGGTCTCAAAATGACGATGCACTCCTTTGAAGTTTGCGACTATCACTTCGATACAAATAACCTGTGACAGCGACTCGCTACAGGACCAACGAAAATCGTCTATGAACGCGTTTGTTTTTGGTCCATTCGGAGATTAGCGCGTTTGTTTGGCTAGTGTGCTAAAGTTGAGGCTATCCGTGCAAAGAGGCAAGACCAGAATTGGAGAGAGTAATGCACTTGAACCAATATTATCTGCTCGTCCCAGCTTTACACAAGCTTCATGCTATGGAGGAGTTCTAATCTGGAAACTTAACGGTCACTTCCATTGGTTATCGTAGTTGGGAAAATGGTCACGTGTGCAAAGTGACGGAGACGACTCTTCTTGACAGTTGATGCTAAGCTCCGGGGCGAGGCTCCCGTAGCTTCAAGCTCCCTCCACCTGCAACACACGTTGCTTACCAGCATTTGTCAAATCGATCCCAACTCTTAATTATGTAAATTGTCACCTCGAACCATCACGCCAAAGTTCTGCCAATGAGTTCTATAAGCGATGAACAATGATTCCTCCTCCCCTCCAGCAGCGGACCTGCCACCCCCTCCACCACCTCGACCCTCAGACCCCATCGCCAACGATTCGGTCGAGTCCGTAACTCCCAGCACAACTATACAACATGTTAAGACGCCCGCTCAGAAGAGAGCTTTGGCTCAGGGCAAGAAGAAAAATGAATTCCTTGCTGGGCTGATGGAGAACTTGGATACATCAATATATATGGAGCTTTGTGTTGTGTATTATATGGAGTATGTACAATACCAATTTGCCTACCTCAGAGTGGTCAACAGAGACGGAAAATACTGACTATTTACACCCAGTTGCTCCCTCTTCCGATTTGCTATTCGCGTCATCTGTCAACTTATGTTTCTCACCCCCAAGCCACACTTCATCCCCTCCGCCCCGCAACACCGGCCCTATGTATGGGCAATCTTCGGCCCCAACCTCCTCTGTATCCTCCTGCACATTCTCACGGCGCGATCGGAAGCAGGGGAGTCTATGCGAGGATACCTTCATGGGGGGCTCATCGTAGATTTGATCGGGCAGAAAGGCCCAACATCGAAAGTTCACCTGGTGTTGCTGGACTTGCTGGTGTTGGTATTGCAATGCGTTATGTTGACGGTACATCTCGAGAAAGAGGTCCTTTCTAAGGAATTGGTAGCACTAGCTGGCTCGGGAGCGCCTATACCTACTTCTACAACGGAGGTTCAGCCTCAAAATGTTGTGTCTGCACAGGATATGGATGCAGAGGAACGAGGGGTAATGAGACATGGAGTTACAGATCCCGATGAAATAGAGATGGAGACCCGGAATGGCACATCTTCCACACCTAACGACGAAGTGGACGAGGAGAGGAACGACGAACACGAACAGCTCTTAGCTGAACCTACTAGAAGAGAAGAAGAGGATGAGAACCAAAACCCATTGGATGTCTTCTACACCGAGAGTGCGCGACTGGCAACTTTTGCTGTCATCCCCGCTCTAAGGGCACAGATACAGGATTATGGGAATGCTTCTGGGTCGGCTTTACAAACGGTTGGATTCTCTGCTGAATTCGCGAGAATTGCAGCCTCTCGGCGACTGAATGTTGCCTCTCAGAGACTCCAACGACAGGTGGATTCATTGGGTAATTGAGCGCACTTGTATTATACCCCTTTCTCTTTTTCTTAGTTCGAGCATATTGTAATTGTTCTGAGTCTGTTATTCTCAAACCTTTGGAGGTTCCCCACGTGAGATAGGTGAAAACGACAAACAGGCAAGTCGAAGACAGTAGTGCGATGAGAAGATTTTTATTCTTGTGACTAGAAGTGCTCAGTTTATTATGTTATCTTTCTGCCAACGTTCCCTACACCACTTCCTTTTACACTAACGATTATATCCCCAGAGCCATCGTCCTCTGCGTCTCTTAGACCCCACGAGCTAGCTCCAAACTTCTTGAGATCCCTTCCTAAGCAAATAACTTCCTCAGTGGCCACTACATCCCTCCCCAACCTGACTCTGCCCACGTCCTCAGATCCCATAGCCATGAGTGTCAATACTGTTAACGCCCCGACCTTCGTAACACACCCTCCCCTTTCAATCACTTCCAATAGCTGCAAAGCGCATTTCTTTCCCACCTCCTCTGGTGTGATTCCACCTGTGCTAGGCACCACCTCATCCGCACAATAAACCACTCCTATACTGCTTGTCTCCGCTACCAAACTCAACCCAAACCCAATTCCCGTCCTCTTCTTGCCCCCTTCCTTATCCTTACTCGACACCAAAGGAGCTTGATCATATTGCGCCGCAACATGGACATCCGTCACCAACTGGTTCAGCACTCCCCTCGCCGCGTGTATCATCCGCGCATTATTACTAGCAGATACCCCCGTCGAATATGCCACTCCCCTAACCCTCTTCACCCTCCCCGGACTCCGATTCATATGCAGCGTCTTCGGTAACCGAACTTGACTTCCAAATCTCAATTCTACCACCCCACCACCCCCGCTCCCCCAGATCCAGCGCAAGATCTCTGTAGAACCCTCAGTTCGAGTTTGGACGAGAGGATGCCGAATTGCTCGTATAGTGGTAAGATGGCGGTTCGTACGCTGTCGACCGATAGATCTCCTGTCTCAGTCGCACTTGTGATGACGCCCTCTCCCTCAAATCGTACATTCAAATGGCCCTTTGAAAACGGCGCAAGCATGCATAGCGGTAATAAGAACCAACTCACGCCTCTCCTACAGGTATCTGGTAGGACGCATTTCACGACATCGCCTTCTCCTCTTCCTACGCTGCCGGTGATGAGGCCGGGCGAATAGCTTATAGTTGTGCCTGTATATGATATCTGAAGAAGGGAGCCGTTTGTAATGGAGTCGAGAAGACGGAGGAAGGATACTTCGTGCGGCGCGAGACCGACTGCGTTGGTGGGTGAGGAGGAGCGAATTTGCGAGATGTGAATAGGGCGGCCAGTGAGGGTTGAGAGGACGAGACGGTGCGTTAAAGATTGGTGGGTGGTGAACCGCAAATATTCGGGAGCAGGCGCCGCCATGTTTGGAGTATCAATCTGATCTTGCGAGGACTTTGCTGTGCTGTCTTGAAGGCTGCGCTGCTTGACCAGGTTCAAAATACAGCAATGATATTTTTTCTGGGACAGCTCGGCAGAAAGTTTATCGCAATCAATGAATTGCCAAGCCTGGCTACCGCCTAGAGCAATGCGATTCCAGAACGGAATTCCATCTCACGAGCATGTCACAGCCAAAACAAAATTATTCAATAGCTTTTATTTATTCTTCTTAGCATAATTTGAAGAACTTTCAATATCAATTCATGCTGATAGTGACCATTCATCTGTATTTTCGTGATGCAAATATTGGATGCGCTGTGCGAAATCCATCTGCATTTCCATAACGACTCCACCATCCACGGAATGAACCCAGCGCAGTTTTAGAAATCAGATTGGTACAACGTGAAAGACACAAGCCAATGCCGAAAACGCATTATTCGAGGAGATATAACCCCCAGTAGTTGTACAGAAAAGGGAAAAGCAGAGCTGTGGGGCAGAGGCAGAACAAAGCTGCTTCTGCCCACTTTCCACGGTAAACGAAGGTCGAGATGAGGGAGTATTGAGGAGCATCCATCATATCTATTTGTGAAATTCATCAATTGATCATCTTAGCGATGGATCAACGCGTAGCACACCAGATAATGTTGCAATATATATTGCCTGGCAGCTTTTGGGGATATCATTAAGGGAATCAAGCCGCGGTTTCGTCGACAGCTGCATTGGGTGCCTGGACATAACAGTTAGATCTATACCAGAGCATTAGGCGATTCATGGAATTGCACTCACCTCGATCGGCTTTTCTGGCAAGGGATCTGAAGTACTCTCAACAGGAGCGGCAGGCTCATCCTTCTCTGGCGTTGGTGACTTAAGAGGAACCGCCGTCTCCTCCTCACTCTTTGCAGAGGCTTCTTTTGCACCGTTTGTAGACTCGACTGGAGATGGCTTAGCCTCATCCGCCTCTCCCCTAGCATCAGAAGCACCGTTGGTAGCAGCTGCAGGAACACTTTGTTCGGTAGCCAAGAGCTTGTTCCATTTGTCAAGCAAGGTTTGTGAGCGTGGCTTGAAGTTGAATTCCTCCTCTTTGGGAATAGATGCCAGCTTTAAGATAGCCTTCAAAACTTTGTTGATCTTGGTTGCACGAATAATGCTGACCTCGAGCTCCGAATAACCCTCGAGCTTGCTGACGAATTCCGACATGTGCTTCATCTCATCTTCCTTAGGAGGTTGATCTCTGGTCAACAAACCCTTCTGGAGCTTGTGACGCAAAAAGAGGATCTCTTTCTGATGGGGAATTAGCTTCTGATAGACGTGACGATAAATGAGCCCAAAGATGTTTGCCAAACTTACCTCCTTCTTTGCACGCTTCTCCTCAGCGGTAAGCTCTGGTTCCTTTGGAGCAACAGCCTCTGGAGTAGCAGCGACCTTTGGAGTTGCTTTCTTGGCCTTTGTCTTGGTGACTTTGGCAGCTGGAGTCTCCTTTGCGGATTTTGGGGTTGCTGTTCCGTTGGAGGCTTTCGGGGTGCTGTTCAACTTTAGGCTAAGCTTGACTTTCTTGCTGGGCTCGGTGCTCTGCAACATCTCAGTAAAGGTTAGCAGCGTCAGTGGGACGCGAGGATCGTTACTTACAGCGCCATCCTCCACGGCCTTGCGCTTGTTGTTGATTGCGGATGTGTCGGCATCGGCATCGACGTCCAACATCTCAGCGTCTTCATCATCATCCACAACATTCTTTTGTGACTTAACCTTCTTTGGCTTCGAAGCCTTCGCGGCCAAAGCTGCCTCCTTTGACTGCTCTGCTGCTTCTGCGGCCTCTGCCCGAGCTTGTATCTCTGCCTTTTGCTGTGCTACGAATTCATTGAGCATCTCCTTGAAGTAGCTCAAATCATGTTGTTGTGCAGCAAGTTTGTGGGCTTCCTGCAAGTCTTTTCGTCCCTTGAGATTCTTGTCGACGGTTTCGAAGTCGAGATCCACCAAATCCCGGTTAGGAATCCAGCTGCTACAATGATTATTAGCAGTGTGCAGTTGAGAAGTGTAGAGCAACTTACAATTCGTTGGTATAAAGGTACATGACTGCAAATGTGCGATCCTTCTCTTTCGGGCCACCATCCGCATAAGCATCACGATAGGTCCCGTCAGCGCGTGCAGCTGTGAGAGGTCGGCTCTTGAGAATTGTATCAGGTAGCATGTCCTCGTCGCAAACAATTCCAGGCCACAATGGGTATCCCTTCAAGCGGATATAGAAGTAATCACCTGGTTTGGCATCTGTGTGTGTTAACTTGGCCTTAGATTGCTTCTTAGTGAGCTTCCGCGACTTGTGCTCTGGGATGCCGCCTGACTTGCGCCTAGCATTCGCCTTTGACTTTGAACCCGTGGCTGGAGTATCAACCAATTGCTCCGTAGCATCATCTGCAGATGGGGTTGCATCTTTTGAGGTAGTCTCGGCCTTCGTCTCATTGTCTTCTGGGACTGTCGCGGATTTATCCTCGGTCGCCTCCTCTGACACGACTTGTTTGTCTGCAACAGATTCAGAAGGGGTAGCTTCACGCGACACGATTGAGGTTAGCAAGATGATAAGACGCGCACGAGAGAAGAAAGAGGGGGCGTAATTGTCATACCTTCAAGAGGCGCGTCATCCTTCACGACCTCTGTCTCCCCAGCAGCCTTTGTGCCATTTGTTCCTGTTTCCTCTGTCGCAGCTTTGGAAACTTCTGCAGATTCAGGGAGAGCTGCATTGGATTCTACTGGAATTACCAGGTCAGAAACCTTTGCGGCGCCGTCGTCGGACATTTTGTGGTCGCGATGTTGACGTGAGAGTGGAGATGTGGTTGTTGGTTTGGGCAATCGTCAGAAGCGCGTCGGGCCTTGCGTTGATGGGGAATCAATGATCGCGATCAGTGCTGGCCAAAATCCAGATGGGTTTGATGGCAGTCTTTCACAAGGGCGACGTGTCGGGGGATCTGTTGGTGGATGGAATGGGAAAATTGATGATTTTGGAGCTCGGGTCCTCAAAGATCATGAACTGCGCTTTGACTTTAGCGCGGAACGGTAATGATCACGTGGGCCAAATCAACAAATATTTGATTGAAAGTGAAGTCAATCGATGGAAGGTGATGGTAACTGACGACACTGTGAATGTGCAATATTTGCATGCGACTTTAGCTCTGATCTCTGGGAGGTAGAGAGGATGCTTGTGGAGGAAATCAGATGCTCGCGTCACTCAGGGTGAAGCCAAAGAAAGGGCGATCAATCCATGAACGGACAGAACGGTTGAAAGGGAGGAACAGCAGTGCATTGTCCAAATCAAAGCATGAGTAATGGCATGTGGCACAGCGCCAGCGCCGAGAAGAGCAGGTGTAGCCTTCATAGGTATTCATCCTCGTTCTCTCGAATTACTGTGCACACACAAACAACACAATATCAACTGACAAAAAGGCAACGCAGTAAGAGCAAACAACAAATTGAAAAGAGACATAACTTTGATAACTGCCCCTTCTTCCAAGTAATCACTTTTTTTCAAAGGTACATCCATTGCCTGGATAACTTATGACCGTCTCAATTCTTCTTCGTTCGCTCTATACTATACAACACCGTCTCGTGGTTATGAACCAACATCCATCATTATGGTATCGTAACATTCATATCTACTCCTCATCATCCTCTTCCTCCTCGTCATCCTCATCCATTCCCTCGGCAACGTTCACCGTAAAGCTTGGATCCTGATCAACACCAACATAGCTGTCGCTCATCAAGAACAACTTAAGCTTGTGCTCGCCAGGGGAAGGGACCGTGAATTCCAAACGCAGGCTCAGTGCCCGGCCAATCGTAATTCGTTTAATGGCAAGTAATGTCTTCGACGTCTCATCGCCTACCACAAGCCACCAATTCTCCATCTTCTTTACGTGGTAGAACGGTGCGTGCACGGTGGTGTCGATGTCAGCGGATTCATCGTCCTCGTCAACGTCTCTTGCAATCTTGATTTTGAGGTATGCAGGTGCGCCTGCTGTGATTTCGTCGGCATCTTCAAGCTCGAAGTCAAGCTCTATGGCAGGATACTTTGAGTTTGTGAATTTGGCAGCCTGAGCAAGTTGGGTAGGCGAAAGAGCCAGTCGTTTGATCAAAGCACCATGATCTGGGTTTTCCGATGGATCCATAGCGTCCATAAATTCGAAAACGTCCTTGATACTGTGAGGAAAAAGAAGCTGTTAGCAATTATACTTCATGGAATTATAGCATTACTTACCCAAACTCGCCGGCAGCCTTAATAGCCTCGGGACCAAAATGAGGAATCTGCTTGAGAGGACTATCACGATCCCACATGGCTTGTACAACCATCTGTGACATTTCCATGGCATTCATAGCATTCAAATGTCCATCCGAAGAAAGTACGTCGACGGTAGCACTTAGGAGTCCGACCACCTTGGTTACTATCATTTCCTGATCCTTCGCAAGATCGATTGGCAGCTGCATTCTAGAGAAATGTGCCTGAAGAAGAACGAAAGCCTTGAAATGTGGTGAATCATAGCTTGGCTGTGCCATTTTCACCGGAATACGGTCGTAGATCCGTCGAAGCAAACTCTCTTCGTGTCGCCTTATCTGTATGGACTCGAATTCCGTCGCAGACGTGACGATCTCGAGAATACCCTTCAACTTAGTTCGGCTGCTCAGAGACAGTAGGAAGGTCTGCATAGTGATGTACGAAATATTGTAATACGCAGCTATCATCGCAGCATTTAAAGGAGTCACAGAATCATCCTCTTCATCAAGGTCGATAATCTTGAACTCTGCTAGATCCTTCAAAGTTGTTTCCACAAGCTCCGACAAGTGTGCGCTAAGACCTTCATGCGAAGTGTCTGTCAAACTGTAATAACTTGGATTGGCCAGAAGGCGTCGGTAGAAGTACGTGAAAGTAGTCCAGTTGATAGCGTCATCTGCAGACTCAATCATTTTGGTGCTGATCTCGGAAACGAAAGCATCGTGCAGGTATACTTGAAGATGACTTTCAATTGGCAGCGCCTCGTTGAGAAACTTCTTGTAGTACTCGCGTTTGACGGCGGGTACCATTAGAACACCTCTGCTAAGTTTGTCTTCCAGAGGCCTTGACGCCTTGCCAAACATCTGCAGAACCTCGCTCAATGGATAATCGACGTAACGATGCTCTCTGCCTTCGTAAAATTGAGTGCCCATAACAATAACCAAGTGTGCTGTGCAGTCCAATTCCCAACAGACATCACGAGAAGCAACCAAAACCTGGATCGCGCCATTGTCGTACAGATGCTTCACAATTCGTTTGTCGCTTGTGCTCAAGGCTTCGTGATAATATCCAATGCCATGGGAAATGGCTTCGGCTAGTGCTTCCTCACTGATGCGCTCTAGGAGAGGTTTCATCTGCTCCACGTCGGCATGCAGGAAACGATCCTCGTCGTCGCTAGCAACACAAGCTAAAAGTAAGTCACGAGTAGTAGCCCTGGCTTGTTTCCTGCTTGCTACAAACACCAATGCTGGCTTGTCGGGTGACATCTGGAGAATCGAATGATAGGTCGGCTTGGCCATCGCAAGCATGAGAGATGGAAAGTGAGGCACAGTAAATGATTGAATGTGCAATTCCAGTGGCACTGATCGAACATGCGGGCTGAAATTGTAGATATTATGCTTTTTGGCATCAATCCATTCGCCAATATCTCGTGCATTAGAGAGGGAAACACTCAGGCCAACAATTCGGAGGGGAGCTGGGTTTGTGATCGAATGTAGTGCATTCGAGAAACAATGATTTCATAGACGAATCCTGCCTGGCCCCCAAGCATGTGAAGTTCATCAGCGATGAACAGCTGAACGGTTTGAATATTCTTGCGTCGCTGCCATTGCCTCGACAATACATCCCATTGAGCAGGTGTCGCCAAAATCAGATCCCCTCGGTCAAGAATCTTCAAGTCTGCAGTTGTGTCGCCGGTCAACTTGACGATCTCTTTGCCTCCACGAAGCTTGGCGAAGCGGCGCTGCCAGTCTTGAAGCCGGAGATCTACGAGTTCCTGGAATGGAGCAATGTAAACAGCACGTCCAGAGTCTGATTTAGACCAGTGATGGAGCAAAGCAAATTCCGCGCACACAGTTTTGCCACTTCCCGTCGGAGCACCAACGAAAACGTTCTCATCTGTGGAAAACAAAGAGTTGAAGGTCTGCGTTTGGATCTTGTTGAAACGATCCCAGTCTGGATATAGCGCCTTAAAGTCGTCGGTCTTTAGGGCAGCGACTGGAAGAGGCTGAAGGTCTAGCAATGGTGTGTGAGGAGGAAATTTCTCTGGAAGAATGAGCTTCTGGAAGGAAACTGCAAGCTTCGTCTCGGAATGCATCCATCTGTCTGAGGTTACTGTTACAAAGTAATTTGGTGGCATTGGCTCGGTAATGGGCACTGTGAACTCGACGACGTGCTCGTTCATTTCCGACTGAGCGAAATCTTTTCGCAATATAAATTGGTCATGAAACAAGATATCTTCGCCGTCGCAGTCTTCGGCTATGATCCAAAAGCTCTCTGCTGAGCCGTGAATCTCATCGTCCCATTCGAATTTGGGTGTAATGGTGAGCTCGACTCGTAACATAGATCTGGTCATTGGTTGCACTTGCGCTTGCACCTCAACTCTGGGGAACTTAGATATGAGACCGCAAACAGTTCTTCCAGCTTTGGGCAAGCCGAGCAATTCTCCCATGCGTGGTGGATCTAAGTCAAAATAACTTGCCCACGGCACATCGATCCTCTCTGCCTTCTGGATGATATCCCTCGAACAACTAGAAAATTGTCGTAAGGGTGACATGGTAGGCCACATACGCTTCTCTGCCATCTTACAAAGCTCCAAAGCTGTCTTCGCAACAGAAGACCAACCCTTCTTCAAGGCAATTTCAAAAATAGCTCTAAGAATACGGCCAGCAGACTGAGTGACATACACAAGGTCCGCCATAAGAGCCAACCCTCAAGCTTGAGACGAGAAATGTACGCTTGCAAGAGAACATTGATCTTTGCATGGGGCTCCTCAATACTCTCCTTGACGGGAATTGGTACGCGGCCCAGCAACTTAGCAAGCTCCAACTTCTCGTCTTGTCGGACTGGGATGTACTTGAATTCATCACTGAGGGCAAATACACGGAAGAGCTCAATCGGGGTGATTGACGGCTGGATGTGAAGATTGTATGTCAACATGGAGCTGTGAGTGATATAGTAATGAGACGAAATACGTCCAAGTTCAGTTGGCTGTAATCGACCAGTTTTTTTGTCGTACTTGATCAGATTGGACTTTTCGAGGACGGCAGCAGCTGAGTGAATCAGGTCGACACGCTTTTGTTCAAGAGTGTTGTCCTCCTCATAATCCGCACCCACGCTGTAAAGACCAGGAGAACGTAACATACGGACAAAGAGATATGTGTATCCAAGCCATTCAACACCTTCATCACGACTCCTCACATTGCCCAGCACGATCTCTGCGTTCAAATTGTCGGCAAGTTTGCTGACAAATTGACTCTCAATGGGTAGTTGTTGATTTAGAAGTGAGAGGTAGTACTGCATCTCGGTCTGAGTCGTGATGATTATGCCTTCGCCATAGGTATCGTATTGCGGTCGTCCAGCACGACCAAGCATTTGAAGGACATCCTGAGGGCTCAACTCTACCCAGCTTCCCTTTTCAGGAGAATACACCTGTGTGCCCTTGATAATGACAGTGTGAGCTGGCAGATTTACACCCCAAGCCAGTGTAGCAGTACAAACAAGTACCTGAATAAGACCATCATTGAAAAGATCTTCGACAGACGTTCGATCTGGCCGGCTCATTCCTGCGTGATGGATACCGAATCCATAGGGGAGTAAGTCTTTCAATTCGCGATCAGCCACCGCCTCTGCCTCAGAGTTGAGCGCTTCACGGCTTCCAGCGTCGCTGCGAAGAATCTGTCCGATTGTTTCCATTTCTAATGCTTTATCCCGGATATATTTCGCAGTTTTCGATGTCTCCTTCCGGGAGTGAACAAAGATAATCATCTGATTACGATTGGTACCAACATGCTCGAGCACTTTGGTGTACGTCACATCATTCATCGTCTTCAGCTGCTTGATGGCTTTTTTCTCGGTAATTCCGATGAACTCCTGTCGAAGAGGGCAAGGTCGGAAAGAACCATCGAAATGGAACATACCCTTAGCCGGGTCAACGCGTAGAAAGCTTGCCACATCGCGGTAATTGGGAAGCGTTGCCGATAGACCAACCAATCTCACAGGATCTCCAGTCTGCTCCATTTTCCTGATGGTTCGGCTGACGATGCTTTCCAGTACTGGACCACGGTCATCATGCAGAAGATGGATTTCGTCAATGATAATGAGGCGTACCAAATTGGTGTAGCTCAAATCGGTAGCCTTTCTGGTGATAACATCCCATTTTTCTGGAGTGGTGACGATAATCTGGGTATCTGCGATTTGCTGTTTTGTGAGTTGTCGATCGCCAGTCAACTCTGAGACTTGAATGCCATAGGGCTTGAGTCTGGCTCCGAAATTTCCAACCTGCTCCTGCACAAGTGCCTTGAGGGGAGCGATGTAAACAATCTTGAATGCATCCAAGTTGATTTCTCCAGTCTCGGGATTACGATTCTTCCCAATTTCTCGAAGAATAGTCAGCATACCAACGTTGGTTTTTCCAGACCCAGTGGGGGCACAAATCAGCATGTTTCCATCGTTGTTGAATGCTTGAGGAAAACATTTTGACTGTATTTTATTGAGCTTTGTCGCTGAGCTAAAAGGAACGCGAGACCACTCAGGCATTTCGGTGATTGGGATGTCACGATCAGTTGGATCATCGCGTTTCTTGGGTGCGGGAACATGAATCTCTTCATAACCTTTGAAGGTTCTCTTGGTAGAGCCTTCAGGAAGCTTGACCTTGGGGTTGGTCATCAGATGATTCCCTTGGTCAAAGATAAGGTTCTCTAAGTTGATAAGTTTCCGGGGCTGCAGACCTCCAACCAGGCCTGCTGGTCGTGCGGAGTCCTTTGGAGTTTCGGTGGCGAAAGCCATGGGCGTGTCCATGTCTAACTTAACTTCCAGCTTCCGCTTCTTGGAGCCGTTCGTAGATGGTCCAGTTCCACGAAGCTCATCTAATATCCAGCGTAAACCTTCCGAGGCAATCTCGCGTTCCACAACTCCTCGAGCCTCCGCATCCTCAGCTCTGGCCAGACGGGTGAGCCAGACGACCTTGTCTCGGTTTGCGATGAGCTTGTGAACAAGTTCATGGTGCTCGTAGTCGAATAATTCCGCTAGATCATTCTCGATCTCTCTCAGCGGCTTCTCCTCGCCTCCTTCCTCTTCTGGAACCCCGGAAAGTGTGTGAAGAGCTTGCTGCGTCTTCACTTGTTGAAGATGTGCGTCAGTATAGATTTCGCCAATCTGCCTCTGTAGCCAGTACGCATCAATTTCTCTGGCTGGAATGAAAGCCTTGTCTTCTGTCTTTGCCGAGTCATTTGCTACTACGCCGGATTCGATTATCATGGATTCGTCCTCTTGCATCTCGGTACCGATGTCCTCTTCGGCCTTTGTGATCTCTACTCCCTCTCCACCGATATCCTCCTGCCCGCCGTCTTCATCATCTGATGATTCGTCGTGGATTTCATTGACCATTTGCTGACCATCTTCATCCTCCGATTCCTCGTCGAAAACGACTGCCACGCCCTGGCGATCATCAATTTCAGCGCCATCCTCACCATTTTCGCCATCGGCCATGACCTCGTCCTCATCTTGCGCCTCATAATCCGTGATTTTCTTCCCTAGGTTCACCAGCTCATTAAACTGTTTGGGTGATAAACTGGCGCCGAGTAGATCATCTACTTCCTTCTTCTTGTCGAAGTCCTTCATATCATCATCCTTTAAGAATTCCAAAACCGCATCAGCTGCACTCCGAACAATTTCATGCGACACATCGCCAAGGTTATTAGCAACTGTTGTGAGAATTAAGTCGTAGGTCGCACGTGTGGCAGAGGTTCTCGGTCTATAGACGATTCCTTCCACCAATGCATCTGCAGCAGATAAAATTCCGGTTCCTCGAAGCTGTGCTGGTTCTCCACGCTTTCGTTTGCGCTGCTCGCGCTCCAGTACATCCTGTCCTTCCTGTAAACCCCCACGCTGTACATCTGGCAGCCCAGAAGCTTTCTTCTTCTGCTTCGGTGCATCGTCTCGAGCATTCCTTGAGCCCATGTCGCGAATGCTCAAACGTCCTGCGAGTGACTCTGGATCTCCTGTAACCTCATCATTGCGCCGAGTAACGAATCGACGGTCCGCCTGGAGGACCAGGTTGGACATCGCCGAGTACTTATATTGAGAGACATCGCGCTGCTGGTCCGCCATATTGCCTAGAGGTCGTATCGAAGGTTGGAGGGAATATTAGGCGCTGGGAAGCGTGAGTCGAGGGTCCCTAGAGCAGCCTCAATGATCGAACGGGAATTAAAAGAGCGTATGGTTGTACTCTGCTGTTGCGAACACGGTTTCGCGTGTCAACATTTGACCCAAAGCAATGTACCTGAGAGGTTGAATATTTGCCGTCGCGATTCAAAAAAGTTCCCAAGATGATGTCGAGAGTTTGCTTGGCGAGCCGCTGAGTCATTCAAATGTTGTGTTTACTGCCAACCCTGGGCACTCGAGGCAATCAAAGTCTGGCGGAACATTGAAGACTGAACATCACTAATTCAAACAAGACTAGGGCCCAAGATGATGACCCTACCCGATGCTTTGGACAGCATCCAAGGTTCTCTAAAGCCTTACATCAAAAAGAGGAATGATGTTGCAAACATAAGACGCGCTTTAGCATGTCACCTCGATTCTCATCTGACGAGCGAGCATCAACAACTGCCGCGACCATTGTCCCTCATAGACACACCAGTTGTCAACTCCCCAGCACAAAGTACCCGAGGCTTGCAGAAAAGTTTCCTCCGTGCTCTTCAGAGCAACTCCACCGCGAGGAGCGCCTATGCTGCTAGTTTGGCTGATCCTACACCAGAGGTAGAACCCCAGGTCGATCTTGTTGCGTCAAGACAAGAATTCTTGAATCTTGTCCAGGCTCGTCAAAAGCACCATCGATTACGCATTTTTCAAGACTATGTTGGAATTCTGGGTCAAAAACCCGCAGCCTCGCAGGATCACCTTGATACTAAACTAGCGTTGAGAGATGCAGAATCTCAGCCGTCGATGCCCTCAGAAATTACAAATTCTGTCGGTGTACATCGGCCGCTGGCAGAAGAGGAACTACATGATCTCGTTGATCGACTGGAGAAGGCTGTTCTGCGAGCTAAAATGCTACTAAAGAGAGAACAAAAGCTCTTGACCAAAATCCAGTCTGAAAATTCCCGTCAGACCATCAAACAAGGAGCTCGACTTGATGCCCTCGAGACTGCTCGAAACGAATTGATAGTATGGATTGAGACCGAGTTGTCTCGAGCAGGTGAAAGCTCGCCAGACCATGAAGAGACAGCAGCCACACCGTCCCGACAAGTCGTTGGGAAAGGCTATCTTCAATCACAGACCGAAACTTCAAAGCTCCACTATTCTCGCTACGTCTCGTCAAGAAAGGCGTTGATTTCAGCAACGGAAGAGCAATCCATTCCTGTCATCATGGGACTTGCTGAGGATACGAATTCACCATTACCCACTGAGATATCACCACGACCGGATTCGCTAATACCCACCATAGCTCCATATCTCGAAGAATTCATGTTTATCTCCGATGACCAAAAGGCAATGATTCAACAAAAGTCTCATGTGGCTATAACTTTGGCAAAGCAGTCAAAGGAAGCTGGGCAAGGGCTGGATCGGCTCGCGGATGAGAGTCATTTGTTACCTGAATACCCTTTGTCTAAAACAATATCAACGCAGGCCAGTCTTGGTGCATCGATATCATTTGGGGACGAGGTATCCAATGGGGAGACTCCAGACTTGTCTCGCCGAGCACAGGCCTGGGTTTTCGCAACTGCTTCCGCCAATACTGCCTTGAAAGAGAGTGTGTCAGCAAGGTTAGATGAGGGTGGAATGGCATTATTGGAGGCACAAGAAGCTCTATTGGATTTGCTTGGTTTTCTTGGGAATGATGTCGAGGCACATGACGGCGCAAAAGAAGACTTATCCGATGCTTGGGCAACTTTGAATGGAAAATTGGGTGTCTTTTGAAGCGACTTGTGGAAGGGCCAGGAGTGAGTTGGAAGAGATGCAAAGAGTTCTACAGTGTTTTGTATTTAGGAGGACTCAATCAAGTATTGAATAGTTCTGTTCTCATAACTGATTTAAAATTGACTCTTTGCAATGATAATGTGGATCGATAGCGACACCATTTCTTGGTCAGGTTATTTACATTATGAGACTGTGCTGTACTCCCTTGAATTTAGAAGGACTTCCCTGCAGCTGGGTGGAAGGAGCGATCATGACTTCTTCGTCCCACCTCTCCTTCGCTAATTAATCCTATCTAGTGCTGATTTAAAGTTTAGAGCGGTGAGAATAAGAGATTAACGGCTTACACTGATCATATTGTTTTAGGCGGGAAGATTGGTGGGATGGCAACGTCCGGAGAGTAGAACGACGGAACAGCAGCCTCACCTCGATCAGATCAAGCTTCCTGAAACCGCACCAACGCTTCTATCAGGTCAAGTGTAAACAAAGTGGCACAGACTCAAGAACTTATACATGAAGCCCTCTACGAGCCTATAACCAAAGTGATATTGATTTAAACTTAAGTCTACTTTCACAACTTTCCCCAATAGACCACTGGATACCAACTTACACGGAACAACACCAAAATGGGCAGAAAGCGCCAAAAAGTTAAGACCTTTTGAATTATATCCTTCACAAGTTTATACATATACAGCTATGAATACATGCCTCAATGCTGACTTTCTAACTTTGCGACTTTTCGGTTTCGATTTTCCGATTTTTCTACTTTTCTACTTTTCTACTTTTTAAAGGTTTAAGTGTTTATGTTTTCGGGGTCTTTGGCTTTATTCTCCATATTCCTAGTGCTCTAATAATATGCTGTTAATTTATACTTATTAGGTTATATAAAAGTCGAAAAGTCGAACAGCTAAAAAAGTTAAAATCTTGAAAATGGAGACAGAAAAAAAAGAGTCAGCTTTGAACATATACTTACATATACTATACCCTCAGCCAGAACTCATGGTTTTCTGTATAAGTTAAAAGACAAGGAAGCAAAGATAATAAGTTAATTGCTCGGTTTGTAGTCAGACTGATCGACATCTGAGAGTAGATGGGTATCGAGAAGCAAGATATACCCATGTCAAGCTCAAGCGAGACCTCAACTATAGCAAACGAGATTTCAGCCTTTGGCATGGAGAAACAGGTGGGTTTGAAGAAAGTCACGTACAGGGAATATCTCAAAGCGAGTTTTTGGATGTGTTACAGAGACAATTGGGATCAGTTAGTCTATCTACATCACTCGTGGGGACAAAGTTTTCGCTATCAAATTGTAGAGAAGCCACTTTTGTATTTTGTGCTTGCAAATCTAATCTTTCCACACACCCTAGCTAAAGAAAATCAATCCATAAAACGCCCAGACGATCCTTTGTGTTGCAACTACAAAGGCTTACCGCCAATGAAATCCGACCATCTGCGAACCTCTGCTGGAATTCCTTCTGGTCGAGGGAGCTTTACACTCATGCACTTGGCGAAGAGTTCGGCAGTCTAAAGTATGAAAGTCAGTAAACGAGTTGAACGATGGAGGATCTGATAGTGCATACCTTTGGCTCCATGAAGAGGGGCACGCCGAAGTCGACGGCATTTCTTCGCATAACATAATCCACATCCAAAACGGTCTTTGCACGAGCCTGGGCCAAGTTGAAGACTCCACGGATATCGTACTTCTTGAAAACCTCCCTCAATGCGCGTTTATCTTCAGTTGGGAACTCGATGACCTCAACGTTAACGTTGTTCTTGGCTGTAGACTCGAGGAACTCCTTGACTTGGTTATCAGCGGCGTAAAGCTTGTAACCCAATGGGGAAAGGTAATCGACAATGGTAGCGAGGTACTTCTTAGAAACATCACCACCGAAAAGGAGACCCTCTCCAGGCTCAGGCATGCGGAAGTTCATGGTAGATTGCAACGAAGCCCAGTAAGCGTCTACGAGATCCTTTCCAAAGCAGGCGATTTCTCCAGTAGAGGACATCTCGACACCCAAGAAAGGATCGGCACCAGCAAGACGGGTCCAGGAGAATTGAGGGACCTTAGTAGCAACGTAATCGCGCTTCATTGCCATCAAATCAACTGGCGCTGGAACGTCACGTCCCACCAAAGCCTTGGTAGCGACGTCAATAAAGTTGACACCAAGAACCTTGCTAACGAAGGGGAAAGAACGAGAAGCACGCAAGTTACATTCGATAACCTTGAGCTGTGGGAGACCTCCATTTGGATCTTCGGCTTTGATGATTTGCATGTTGAATGGTCCAGTGATGTTCCATGCTTTGGCAACCTTCACAGCGATGTCCTTGACACGGTCCATTGTTGTTTGGTCGAGAGAGACAGGAGGGAGGACAAGTGTAGCATCGCCAGAGTGGACACCAGCTTGTTCGACGTGCTCACTGACGGCGTGGAGAATGAGTTCACCATTGGATCCAACAGCGTCGACATCAATTTCTTCGGCACCTTCAATGAACTTGGTGATAACGACAGGGTGATCAGGCGAGACGTTGCTGGCGGCCTCAAGCTTCTCCTTGAGTTCATCCTTGCTTCGAATGACGGTCATGGCAGCACCAGACAAAACATAGCTGGGACGAACAAGAACAGGGTAGCTAACTTCCTCGGCGAATTTCTCGGCGTCAGCCACTGAAGTAAGTTCCTTCCAGGCTGGTTGATCGACTCCAATGCTGTCCAAGATGCCAGAGAACTTTTGTCTGTCTTCGGCTTTGTCGATGTCGCGCGGGTCGGTTCCTAAGATCGTCTTGCCAGCTTCCTGGAGCCGGAGAGCAATCAATTGGGGCAATTGACCGCCAAAGCTCACGACTACTCCCGCAGCAGCTTCTAGTTCATAAATGTCCATAACACGCTGAAAGAAAGAGGAATTAGCTTTTGCCCGCCTATATGAATTTGGAGTTATTGCTCCCGAAACAGGATTCAGGATCAAGAAGCTAGAAAAGGACAGGATTCTCTCCCCGATTTACCTACCTCATAGCTCAACTCTTCGAAGTAGAGTTTGTCGGCAGTGTCGAAGTCGGTCGAATAGGTTTCTGTGGGAGTCAATTAGCTTTTGCTTGTTTGGGGGATTGGAAGTATTGCTCCCGAAACACAACTCAGGATCAGACAAGCCGGAAAGAAGAAGGATCGCTGCTCGATCACCTACCAGGGTTGTACTTTGAATGATGTTAGCATGTGCAATGTGCAAGCTAGGTAATGAAAATGACTTACATTGATCATGACCGTCTTTTTGCCCATTTCCCTGAGAGCAAGAGTGGCAGAAACAGCTCCCAATCAAATTCCACAGAGCTACCAATGCGGTAAACCCCAGAACCAAGAATAACAACCTGATAATATGTGTTAGTAATTGTAATGGTACTGTAATATGTTGATGACAGTATGTAATGCGATCCCGGGAGAGCCTGGGGAGTCTAGGAGACCGATGTTGATGACAGTTTGTAATGTGAGCCTGGGAGTTCAGGGGATTCCAGGAGACCAAAAGGGCCGAACGGACGGCGTCCAAAAGTACTTTCGCGTTAAAGATAAGGCCCTCAATTGAGCTTGGAGCTCGAGAGGGCAGCCACCGCCTTGAGATGGCTTGGGGTCCTGTTATGTACGTTCATGTCGCCAATCTTATCGGCAGCATAGTTGCACGCATAACAAATGTGTTTTTTGGTTGCAAGGTTATGTGCTTTGGCGAGATGTTTCTGTGTCTTGAGATGTTCTTCCAAGCTGGTCTTTTGGAGGAAATTCTTTTTGCAAAGCTCACAGGGGTAAGATTTGGCTTCAATGTGCTTTGCACCGTTGTCCCTTTGTCGTTTTCGGATTCTCTCTGGGCTCTTCGCTCTGGAATCGCGGCCTCTCTTGTTCGCCTTCTCCCGATATTCCGAATAATTGGTTGCCATCTGCCTGTGGTGATACTCGAGATTGTTTGCGGCCATTCTTAGAGTGCGTTTTTCGTTGCTCTGGATAGCCTGGGCTTCTAGCTGCTCCGCAGAAAGATCAAAGTCGCCAATGAAGCCTTCGTAGAGGGAACAGTGAGAACAGGCACCGTCAAATTCGAGGGAGCTACGATCCCAAAGACAGATCTGACCCATGCCATAGTCTTTTTCAGCTGCTGTTCTCATTGCCCAGAAGACAAACGAGAATGTAGCTTCCAGAAGTAAGAACAGGAGACGGTAGGTAGGAACTTGAGCAGCAGTGGGGATTGGAATCCAGCAGAGCAGTCCCATGTGGACTAGTTCGAAATCGGTTTGGAAAGCTCTTGCAATATACTTAGGTAGCTGCTGGCGTCGTCTGTAATCGCCAACCCGCGTATTGACACCAGCACGGCTATCTGTTCCGCTGCCGATGTAGACTATAGGCCGATGACCGGACTTTTCGAGAACAAGAAGGTAGACAGCCCAGGCTTGAGAATATTCCGTCGGCAGAGTTTTGAAGTACTGAACAGTAGGAGGTGTGGTTGATTGCAGAACTTCGAGCAGACCAGGAGCAAAGACGATGGACAGCGTCGAGACCAGTTCCTCCAAGACTGCTTGAGTTGGGATGATCTGGTCAAAGATCATGGATTTCTGCTTGGAAGGTGTTTCGCTCAGGCACTTCCAGCAGAGTGACAGCACAAGCTGGAGAAGAGTTGCAACCTCCAATGCCATGATTCTAAGAAGAGTTAGTTTTGAGCACGGCTCAATGAAGACGATAAGACTTACTCAGAGGTTCGAGATTGAGAGAATCGGTGGCGTCGATTTGCAGGGCACCCAGGAAGCTGGACTGTTCTGAAAAAGTACTTTGCGGACTCGAAGAAGATGTCAAGGACGGCGTCCAAAGAAATTCAAGCCTGCGAGGATCCCGAGGATGGAGATCTCGAGTTGAGTTGAAGAAGATGAAGAAGCATGTTGATGGTGGCATTAAGAAGTCCTAGCCATGCAATTCCAAATCCATTTGGAAGGAAGGTCCAGTGTTGAGGGAAGTCGGATCCGTGGGAAGGCACACAAAAGAGAAGGTACGATTAGAGTTGGGGAAAATGAAAATGAAAACTTACACCGTGGTCATCAAAAGTGATATCGTGCTCAGTGGCATTGTATGTCGTGTAGAGGTAGTTAGTATTAGCTGGGAACTCGGCGGCAAGGGTATCGGGGAGGATGTTAGCACTATCTATGTATGATGCCAATGCAATGGGTATCGCTTACCAATTTTCTTGACGAACGGGGTGATACCAAAGTTCTTACGACGAGCTCTAACTTCATCCTCCGTACAGTTTAAGCACAACGCAATCTGGCGATCGCTGAAGCCCATCTTCTTAGCCTTCATAACGAGCTCCTTCTTCAGGCCAAACAAGCTTCCAACATCTTCAAGCTCGTGGGTGCAGTCAACAATGTTTTGCAACTTGTACAAGAACCATTTATCGATCTTTGAGAGCTCGTGAATTCGGTCCACAGTGTAACCTTCGTGAAGCATAGCCTGACCAACGGCTAACCAACGACGATCGGTAGGATTAGCAAGTTCGTAGTCCAAATCATCGAATTTGTCTCCTTGGAAGCCAACGAAACGAGGGTCAACTTGTCGAATAGCTTTTTGAATGGATTCCTCGAAGGTTCTGCCAATTGCCATAACTTCACCAACAGACTTCATCGCACTTCCAATATCACGCTTAACGTGCTGGAACTTGGAGAGATCCCATCTGGGGATCTTCGTCACGACGTAATCCAGAGAAGGTTCAAAGTTGGCGGTGGTGGTCTTGGTGACAGCATTTGGTAATTCTGGAAGTGTGTGCCCCAATCCAATCTTGGCCGCAGTGTAGGCCAGAGGGTATCCAGTAGCCTTGGATGCAAGTGCAGAAGAGCGGGAAAGACGAGCATTGACCTCAATAACACGATAATCAAGTCCGTCAGGTTGCAAGGCGTACTGGACGTTACACTCACCCACGACACCAAGATGTCTGACAATCTTAATGGCAGCAGAACGAAGCATGTGATACTCCTCATCACTCAAGGTTTGAGAAGGAGCGACGACAATGGAGTCACCGGTGTGGATTCCGAGGGGATCGAAATTCTCCATGTTGCAAACGGTGATGCAGTTGTTGCTTGCATCTCGAACCACTTCATATTCGACCTCCTTCCAACCTTTCAGAGATTTCTCTACTAAAATCTGGGGGAAAGAGTGAGAGAGCGGGCAGACATGTTGCGGAGCTCTTCCTCATTGTTTGCAAAGCCGGAACCCAAACCTCCAAGGGCATATGCAGCACGGACAATGATTGGGTATCCGATGCCCTTTGCAGCCTCGAGTGCTTCCTCCACAGTCTCGACAGCAATAGATTGGGCAATTGGAATGTTGATCTCCCCGAGAGCCTTAGCGAAGAGATCTCTGTCTTCACTTGTCTCAAGAGTCTTGATGCTTGTACCCAATACTTTAACTCCGTATCGCTCGAAAATGCCCATGCGTTCCATTTGCACACCCAAGTTGAGGGCGGTCTGACCACCAAAAGTGAGGAAGATTCCATCAGGTCTCTCACGCTCGATCACATAAGTGACATATTCTGGGGTGACGGGAAGATAGTAGACCTCGTCGGTGAGGACGTGGGCAGTTTGGATGGTTGCGATATTGGGATTGATGAGAACTGAAGCAACGCCAGCCTCTTTCAATGCCTTGAGGGCTTGGGAACCTGTACACATAGATAGTCAGTCATTGTATTTTATAATGTAACTCGTCCAAGAAATGTTCATGTCTATTTAGTTTTGCACACTTTCTCCAGTGACTCATGGACAGGATAAGGACTGAATTCTTCGACCACTTACCAGAGTAATCAAATTCTCCAGCTTGTCCAATGCTCAAACCACCACTGCCAATGACCAAGACCTTCTTGACATTGACGGGGTTTGCAGCTCCCTTGATTACTCCACTCTCCAAGTATGCTTTTGCGTTGGGAGCGGTCTGAGTTTGATTGCTACGGATGGCTGCCGAGCTTGTGAACAGACGAACGGTTCTGCCCTGCTTGACAGAGGGTTTCTTGGTGGCAGCGTAGAGACACTTTGTAGCTGATCGAGTAGTGAAGCTTCTTGCGGCTGTTGTTGGGATGCCAAACTGGCGGAGGAGGGCAGAGCCGGAGCGGCTTGCAATTCGAGTTGAAAGAGCCATTGTGACAGACAATGTCCTCAATTGAAGCTCCCGAGCTCAATTGGTCTTTGGTAAGCTCTCGATAGGTCGATTGAGATGTTGGTTCGATCGATTTCGTTGTGTTTGGTCTGCTGGAGAAGAAAGTTTGCTATGAATTGTGGATGCGGTGAAGCGGCCGATATAGGTCGAGGTCAAAAGATAACCGGATAGTTTGATGCGTGGATACCCAGACAAAGCAGCTTTCAATAAGAAGAAGTTTACTTAGGTCTGTAGCTTGCTTGGCTCGAAATCTCGCAGCATGGTCAAAATTGGGGGAAAATTGAAGTTGTCGAAGATGTGTGTGTTTGCTGAGTTGGAAGGAAGAACCAAGATCTCTCGAGAGAGTGAGAGTCAGAGGAAAGCACGAGCACGTCCCAAGCTCAGCACAAAATGTTTTTTTTTGGGCCGCCGATGTCGATTGGTCTGAACCCCAAAACGCGGGGCAGGACTGCTGAATTTTCCTTGGGCGCTGCAGGGGGGACGACACATCCACCATTGTCATTATCTCCAGGGAATCACGAAGCCCGAAAATTAGGGAAGAAAAAAATTAATTTATGCTTCGATGTCACGAGGAATTGCTAGATACCTACGTCGCTCGATGCGCATGCAGATCGAAGAAGACTTTTGCTTCCTGCATTCTCCTACTGTAAGGATGCATAGGATTCCCATGGCATTCTACCTCGATTCAAATAAATGCTTGACATACATACCTACAGGGACGGAGATCTACTCCGTGGGTATTCTTACTGTACCTACCCAGGTACTCCGGTAGATACAATACCATTTATTTCAAGGGATGGATGACGCATGCTCTGGATCTTGAAAAATGCCAGACTGCTCCATGTCTCGCCTACGGCGTGGAAGCACAGTATCTGTGGTCGCATATTAGTCCAAAAATGCTTGTTATGCATTATTGCTGCAGGCGCAGAGTAAAGACTCAAAACCAACCCTCTGGATCTAAATGATACCCATCCGTTCTTTTCTATTGATTTATCGCATTGTAAAGCAACACCCTACTCCTTGTCCAATCTCACGGCTGCATTCCTTTCGATGAACGACAGATCCACCTTATGGCCAAGAAGCTCTCGAATGTTGGAGATCTTGTACTTGATCATCGTCGGCCGTTCCAAACTCAATCCCCAGCCAAATACACGCATGTCCTTCGGCAGACCCATAGCCTCCAGCATCTCTGGCCTGAACATACCACTGTTTCCAATCTCGACCAGCTTGTTGAGTCCTTTGTGGAAACTGAAGATTTCCATACTTGGCTCGGTGTAGGGGTTGTAGGCAGGTTTGAATCTCAGATCTGTAATGCCCATCTTGCCAAAGAAGATCTCCATGAACTCCATCAGCCCACCCAAAGAAAGACCATAGTCGGCAATGACACCTTCGACTTGGTGGAACTCAGCTAAATGAGTTGCATCGACTGTCTCATTACGGAACACCCGATCGATGGAGAAATAACGTGCTGGCGGTGGTCGACCATCAGGTCCCTTTTGTGATGCTAATTTGTGAAGCATTGCGGTGGAAATTGCGGTGGTATGTGTTCTGAGAACCAACCTCAAGGACTCGTCTTCCGCCCATGGATATCTGTAGCCAATCGAACCATATTTGCCTTCTTGGTGAACGTCTCGAACGTTGTTCCAGTATGCCTCGTAATCTGCCTTGTCATCCTCTGTCTCAGCGTGAGGTTTATCTGCTACTTTCGGATCTGAGATGTAGAATGTATCTTGAAGGTCACGGGCGGGATGTTGCTGGGGCACGAAGAGCGCATCGAAGTTCCAGAAACCAGTCTCGACGAAGCGATTGGTGGGCATCTCCTCGAATCCCATCTCAAAGAAGATCTGGCGGAACTCGTGTCGGACTTTATTAAGAGGGTGAAGTGAACCAGCATTTTGGTCAGAACCAAGCGCCTTGAAGTTGTAAGGTTTGAAAGCTGCAGTTTTCCAAGCACCACTGCATCTGTTAGTATACAAATAAAATATGAGGGTAGATACAATGAGGCATACGATGCAAGCATATCAGCGGTTAAATCTGTTTCCTCCTTGACAACCTGCAGAGCATATTTGGGACCCTTGTGGATCTTGAAATTGGTAACTTTCTGCATCTTAACAAGCTTCCGCTTTTTAAGTTCAGGCACAACCTTAGGATCGGGGTGGCTTTTAGTTTCTTGGATGATCAACAATTGTTCTTGTGTAATATCCTCGATCGATTTCGCCTAGCAACAGTCAGTACCCATTCGGATATTTCGCAAATGGAATACATACGGTAGCCACTAGTTTTCCATCCTTGCCTTTGGCGATCCATTTTGACCTGAATGCTTTCCCTTGGCCAAGCTTTGATACCGTCTTGTCACCAACAGCAGCATCTAGCTCTGGTATTGTGAGTCCATCCAAAGCTTGTCGCAACGCTTCAAAGACCCGAGCCTCGTGACTGCCATGTTCCGCAATCCCTTCCGCCTCCGGTTCTAAAATGGCTTCTTCTCTGTCAATCGTATCATAGGTGACCATGAAACGGGATGCCAGGCTGTCCAATGCTCCCTTGACTTCAGCGGACTTGTATGATGGGAGGGCTTCCGAGGAGAGGATGTGGTCTGTTGTGGAGAGGGCTTGAAGGATATCCGATGGCAGATCGCCTGATTGTGAAGCCGCCATGATTAAGATATGCGCACCGCTTTTCGGATCTGGGTTGTTCGTTTTGGCTGTGATGTTGTGGTGTTTGGGAAACTCTGTGACTGTATCAAATATAATTACGGCAGGCTGAAGAGGTCCCGAACTGGGAGTGTGCAAGGCCACTGATTGGCTGGAGCCTTAAGCGACCTCGAGTCACTTGGAATTTTGACCGCCTCAAAATGGTGATTGAGGTACCACTTTGCAATCCTACAAAACTACTGTTTTCAGAATTGAGAAACTTAAGTGTGGGATAGATTGAGAGATGATATATTGTGGATATACGTCTTTCATCTTGTGGAAAGAGAAGCCAGCTAAGTCAGAATATTAAGGCATTGTGTTGACAGGATGACCCCTCATTGACCCCTCCTTTGCGTCTTGAGGTTCTGGTTCTGCCAGTAATCCACGTTCTTTCCAGGGGGATATAAATGCAACTTCACAACTTCAAAATTCCAACCAAGATACCATGTCTGATACGCACACTTAAATAATTGCACACAGCGGAATATATCAATCTCTTATTGTCACCCTCTGAACTCCAAATAAGTACCTACTAGATAGAGACAGATATACCAGGAGACGACGAGGTCTCTCTTCCTTTCCTTTGCTCGACTCGTAGACTCAGATAAATACCATTATTGCTCCTATTTGTGGAGTTGGAGACTCCAGATTCGATTAGCGATATTCCTAGCTCTCACTATAAAGTCTAATACCAATCAATTAGTAATAGTAAAATCAAAGCTTTTCCGAATTTTGGGTGGCCTTTAGGTGCATCTCAGAACTGGTGCAATACAGCCATCTCACATTCTCGAGCTTTCAATGCCAAAATAAGGATTGGTGAGAACTCGCTGAGTGGCTTGGGTAGATTCCAGGCCTCCCTCACCTCACCAAAAGAAATTATTCTAGCACTTGCTTGAAGTTAAAAGCTCGAACATTGGGGCGGCATTTCTACCCCAAATTTATGAATCTGATACCCAGTGATAATGCTGGAAGCTTAGACTCGACCTATCAGGTTTAATATGGTTAAATTCATTTTCATTTTCATATGACTGCATGCAATGCAACCCAAACTGATCACAACTAGCAAATTACGCCTCTAAACTCGCCCGCTTATCATGCTCCTAGTTCTCCAAAGTATTTTGCCAACCCATCACTTCCCTCCACCCCCATAAATACCATCTCAATGGTGGTTGCGCGTTTAGGAGTGCCTCAACACCGTTCCTATATTCGCGAGGATCAAAGCTAGTGTACAGAACTTTCCTTAATCTAGCCTGACCCCGCCAACTCTCTTAGCCAGCCGCTCAGAATTGGAATCATCGCCATCATATGGCGAAGGCCGTTTGGGGGTCTCTCACCAGTCGTTCTCAAAATTTCGACCAAGGTCGCCCAGCCATCTGTGTTGAGTAGTTGATACCCATCGGCGTTGTCGTGCTTGGTGGCAACACGGCACAGCAGTGCTTCCTCATCCTAAGAACAAAGAAAGTCAGTATGTGTTGTGGAATCTATGAAATCTGTAGCTGACCTTTGACAGGATACCCATGCCGTGGAGGAAGCAGATGAGATGGAAGTCGGAAACGGCTGTAATCCCCTCGCCGTTGGATTTGGCACCTTTGCTGAGACCTAAGCGTTGACTTACGCCAATGAATTCCTGCGTTTCGCCAATCATTGCACGGTTTTCAATGGCAAACCCAGGCGATTTGGCTTTGAAAAGAGGCTTTGATTGGTCGGGGAAGCCATGGGTTAAGGTAACAAGCAGATATTCAACCGGGAAAGATGGCTTGGCGTTCTCTTGTACGCTGGCTCCATATTCATTGATGCGTCGATAGAAGACTTCAGGGATGTATCGTGAACGACTCACGACTCCATCTTCTTCATCTTCGTTTCGCACAATCATGACTCCTGGATCTGCTGACGGTTCAACGATATCTGCTCGGACCATTTCCACCGCCGAGTTAGAGACTTGATAAGATGAAATGGCAATCTGACCTGCTTCGTCTCCTGACACCACGCAAGTAACAAAGTTAGAGCCAAAACGACCTGTGTCGCTCCATTTTGTGGGTTTCGGATGCAGGGCTTGTTGCCGGGCTGCAAAGCAGATTTCCTGGGAAGACAAGAAATAAGAGTCAATGTGCCTTTTACAAATTACAGACCCATTACCCGCGCCAGCATCCATAAGATCAGTCCAAATGACCCCAACTCTCTCCATTCCACACAAGCTCGCCATGTGGTCGATGTCTTTTTCATTGTCCCATTCGGTAAGCGTCACACCATCGATCTCGTCAACTTGCGGAGGTTCGTAAATGGCTTCAACTATTGTCTTCACCCCCAAAGGAACTTCTGTGTATTCTTCGTAATGACCATAAAGATATCCCATTCGTTGAGCACCAGATCGGCGCCAAAAATTCAAGAGATTTTCAATAAGGGAAGGGTCGGAAAATTCAACGTGATCAACCATTCGAAAAGCCTGTGATTGCAAAGTGATAGCACTTGGTTGACACTTCGTACAGATCCCTTCCGGCCACTGAGGATGTCCCGAGGGGCACTCCTTCTTGACTCGATAGTATGGCTCGGTTAGTGGTGGCATGAAAGACGAACCAAGCTCCGGTTTGTTGGTTGCTGAATTAATTTTGCGCAGGTGAGAGTGGAATGAGAGGTTCTTAATTTTCTTTTCGGCCAGGTATTCCGCGTTGTAAGGTTCCAAAGGCATGCAATAGTCGCACATTCCCTTCTCTCCATGCCTGCACATCTTGTAATCGCGTTTCCGAGGGATCTTTCCATCCAACCTATCCAACCTATCATCTAAGGGAGACTGACGAACCACCTCCCATGGGTTTTTGATTTTTTCCGAAGGAGAGGTGACTGGCGGAGTTTGGATGGGGAAGCTCTGGTTGGGAAGTACGGTCTTTCCATCAAGGCGATTTGCGATCGATGAGGATTGGGAGGAAGTGGACGATGCTGTGCCATTCGACTGGCCATTCGAGCCGGGTTCTAGATGCTTGTAGCTGAGGAAGATAATGTCGCCATGGCTGAGGTTGATCTGCTGGAGCTTGAATTGTGCAATCTCTCTGAAAAGCTTCGAGTCCGTATTGGCAACGGAGTTCGAGAGGGTCAAGGTGTTGAAGTCGACTGTTTTCGGCAGCAGTTCTTGAAGCTGGGTTCCATTAGAAATATCTCTCGAGAGGGGGCAAAGAGCCAGTTACCTTGCTTGCGAGGCTGCCAAACGTATCAGAAAGTTCGGCCGGTACGCGCACTGTCCCATCTGGACCTCGGAAGCGAATGAGAATCATGGCGAGATGTGTAAGAAGCTACTGAGATGTTGGAGGGTGTCGGGGAGAGCTGGGAATACCAAGCTGAAATAGAGATCGACTTGGTGTTGGGTTGGTCAAGTGTTTGAGAAACTGACGTTGTCTTTGGGGGAGAGGAGGGGCTAAAGAGGTAGGACGAAGGGTTGGTATATTGGTATTGTTGACGTGGAAGAAGTCGAAATACGCCGAAAGGGACAGATTTAGATAGAAAGGCGTAGTGGCAAAAGGAAGGTTGACGATAGTGAGATGTGGAGGGTGCTGGTGAGCTAGCGAGAAGAGACGGAGATGATGTTGACCAGATGCTGAAGCTCAAGGAAGCTCTCCCCGCTAAAAAGTAGGGAGCATTCCATACGTCAGCCTCCTCGCTGATTGTCGTTCGGTTAATCTGCTAAATCGCTCAGACTCCTTTGTCAGCCGTAGCCTTGTTCGAATCCGTTAAATGTTATTTGGCCTTTGCGACTCCCGAATCCCCATCCCATACATTCACTTGATCATTCACTTCGATTTAACGCCCATCCCCCGACCTAATCACCGACCAGAGGTTTGCGCGCTATTCGATACGACCAGCGGCTCTCTACATTCCCTAAACACCACATATCTTGTGGCAATCAACATTTGTTCTGATCTCAATCGTCCCTGACCTCTATCAACAAGATGTGGACCATAAATTTGCTGTCGCTCGTCCTTCCCCTAGCATATGTTGTAGTTTTGGGCGGTTCTTTATACACATTCCAGTCTGTGTACTGGAAGAGGAAAGCGAGTTAGTAACATCTGTTCTCACAAAATTTCAAAAATCTAACCCTGAACCAGCCCAATCTGCAACTCTTGCGCCTTGGTTTCCTCCGCATCTTCAACGCAACGTATATCTCTCTCTACTCCACCTCGAACCTGAGGAAGGCGAGAAGAAGTCACCTGCTGTACCAGAGAGTGTTATCAGGGCAGCACTTTTGCGACGAGCTGTAGAGGACATTCATCGGATTGTTCAGGTCAGAAGCGCAAAGCAAGCCTGTAGTACACTTTTACAACGTGGCAGTGTGGGAGACGATCTGTGGCAAAGATTTGAGCGGGCGGAGAAGGAAATGGAGGAGGAACTCAGAGATGTTGTGATGGAGGTGAGCAGTATTCCAAGCGAATCCAGTTAACTTCTACTAATAGCACGCAGGCCAATGCTCTTGCACCAAACTGGGGTCAAGTAATCTTCCAATCCGCAAATGAGATTGCCGCAAACACCATTTTCCGCAAGCGACTGGAAGAAATACAAGCACAGACTGATTCGGAAAAGGAGTGGTGGGAGAAGCGCCGCGCATCCATTCAGACCGAATTCATGAAGGAGCTTGACAAGTCTGTAGCAACTTCATAGAGGGCCAAGGTTGGAGGAAATCAGGAAGTAATCATGATTGAAAGATGTTCTGAATCGGAGAGCATGCGCAAGAAGGAGAAGAAATGAATTACTGCTCGTAATTCACCTGGCTGGGTCATGGAGCATAGCGAAGGTGTTGGCCTGCACTTAGGCGTTTTGGCGAATGGGCATTCAAAAATCTGTACAATATCGTCCTAGTATTTTGATCACTTTGAATTCCGTCTAAACTTGCGTCTTTTCCTTCAAACCTCGCTGACAAGTCACCAGCCCAGCCCGACTCTTGGTATAAGGTTTGGCCAGATTTGCAGATATATTCGTCACTTTTTCCTTTGTATCATCTGCCCCTTTCTCCTTTGGATCAATATTTCCGGAAAGGACCCTTGGGTCCAAGCCCGAGACTCGATGCTCGTACATATTTGTGGACTATGAATAATCAAACAAAGACATAGCCGGAACCGAGAATGGAAACTATACAGCATCTGATTCCTCTATCTAACAACAAACAAAGATAGAAATAAAAGACCTCGACGATAAAGGTCACAAAAATGACAAAGACCACCACACTTGTACAATCACTCACCTTTCTATACATAAGGTAATCATTCAGATGGCCCAAACTTGTGTTCGTCACTTCTAATCCGATCGAAAAGGTGCCAGTCACTTCGTTCCAGATTCACTCACGTTTCGCATTTTCTTTTGACATCTAGCTGCTGGCCAGCAATAACTTTCGCTACGTTGACTTCTCATAAACCATTCATAGACATACTAACAGACCATTCACCAACGCTCTTTATGAACATTCATCTACATCGTCTCCGTTGATTTAACTTCTCTTCGACTTGCAACTCCACATCGTAGTATCAACTCTTGCAATAAGCTTCAGTACCCCATCACGACAGCTGCTCGCCTATAGAAAACATAATACCAACTCACCCAGATACGCACTTGCACTTGAATCCTAAGATGCTTTCTCAACGAAATCCTGCGCTCGCCGCGAAGATCGCTCAACTTCAACTCCCACTTGCACCCTTGGTCTCCCTCCCATTAGGCCAAGTGCACCAACATTTCCCACGAACGCTCCTCAGCTTCTGGCTCCTCACCGCCGAGCAGCTCGACGATCTGGCCCATTTCTACCATCAACGTACTCCCGGTCCCTGGTCGAATCAGTATCCCTGCCCTGTGATCTGGAGACGGGATGCCACAATTGGTAAGTGACAATATTCTTGGTTTAACTGGTCGCGGCTTTGTATTCTTAATAATTCAGCGCATTTGGTTCATTTGCTAATCTTGTTTAATTTGTAGAGGAAAAGCGAATGAACATAGGACGTTTTATTGGATTGCTAGGATGTCAGGGTCCTTCTGGTTTACTTACTGAGGAGGACATTCTAGCGGAGGTTAGGAGACAGAGGGAGGAACAGGCTGAGAAAGACAGGTTTCACGGGAAAGGGAAATGGTATTGAAGGAAGTGTTCCTATGGAAGCGGTGCCGAGACGGTACTGGTGACCGAGAATGAAATTTGTAGATTAGCCCGCAATGGAGCATGTCTATGTCGTAAACCAATGCAACCTTTCTTTCGGCATAAAGCTTTTGTTTCTTTAAATCCATGCTAGTTGACATTACACAACTCAAAGTCCCTCCCATAAAACCTTCGCCAAATGATCCACCTTCTTCTTACTCTGCTTGACCATACCTAGCAACTTCAAATCCACCAATCCTTGGTAGAATTGAACTGCAGCTTCCCTCTCGTCGAAATCCTCGTCGTCGTTTTGATTCTGATTATCCAGAAAAGTAGTCCAGAGATCGGAGATGTTAATTAGTGAGCCAGCTTGCAAATACATTTGATACAAAGTTGCTGTTGCCGGCTGCTTGGCCAAAAGTCCTTCATCCGGTTTGCAGCAAGTACAATCGAGGTAATCGTGAGGTGTTGTCAGAGCGTGCTCAATAGCAAATCGGGGTCGAGGCGTGAACGCATCTTCATAAGGAGAAGTTGAGTCGTAGAGCCAGACTTCATTTAGCAAGATATCTCGCGGATTTGGACATGCAAGAAGCTTCCTCAGGATCCCCGACAGGTTGTCAATGAGAGCTGTGAATGCCTGATCCTGCTTTGAGAGTTTGGATTGTTGGTAACTCAGTTGAACACGCTGTGCAATCACTGTTGTGCGTAGTCCTTTGCTATGAATAGCATAGCTGCTGCGCACCGGCTGCTCTGATTCCGCAGATTCTTGCACCAACAGAGTTACCTCTTTTGCGATATTTGAAAACTGCTCTATGATATCGGACGCTTCATTGGGCCATCCATCCAGATCTAACTCCGGAGAGCCAGTATCTATAGCCTTTCGAATACGACACAAAAATTCCAGTACTTCTTCTGGTTCCATTCGTTTAAGTGAATCAATGGCTCGCACCACAAAATCAGAGTTACTGAGTGTGCCGTCAAAGGCTGCCAAGTAAAGATCAATCGGTGATAGAGTCTCTGGAGAAATGGACGTCAAAAGATGCATAACTCTCAGTATTTGAATGAGCCCGCTCTTTCCAGAAAGGAGTGACGTTTCAATGGTCCGAGTCAAGACTTCATCATCCTCGAGCAGCTCACGGACAAGATCTGGACGTTTCTCAAGAATGCTGGCTTCGATAAACTTTCTTGAGGAAGGTAACATTCGCACCGCTTCCAGATGTTCAGCTGTCAAGATAGGTATACTCTGTGAGGCGTCGTTGAGAATACTCAACGCATTTCCATAGAAATGGCACATGTATGCATACTAGCCAGTTAGTGTGATTCTTGGTATTAGAGTGGCTTAATCTACCTTGAGGGCGGCGGTAAATGACTGGACACTCTGAACATGATCTTTCTGTCTTGCCATGAGACTAGATACCAATGAGTTGCCAAGCCTAAGAGGGACTTTGGCACTAGTGACCGTTTTTTGGAATATTCGATCAAGAACGAGATTGGTGTTTTCAACATCAAATTGAACTCCGGAAAGAAGTCGGCTAGCTGATCGGGAGAGTCTTCCATGGAACAGGGCGACGGAAGTTGCAATACCAAACAAGAGTATGAAAGGAATTCGATTTGACCAAGAACTGGAGATATTTAATGAGCTGTCTTATTGCTGACTCATTGTTGGGCTACATACCTGAATAGCTTGATCAAACTCCCTATCAAGTCGTTGTCAAAAGCTTCGCTGTCTTGAAATACTACCACAACTGTTTGATATGCATGGGCTCTGACATACTTGTGGAGGATCTCCAGGTCGTAGTTTAACAATTTACGGCCCTTGAATAGTCAGCAAAGGAATTGTGGAAGTCGGACTGACTCACATGTTCCTCTACAAAGTTCTCTTCCTCGTTATCAACGATGTCCTTTTGGTTGGTGGCATCTCGAATGATTTGCTTCAAAGCGGCTTTGAGATTAGATGCATCCCCTGATCTCAACAGAACGGTTGGACCATCAACTCGCAACCTAAGACGACTGGACAGTTGATTGAAGAGGAGCTCCTGAGAAGAAATGTTGGGTCCGGTTACAATGAATCCTGTTGGTAGCAGTGCGGTCCTCCTACGACGATCAGCATCTGAGGTGTGAAACATGGAAGAGGATGGCGTACTCTGGTCCATCAGATGTACCCTCCACAAAAGATGCCACCTCGGTCAGTGTTCCATTGTTTGCTTCATCTAATACGGACTTCATGGATGTCAGCCAAACTGTCTCGTCCCCTGAATACCACCATCCGTACCTGAACCTGTAATTCGGTTTTTGACCAACATTTTTGAAAAAGCTCCTGGCGTAATTTCGCAGCTTCAAGTTTCTCGGCCCCATTCAATAACAGTTCAAACCCGAAGGAAGGTGGGTTGCTCGACTTAGTTGAAATCACAGATTTATTCTGTCCTATCTTACGCTTTTTGGCCGGCCTCGCAGTTGCATCTTCAACTATGTCAGTGGGCGCAAATATGTAAGCGGTCTATACTCAATAGAAGGTCCTGTCAGTCCTGTCCCCCCTTCACTATCATAACTGGGGATCGTACCTGATGGTCACCAGAATCCAAGCCTGTCTGGCCCCTGAACTCATCGATGGAAGACATTTGGGGGAAGCAATTGCGTCAATTTACGCTCCTTTTGATTCTTGCTTTTACATTTACAGTATCCTCGCTGACGGACCGGGGTTTTGATGTCTTTTGGTAGTTTTCAAATAATAAGTTCAAAGTCGCGTTGTGAACGCGTCTCCTAAAATCGATTGTTTCTGCGTCATTCATGCAGAGCAACTCCGAAAAAAAAGTTCCGGCTTCAATCCCTTTCAACAACCTCCTTTCACTACTATACCCGCCTTCCACTACTGATGCCGCCTCCACAACAAATTCTGGCCTCCGGAATCAGAGGCTATGTATGCAAGTCTTGTCTGTTGAAAATACGAAAACCTTCCAGACGAACACCATGGCTTTGTCGAGGATTTAGCAACGAGAGCCAACCTCCAAAGTCCAACACCCAACCTAAACCGCAGCCGAAGCCAAAATCGGCAAGCAAGGAGGATGACCGTTTCCCTCTATTCGAAGAAGAAAGTAATGTGCGCTGGTTCGAGGAATCTCCTGACGGTACTCGAACGGAAGTCTTGCTAGACGATGATGCGGAGACATTAAAGGAGACCTTGTCCAGCTTTGGCAACCTCGAGAGCAAATCTGGCATAAGTCCGCAAGCTATGATGGATGCGCTGGGGGTGCAAATGATATTCTTGATGCGCCGGAATATATGGAACATGCCTTGAAGAATGATACGGGATTTGGAGCTGGAGCTCTTGCGGCATTGGAGTTGCAAAACGAACAACTTCGACTCCAGATACAAAAGCTGAAAAGCAAATCAAATTCGGAGAATAAAAACTCAGGCGATCTACTTGCTCTCTTTCAACCGATGAAGATCAGTACGGCAACCTCTCCGCCGTCTGATTTACGGTCAAATTTGGTGCCTTCTTCCCAGACACCAAAGAGACAGTCAGTCTTAAATGATATCACTTTCACATCTGTGGCAAAGCAAATGTCCGTTCCGAAGAGAAGAGATGAAACGCCATCTCAGGAGGAATCCGAATCACTTCCCATCGACAGATTCCCATTTGGTTATCAAGCGAAAATCCAGACCTTGCAAGAAGCACTTGCTGTGGCATCTTCACCTCCTCGACTACGCAGGCGTGGAAAGTCCAAGACTCGCGAGCACTCGCCGGTTCACACGTTGTGGAAAGACTATTTACTGTGTCGGCCTGGTCTTCTTTCTGTGCCGGGGGCGGTGCCATTTAGCTTCTGGGCGAGATTATGGAAGGTCTTTGACTCAAATGTTACACAGAATTTGGACCGCATAGTACATCTCAAGACCCTTGGTGATGACATGTTAAAATCTGGTGCACGCATGACACCTTCTCAACGTTTTCTATACATCGAATGCACATTCATACACGGCGATCAAGTCGAGGCTATACGAGACTGGAAAGCTGCCGCGACAACAAGATGGACAGATTCAAATCAGTTTAATGAGTACCAGGAGCTTGGTGTCAGGATGTTTTGTCTAACGCATCAGATCTCTCCGGCATTGGAAGCTGCTGAAATGATCCTTCAGAATTCGAAAGACGTCTCAGACTATAGAATCCTTATACCGGTTATCACGGCATGTCTGAGTGCCAAAGATGGACCTGATATTCGGCGTGCGTGGAGTCTGTACGAACGTCTAAGACTTAATCTCGGAAGTACTATCAAAATGGAGGATTTCGATGCTGTATCATCATTATTCTTCGATGCAAATCAGCCAGATTTAGCGTTAAGGATCTTCACGGATATGATGCTTTTAGGATCCCCAACAATGAGACTATCTGCATCCTCAGATCTGGATGCAATGGTCACAAAAAATCAGCTGGTTGAAGCCCAGACTGAAAAGCCAAGGCTCAACTGGGAGGACTCTAGAGCTCTGGCTAAACTCCCTGCCAAATTCAACAACCCATTTTTCTTCGGCAGCTGGACTAAGAAGCTGATTGGAGCCGGCGAGCTTGCTTCTGTGAAAAAGGTCTTCGACTTGATGCAGGATCGGCGTATACGGCCATCTTCTATTCACATGAACGGACTGATCGGAGCCTGGTTGCGTGATGGTACCGAGAAGAGCCGTGTACTTGCTGAAGAGCTGGCTTGGAAGATGATTAGATCTAGGGTAAACTTCGTGAGAGAGCGAGATCATGTACCTAAACAAAATCCGCTCATTCGTGCGGTTCATTCCCCCGACAAACCAGACAACAAATCTCTTCTTGTTCCTTTGGCGACCATGGAAACCTTCACAATTCTTATTCAGCAGTACCGGCGAGGTCGCAAGTATGAACTCTTTGGAGACCTTTTCGATGCACTACAGGAAGCAAGACTTCCCGTCGATACTGTCTTTATTAACGAACTGCTTTGGATCGATACCAAGGGCCATCGCAAGGGCTGGGTATGGAAGACATATCAATCGTTGATGGATGCCAGGGCTGCTACTCCAGATTTCACCACATATGCAGTTTTATGGCAATGTATGAAAAAGCAAGAAGACCCTGTGATTGGAGGAAAGAATCAGACGAGAGAAAATTTCACGACTTGTCGGCAACTTTTCGCTGATATGGTCAAGCGAACACAGACTTTACGAACAAAGAAGGAGTTGCCGCTAGAGGTATACGACTTGATCATACAGTGTTTCAGCTATTCCCAGGACCTGCCAGCTACGGCAGTTGCGTTGCGGGCTTTGCACCGTCATTTTAACGTCCTCCCAAATGTTCAAACAGCGCGAGCAATCGTTGGACAACTTGCTCGCGTTGGGATAGTCCTTGACTCTGGTGGTCGGCGGGTACCGAGCGCAACCAACAAAGAGAGGATGATGGCAGTCACCCAAATTCTCGAGTTATTGAAGCAGAAACGCATCGAAATCCTCCAGGACCAAGGGATTGTCTATGAAGAATTAAACCAGAAAGGGAAAGACGAAGAGTCCTTGTCATTATTATTAGATCTCCTTAAATATGTGTACGATACGAGACAGGGCTCGACTCTACCAAATGCTGTGCATGTTGGAAAGGACGCAGCTCTGGATATGGGTGTTCCAGACTGCGAGCCATGGGATACAGAGAACAATCCGATGTAATTTTAGAAGTCGGAGAAGTCGGATGTACATTAGATTGTATAATAGATATATAGAACAGCCACCCATTGTATAGTATCAAGCCAGGAGTCAAAAAAGTTGGCTATCATTTCTAGAACTAAAAATATTGAGCAGTCAATTAATCGTGGTCCTCTTCTGTGAGACCGGGACATCCCTCAAAATCCCCATCAGGGTATGTAAACTTGCACCAAAAACAGTAGTGATGATTTTCTCGCAGGTAGTCCACCACCTTCTGGAGCCGCTCTGCAGCTGGCAAACCAGTAAATGCGTCCAGTTCGGGATCCTCCTCTTCCAAATCCTCCACCAGCGCATGTTGCGTTGCTCCTTTACCCAAAGCTAACTTGTAGTCCTGGTCCTCCGTTGGATCTTCGTATGTTGGCAGCCTTGACAAGCTTTGTTGTAAATCATACCGCATCCTCCTATCTCTCTCTTTCTCTTCTCTCTTGCGGACGAGGCCTCTCCAGAGGACGTTGATCTGCTTCAACGGCTTTGTTGATATCTTCCGCAGCTTCGTGTCCTTGGTCTGCTCAACTCCCGCATTAGCCTGTAGTGCTGCATCTTCTTCTTTTTCATCAGTCATTCGTTCGGCCACCCGCATGGCAGCTTGAAATTGGCCCTCCCATCTCGTCTCTTCCCTCTCCATCCTAACCCTCTCCCTATAATCCCCTCATCAGCCTTGGTTCTTTGTTCATCCTCCTCAAAGGCGGCCCTAAACTTTCTTTTCTTCTCAGTATCCAGGCCAATCCCACCTCTGTCCTCCTTCATGCTGATTCCCACCGGCTCAGTCCTGGCTCCAATATTATCCTTGGATCCTAACGCAACACCAGGTTTAAAACCCATCTTTGCCATCATAGCCAAACCTTTATTGTTAGCAGCTGCGGGATCGGAGAGCATAGATTTGGAGAGGGCGGCCTCTCGAGCTGCTTTATCCTCTTCTTTTTGCTCGGCTTTCGATTTGACGCGTCCGCGAGCCTCGGATTCGCGTTGCTTACGCCTTCGCATTTGGGTGTATGTTTCTTTCTGTGCAGGCTTGGTTGGTTCCGCGATGATCATGTTCATGTAATCCTCTTCTTCTTCCTCCTCCTCTTCTGGTGTGCCGTTGGCCATGGTTGGGTTTGAGGCTGACATGCCTGTAGAGAGAGTCCTTTTTGTAGTCTCGTAAATAGAGGAGTGAGGACCTCGAAAGCATGCTCCGCTCCATGCCACCGCGCCGCGTTCAGAAGCGCGGTAGTAGATACCCGCTTTTGACAAGTCACTAGGTAGCCAATCACAGACTTTACTTTACTTCGCTTGGCGGCACAAGTCTTTGACACTCGTATATCAGAAAATAAGCGCATTTCCCGATCAAAATCCAATTTCAAAATTCCAGTGACGCGTAAGTAATCGTCACTGCCTATGATTATACCGTAGGCTGACATTTTGATAGAGTGGTTAGCGTGTCGTTCTTATATTCTTTGGATTATTCTAATTAATATGAATGCCATCAGCATGTGATGCGAAAGTCGTGGTCAGTTTGTTATTCCCGTCGCCGGCGTTCAACGTCCGGTACTCCCTTAATACTCTACTAACGTAGAATATAGGGTTCGACACCCACCTGGAATAGTGATTAATTTTTTTTTTTGGCTTCTGTAGATTCGCTCTAAATAGGAGGAGCAGTTCCAGTGCAATTCTTCATGGTGTTTCTTTCAGTATTTTCGATGGCTTCCATTTTTTATGTGCAAGCTCGTGTTTTGCGTGACTCAGGATTTCTAGGATCAAGGGATTGAGGCATGGAACTCACTAGTGCGGCACTAAAGCTAAACTTTTGCTGTAGTATTTAAGCTGGTCGCTTCTCAAAGCGCCAAGAACCAGATGTTTATCTTAGGTATAATGAGGCATGTATCTTAAATTGCACTTCTAGATTAATTGTACGCGAAAGCGATATGATATATTAGACATCTGGATCAAATGGTACACAGGCGGGAAGCTGCAAAAAAAATCGCGACATAGTTCCATTACATTACACATTATTGAATACGAATTATGATTTATGATATTGTAATTTCGAAGCTCCATCCATCCATCCCTAGTTTCATCTCCTCATCTCAATTCATCCAAGCGTTATAAAGGATTCCTTCCATGAAAAAGACCAGACCGTCAGCCCGAAATCAAGAATCGAAACAATGATATCAAGCAAAGGTATCTTCGCAATGCACCCCTTTTTTCAAAAACGAGAAACAAAAGACCATCATTTAAAACCCGCAAATGCAATCCCCACAATTCTCCAGGACTAGAAGGCGTCTTCAAACGGACAATCAATGCTATCGTGGCCTTCTCGCTCACACACCCCACACCATTTGTCCATGTTGATCACACCACTATCCTTTCCTGCAACTGGTCCAGATTCCATTGGATTTGGGATTATTTTCGCCACAGGTGTAGACAGAGGCGACTTTGACTTCCTGGGTGAGAGGGGAGCGGGTGTATAGTCCTCGACAGAGAGCTTTTTAGAGAGGCCCAGTCCTTCCTTAACAACATCCCTCCCATTTCTCTGAAGTCCTGGCGTCTCCTTCGGTTGGCCATTAGGACTGAACATATTTGTACATGTTAAAATATCATGGCCGGACGTTTCGCAGAGTTCGCAGAAACTCTCAGCAGTGGAGGAATATGTGTCACTCTCCGGCATCGTCTCAAGTGTATTCCCACGTCTATGAGTCTCTGGGGATCGAGGAAGTTCTCGGTCTCTCCAGCTTACCACCGTTCCTTTCGAGTCTCGGATGGATGACCGGTGGTCCTGAGTGATAGTTCCTGTGCTTGCAACGGTAATTGCACTAGCTCGTTGACTTGGTGGGCCCATGGCACTTCCTCGGCGAACTCGCTCCAGCTCGCGCTCCAGTTCGTCTTCTCGGTGGCTCTTCGTTTCCATGGCAGCCCGAAGCTCTTCCACTTGTCGTTCGAGGGCTTCCCGAGCAAGACGTCCATCAATTGTGTCGCCAGCTCGGTGGGCTTCAGAGAAACTACCTTGTCGGAGTGTTGGTGTTTTCTGAGCATCGTGACTCGAAGTGTCGGGGATGGCATCTCTGCTCAACGAGTGAATAATTGCTTTGAGACCTCGAATCTCATCATCTCTTTGCTCCACTTCCTTGGATTGCGATGGTGTGTCCCCCGCAGTACCACCATTGAGAGCTGCAGCCGCCTTCTCTCTTTCCCTTCGCAGCTCTGATCGTGTTCTCTCAACCTCACCACGCAGGAACTCCACCTCTCCACGAGCCTCAGCCTCCCCTCTCCGAGCATCCTCCAGACCCTCCTCGAGTTCTTGTACGAGCTCCTCCAGCTGTTTCAGTTGCCGGGCGACACTATCCACATCCTCACTCCTGTCCTGCAATTCGCGAACCTCGTTTAGCAAATCCTCCACCCTCTTTTCATATACACGCTCCGTTTCCGTGCTGGCAAGTTCCAATGTATCAATGGTGCTTCTGAAGTCCGCTCGATGAGCATCAAATTCAGCGGTCAACATTGCAATCTTCTCATTCTTCTCTCGCAAGACACCCCGTAACTGCGAAGCATCCTTGTCCTCCATGCTGCCTCCTCGATGATAAATCCCGCCTCCATCTGCGCCCATCAATGACTGAACCTCTGCCAAACTGCTTTCCATTTCTGCCAAACTTGATGCTTGTTCTCTAAGTTGTCTATCCCGTTCATCTAGCTGGGTTCGCAAACGATCGAGCTCCTCATCGTGGTTGTGGTGGTTGGCTCTAGATAGTGGTCGCATCTTATTGTTGAATGAAGAGACGGAGCCAATGCTTCCATTAGTCGTCGTCGTTGTCCGAGCATTTCCAACCGGTGTTGTCTCATCATCACTATAGTTCATAGGCGTGTTCCCTAACGCAGATGCACTTCTTGGTCCAACACTAGCTTTCAGCCCTGCTCTGGGTGTAAGGGTTGGTTTCTTGCTGGGATCCCTGGAATCTTGTGTGCCCCGAACGCTCTGTCCAAATTTGTTCGGAGCTGGGCTTCCATATCGTGCAGGCACTTTAGCAGGAGTCCCCATAGAAGGTCGAGCAGCCCCAATCTGCGGTTTCCTCAAAGGGGATTCGGGACGGGGAAGGGATGGCCGTGATTTCTTGAATTGTGGGCTTGGTGCTCTGCCAGGGCCAACGGACTGACTGAACTTGGGTAACGAGGGTGTTGGGGGTGTGAAGGAATTGCCTTGACCGGCAATCTTGAAATTACTCCCCGCGGATGGGGTTGTAGGTGTGATGGGAAATGATCCCTCTTGTGATGACCGCGACTCTCGCCTGGTAGCTCTATTTATTGGCAAAAAGATGCCAGCATTGCTGATCGAGGTGTTGAAGTAAGAAACCCTGAGTGATGTCAGTTGCCGTTACCCTGGTCGTCTGGTAGAGAATGTTCGTTTGTCGAGTGTCTTACCCATCCACATCACCACTGTTTTTGCCTCTCGCCGCAAATTCTTGACTCAGCTCAACGCCAGCAAAGACACCTTTCTTCCCCTGTACGGAACCTATGAACTTGACAATTCCATACATGCTTCCCGGCACGTCAACCATGTCCCCAACCTCCAGGTCTTCTCCATCCGCTCCACGTGAGGGTGTGAATGGCGGCATACTGCTCTTCGTGGGTGTATCCTCATCCAAAACTGTGCTCAATCCGTATCCTTGACTAGCATCCGGAATTGTGGACAGTGAGTGCGAGGTGAGGGCGTTCAGCGATGTCTTGCGAGCAAGCGCGAGAGCTCTACCGCCAGGGCTATTTGGCGAAGCAACTTGAGCAAAATTGTTGTACGACGCGTTTAAGTTGGGACTGGAAGCTGTATTGAAGCCGTTGCCTAGAGATGGACGTGGTCGCGCCAGAGATCGTCGAGGTGTGAAGGTGTTGGAGGACATTTCGCGTGGACAACTTGGGGCGGCCAGCCAATATTTGTTTGGATTTTTTGGCGCCTGTGCAGGGAGGGAGGGAGGAGAGAGCCCGTGCAAGAGACAGTAGTACAGTAGTAGAACAGTATGCCGGTCAGGATGAAGCGGGCAAATAACAAAGCGAAATCATAGAGAAGGTTGGCTGGGGATTAGATTTGAATTTCTTGGGGCACAATTGTGTTTTGAAATGGAGCAGATGGCTCTGAAACTCCTTTTTCTGATTTGCAAATGCGGGCGCGTCTCATCACTCCTTTGCTAGCTGCAAGCACCACCACACCCACCGTTTCGTTTTTAAGGTTGCCCCTTGACCTGCAGAAATGGCGGAGGCTGGTCCTAGCAACCACCAGCTACACATTTCTTGGGAGTTACAGTATCATCAGAAGAGGGGTGGAATACGACTGAAGAAATACTATTTTAACCATGCCAATCTCTAGGTAATGAACCACCATGATCAAGAGATTATATACTATGCTACTATGTTATCTTGTGTACTCAGAGTTGGAAGTGTGTAATTGCTAGCTCCTTATGTACTGACTGTTGCGAAGCAAAGAATATCAGATGATGGCTGGCTGCTTCTACAGTATTCTCGTTGGGACATGGCGGACGAGTGGTGTATGAGTTCTATCAGTTATCAACCCTTGAAATTACCTCCAAGAAGACCAGAGAAATCCACTGGATCAGCAGCGACGGACAGACTCATTTTAGAATGAAGCTTCGTGACTTGACGCTTCGAGTAATACTTCACACAATCAAGTAGTGTCAGAACATCAACATCCAATTGATGGGGCTCTCGCTTGTGGTGTTTATTTACCCTTCCCTCCAATCAGCAGGTCCTACAGTAGTCGTGAGACGGGAATTCCAAAGATGAAAAAACTTGGGAAATGATATGAGCATACAGTTTGGTGATTGCAACTCTTGCCTTCGCAAGACATCCAACAAATGCAAAAGCTGTCAGATATAGGTATTTCGTCATCTGATCGGAGGTACTGTATATAAACATTGAATTATTATTACACGTATTCTTCTAGAAGCCTTCTCTCGCTCTCGTTTCTTTTTCGGCTTCAATGTCAACAACAACAACAAGCCAGCTTGGGCTCGGTCGGCCAGCCAAGAGAATCTCTCAGCCCAACCACTTCCAGCCTAGCGCCACGCTAGCACTGCCGACGCCGACGTCCCTGGAATAAAGTCTTCTCGCGGCTCGAGGACTTTCCTCTTCTTCTTCTTTTTTTCTTCGTGCGGCGGCATGACAACAACCCGTGTTGCTCAAACATCCGCGAACCTCCATTCGCGTGGACGGTTTGTCCCATGATGTCAGTCAAACTTTTTCGAGCGTCAGTTGTGCCACAGAGAAAACCTAATTGCAAAGACGGCTTTGCCCCCGATTGCGCTGCGCTGTGTTCGCGCCCGCGGTTTGTCTGTAATGGGCCCGCGGGTATGCTGAGTGTGGTGCTTGGGAGCGGGCTGGACATATCTTGTGTGGGAGAGGAAGGTCGTGTGGGTGATTGGGATAGTGTTTATCACTCAAATAAAGGACATCAGATTGAGGGTAAGGTCACCTTTACTGTAAGCGGTAGAGCAATGTTCATCGCCATTCTTCTCGCTTCGCAGCTCTGCTATAGAATTCTTTGTCTAGCGAAGCTTTTTTGCAAATCCCATCCGCCGCAGTTCTTCAGAATGTAAAGTCTCAATCTCCATCACCAACCTTCTCCAGCTTGCCAGGATCCCTTTTCTCCCCGGTCTCGCCAATTATTCTAATTCTATCGATACGAACCTTTTCTCCCTCTCCCTCTCCATCGACAATGAAAAGAACTAGACTTGTGATGTTCTGGAACTTAACAAAGCGAAGAGATAGTGTTGCAGTGCCAGTCGCATCCCAGTCCTTCTCTGACAAGGTAATTTCTTGAGTCGCTGGAATATCGTCCGCCTCATCAAATCCAAGAATGTGTGCGCGGTTCGAGTATATTTGGATGGTCTTTGGTCGCATGGGTACATCGTCGTCGTCATCCGCAGTTGGTGGCAAAGAGGTAATCTACAATCTCACATTAGTATGAAGAAAGAAAACAAATAACCGGTGGCCCATCCTACCTGGATTGTGTGAACCTTCAAGGTGGCTTGAAAGGGCATGAAGATCATCAGTTGCTCATCCGTATCAGTCTCTACCCAATCCTTCTCCTTCCCTTCTGCTGCCTTTCCCTTCAACAGCCCAGTGGGCTTAGCGGGGTCAAACAGAACTCTGACGCCACCAAAATCGCTGTCTGCGTTCAACAACTCCAAGCCCTTCACATCGACTTGATCAGACACATCTCCGTATCCCTTGGGCAAATCTCCAGTCCGCCAATCACTTATGCTTGATCCTCCGAATCCAGATGAGCCACCCTCCGCCTCGGCCGCGAGCTTTCGCACTACACCCTGAAGTTTTCGTGGATCGGCGCCCTGAATCTTTTCTACAACCTTTCCAAGCTTGAAGATGATGAAAGTTGGCATGCTATCGTAATTTCATTAGGTTAATGCTTTGCTGAAATCGGTCTAGGGGGTTGGCAGAACATACGCAGACACATTGTAGTTTGCAGCGATTTCCTTTTGAGTGTCGACATTGACCTTGACAAAGGTAATATGCTTTGGTCTCGACAAACTGGCTGACAAGCTTTCGTATATCGGTGCAATCGTTTTGCAAGGCCCACACCAATCTGCATAAACTATTGACCAAAATATTTAGCTCCTGCTTCATCAAGGCTTGAGATAATACGGTGATGGCTGGGAAGGAGGGGTTCATACAGTCGCTGACGACAATTCGTGAGGTTTTTAACAGGTCGCTGAACTGAGCCGGCGAGGCAATCTGAACTGTTTTCGACATTTTAGACAGATCCAACGCAAGTCGGGGACGAGGTGGGAGAAGATGTTGTCAGGAGCTGAATGTTGACCGTGGGGTCTCGCTGGTTGATTGCGAAGCAAGGCTACCGCCTTCTCGTACAGTTGGTGTTGCCAAGACTATTATGCCTCCATACACCGCCATCTCTCAACCCAATGCTTAGGTAGGTAAGGTAGGTGCAACTTTAAAATACCAAAAGGCAGGTAGAAATTTCATGAGTTCCGAGGGCGGCTTTTGAGTACTATGTAATGGTATTGAGTCAATGGTCAAAGAAACTCAAGTGATCGTTGGGTTGGTTGTTATCGGGGTTTGAAAGTATTCCTCATCTCTCTTCCAAAGGCGCACAATTCAGAACATGCCAGTCCAGTCAGTCACTTCGGCTCTTCGCCCTGTATCATTTTTACTTTCAACAGACTTTCGTACGCTCGTAACACTACCCCGCTGTTCAGAAATGGATGATAAACAAGAAGCCCCCTCGTCACACGTTCCCTTTCTTGTGACATCAAAGATTTGTTTGGTTCACTACAATTGCTTTTCCGTTCGACGAGTATTTCGCGATCTGCTCCATCAGCAGCTGTCTTATGTTCCTCATCTCTGATCTACAGCCATTGCAAAACGTCATGTCGAGTTTTGAGATAGCAGGTGGTGTGCTTGGTTCGTTTCCAAAGTTGTGCTCACTTCTCAGTTACAGTCATGCTCATAATCGGGTTTTATATAAGATGGAAATGTTGAATTTGTATTGGCCATTTCGCAGGTCCAAGACATCCTCAAAAAAATCAGGGACAAGTCACGGCACAGGGCTGACTTGATCAAAATACTGCGACTTCTACTTCAGCTGAAAAGCCTGTGCGAAGACCTCGCGATTATCGATCAATTCAATCAACCTCCGTTGCTAAATTTCCTCGAAGCCCACCTTATCGAGTGCATAACTTCCGTCATCCAACTACGGAAAAGGTTGAGCAAAAATACAATTGTCGATGAGCGTATGATCCTTGATCCGCTAGATGCAACTTCTAGAAAGAGCCTCGAGAGGTTGTCACGCATCAAAGACTTCTTGCTTTTGGCTGTGGACGGAGATTCGAGGTAATCACCAAGATCTAGAAGAAATGATATTGCGACTAACTCCTTTTTTTCAGCACTTTACTCCCTGTACTGGAAGAGGACTTGTCGAATGAGGGCAGCTACAATGCTCTTGGTTCAATTGAGGGCGTCGAGAAACAGAATGAATTAGGAAAACAGCTCACAGGTGCCACCTTGAACGACGAAGACTTTTTACAAAGACCAGCGGAAATTCACTGGGCTCAACCTAGAGGAACAATGTCACTACAGTCAAATGATTCAATTAAATTGAAACAGGGACATGACGAAGGCTAGTCAACCGTCGATGCAATTTATCATGTCACTAAATAACATTACGTAGCTGTGCTCAAAAGTCGTATTTGCCAGTGGTTGTCTCCGGTCAACATATCTTCTATTCATCACTTTTACATCGAGAAGCACTATCCCGGTACAGGAGAGTGGTTCCTCTCCAGCGAGCAGTATGCCGACTGGCAACAAGGTCAACCATCGTTTGTCTGGCTCGATGGAATTCCTGGAAGTGGCAAAACTATCCTCTGGTAGGCAATGCGTAATTGACAACTTGTCCTCTGGTTCAATTGACAACTTTGATTTAGTTCTACTATAATCGAAGCCACCATACAGTATTGTGCAAATAATGAAAACGCCTCCCTAGCCTATTTCTATTTTTCTTTTGCGGACATCCAACGGCAGAGGGTTTCGAGCTTCGCTCAGTCCATTCTAGCTCAACTTATTTTTCAAAGAACCGTCCCTGAAATTGCCATAGAGCTTTTTGAAAAGTATCAATTCACAAAACCGCCGCTCAGTAAGGTGATAGAGGCACTTTCTCATGTCATCCAGGATTCGAAGGCTACTTTCTTGATAGTGGATGCTGTGGATGAGTGTTCCACTAACCAACGAAATCTGTTGTGTCAGCAATTGCTAGCATTGCAACACAACGGGAATCTCAGAATATTCATCACTGGTCGGCGAGAAGCAGACATCAACATGGCTTTGTCAAAATCTGGCAGCGTCCAGATGATGCAGATGAACAGACAGGCGATCGATGGAGATATCGGGGCATACGTTCAAGGACAAATCACACAAAATCTGAGGTTCAACAGGTGGCCTTCTGAGGTTAAGAAGGAAATCGTGGATGTGCTTGCAAAGGGCTCCCAAGGAATGTGAGTTTATTACGCAAATGGCCACAGCAAAATTTTGTTTTCTAAGTATACGACATAGATTCCGGTGGGCAATTTGCCAATTAAATTCATTCAGCAAATGCCTAACTGTCAAGGCAATTCGAGAATCATTGCGTACGCTACCAGCGACCTTGGACGAGACTTACATCAGAATGCTCTCAGGTATTGACAAAGAATACCATACGATGACATTGTCTGCGTTCATATGGCTCGCATTCTCGACGAGGCCACTGTCGGTATACGAACTTGCCGAAGCTGTGGTGATAGACCCAAAGAAATGTTTCGACGTGGCGAATCGCCTTCCGAGCCCTTTTGACATCCTGAATGTCCTATCAGACTTTTTGAGTGTCCAAGAAGTCTCGAAGTCAGACTTTGAGTCCTTGAGTGTGGCGGCTTCATCCGACCTGGTTTCGTCAGACATACTCCGCCGGTCCAAAGCTGATCGAACTACGATACGTGACACCACTTCAGTTCCCTTGGTACGATTCAGCCACATGTCAGTGAGAGAATTTTTCCTGTCTGACGGCTTTTCTCTATCAGGAGTCAAGAGGCTACATATATCGGCGTTGATGGCTCAGTCATGGATTTGCCAAAGCGCGATTCGATATATAGATTTCCATGCTCGTCTCCAAATCGCCTCACTTGACTCGATAGCTGCAACTATGAAAGTCGCTCCGCTTCTGCAATACACCTGCTCGAATTGGGACCAGCATGCCAAAGCTTGCGATAGACTCGACAGACACAACGGGTATGACAGACCTCTTAGCTTCACCGTCTCCAAACTATGCGACGCACTGTCTTCTCCCTCATGGGTTACAACCTGGCTAAAGTTCTCTGCTTCACATACTTTGAAGCAAGTACCTGTTACTAAGTCTCCGCTCTTATATGCGGCTCAACTTGGACTCCGCAACATCTCTTTCAGGCTACTCGAATCGGACGACTTTGTGGAAGGCGCAAATTCGGTTACTGCCGATATACTATGCGCTGCGGTGATCAGCGAGGATACCGTCATGGTAGAACACGCTCTTAATCGAATGGGTGCCAGTCTAGACGCCATTGGTAGTGAAGGCAAATCTCCGTTATATGTGGCATGTGAGAGAGCTTTGTTCGACGTTGTCAAATTCCTGCATAAGAACGGGGCCAGCCTAGATCAAGTACTCGTTCAACATGGCAGCATGCTTCATGGTGCTATCAGGGGAGGTCATATCGATATCGTGGACTTCCTCGTTAACATCGGGATCGATGTAAATCTAAACCATGAGAATGATTATGGACCACCACTTCAACTTGCTGCTACCTCCGGAAACTTGAATCTCGTACGCTATCTGATGGATCATGGGGCCGATATCAACGCTCAAGGAGGCCTGTATAAGACTGCTTTGCAAGCTGCGGTATGGGCAGGGGATTCCAAAATTGTCCACCTGCTTCTCGACAGAGGAGCAGACATTAATGTTAAAGGAGGTGTGTTTGGCAGTGCCCTACACGCAGCCGCTTGGAAAAATTCAGAAGATATGGTGCGCCTGCTAGTTGAGAGAGGCGCAGATATTGACTTTCGTGGACAAGAATCTCTTGATCCTATCTGGTTTATCTTCTCGCGTGGGAGTGAAGACCTCGTGGGGCTCATACTTGACGAGGCTCCTGCGTCTGTTGTCTCACGCGCATTTGGGAACACTTTCATGGGAGCCTTTTCGGATTCAGAAAATTTGTTGGAGGACCTTATGAAGCTAGCTGCAGACATCTCAATACCGGAAGTCATCAACCCTGAGAATAGCCGGCACAGAATCAGGAGGGGCAATTTAAGGCTCCTGAAGCTTCACGAAGACGGAAGGAATTTGGCTGGAGCTGGTTCATCTCTTTCAGAGAGTTCACTGATGGCCTTGACTGAGATGGGAAGTGTTGGAACCTTACAGCTTCTGTTCCTCCATTGCACCCAGATAAGTCCACGAAAATGGCGGTCCATGTCACCAGGTCCTCTAGGTGGTAGCGGAGGATCCCCATCGATGAACTTCCTGGCACGCGTCTTCAATTATGGAATAGATGGTACAGACAATCCACCATGTCGCAATGACGTTCTGGCAACATTGATTGCTGCTGGCCAACAATGGTATCACGAAACTGGAAGGGAGTTTTGCCCTTTAGATATAGCAACCATCAGAGGGTCTTCTGCTTCGGTAAAACAATTGCTCGATGCTGGAGCAGATTTCAATGCCACGGACCCCTCAGGAAGTTGCGCTATTCACCATGCCGCCTTTCATGGACATCATGAAATCCTCCAGCTGCTGCTCGACGCAGGCGCAGACATGAACGCCCAGAAACGCGATGGAAGAACTGCGTTGCATATGGCTTCCATGACAGATCAACTTCCCGCGTCGTCTATTCTCATCGAACGCGGTGCCCATCTGGAAGTGAAGGACAAATCGGGAATGACGCCTCTGCAAATCGCTGCTTCCAGGGGAAATCTGCCTCTACTCCAGAAACTCATCATCCATCGGGCAGATCCTGAATTCAAAACCAGCGAGGGCTGTATACCGCTTCATATTGCTGTATAACCCGGCAACGAAGAAGCTGGAGAGATTTCGGTTCAGGCTGGAGTAAGTCCCGAATGAAGGCCTGAAGGGGAGGCGCTGAGCTGAACCAAAAAATCCACGGGAGCATGTTCGTGGAAATGCTGCTGTACGAGAAGCCTAATTCAAGACTGAGATATCGCTTGCTCTCTTGTGATCCAGGGATGCAAATGCGTTATGCTGTCAGACTGAAGTTAAGATTGATGTTCGGAAGACTATTGGAGATATTGTTGCCTCTTGGTTTGTCAATTCAAGAAATCGGGTGCAAAACCTTCCTTTGTCAAAGATCAATTCGGCACATCCCATTTCTCCAATCAAGAAAGTAGAGGATCCAGATTACTTGGACGAATTCCACCAGAAAAATGGCGGGCTGGAATCTATGCGGGTTATGTCATGAGAAAGCCGGAGGCACGAACATACTGGCTTGGCGACAAGAAGAGAAAAGTTCCTGATCAGTGGAATCACGGCTCAACGGCCCTAAAAGAAAGGGCTTCTCAAGAAGAAGACTTTGTTTTGGTAATCGGAAACTTTGCCGTTTAATTGAGATTGTCGATGTTTTGGCTTGAGTAAGTGGCAGGCATGCAATAGCCGAACCGTGCAAGGCTGAAAGAGAAGAACCCGGCCTGGCTTGTGTTCATATGAAGTAATTAATCCCGCTGGGAGGGGAAAGTTTCCAGTAAAGTTTATAGCTGCCAAAACGTGAGCAAGTGCGCCCAAGATACAGTACAAGCCTGAATAAAAGTTACAAAAGCAACGGCCATAAAGTCGCAATCTCAAATCCGATGAATCACCTCGCCATCTCCTTCTCTGTTTCCGAAGTTCTACTCTCCCCTTCATCTTCCCCACGATTAAAGGCTGATTGGGGGAAGAATAGGCCAATTTCAGCAGGTACTTACCGTACAATGAATCTAGATCTATGGATCAACATGCAGTACCTCCAACCCCCAAGTCATATTCCTTGACATGGAAGCTTTCTTGGAAATAAAACCTCTGCAACCAACTTATATGCAACTGTATGTCTTTGAGAAGGCGGGATGGCGGGGAAGACTAGCAGGGTGGGGGAAGGAAGGAAGTTCGTTAAAAGATAAGGTAGGTTGTTGTCGTTGGTCTTGGTTGTCTGTTGTTCGTTGGTTGCGCCTATTGAAATCGATCAGCTTTGCCGAGTTCCTTTCTACCACATCAGATGAGATCACCTTGCATCTTCTACAACCACAACAAACAAGACTTTAGGCCTTGTCGACCTTGTTTCCAATAAGCTAATAAAGTTGTTCCTTGCTTTAGTGAGAGTGGGAGCTTGGTTGTTGTTGCTGCTCCCGCAATGAGATTAACTTGCAGCTGGGCTGCAGGTTACACACCACCACCACCACCACCACCACCAACAACAACAACAACAACAACAAACCAAACCGGGTATGTAGGCACACTCCATTGGGTGAAGCTCAGGTTGAGCTTAATACAGATTTGGGGCGAGCAAGTTGGCTAACAAGTCAATTGCAAGAGGGAATCAAGACACATTTTTCCATTTTAAACGTTTAGCAATTCACGTTCTGGGAAGATTGATTCACTGAAATCTTGGTCACATTATTTAAACCGTAAAACATTAAGTCTATCCATGATTGCGATGAACCTCTATATACAAGAGTTGCAGACGTCAAAGCTCATCGTGCCACCCTACAACACCTTTTCTTCCGACTCAAGAATCCAAACGTGGAGAGGCAAGTGCACACACAGGGTATATTGCAAGTACCAAAGAATTGAAGTGTTCATCAGGGGTCCCATTCATTACTGTAACGCCATGGCTGATGAAAACGCCGATGAATCCCAAGCAGTCAAGTCAAACTTCTTAGATGAACTGTGAGGGAAAGTGTTAGCAAGGTAGGCTCTCGCACGCGACCAGATAGCCAGGTATATGTGTAGGTGACTTACGAGAGCGAGACCACCAGCGACAATCAAGCCGAGGGCTGGGGCGTTCATGGAAGCAGCACCGGTGAATTGGGGCTGTCCGGTTGGGGTTGGTGCAACACCGGTGGAGGCAACGGTGGTTGGCTTAGCGACGCCGGAGGTAGACTCACACGCGTAGACGGTGACGGTGGTGCTAGAATCAAAGATGTTAGGAATCGTTGTCATGTGTATATAGGACTAAAGTTGTCCAGTCCCAAACTTACTCGGCAACAGCGACGGTGGCCATGGCGGCAGCGAGGATAACGGCGAAGAATTGCATCTTGAAGGTTGGTTTGATTTGGGTTGGTTTGGGGAGAAGGTGGTAGATTGATGGGGATGGATAGGGTTTGTATTAAGTACGATGGCTATTCAAAAGAGTGTAATTTGATCGTGGATGAGGGAGGGAGAAAGAAGAAGCGAGGAGGGCAGAGGATGCGGCCATATATACCGGCCAGCGTCCATCCATCCACCACAAGTCCACAGCACGGTCCAAAGGTGGCAAGCCGCCACTTTGATAAGGTTGCCCCAGGGGGTTTGTGGACGACAGGACAAGAGAACAACGCGAGAACGAGCAATCGAGGATACTGAAGATGAAGGACCCACCGGCGGAGATGAGGCTGTCTGGCAACCATGCAACACCGGCCATGGGTCGGCAGCTCGAGACCGCTTGACAGGAGCCGCCGCGTCGCTGAATGCCGCTGCGAGAAGGGGGGCGAGAATGAGATTATTGGAGATTGGAGATTGGCATGACATCAATTGCTGGCAATTTGTAGGGAAAGCGGGAATCTGGGCAGTTTAATAACTTGTTTCACAAGAATTGTTGATCGCCAGTCGTAGGGTTGTGTTGGAACTTGGAACTTCGGAAGTTGAACAGCAGTGGGGGATTTGCATGGCAGAGAGTAGTTGGAACACACAAACAAGAATACTGTTAATTGATTGATTGATTGGTGAACTGGGCAGGTGTCAGCGTGTCCTTTTCTGCCTTGTTTACACAACTTCTCGACGGTTGTTTGGGGCATGTTGTCGCGTGCCAAGTTAGCCGAGACGTTGACAACAGAACACATCCAGATTTCGACTCTTAAATTGCTGCAATCCCATTCTTCCCATTATCCCCAGTATTCTCCTCCTGCCTAAAAGAAAAATCGATAATTCAAGAGTCAATTTGAGAGGGGCCCCGGTGTGCCACGGTGCCACAAGGTGTTGCGTCCAAGGTGGGTGTAGTCACTCTGCACTCTTGTGTAGTAGTGACTGTAGTGTGCAGTAGTGAGTGGTGTGCTGCCGATAGTGGTGTTGAATTTGGTAGAGTAAGGTAATTTGGTTGATTATTTGGTTGATCTGATTTATTTTTAATAATTTTGCCTGTTTACCTCCGTCCAGTCCATCCCCCTTTTTCCCTATCTCGGGTGGTTCCTGCGCCTAGATGTTCGCTTCGGCCTACCGGCGAATCGTGTACGCCCTCCCGCCGTGTTCCTTGCTGCTTCCCTGTTGCTTCCTTGTTTGTTCCTTGAAAGTGCCAATCTCTCCGGGCCATTCGAGACCAATGGTGACGACGCAAAAGCTGCTTATCCGAATTGCGTTTTCAGACCCTAGCCGAAGTGCCATCTTGGCATGAACAGATGAAGTCGGAGCGACATGCAGATTGCAGATTGCAGACATGTGCAATAATACAGTAATAACAATGCCTGGTTCCGCCTTGGTGGTGTGCATGTCGATTCATTTAACACCTAAATATGTTTGTTTCGGTGACACAAACTGTGTTTCGCTCGCTTTCCGTCCCTTGAAATCCAGACGAGAGAGAGCAAGCGAGCAGCTGGAAGCCAGCATTTATTCGCAGCTAAAACGAACGACCCAGCGCTCATCAACACACAAAATGCGATGGAGCGAATCCCATGTTGACTCGATGGACTTGATTGCTGCTGGTTTGCCATGCCCGGTTTTACGATGGACTGATTGCTGGTCTCAACATCTAGCCCACTGGACTGGCCTCTCTCCTCCAGCCTCCGTCCACATCCGCATTCAACCACACCCAGTGTGTACACCTACCTCTTCTCACTCAATCCTAATAATGGCGGTCGCCGCGCTGGCCGTGTGTCAGTATCACTACTACGACGCGTCACACAACTTGACGAATGTGTGGCCAATCATTGAAACCCTTTCCATGGAAAAGAAGGAGAAGATTTCACCCAAGATCGTCCATTTGGTTGGTCTCCGGTCTGCTGACGACTGACTTGGTCCTGGAACCTCACATCACCGCGAGGGCGACGGGTTTCTCACAGTCAGTGCTTTATTAGAGAACGTGGTTTTAGCGTTGTGTATTCGAAAATACTTGTGAAGAAAAAAGGAAGAAGAAGAAGAGAAATTCGAGAGCTGCCATCAACTTTTCACCCTACTAGCGCCCTTCCTCTGATGTGGATGCGGATGTGGATGGCTTGGCTCTGGGATAGATCACGTGCTAGCTGTTTTCCCCCGCTATCGTCATTTTGAATCCTAAAAATTTCGATTGCCCCGCGTCGGGCAAAAACAGAGAGAGAGAGAGTAACACCACCAGTCTACGTGTAAATACCTCCCTACTTCCGATCAACCTCCTAGTACTTCTCTACAGGCTGCATCTTTTTCACTTTTGGAGCAAGCACTTCACGACCGTCCCTTGTGAGTCAAGTGGCTGGATACATTTACAAAATTCTTCAATTGAAGATTTGAACTCCTCTTCCTTACCCCACCATCCATCCGTAACGTCAGTCGGAATCTTTTTTCCTCACAACCTTCAAGATGACTTCCACCCAAAAGACCGGTATGTTGACTGGAAAGAACATTGCCTCTGCTGTTCAACTATCTTTATCTGTCCGTGGAACTAATCCCACCCAGCTATCATCTCCGTCTATGACAAGACTGGACTCCTTGACCTCGCAAAGGGCTTGATTAAGCACAATGTCCGCCTTCTCGCTTCTGGAGGCACTGCGAAGATGATTCGGGAGTCTGGCTTCGCCGTCGAGTACGTTCTGTATGCCCTACCCTTCCTGCTCTATTGCATCTGACTGTGGCCTAGGGACGTCTCTGCCATCACACACGCACCCGAAATGTTGGCTGGTCGAGTCAAGACTCTTCATCCTGCCGTTCATGCTGGGATACTGGCCCGCGATCTTGCATCTGACGAGAAGGATCTAGCCGAGCAGAACATCAACAAGGTCGATTACGTTATTTGCAACCTCTACCCATTCAAGGATACCATTGCCAAAATCAATGTCACAATTCCAGAGGCTGTGGAGGAAATTGATGTCGGAGGAGTGACCTTGATCCGAGCAGCTGCGAAGAACCACGGCCGTGTTACCATCCTCAGCGACCCTGCTGATTATTCGGAGTTCCTGCAAGAGATCGAGAAAGGAGAGGTCACAGAGCGCAGCCGAAACCTCTACGCCTTGAAGGCTTTCGAGCACACCGCAGATTACGATGCTTCCATCTCGGACTTTTTCCGAAAGCAGTATGCTGGGGAGGGCAACCAGCACCTTTCTCTTCGCTACGGTGCAAACCCTCACCAAAAGCCTGCCGCTGCTTACGTCAAATTGGGATCTCTACCATTCAAAGTTCTTGGCGGATCTCCCGGATACATTAATTTGCTTGATGCATTGAACGCCTGGCCCTTAGTTAAAGAATTGAAGGCCGCTCTTGGACATCCAGCAGCGGCAAGCTTCAAGCATGTTTCACCCGCTGGAGCTGCAATTGGTGTACCTCTCAGCGCTGACGAGCGAAAGGTGTACATGGTAGATGACATTGAAGGCATTGAAAATTCGCCTCTCGCACAAGCCTATGCCCGCGCTCGAGGTGCCGATCGCATGAGCAGTTTTGGAGATATGATCGCTTTGAGCGACATTGTCGACGTTCCCACAGCAAAGATCATCTCACGAGAGGTCTCAGATGGCGTTATTGCCGCTGGTTTCGAGCCCGAAGCCCTTGAGATTCTAAAGAAGAAGAAGGGCGGCAAGTACCTTGTTCTTCAAATGGACCCTGAATACGAGCCAAGCAAGCAAGAGTTGAGAACTGTTTATGGCATCACCTTGGCTCAGGGTCGCAACGATGTTCAGATCTCACCAAAGTCGTTCTCTTCCATCATTACTCCAAAAGAGTCCGGACCCCTTTCTGATTCCGCCCAGAGAGATTTGACAGTCGCTACCATTGCTTTGAAGTACACACAAAGTAACTCGGTCTGTTATGCCCTCAACGGACAAATTATTGGCCTCGGCGCTGGACAACAGTCCCGAATCCACTGCACCCGATTGGCCGGTGACAAGGCTGATAACTGGTGGTTGCGATTCCATCCCCGCGTCCTCGGTATCAAGTGGAAGAAGGGTACCAAGCGACCAGACAAGAGCAATGCCATCGACCTCCTGGTCAGCGGTCAGTTGCCAAAGAACGGCCCAGAGCGTGAGGGTTATGAGGCTTTCTTTGACGAGGTGCCCGAGGCTTTCACTGAGCAGGAGAGAGAGGAGTGGCTTGGCAAGCTCAGCGAGGTTGCCGTATCCAGTGATGCATTCGTAAGTTTATCCCATCTTCTAGGTCGTCAAGATCTCGCTAACGGATTGATTAGTTCCCGTTCATTGACAATGTTTACCGAGCTGGACGCTCTGGAGCCAAGTACATTGCAGCTCCAAGTGGCAGCCAGAATGATTCTATGGTCTTTGCTACAGCAGAGAAGCTTGGAATTACTTTCGTGGAGCAAAGCATTCGTCTCTTCCACCACTAGGCTGGAATATGCCTGGGTGGAGAGCGGCCACAGATTAGATATTTCACAAAATGGAGAGACCAGATAGATACCCAGATAGACGTTCACAGTCATGGCCTGGTGCTCATTGAACTCGCACCTTGCATCCAAGAAGGAGTTGGAGTGGATAGAGCCACTGCTTCAGATCTGTCACTGCTTCAGCATACTGTATCGCATGGGCAACAACTAGGTACAGTACCTAGGTAGGTATGTTTGTATAATATTCTCAACAATATTATTTGGTGGCCTATTATTATAATCATGTCTATTATTGTGCCATGGCAGCTTCCTCCTCGGCCTTTGTCTTTTCGCACTCGATACAAAGGTTGGTTGCTTTATTCCGTGGCTAATGTCAAAGGTGCATGATACCAATAATCAAGACAGTCAGTCATGCCTGATTATTTGAAGGCTCGCTTAGTCAAGCCTTAGGAGGCCCTCAAACTGCAAGTCATGTTGCATAGAGAAGGGTGGAGGAGGAATAATTCCTCCCACCCACCTTATTCTTCGCTCTCTCTCTCTCTCTCTCTCTCTCTCGCTGCTTTCAAGTTTGTGGAAGAGCCGAGGGAACTTACAGTAGTCCAAGAATCGGTAGTTGGAATACTAATACGGAGTAATGAAGATGGAGATGGATGGGATAAATAGTGGGTGGTCTGGTGAAGGAGGGGAAGAGACGACGAGATCCTCCTCTAATTGACCAATCGTTGTGCGCCGGAAGATTCGTTGGCGGCAGGCCCGGATGATCAGCAACAGCTCCAATCACCAATAATGGAGTCATGGAATCCAAGATGGGTGAACTCCGTCTGTACATTACATGCTGTGCTGTACTGTACTGTACTGTACTGTACTGTACTCCTTCCAACCACAACACCACCATCTGTGCAGTCGTGAGTGGGTTATGCAAGCAACCTGTTGGTTGTCTTGACTGTACAGTGCAGTACAGTATAGAATCACAATCAGATTGTTATGGAAGTTCGGATGGAATGATTCAAGCTCCAAAGCATTCGAGATCTGCACAATTGCCGCTCGCATTGCTTTCTTGGCTGCTTGGCCACGGTAGTCCGCACTGAGCCTTAGCCTTGATCTAAACTTGTCTCATCGTGTTTCTTTCACCACCTCTTTCTCGCTCGCAAAGCTTCTTCCTCTTCGCACATGTACAGCATGGGAACATGGGGCCCCCCAAGATATCGAAAAAGTCTTTGATGCCTTTGTTGTTACCGCCAAACCACGGCGCCAGCATCGCCCAAGTCTTACTCGCTCGCTGGAGTGTGCTAGAGGCAGGGGCGACAGCATTGCAGCTGCACCCGCCAGCGAATCACGAGCTCATCAGCTGCTGCTGCAGGACGCCCGCCAGGGACGGGCCAATGGCAGGTGTCTCCTTCGCGCCAGCATCTTTGTCTCTTCCCAACGACGACCAACCAAGGACTCATGAAGATGAGGAAGTCGAGGGAAGATGACCTGCAAAATGAATGCTACCAACCTTTGCTCTCCTTTGGCCAGGTCTGGTCTGTTCTGATTCTTCCGAGCAAAAGCGAAAAAGTGCGCACGCCTGGCCTGTATGTGTGTGGTGGTTGCGTGTTCGCTTGCTTTCTCCATCTCTTATTGTTCTATCATCTATCATCAAGCCCTCTCTGCATCTCTAGCTCTCTTTCTCCCTCTTTCTCTCTCTCTCCCCCCGCCTCTTCTCTCGCTCGGCGATCGTTTTCCTCGCATGGACTTGTCAAAGTACCTCGAGTAGTATCTGCCCATCTATCTATCTACTCGTATCCTCAGAGTCATTATTCCATACGTTCCGGCATCTCTAAAATCCAGCCGGGTCCAATCTCTCTAGCCAGCATCATCTGGCGCCCAATCTCGACGTCTAAACCCAGACTCTGGGCCTGGCACTGGCCCTTTTGGTGCACCATTTTCTTCTGGGCGTTTATATTCAACCACCTCGATTTCTCGTTCGCTGCAGCTCTTCCGCCACCATCCTATCAGCTTCGCGGCCGCCCCCTCAAGACCCCAAAGGTGTGTAAGTTTACCCTTCTCTCTACCCGCCGTCCAGAATCGCCCCATATCAAGTCTTGCCCTCCCGCCGCCGCATCGTGCGCATCCTGGGTAGTTCCGTATACACTTACTTGGTCACATACATCCGTTGCTCTCAAATTAGACGTTGAGCGCCTACACAAAACCACGTTGTTGCCCACCTTCTTGTAGACCTTCCTCCCTTTCCTTTCGGTAGCTGGTCTCTATCTGTAATACTTGGTTCAAACTTTCAACAGCAGTATCTTTTGTCACTTGCCATTCATTCCAAACGATAGACTATTTCAATCTCTCTCTGTCTCTGTCTCTCCATTTCATACCACAAAATGACAAGTGAGTAGCATGATCTAACAGCATTTGCGACAAGCAGATCCTAACCTACTCCTCCTGTAGCTTTCAGCGAGAAGAAACGCCCGGAGCCGTTAACGACGACGAGGGAACGCAGCCCATCCAACTCTTCCACATCCACAGCTTCTCTCAACAAAGTACCTCGCACACCTCGTTTTGCGGAAGCAACGACAGTCTACTCACCTGTCGAGGACAACGACAGCTATCGCTCGCCATTTGCAGATCCCCCAAACGCCAAAACACAATCCTTCATGGCTCAACCACAACCTTCAGATATTGGCTTCGGCTATATCTCACAGAATGATCCCTCCCGACAAGTCGAGATTCCTCAGACTCCAGGCTCGCCTCTAAAAAGTGCGATGAAGGTTCCTGGCACACCTGGCCGCAGATTCGACAATCCTTTGAGCCCAACCTTCAAAGAGGAGCAGATGCTAGAGAAGCATGAAGAGTCCACAGAAAAGGAACAGGCGAAAGACCTAGTAAGCGAGCCCCCCTCCTCAGCCGAACCTCGCATTCTAACAAGCAATAGAAAATGAAAATCAGAGTACGGATGGCCAAAGGAGTCCTGCGATGGGTAAATTTCAGTTGCAGTCTAATTGTTCTTGCGCTGGTTGGTACAACATTCGCCGTGTTCAACGCCACCAAACATCTCCCACCACGAAACAACCTCCCACCCTGGGCCGAAAAGACAAATCCATGGCCCCAAATCTTAGTTCTCTCCGTAGCCTGCGTTTCCCTTGTATTATGTCTGATGGTCTTCTGGAATTACTGGAGAGGAGGTCATAAGAGAGCAGAGAAAGTCGCTGTCTACTACACGCTCTTCGCCGTCGCCTTCTTCATCTTCAGTATCATCATGTGGGGTGTTGCCGCTGGAACTCTTCAGGGTAGTCGAAACAACAGCAACAACAAGGATATTTGGGGTTGGTCTTGCGTCGACAACAAGAGACGTGATCTTTTTGCCGAGGAAATTGACTACTCGCTGGTTTGCAGAATGCAGGTAAGTTTCCAGAACATTGATTTCTCCTCACCGGCACGTGCTAATTGTCTTGCAGTCATGGTCTCTTGTCTGCTGTTTGATTGAGATCGTTATCGAATGCATCACAGTCATCTTGTACGGAATCGTATTCTACAGATACTATTCCAAGCAACGTCTTCGCAAGTCAATGGACGTCCGTGACCGCGCTCGCTCAGATCTGTATCTCGCCCAACTCCGCTCTCAATCCGCACCAAACACCCCAGGCTTCGGACCACTCTCACCCTCCTACTCTCAACACATGAAGTCACCTCGTTTCCCACCATCAGCCTACAACACCGACTCCTACTCAGCAGCCGAAGAAGGCTTCGCTGGCACTCGATTCATCGACGCCAAACCAGCCGCAGCAGCTCCATCAAAACCATTCCAACTCCAAGCACCTCCCATCAAGATCCACTCCGCCACCCCCAAGACCCCTCAAAATGGATTCGAGGCACCACCAGCTCGTCCACAGGAGCGCAAGATTGATCACGTCTCAGCGGCACCAGGAGAGCAGCAATACGACGCCGTCCCAATCCCAGGTGCTTACGCCTCAACGAAACCCGCACCGCAACACACTAGATTCGGAAGTGTAGGCGAGGCCATCACCACCGATGCGAGGGTTGAGAGTCCACCTGGAAGTCCACGAGCATCGAGATGATGTCTTTCATAAAGCGTCATCATCATGTTGTTTTTTGTTTTGATTTTAAGCTTCACTTCTTCTTCTCTTCTACTGTCTCAATCTTGGGGTCTTTTGGGTTACTTGGGGACGGAGTTATCAAGGCATCTTTTGTGGATATTGTTTTACAAAGCCAGCAGCATGAATGGGGGGGAAATATGGAATTTGGAACGGGATGAAATATGTCGCTCACTTGATACCACACAACAAACTTTACTAGCTGTTAATACCGAAATGAACATATAAGATTACATTTTAAAAAAAGATATTGGTTTCCTTTTTTTGGGTTCTTCAACCATGTGAGGCTCTTTCAACCATGAATCGCACTTTGAGAACCTTTGGGCCAAAAATCCACACAAGGCAGCAAGAAACTATCTAGTATGTATCCGACTTTTCCACCATCTATCTTTCAACATGCCTCCCTCCGGTTTTGCCGCAAGCGCCTACAGTACCTAGGTACCTACTGTACCTACCTTACAATCTACACCCTTGATCCCGCTGAGATTGTGATAGAGTGATCGCCCACCACCACCATGACCCTCAAAGCGCTTAGAAAAGGAGAAGAAGAAGAAGAAGAAGAAGAGAAACTATAAACATCCCACACTACTAATCTTGTCACAGAGAGGGGTTTTCAAAACAAGTCTTCGGGTTTGTTCGGATGGATTAATCTTCGCATTTATTTTTGAAAGCGAGAGAGAGTGTGTGTCCGGACACTCTGACAAAGGGAGTGAATGCGTAAGTGGGTGGGTTTGGTGGGCGGAAGATTCATTGATTGATGTGTTTGTAGTGCCCTTTGTTAGCTGTTGATGGATGGATGGAAGGTGGAATGGAGGGACGGATATTTTCGGATTTGGTTGATGATGTATGATTTTGTATGTCTTGGAAGGAAGATGGATTGATTGTTAGATGTTGGGTAAGTTTCCCTTCAAGGGTCCCGTATGGTTGGTTTGTTTAGTTCCAAGGTGCGATAGATATTGTTAAACGGTGAATTACTTTTTTTTTCGAATTATACTGGGTAACAGAGAGCGTTCGGCACTCGTACAGATGTACTTGCTAAACAGTACCAATACAACTGTATCAAAGGCCTTGAAATTACTGAATACTCACTGCTCCATTTTCACAACAATTCACCAGAGAATAGAAAAATGCTCATTCAAAAAGCCAACGAAGGCAACAAATCATGAGATGTACAATGTAAGCTCTAATCTTGCTGAATTCCCATTGAAGTCCCATCGCTGGTTTAAAACCCATACATGCCTTTCTTCAATTTCAGCAAGAGCACTCACCACAACAGCCACATCATTTCTTCCTCCTATCATATCAATAATATAACAATTCTTCTAGTTCCTTTTCACCTCATCCGCAATGGCCTCCCACTCCCTTACATTCCCTATTCAGTCCCCAAAATCCACCCCAGACGCAAGCATTTCAAGCCCACTATTTCCCAACAACCTCCTTAACCTTCTCCAACGCCTTCTCGGCCTTCTCCTCCACCACACCAACAGCCTTCACAATCCCCTTCTCGGCATTAAGCTTCGCCTCCTGCTCCCTGCCGCCCCATTTGTTATACTGCATCCACCTGTAACCCTGCGTGAGCTGTGCGCCTTCGTTGACGAAGTGGCAGGCGAAGAGGAGGTAGTTCTTTGGCTGGACCGCGAGGGCGTAGCGCATGAATGTTGCTGAGTAGATTGTGAGGGCGCCGGTCATGGAGCCTGAGATTCTGCGGGGGAGGGAAAAAAGAGAAGCTGTTAGACCATTGTACTATGTAGGTAGGTAGGTAGGTAGGTAGGGAATGTATGGATGTAGGGTTTTCGTTTGGGGGTTTGCTTTGGGTTTGCTTTGGATTGTTGGGAAGGAAGTGCGGATGGCGGGGATTTTGCAAACTTACAAGTCAGGACTCTTTTGCGTGTCCATGACAGCAGCAATTGGAATGCCGAAGTTGGAAACTGGGCCCCAGAAGTCTATGTGGGGTTAGTATGTTGTGACTTGGGCCAATTTTTCCGCCGCAATGAATCTCGAGTAGTTGCGATGACGGAAAGCAGCTTCATCCATTGGATTTGAATTGGATTGCGGAATGCGGCCAAAACTTACGCGTTGAGCATACATAGTTGAGCACTGGGTGAGAGCGAATCTTCGCATTGAGTCCGGAGATAAAGGCCGCCATTGTGAAGGTTGAGGTATGGGTTTCAACTTTGGAGGTGTTGGTTTGGAGGGATTTCGTCGGAAAGGTTGAGATGCTTGGAGCCGTTAAATTTCCAAGGTGGTCACGTGGACAAACTCAAGAGTTTATCACCACTCTTGCTGTTTTCTCATGGAGTATGGAGGAGACAAGATGGGAGCTGAAAAATGCACATATTTGATTCTCAGATATAATCAATCAATCGCATAGGTATGTCTTATGCGGGGCTTGAATCTTTGTCTGATTCACGTTCGCTATTCTATAGAACCGCGATTTTGATATGCATTGCCAAACTCCCAAACAACGCCATCACTGTCTGAATTTGTCGGCCAATAAATGCCCTATTTCTTGATATCATTTCACCCATCTTATCATGCAAGTTTTTACCTTCTTCCTGGTGCAAATCCTGGTGGTGCGCCTTGCCCAGGAAATCCTGGGGGAGGAAAGCCACCGAAAGCGGGTGGGGGTCCTATTCACATTAGTATACGTGCTTTGAATATATTTAGTTCATTTCTCACCTCCTCTTCCTCCAAATGCTGGTGGTGGTGGCCACCTGGGAAACCTCCGAACGGTGGTCCGCCAATTCCAGCAGCAGGTCCCTATCGTAGAGTTAGCAAATGCAAAAGAGTATCCTGCAAGAATTGACATACAGCCAATCCCACTGGAGCTCCTCGTCCAGCCGGTCTCGCAATTCCTGCTCCAGCTGCAAGTGTCGAAGCAACTCCGCCTGGTGCACTGGCTCCCAACCTCGCTGAGGGGTCTGCTGGTGGGGGGGATTCGACCGAAAGAGATATGATATGTGCGCCACGGACAATAGTCAGGCCCAAGGTTCGCTTTTCCTCTGATTCTACAACGGGTGCCGAGCTACTGGATGCGCCTGGTGCTGCAGCAGCCTTAGTTGCCTTGCGCTTTACACGTCGAAACTCTTCGGTATCTGCGAGCACGAGATTCATGTGCTATCCACGTTAGTGGTTGATTGTACGGTTTCTCAGCAAGAACCCCTACCTTGTCGAACGCTAGCATTTGTCCAACCATTTGGCGACCGTCATTCATTGTGACTCTCATCCGGTAGTTGATCTGTATATCCAAATCAGCGCCATAACATATTCCAACTAGGGAGGGAGTAGTATTGGTATTTGCGGAGGAGGGGATCGTGGTGCACGTACGAGGCCGGCCTACATGGGTAATCAAAGTCAGCCTATATGGTCAACATAAAGCGTTCCAGGAATTGGGACCTAACTCACCATCTTTCCTTGCTTGTTTGCCATGATGGGTGGGACGTTAAGATGCGCGACTGAGCGGCTTCTCTTGGGGTTTCAAAGATTGGAGATTTGGGGATCGAAGTGTCAGAACTTCGGTCGGTTCAAATCCAGTCGTCGGCTCTTGCAAGCTTCAGAATCGTATGTGGAGATGAGGATGGAGATATTGCTCGCTGGCGCAGGTAACAATTCCTCCTCTGAAAGCTTGATGCCAAGCTCTCGTGGAGCTAGCTCGGAAAAGGTTAGCGCAGTTGAAATCTTGGCATATGGAACTGGCGAATTAGAGTTGCGTAAGCGAAGGCGAGGCTTCGCACCACCAAGCGATTTTCAAAAATTATATTTCGCGATCTTGAACGTCCGAACTTCACGACTTTACGACAACAACCAATCCACCTACCCATCGACCACCAACATCCTCCACAATGGCAGAATCTGGTGATAAGGGGGCCAACCCCATGAAGGAGTTGCGCATCCAGAAGCTCGTCCTCAACATCTCCGTTGGAGAGTCTGGTGATAGATTGACCAGAGCCGCAAAGGTTTTGGAACAATTGAGCGGTCAAACCCCCGTCTACAGTACGTTCAATTCCGTCTCGCGTCCATCAGTGGCCTTGCTTGATAAACTCGCAAATAGAGAATTTTTGCTAACAGTATCTCCCAGGCAAGGCCCGATACACCGTCCGAACCTTCGGTATCCGTCGTAACGAAAAGATCTCCGTCCATGTCACCGTCCGAGGACCAAAGGCGGAGGAGATTCTCGAGCGTGGCTTGAAGGTCAAGGAATACGAGCTCCGAAAGCGTAACTTCTCTGAGACTGGCAACTTCGGTTTCGGTATCAGCGAACACATCGATCTCGGTATCAAGTACGACCCGGGAATTGGTATCTACGGAATGGATTTCTACTGCTGCATGACCCGTCCTGGTGAGCGTGTCGCCAAGCGCCGACGATGCAAGACCCATGTTGGATCTGCCCACAAGATCAAGCGTGATGAGACTGTTAAGTGGTTCAAGGTTTGTGCCCGCTGTTTCCCTTTACACGCTCCTCCGAATCTAACTCCCTCGACAGGGTCGCTTCGAGGGTATCGTCCGTTAAATTCTCGTCTGGTTATGGTGCATGGAGTAAATGGATTGAGCAAAAATTGGAGGATCATTGGCTGTACTCGAGACTGCATCTACGGATCAGATCGCAATGAAATAATCCAGCTCGGTTCTTTTCGAAGACCAGCACGGCCAAAGAGACCGACCGGCTTGCCGGCTTATTCGTGTTTTCCAACTGTTCATCGTCAATTGACGTGGCCATATTGTGAGATTTCGCCCTACTTCTATTTTGCGTGTCCACAAGTGTCTAGACATCGTACTTGATTCATTCCTGGATAATTCTCCCTTAGCTTCAGACGCATATATTAATTAAAGGCATCCTTGAGAAACACAAAGGAGTTGCCCCGGGACTCTGACAAGTGTTAGGTGAAGGGCTGAACACGTTATACATTTGGCAGTATTGTTTCAGGTCTACTATTTGGTTGTTTAGATGCCATAAGAACCCACAACGGGCGGCGCCGTAGCAGCCACAAGAGACGCCAGTATCTGTATCAAGGTGATCTGGCGAGGAAGGGTCTAGCGCAAAGTTTCAGGCAAGAAGACTACCTTCGTTAAATGAACATAGCGCTTGTTCACAGACCAATCAAATAGTTTCGCTAAAGATATGAGGTAGATTATTGTAGGAATATCAAATAATTCTTTGACAATCGAGAAATCTGGAGCAAGTCTGTTCCTACCATTCAGTGCTATCAGAGCCAAAGTGTAAGATGTTGGCGGGAATTGAGTAATGCTGATTGCTAAAATTCATTTATGATACTACAACGCTACCTGCCAGGCAAATTCTCACTGGAATGTGAGCTATTGCTTGTCCTTCCACATACTTTATCATCTTTAGACAAAAAGATGTTTTCCATCCTCAAAGCTGCCAGACCTTGCCAAAATAACCGTATTTCTAACGAACGTTCCATGAAGGGAGGGAAACTCGAAAGAGGCACCACCCTTTATCGGCGCCTCCTATTTTGTGGCTTCCTCTTGAGCGACTTCTCAAACTTCACTTTGGGCTCTTCGGGCTCTTCGGGCTCTTCGGGCTTTTGATCTTCTTCGATCTCCCATTTCACCCTCGGTCCCTCCAAGAGGAAGTCCAGCAATTGATCTGCCTCAAATTCCAGCTTGCCTAGGCCACCATGTGCATTCCCGTCAAACTCAAGCTCCCATTTGTAAGGTACTTTTCCATCCACCGGTTTGTACCTCTGCGCCCTTGGAACAACATTCCTCCAGATGGAATCTTTGAGAATCTGCGAGTACTTGACATCAACCATCCGATCGCAAATGTTTAGCGCGTCGTTTATACATCTTCTCCCAACTTCGTAGTCGCTGCAGCAAGCGAGATGTACAAGTGCTGTGATCCGGGTAGTGCGCGGAACGTCGTCAGAATCTTTCAGAATATTTTCGAGCACTTTTCGGCAGGAGACAAGCTTGCCTCTCGAGAAAAAGGAGATGGCTTCTATGACGTTCTCGCGATAATACTCTGCCAGTTTAGTGTACCATTCGCCAGTGGGATCAGTAGTGGCATCTGGGCAGGGGGTTCAAAATAGTAAATATCTAAATTGTAAACATTATTATTTGTCTTGTGATGATTTGGGTATGTGAAGACTTACACTGATTATCGTCTGGGTTCCATGGAAACTGAGGTATATCAGCTAATGTGAGATTCGAGCCTTCAGCGAACTCGGGTGATTCGATCTTCGGTTTGTTCATTTTGGTGAAGTGATTGAAAATTTTAGAAAGTTGTGGTGTTTATGGTATTTTCAAAGTGGTTGCGAGCCTTTTGGTTTATATACCCATGAGTCTCAATTTCCAGTTCATTCTATCTCTCTGCCACTCCATTCTGCTCAGCTCAGTAGAAGACATAAGTGAAGTGAAGTGAAGTGAAGTGAATAAGCACAAGTTTTACTTCCTGATCGTCACCTCTGACTTCAAGTCTTCGCTTTCCTTTACGTTTGATCGCCTACTCTTGTTGCATGTTTTTCATTATTTGAGAATTCAAACACTTCCATTGTAGACTCATCACAAATGATCTCCCATGATACTGGGAGTCTCATGTTGTTACCACTGCCCTCTTCGTACGGATGATGAACATTCTTCGATTTCGGGACAATGAGTTTTACTCCCCTTTATCAGGTTATTGTCACACATTATGCATACTATGCTATGCAGACTTGACCACCATGGACCATGTTCACATTTTCCAGCTTGCTTCTTCCATAGTTCTCGACGACCACGCATTGTTAATGTTTCAAATTCAATTACAGGAAGATTGATTTTGTCTTCAGGTAAGAATTTGAATCAACAACTTCATGTTCCAACCAAACCAAACAGAAACCTCGCAACCTCGTCAGGACTCTTTCAGAGAATATGTATTCAGCCCATAGAACTTTTCCAGATCCATACACATCTCGCGAGATAACATGTACAGTCCGTAATGTCGACATTGCCAAGTGCGATAGAAATAACTCTGTGCTACCGGAACACATCAAAGGCGTTGAGAATCTAATTTCGCGATCCAAAAATAAACTCTTCGATCCCGTGTGGAACACGATGGACATGGGAATCTTCTTGAAAATCCGGGGCCACCAGCAAGACATGGTTCTAATCATGGAACGTTGAACACAGGAGGATGAGACGTATCTTTTAGTCCTGGAATTCAGAAAACGCCACGTTGGGACTGTACAAGCAAGCAGGATTGCAGGATACTGGGGAAAGAAATCTAGAACTGAGTATTATTAGACTCAGTATTGTAACTTCAGTGCGGAAATCGGAAGAACATTATTTTGGTCATCTGTGGCTTGAGACAAGACCCGAAGTAGAGTTGTATTTTCACTTGAACGGATCCAAGGATTACAAACGGAAATTAATATGGTGTCGATAAGGGGAAGTTCTCTCAGATTTATTCTCCTCCATTACATGACGAGGTAGTACTGTCTCTTCCTCGTTACCTTTCGTCGTTCCTGTGAAGGTGTAACTGCCGAATCGCATTTTAGAAGTCACTTCTAATAAAGCAAACACACCCGGGAGATATTGTCCATCAAGTCATTCATTCCAACACAAACTCCTCCTTCCACTTCGAAAACCACCAACGAAAAATATGGATGGACCGCCTCCTATCCCTAACGAAGCGTCCGAGACATGGCAGCAACAGCATCGTCCTTTTTCGAAGCAATCTGCAGGAGTCGAACGGAAAGATACACGACGAATCCAAGAGGCCGGTGCACTTTACGGGAACTTAGCCACCGCAGAGGAATATGGATATGTCAAGAGAGGGTACAGTTCCTTCCAATGGAATGCTTGACATTTTATGGTGATGCTAATTTCTGCATGTAGACTCAAGTCCAGACATATCCAATTCATTGCATTAGGCGGGACAATTGGAACCGGTTTGTTCTTGGGAATTGGAAGTGCATTTACGCGAGCGGGTCCCCTGTCCGTTCTCTTGGGATACTCCTTCACTGGCATGGCAATTTTTGGTATGATGATGTGCTTGGGTGAAATGGCTACTTGGTGAGTAAGACCTTCTGTGGTACAGTATTTTTGCGGGGTCCTACTATCCCAGAAGCTGGCAAGTGGTAATTTGTGACTTTGCAGGCTCCCACTACCTGGTTCCATTCCACAATTCTGTACCCGATATGTCGACGATGCGTTGGGATTCGCTGTCGGATGGAATGTAGGTTTCCTGTGGACAGTACCACCTGAGAGCATTAGCTAAATATCTCTAGAATTGGTACGCTTCCTCGATTACACTATGTGCGGAAATATCAGCGGCTGCCGTCGTGATTGCATACTGGGAGGAAAGTGCTCACATATCAGTTGCCGTCTGGATCACAATCATCATGGTTCTCGTCGTAGCTCTCAACATATTCGCTGTGTCAATCTACGGAGAAGCAGAATTCGTGTTTGCCAGTATCAAAATTCTCACCATTGTCGGCCTCCTTATTATGGCCTTCATCATAGCTCTCGGTGGAGGCCCAAAACACGATCGGTTGGGATTCAGGTTTTGGAAGAATCCCGGTGCAATGAAGGAGTACGACTCAACTGGGAGCACCGGCAGGTTCCTTGGGCTCTTCTCGGTCTTAGTAAATGCGGCATTTTCTTTTGGAGGAGTTGAGATGGTTGCTGTCGCAGCAGGGGAGGCCGAAAATCCACGAAAGAACATTCCCAAAGCAGTTCGACGAGTCTTCTGGCGAATTCTGGTCTTCTATGTTCTTGGATCGCTGGCCATCGGAGTACTCGTCGCATCCAATGATAAGAATCTACTCGGTGCACTGAAGAGTGGCGCACCAGGAGCAGCTCGTTCTCCCTGGGTCATCGGTGTCCAAAATGCTGGAATTCCAGTCCTCCCATCGATCATCAACGCTGTAATTTTATCGTCGGCTTCGTCCTCTGCCAACGCATTTCTCTATACTGGATCTCGATATCTGTTTGCATTAGCTCAAAACAAGCATGCTCCTCAATTCCTACTTCGTTGCAGCAAGAGCGGCGTCCCGTACATCTGCGTTGCCATCACCTCGTCAATCTCCCTTCTGACATACCTCTCCGTCAGGAAAGGTGGACCAGCTTTGGTTTTCACTTGGTTCCAGAACTTGACTACCATAGCAGCTCTCTTTACGTGGTGCTCCATTTGTATCGCGTACATCAGATTCCACAAGGCACTTCAAGCTCAAGGTGTCGATCGAAACACCCTTGTGTTTAAAAGCCCATTTCAGCCATACACTGCCTACTTCGCGTTGGTGTTCTTTGCCGTCATAATTGTCTTCAACGGATTCCACGTCTTTGTAGGGCAGCATCATCAGAATTGGAGCATTACTGGTACGTGGAGTGAACAACAGATGGTAAACTTCCTGATTACTCACTATGTATAGATTTCCTGGCGGCTTACATTGGAATTCCAATCTTCTTTGGGCTTTACGCATTCTGGAAGATTTTTAAGCAAACAACATTTGTCAAGTCCGAGGATGCTGATATTACAACTGCTAAAGCAGTCCTGGATGCCGAGGATGGTCTTTGGCCGAAACGAATCCCACGCAATTTTGTCGAGAAGATCTGGATTTGGCTTGTGTAGAGCAAGAGAAACGAGGCAGTGAAATCAGAGAATGGACTGGATGTTGAAGGCTGATGTTGTCTTGCAATAGAAGCTCAAACCTATTGATTTGCAGCGGGCGTGCGGCGTGGTAAAGTGATGTTTTGATTTGACACTAAAAATATTTACTGGTCTCTGCTTCTGCAGATTGACTTGAATTGTTCAAATCCCCTTCCAGTATTGGATCTTTTGCCTCAGCAGCCTCTTCCTTTATATTTGGGGCTGCATGGATAGGGATATCTTGGCTAATGTGTTCAAGCTTGATTGTTTCGACCTTTTCGAGAACATTGCCATCTTGGTCAGCCTTGATTTTCTCGGCTTTCAGTTTCCTTCCTATGGTCACTTTGCTCCGCTCCGCAGATTTGCAAAGGCCTCTTAAACCAAGCTCACAGTCTCCACATTTGCGTCCCACAGGAAGGCAGATAGTTTGACCTAAACCAACAAGTAGCCAGTTTATTTCATGCCACTTCTCCCTCGGAAGCCATGCTTGTAATGCCAGCCTGGTATCTTCTGGTCCTTTGGTCTTGTTCCAGCCCCAGAGATTCGTAATTCGATGAACGTGAACATCAACACCAATTCCCTCCGTTCTTCCCCATGCGGCACTCAGACAAAGGTATCCCATCTTCGGGCCTACCCCGGGAAGGGACATCAGACCTTCAATGGTATCAGGAATGTCCGAGTTCCAAGTGTCCCTCAGTATCTCCGCCGTTGCCTTGATGTACTTTGTTTTATTGTTGTGAAATCCAACAGCCCAAATCAACTCATTCAAGAGCGTTGGATCGACGGCCAATATGTTCTCTAGATTTAATCCTCCAGGTGCGCCGGGTGCATGTGGAGGAAGCTCTGTGTACAGGCGGTTCATGGCCCCCGCATTGGTGGTGTCTTTGGTTTGCGAAGATAACATCAAGGCAATTAGGGTGTGAAACCTTTTGACTTTCGGCGGTACATCTGCTTGAGCCAAACGCTCACAGCCCATCGTATCTACCGCCGCATTTTGAGCAGATCCATGTGTCCGCATCTCCTTGACAACCTCGTAAACCTCGGCCCAGTCGTTTGGAGGGTGTATTTCGACTTCCCCAGTATCTTCATTCTTGACCTGCCTTGCAGGTTTGCGGATTTTGCGCTCTTTCACTAGAGATGGTGGGCTTCTTTCCTCAACTTCCGTCTCGACTTTGATCGCCTTCGTCTCAACTTTGATTGTCTTGCGCACAGAACGTTTCTCCGTGGATTGCACGACAACCTTCCGCTTTCGTTTTCGAGGACCCGGCACACTGTCTTCGATGTCAACTGTTGTTTCTACTTCCTCTTTGGGGGCCATGGTATGAGCGAATCGTGAGAGTGAGGAGCGAGTACTGCGGATTGGAGGAAGCGCCGACGCGTTGATCATGGAGGATGTGTCCTTGGAGATTCTGGAGGTCCGCATACTGGTAGTTGTGCGTTCAGAACGAACGACGCGACCAACCAATTTTGTTTCAATAATGAGGTTAAGTTCGCCATAGTGATCGTGACGTCTTTGAAAGGTGAAGCTCTAGAGTCTACCCCTGGAGCTAGCTCCGGGATGACACGCGCTAAAAACACGACCTCACGCCCAAGCTTCAGCAGGGGGTGACAAGTTGACAAGAAGCTTCTTACTATACTGATCAACCTTAAGTGTTCCGCACTGTAGGTGATTTACAAAACTCTTTCGGGTATGATTGAGTATTAATTAAGTATCTATGGGTTTGAGGAAAGTCACTAACCTAGTCGAAGAAGAATAAGAACAACGAAAAAACCAAAAGACGAGAATAGCAATGTTTCTGCTCCTCCTTGCACTCCTTGAGTGATACCTCCCTCATGTTGAGGAACGATATCCTTGTGACCTTATCTTCAACGCCGCTAGTAATATTGTGCAGCTTCTACTCATGATTTTGGCTATCATCACTTCCCTCTTATTCCATCCACTTTCCTACAAACCCAATAACACAGTTCTCCAAAGACAACTCGGACTTCCAAATAGTCAGTCATTATTTGCTTTTGCTTTTGCTTTTGCTTTAACAATCTCACTCCGGCATACTTGTTCTTGCAGCGAATCCACTCGGAGCAGCGTGAAGTGATTGATACAAGAGTTCTCTGTGCTCAGATGGCATGTTATCTTCCGATACTGTTGTGTCGATTTCTGCATTATGTTGCATCCGAATTACGCTCGCACGTGGCTCTCACTTCAACATTGTTGCGGTCTGATCGAATAGCCGGTGCCCACGCCTTTCATCATCCACAGCCTGATCCCTATCTTCTTGCCTTTAGTTGACGACTGATCTCATTTGGCCAGTGTCACTCGAATCATTTTCATCTTGTCATTGTGCTGAGATCAAGATCAACTCGTTCCTTCCGCCTTGCACGCCTTCCCCAGTCGCATGACTTCCGAATCTAGATTTCCAGTGAGAATGAAGTCAGCTTTCGTAAAGATATCCCGCATATTTCTGTTCCGAACATTCCCTTTTTGCGAACCCTACTCCACCATCCTATTTCCTTACCCATAATCATTGCATTTGTTATTTCCTGCTCTTGTACTGTCCTCTTTCTACTATACTTATTTTAATCGTCTTCCTTGTTCTTTGCGCTCTCTCTGATTCTCTGGCATCATTGAAAATGGATGCGCACTCTGTTTCTTACACCACTCCCTCACGCAGAGCCTCCTCCCGCATATACCAAGACCTGGCATCCTTTAGACTACTAGGCACAAATCATTCCAATCCCGCCATTGACAGGCTCATCATGAACTCAACCTCCAAGGCAAGTAAACCTCGTCCTGTTTCATATCTTTTGGCCTTCAAAGCGTTCTGGTGTTGAGATTGTTGTTATCTATCATCAGCAAGTCGATAAAAACCCCTCATTTCGAGATCAGCCGGTGTCATTTCACGCTGGTCCCCACAGAGAGCTGAGGTTGATGCTAATGTAATCTTATGTGACAGAAGCGAACATACCGCTCCTCAAAACCCCAAAGATCTGCATTGTTGGCGCTGGTATTTCGGGTCTGAGGTGTGCTGATGTTCTTCTACAACATGGATTTGATGTCACTATCTTGGAAGCACGAGATAGAATTGGAGGACGAATTCATCAAACAAAACTGTCTCCCGGTTACACTGTTGATCTAGGTCCAAATTGGATTCATGGAACTGATGACAATCCAATTTTCGACTTGGCCAAACGAACGGAAACGGAAACTCACACCTGGGAGGATCTCTCCAATGTTTTCGATGAGAACGGAGACTTGCTTACAGATGGTGCTCAACTCAGTGAAGATATGTGGGGAATCATCATCAAAGCTTTCCAACATTCCGCCAAAAACACCTCTACGATAGCCTCCAAACACAGCCTTCTTGATTTCTTCAAGGAGAAGGTGCAAGAAATCATTCCTACAGGTGTCGATGCTGACAGGCAAAGAAAAATCATTTTACAGCTTGCTGAATTCTGGGGCGCTTTTGTTGGAAGCCCAGTAACACAACAGAGTCTGAAATTCTTTTGGCTTGAAGAATGTATTGATGGAGGTAAGTGAAAATCGTGTTTCTGGGAATCTCCTCACGTATATTCTCTGTCCCAAAAGAGGCGTACTTTTGGTGAAATAAAACGTTCTCAAATGAAGCAGGAACATTAGATTTGGTGTGCCGAGAAGATATTGGATTTGCGGTCCTCCTAGTTCATGTACACTTTACATTGAACTTTGCGAGCTCTTGTTATTCCTACTTTGGGCCTTATCGTTTTTGAAAGGTGGAATCCAGCTAATTATGGCTTAGAAAATCTTTTCTGTGCAGGAACTTATGAGAAGATCCTCGCCGCCATCGCAGAGCCAGCAGTCAGCGGGGCGTCGGTCAAGTTCCTAACTAAAGTTACTCGTATTGAAACAGTAGATAGTACGGCACGAGTTCTTGGGGATGCTGAGCTCGATGAACAGTATGATGAAGTGGTTGTTACAGCACCTTTAGGGTGGTTGAAAAGAAACAAGATCGCATTTTACCCTCCACTTCCCGAGAGGATGTGTCAAGCGATTGACGCCATAGGATACGGTTGCCTCGAGAAGGTTAGCAGTGCAAGCCTCTATCTAAGATGTTCCCTAGTCTGACGATGTTAGGTATATATCACTTTCCCACGAGCTTTCTGGCTCCATAATATTCCATCAAAAGAACAATTCACAGGTTTCACGCAGTACCTAGCACCAACATATGCCTCTAGCACCAATCCGCAACGCTGGAATCAAGAAAGCGTAGACATGTCTACTCTTCCAGGATCTTGCGCACACCCAACTCTTCTCTTTTACACCTATGGTGACCAGTCAGTGAAGCTGACGAGCGATCTTGAACTGCTTCCTTCTGACGAAGCTAAACAAGCATGGCTGGTCGATTTCTTCAAACCATATTACTCCCGAATGCCAAATTACAAAGAAGGCTCTATAGACTGTACCCCTATATCAAGCATCGCAACAAGTTGGGTTTTGGACGAGCTTTCTGGCTATGGCAGCTACTCAATGATGCCGGTTGGTGTTGAAGAAGCCGACAAAGATATTGAGGTGATGCGAGCAGGGCTACCGGGAAGGAGTCTGTGGTTTGCGGGAGAGCACACATCTCCTTTTGTTTCGCTTGGGACAACGACTGGTGCTTATTGGAGTGGTGAAGCAGTTGCAAGAAGAATTGCAGAGGCATACCAGGTGACCGCAGTTGACAGCGCCCCCAATGCTATTAAAGACCACCTCGGACCGAAGGAGCTTAATGTTTGAACTTCTTCGGATCAATGATTGGCAAGTGAGGGTTTTTGGCCCTGTCGAACCAGATGTGGATACTGAGGATAGCCTTCAGAGGTTTCTGGTATTTTGGAAAGGAGAGTGTACGTCTTGGCATCCTGATGGCATTACTTTCCCACAAACGTATTGTACCATAATAGGTTCCTGAGGAAGCACATCATAAAAATTAAACATCCACATTGAGGCCATCTTTCTTCCCAATGAATGGCACACTCAAATTATGCATTGATTAGATGCTGATAGGTCATTCTCCTTACGTCCCCGTGTTGATCATGATCGTGTAATTTGCAGCAGACCGACGATGGCTGGAAGCCCGGTTTCAGAAATTCGCAGATACAGCACACCACATACTGTACTCTCATTCACCCAATTAACGTCGCTTGGAGGCGCTGCATTCGCTCATTATGGAGTTACTCCAATGTGTCCTGCATTGCATTGCGCTGCCCATCAAAGTCCGGATGCCATCAATTCCGGGCCCTCCGAATCCTCGAGTATCCAAAGGCTCGAAGCCTATGGATAATGCCACCTGCTGCAGGCGACCGACGGTACAGTAAGGAGGTAAGGTGATCATCCAAATGCTCCGGCCTTTCGACGGACTTAAAAAAGGCGGCCGCCATCTCCAGAATGGAGACAGTGTTGAAACATGGCCAACGTACCATTGTTGCGGGCTATTCGGCAGGCGTCACAAGATCTCGACAATACCAGACGACCTCGTGGGCGTGCAACGTGAGCATAAGTAGTCCCTTTGTCCCGGGTCGTCGGGTTGTCGGGGCATAAGAAAGACCCATTGTCGACGTATTTCTGAACGAAGTGGGCCCTTGTGTGTACCACAGTACCCTACTCTTGAAATCAGATTTGGAGAAAGAACTTTTTGGAAAGATGGGAGAATCGACACCCTTATTACCTGCCAGCATGTCGGCACCGCCTTTATGTGAGTTGGTTTCGACCCTCCCGCATATACCATTATAAATCTCGTAAAGTAGGAGTAATAAGAACAATACTGACTGCTTTTACCAAGTACCAACATCCTTCACCAATGCCATAGACTCGGAAAAGGGCAGACGCCCGCAAGCTATTGCACATCGAGGCTACAAAGCTGCATTCCCCGAAAATACAATGGGAGCTTTCCAAGGGGCGGTCGAGATTGGAGCCCATGCAATCGAGACGGATGTGCATATAACAAAGGATGGAGTTGTGGTGCTCTCACATGTATGTTGCCGTTTGTTGTCTTACACAGATACAATTAAAAAGGATCTTTTTGCTGAGTGCGGTGAACAGGATGCAACCCTTAAGCGCTGTTTTGGAAAGGACGACAAGATTATTGATTGCGATTGGGAGTATATCAAAAATCTACGGACGCTTATGGAACCACAACAACAGATGCCGAGGTTGAAGGATCTATTGGAATATTTAGCATCTCCAGGTTTGGAGGAGATTTGGGTTCTTTTGGATATTAAGGTATTTCGGAAATCTTTCTCTCTCCTTTTTTCGTCGGCTGCGTCTAACAATCCGTGAAGCTTGACAATTCCTTGGACGATATTTTCAGGCTTATATCAGAAACTTTGGCTGAAGTGGCTCCCTCGCCAAAGCGAGATTGGAATCAAAGAGTTTTACTAGGAATCTGGGCTGTAAGTTTGGATCTCGAAGCGATTGGTGGTGGGAATGTTTTGAGCGATTGGCTAATAATTTGTACGAGTAGTCCAAGCAACTATCTCCCTGCTACAAATACCTTCCTGATTATCCTATCACACATATAGGATTTAGCACCGTCTACGCTCGTCAATTTCTCAAACTCCCAGGTGTGAGCTTCAACATGTTTCAAAAGGTCTTGACTGGTCCCGTCGGTAGATCCTTCCTCAAGGACATCCGCAAAGCAGGTCGATCGATCTTCGTGTGGACTGTCAACGATGAAGAGATGATGAAGTGGAGCATTCGCAAAGAAGTCGATGGAGTGATTACGGATGATCCGAAGAAGTATTTGGAAGTGTGTAAGGATTACGATGGCAAGGTCACGAGGATGAACTGGAGGACGTTGGGGTTGATTGTCTTTTATCAGACGCTGGCTTTGCCGTTTGGCTTCTTGTTGAGATTAAGGCATGGCTATCGTGTTGATGCCAAGAAGTTGAGTAAGGTGTTAGAGGAGGCTAGGGCGAGGCGAGATTTTGGATGAGATTGACGGTTTATGGTAGACGTGAGTTCATGCAATGGATATGCATTTGGGCAGCCATAAAGTATTGTGCCTGTGGAAAGCTCTGTGAGAGTGCCTTTCTGTGTTAAGCGGGATGAAGAACTTGACTGGACTACCAGGAGCATTCACCCGGATACTGAGCTGAGTTTCCCTGTAGATTTCGCTCTGCGCACTATGGTATTGTGTTTGGCTTGTACCGCTGATACATAACCTGGGTTAGACTTGTCATTCATCATGCTGTCCGATTGCGTCCCTTCCTGTCCTCGCGTATTCATCACTTCATCACTTCTACTCCATTCACAGACCGAGTCACTTAAAAGTATAAAGATGATATTCCCCCTCCAAGCAGGCAACCCTTTTTTTTATTTACCGAATAAAAATAAACGAAGACAAATCCGAAACAAACACATTTTCCAAAGTCTATAAAATGTGCAACTCGCACTTCATAACTTTTCTATGCTCTCACGCCACCAGAATCGACACGCCTTGTCCTAAACGACTTGCCGACCCACTTGCGTCTTGCGAACAGACAACATCTGGAGATCATAGCTCCTTCGCCTTCGAGTACTGTCCTTCATGCGAAGAGAAGAAAAACGCCGAAGAAGAGCGTAGGAAGTCCAATAGAGGTATCAAGGGGCTTGCGAGAAGAGGTGTAGAGTGGATCAGGAGGGATTCTCATGGAGAGATAATACCGCCGGTCGGCAACTTCAACAACCGGGAAAGGCTTTCGCTTCCTGTAGGAGCGACGGGCCCGATACCAGAGATTGGGACTAGAACAAAATCTATGCCTATTGGGATTACTCATATTGCTAATCCGAGAGAGCAGATAGATCTCAAGAGTAGTTCAAGTGTCGGTAGCGCACCTGGTGCAAGTAGCAATATTCCTCACGAGTTCGACAAAAGGAGAATTCGGTCGACAGAAAGCGAGATGGAACAGAATTATCAGCACCCAACTGGGGAGAACCGGCCGGGTTTCGAGAAGGACCAGCAATTCACCTATGCGCAGTCACCACAGCTGGAAAGAACGAGTCAAACAAACCCTGATGACAGACCAAAAATTCGGAGGAAGTCATCGCCACCAACAACATATGAGTCCAAGCAAGCACCTACGCACTCGAGCAAACAAGGAGACCATTCACAGTTAATCGATCTTCCTCGATCGCCTCCAGCATATCACCCAAGAAGAATCGACTGTCCGCGAATTGCTCAGCATGAAATGAGTGAGACGGACAGAATGAGCACCGTCACACGAATGTCAGCATTCATGGACGCACCGCTGGTAAGGAAGTATGAGCCGAGACGACAAGGTTCGCAATTGAGAGACGGGTCCTTCGATCATCGACAACTCGTGCCAGATCCTCATACCAGGAAACTTAGGCAAGATATGATTAGTTCTCGAAGGGGAGACGATCAAGAGCCTGCTGAAGTTATGAAAACACTGCCATATCAAAAGACAAGCGCTGGTGCTCCTCCGCAACGACAGGATTCCTCAAAATCTGTTGGAAATTTACAGATGCAGGGCTCTACTGACAGACGGCAAACAGCTGAAAGGAATTATAATCCTCACGCACAGTGGTCTGAAGCCAAAGATTTGCGAGAGGAGGTTGAAACGATTCCAAGACCGAAATTAGAGAATTCTGGAATTAATCGTCAATGCTCCCCCTATCCAAGACCCAATGAAGATCGTCTAAATGCCAGAAGGGCAAACCATACAACCCATCAGCCAGTCATGCACTGGCTTGATACCCAAGGACCACCAAACTCCACTCAGACTTCGAGGGAGCCTGAGAGTCCATTTAACTCGAATCTGCAACCCAAAGCCCACTCTTCTCATCAGCGCTTACAAAATCAGGACAACCACCAACAAGATACTTTCCAACGAAGAGAAAGGCAGCGATTAGGAAGTTCTGATCATAATACAAATCAATCGGAATTGAGCTACCCCGACCGTCAAAGAACAGCAAGATCAGCTCAGGAGATTAAAGACGAGGAGGAAAAGCATAAGAAAGACAAAGAGGAAGAGTATCGCCGGGCAGAGATCAGATTAAATCAGGTGAGAGATGGAAGGGGACTCTTAATTTCTCGCTAAAGTGATATTAAGATGGGACAATAGGGTGATGCAGGCGTGGAGGAACATAAATGCTAAGTAAGTTGTTGTGCGTACTGATGTTGGATATTGGTATTGGAATCGGGAGGTTTGCGTGTTTGAGCATCTACGATTGATAATAAATTAGTTAGTTGCTATTCCGTTCTGCAGCTCTATGTAGATTAACTGCAAAGTCTTTCATCCTCGTGGCTTCCATGCTCTAAATCCACAAGTGCTTTAATTAAGTTCGAGATTTATTTTTGCTATCCTGAAAATGTCAATCTCAGATCTTGAAGACTATGTAGTCTCCTTCTATCCAAAAAGGCGCCAAACTATGCATTTTACCACAAGGACATACTGCAAATTCCCACACTCTAGAATCCATCAACCTTCACACCGTTCTCATGCTCGGTCTTCAGCCTTTCCTGATTCACATCTACCCACCATGCATGCGTTGCATCCTTCGAAATGTTCTTTCCCTCCGAATCAACCTCGTCCCACGGTTTAGGCGCAAGGATATAGTGTATATTCTTGACTTTATCGTCCCTCCAGATTTGCGGGTGGACGCCCTCCCACCTCAAAGTCTTGAGCGCATTGTAGATGTAAGGAAGCGGTACCCATCGTCCACGATAAAGATCCGAGAGTAGAGATTGATCTGCAAAATCCATGTTGACGGCATCTGTCTCCATGAACGAGACAATCTGGTCGTAAACGGCCTTGGAAGGATTGACAACTTGGAGGCCTCCATTCATGAAGCCCAGAGGTCCAACCGCTGGGTCTGCTCCAGTAGTTTGAGCGATGTCGGGGTTAGAATGTTGACTTGTGAATGCGCAGTTCTCGGGAACCCTATGTGTTATCTTAGCGAATGAACCTGGTACAGTCACTTGATAGTGTTTTTACCAGTCCTTTGGATAATGCGGTTTTTTCAACGGATTGCAGACACATGCATGCCCAGCTGCAAACACTTTATCTCCCTTTCCACCCAACTCCGGGCCATCCAATTCCAGATCCATGAGCTCATCCATATTCTGCAACACCAACATATCGCTATCCAGCTGCACAACTCTCTCGTATTCCACCAAACTGAACGGGGTCAATTTAGACCAACAATCGTAGAATCGCGGATCATTGGAATAATCTTTCCCGGCCTTTGGGAGCAGGTACTCGATGCGTTGTTTTGGGATTCCGCGCGCTTCAAGTGCGGCGTGGCCTTCGGCTGGGAATGTGTCGGTATAGAGTGCTATGAGGGGTATTTGGACTTTTGCTTCTTGAGAGAGAAATCTAGAGTAAGGAGGCCCGAGAGATAGGCGGTATTTGTTATAAGGGTTGTCCAGACTGGTAGTCATAGTGAGTTATATGGTCTTGTTCCGGACAGAGGTAACATACCCTTCTTGGAGTCTGTAACTCTCTCGTGCGTCGTCATCTCTGCAAATGACTGATGAGGCGTGTATAGTACGTAAACAATGAGACAACGTAGATTGGTAATTATATAGAAGAGCAAAAGGCACGGTTGGAATATTGTGTTGATGTCTGCGGGCTGGAAGGTCAATCTGCCCCACCAAAGTCGATGGAGGGGTCACTTTCTGGATCCTTGGCATTGATGAATCCCTGTATGACTTTTGCACTAGCTTTAACGGAGTAAGTGAGAATAATTGAGTATAGGTATTGTCTATTGACTTGACTGCTGTACCTATTAGGTGGATCTACATCAAACTTGATAATAAGGTCTACAGTTTGAAACGATGGTTTAAAGAGCTACGGATATCAGAGAACTATACACTGGATAGTTGAAATCTTCAAAGCTCTGCTGTGTTTTTTTTCATTTAGAGAGATGATACTTGTTAGTAAGCAACATCCCTTAAATCGGCTGTTAGACACCAAATTTCTGAAATGATTTTGCTTTGGAAATCGAGTGTATCAATCCGGAATAAGAGATTCTCACGGACGAACGCGGTATTTGGGAAGTCAAAGATTACCTGCATTGTAATGCTTCATGTTGCTCCTCTATCGCTCTTGGCGTCGCGTACCTAACGCATATCCCTGTAGACTTTTTATTGCTTGAGATCATCATACAAATCAGACTGTAGACGGAAGACTCACCACAATGCATTATATCTTGAATATATGCTGCTGAACACACTATCCATATCAGTCATTACCGCCATTTATTCCATTGGATCTTTGAGAGCACTTGATGTACCACTGATCTTGCTATCCTCTTCGCTGCCAGTCAGCATCTAGGAAATGTCATCCGTACGACAAGATGGCTCTGCGACTTCGACGATAGCACCACTCCTCGCAGACTCAAAGATGGCAGATAAGAAAGAGAAGTCGCAGAACTACAAAGGCTTTGTTGCCGGCGTTTTCTCTGGCATCGCAAAGCTATCTGGTACTTGAACAACCCTCCATCCCCTCCCATCTTCCCCTCCACTCTCCAAATCCAATCTAACAAAACTCTCCTCTAGTCGGCCACCCCTTCGACACGATAAAAGTCCGTCTTCAAACCTCAGACAGCACACGCTTCTCCGGCCCGCTCCAATGCCTCCTCCTCACCGTCCGTAAAGAAGGCGTAGCCGGTCTTTACAAAGGCGCTACGCCTCCCCTCGTCGGCTGGATGTTCATGGACAGCATTATGCTCGGCTCTCTAACGTTCTACCGCAAACTCCTCCATCAAAACCTCTTTGCACCATCCCACATGGCAGCAACACCATTCACAAGCGATCGCGCTGCCACAATAACCCCTCATAAACTCCCCACAATCGGTCACGCCATGGCGGGCGTAATGGCAGGCTTCACAGTCTCCTTCATCGCCGCCCCGGTCGAACACGTAAAAGCGCGTTTGCAGATCCAATACTCCTCCAACAAAGCCGAGAGATTGTACAAAGGCCCCGTGGACTGTTTCCGCAAGATTTACAAATTCCATGGCATTCCTGGCATCTATCACGGCCTATCGGCCACTCTACTCTTCCGCTCGTTCTTCTTCTTCTGGTGGGGATCATATGATGTCTTTACGAGGCTGCTGAGCGAGAGGACGAATTTAAGTGCACCCGCTATCAATTTTTGGGCGGGTGGGTTGAGCGCGCAGGTGTTTTGGATGACTAGTTATCCATCGGATGTGGTGAAGCAGAGGATTATGACGGATCCGTTGGCGGGGGGGTTGAATGATGGTTTGAGACGATTTCCGGACTGGAAGACAGCGGCGAGGACGGTATATCAGGAGAATGGAGTGAGGGGGTATTGGAGGGGCTTTTTACCATGTTTCTTGAGAGCGTTCCCGGCGAATGCGGTGGCGTTGGTGGCTTTTGAGGGAGTGATGAGGTCGTTGCCTTGAGTGAGCTTTGTTGAAAAGTTTTGGGATATATGAGTATGTCCAGCATAGAATGGAGTTCGGAGTTTGGGTTGTAGATATCCATTGTTATTGCTCTAAACATGTATGAAAATATGATAGCATATAGAAATTATTCTCCTCAAAAACGTTTGGTATCCAATGGCATTAACGTTTCAATGCCTCATATCTCTATTTACAGCTCAATTCGAGAATGCCAGAATTTACGAATGGGATGCTATACCCCGACTTAGGTTACTGATATATATGTTCAACGTCTCAGGAAGCTAGCGAAGCTTATTAGTATTCAAGACTCAAAGCGCATTTTCAATTGAGAATTCATGCGTAGTTGAAACATTACTGGTAATATTCACCGGCATGTTCATCTCACATCACGAGTAAGCAGAAAATCGAGGAGTACAATGTCTAGTTCAACGGGTATAGAAGCATTCGGCATTGACAACTATCCATGCCAGACAACCTCCCATATCGACCCATCCATCATGCATCCATCACATCATCAACTAGATTGATAATCTATTCGTCATCCTCCTCATTCTCGTCGTTAACGACGTTGAAGAATCGGAGCTCGTAAACACCCTTGGAGGTGGATACAACTCGGAGCCAGTCTCTCAATTGTTGCTTCTTGAGGAACTTCTTGGTCCTATAGTGATCAATCTGTTAGCTTATGCTCTTGTTCCATCCCTACACATGAGAGAAAAAGATTTAGGATGGGTACGTACAAGTACTTGAGGTATCGGCCAGAGAATGGGATGTGGGTGGTGACCTCGATCTTTCCATCACCAATGTTCTTGATCTCGACCTTGTCGCCGAGGTTACCAACACGGTCATCGACCTTGATCTTGTCCTGGAGGAACTTCTCGAAGGCGGAGACATCGAAGATCTTGTCGCTGGCTGGCTGGGAAGCGTTGATGATGTACTGATTCGCGCGTGGTCAGCCCCCATTTCTCTGCGTAGATTCATGGGAGAAGTGTGTAAATACCTTGGTGGTGACCTTGGCCTGCTTGCCCTTGGTTCCCTTGGTGGATTTCTATCAAAATGATCATTAGCCTACTGTATCACGCTTCAACCTACTCTCAGTGAAGAGAGAGGCGAGCCAACAGCAAAGCAATGTCATGTACATACTGTTGATGGTGCCATTTTGTTGGTTGGGGTCGCAAAGAAGTAAATATCCTACGCCGTTGTTGAATTCGTGAATGGGTTGAGAAGGAGAAGGAAAAAGATCGAGGTTTACATTTGGGGAAGTTTTCTGGTGCCGCGCGCCAAGATTTGCGTCGGCTATTCGCTTAGCGCGGTGGAATTCATATCACGTGAAAATTATCTTTGGTGCCAAGACCAGCCGACCTCCTAACCTTCTTTGGCTTTGCTGGCCAGCCACGAGTTCCACATCCTGGTCAACTGATTAAACTTCGCGCCAACAGCAAAATTTGGTGAGAAGTACAAATGCATAATCGTACGTTCATTATTTGGGCTCATGTGGAACGGCATATTTTAAAAGGCTTCAAGAATGTTACACATGTTTGTGAGGGAAATTCAGAGACGAAGGTAGATATGCAGAGCTTGGTGTTTTCATGGTATTCTTCGATTCATTAAGTCTCATCTCTTTGTCCCATGGTGCCACAATGCAATAGAAACGCTAGGTACGCTGACCACCGTAAAACCCAACAAAGGAAAAGTAAGAAAAAGACAACGCATGATTGCTGAGTCCCAACCAGGCAATAATTTCCAAGTCTGACCACAACTGCGTTGAAAGGTTCACAGTGTGACACCCTGCATAATCATAACCAAGTCATGATTGGTAACCTGAAAGCGCTTTGCCAAGCGGGGTATCACCAGTGATGGACGCCGTAGCCGATAGAAAATGGCGAGGAAAGAAAAAGTGTGCGAGACGTCGTCAAATAGTCGTGTAGGTCTCTGATAATTCAGAGTGCGAATTTGGAATGTTTGGTGACGTCTAGTACTTTAGGATGATGTACCTGCGTTTAGGTTAGTACACAAAGTTTGCACTGGAGGGGTCGCAAAATTAGGTGCGACTACTGGAGGTTACATACAGAGCATGGATGATACCGGGAATGTAACCAAGGATGGTGAGGAGGACGTTGATGCAGAAGTCGGCACCGCAACCACGCTGGGGAGAGCATTAGCAAAAACTCCTTGAGATTAGAGGGGAATGATGATTGACATACCTCAAGGAAAACACCAAGAGGTGGGAGGATGACTGCGAGAATGATCTTGCAGATATCTGAAGCAGTGAAAGGCATGTTGGCGGTTGGTTTGGTTGGTTTGGTTTGATTTGATTTGATTTGAATGGTTTGGAGAGTTGATTGTGATGGATATGCTGTCTGTGTATGAGGAAAAGAAAAGAAAAGATATCTGGTGAAATGGGGACGAGGACATGTGCTTTTAAGGATAGAAACGGAGAGGGAGGGAGCGCCAAGCCATTGCACAACTCCCGGCGCAAATCCCTGCAAAAATACGTCACCGGTCGATCCACTGTGAACGTCAGCCCGGCCATCTGATCACAGAGTTCAGATCGCAGGCATCTTTGTATGGCTAAGTCGGATAGGATAAGTGGGTCCAGAGGTACGTTTAAACTTGTGGCTGAGAGGCTCTCCAAGGCTGTGGCTGGTGGGTGAAGGAGACGAAAAAGTGGCAATTCTATTCTATTCTTGAACACAACAGCAACTGCTGTGCGAGCGAGATACTTCCGATGGGGAGAAGACGAGGAGGTGCAGAATTACTTATTGATTACCTACCACCTCTCATCGAGCCACTCTCGCTTGGGCTGACACTGAGGATCAGCTGGGATAGAATACTCAGCCATTTTTCACCCTTCTACGTATGAAAAACAACAAGGACTGGACTGGTACCGCACCCGCCCTAGTCATGGACCCTCCAGACAAGACGTGGAAGAGACTTGGCTTCTTGATATCAGTTGCCTCGTACTGCCGAGCTTTCCGGGTTGTCGTCTTCGTCTTTACTTCGTGCACTTAGAAATTCCAAGCGAGACATCATCCTGGGGAGAAAAGCTGTGCCAATCCCCAAAATAATACAAGGGGCCTCTTCAGTCTTGCCGTCATGCCATGCGACGCCATGACTTGATGCCATTTTTTACCTTGAGCTGAGACCGAAGCCTGCAAACCTCTTCCGAGTATCATCCGAGAGACCAACCTAGAACTCTTCGTCCCTGCTCCCTCTCCTTGGCTAATTCTATTGAATGGAACACTTATCTATGAAGCTGGAAGCGCGGCAATGACAATGAGAGCTTTGGATTTTCCGTCGATTCTGACGTCCACTACGAGTGGTGGACGAACAAACCTTTATATCATGTTCAGAACTAAAATTCTTATGTACAGTACAGTAGAAAGTAAATACCAGGCATGCAGAGATAAACACATAACCCCTCCAATCAGTATATCTCAGAACCGCGATAAGCGAGAAGTGCACCATGGTTTGGCATCCAATTTTCCATCCCGCTCCTGCTCACACAACATCAAAATATCCCATGGAAGAGAGACAAGTCCGCCAACACGCCAACAGCACAACATGCCTCGAGATCCTCTGATCGGGCTCGTGGGGAAGCCCTCTTCCGGAAAAAGCACAACGCTGAACAGCTTGACAGACTCCACGGCCAAAGTTGGTGGGTGAAAATCTACCCCGCCAGAAGCTCTTGTGATGCAGAAGACTTACGATAAAATGAAGGAAATTTTCCGTAAGCAGCCCGTACGACCATTCCTCCATAACATGCGCCTTGATCGGTGCGGAGGGGTGTCCGTGGTTGTATTTATACCTGCTGAATCTATCTCTAGATTCACTACGATCGACCCTCAGCGCGCAATAGGGTATCTCCAAATCGACTGCGCATGCGCCCGTTTCAACGTCTCCGACAGATGTAAACCGAACTATGGCTCGTGTATAGATGGACGGCGCTCAGTGCCCATCGAACTGCTAGATGTCGCAGGACTCGTACCCGGAGCACACGAAGGAAAAGGCTTAGGAAACAAGTTCCTGGATGACTTGCGACACGCCGATGCGCTCGTTCATGTCGTAGATGTGAGCGGGACAACCGATGCTGAAGGAAAGGCCACAAGGGGATATGACCCATCCTACGACATCGTCTGGTTACGCTCCGAAATTGTACAATGGATTCGAGGAAATTTGATGCAGAAATGGGGGTCTGTCAAGCGTCGCCATGTAGCAGTAAAAGCTACGGCCGTGGAAACGCTACAGGGTCAATTCTCAGGTTACGGATCTACCGCCTCGGTAGTCGCTCGCACACTGGACAAAATGGGCCTGAAGGAACCATTGGAGCATTGGTCGGACGAAACGATCGATAGAGTGGTGCAAGCTTTCACAGATGAGAAGTTCCCGACCGTAATCGCCCTCAACAAGATAGATCACGCGGACGCCGACAAAAATATCAGCAAGATCGCGAAAATGCAAGATCCGAAATCCATTGTTCTCTGCTCCTCCATCTCTGAAGTTTTTCTCAGAAGACTGGCCAAACAGGGCTTCATTCGCTACACGGAAGGCAGCGAATTCGTCGATACCCGGGAAGATTTGATAGAGCAAGGTGATCCTGAAGGTGGCGGACTGAAGGAAATGGACGAGAAGCTCAAGCAACGGATTGAAAATCTGAAGGATATGGTCCTCTACCGATTCGGATCAACGGGAGTGGTGCAGGTTCTGTCCAGAGCTGCCGAACTACTTGGTCTGGTCCCGGTATTCCCCGTCCGAAACGTGAGTAGCTTCGGCAGCGGCACTGCTGGAAGTAATGCTGTTTTCAGAGATTGTGTGCTCGTCGGAAGGAACACTACTGTTGCGGACGTAGCAAGGAAGGTGTTGGGAGATGCGCCGTTGGCTTATGTGGAGGGTGCGGGTGGTGTCAGAGTTGCAGAGGATGACTTGGTGGCTGTGGGGAAGAATGATGTGAGTTTGATCTTATCAAACCCCCATCTTCCTACTTTACTAATAGATAGTAGGTCCTATCGTTCAAGGTCGGTCGTGCATAGTATTTTGAGGCTTTGGCGTTTACTGGGATGTGGAGCATAGCAATTGGCGTTCTTTGTAACTGCAAAACAATGGATTTTTGATTTTTTTTGATCCATACTTCAAAGAATGCAACCGAAGTTTATATGAACCCCGAAGTATATATCTCTCTGTTAATTCTTGCCACATGTGGACCTGGGGTAGTCTTCCCCATACCACAAGTAGCCACGAACACCCATCTCCCTCTCCTCCCAACACTCCCATCATATCACTTCTTCCTCTCCCCGCCAATCTTCCCACCCCTCTCATCCTGCATACCAATCACATCAGGCGCCTCAGGGAAGTCCTCTACACCACCCCCCAACACAATCCATATTAGCAAGCACATCTTCATACCCAGTAAAAAAACCCAGCAATGCCAAAAAAATCATTTCACGAATCAACCCATTATTCCAAACCAAAAACTTCCACCACACAAAAACACGAAGAGGAACCAAGAGAAGAAGTAAAGAACAAAGACAAACCTTTGACACTCTCCTCAACCCCTTCCCACTCTCCTTCCCCTCAGCAGCTCTACTCCCGCCCTGCTCTCTCTCCTTCTTCCCCTCCTTCACAGCCTCATGCTGCACACCCTTATGATCCGTCTGTCTCGAGGTATGATCTTCCGCTTTCCGACCTTCCCATTTTTGAGGTTGGGTTGTTGTATTGAACGCTCTTGCCTGTTGTCGAGCTAACGGGTGGTGGTGGCAGAAGTAGAAAGTTGTTTGAGGGTGGTTGTGAGAATGGAATAGTTGGAATTGAGTGGCGGCATATCTTTTTAATCCTGGTTTCTTTTCTTGTCTTTTTCTTTTTAGTAGTTGGAGAGTTGAGAGGGAGTGTTTGTATGCACTGTACTTAATCAAGTAGGTAAGGTGATGTTTGGAATGGTATTGTGAGTTCAGTAGTGGTGGGGAGGTATGTGGCTGATGTGAGGAATGGGAATGGGGGAAATGTTGAAATCCGATGTGTACCCTGTACCTAAATAATTGAAGAAAGGATCGTCATAGAACAGACGGCAGATTATGAAGCTAGTCAATAATATACATGATGTGATATTCTTACTTCACATAACTAAAAATACTAGGGGTGAAGTTGCAGTAGTGTTTTCCCCTCGGGTTTTCCAGATTGTTTGTGTCGTCATGAAATCATGACAGCATCATTCTTCAGATACCTTAGATCTGTTGCCAATTTGCGGGGAAAGGCTGATGAACTCATTAGATGCCGATGATCGAGAGGAAAATCGTCAATAATAATAGAAAGTGGAATAACATGAAGGTTAGGCACATTACTCCGAGGACATGACAGTGTAAAATATGTTCGTGCCTGGATGATAAAGTACAGTACATATTCTCATACCTAATCAAAACGTGCTACCACATACAATAGTACATGCAAACCATTGAATATCCAACATCCAAAATCCAAACCAAAAAAATAATCATCCGGCCGGCGTGCCAGTCAGCGGTATCTGTATCCATTCCATTGCATTGCATTTCGTCCCAATCATTCCCTACCTTTTGCATTGATTGCCATCAACGGTGTAACCATTGCCATCCAAATCCAGACGCCAGTCGCCTGCAAACCCATAACTTATAACCCAAGCCAAATAGATCGATAGATCAATCACAGTCCAAAATTCCCATCCAATCCATCCAAAAAGAACCCATCGTTAATCCCCGCCGTTGAGGCCATTAAACTATTCCGTATCTCATCATAACTCCTTGTCCCCATACCCAAGTCGCTCGTTGATAAATCCTCGCCTGAGCTCAAACTCTCATCGGTGAAACTCAGTACACTATGGGCTGGTCCTGTCGTGATTGGGAAATCATTCACGGTCAGATTTTGCATGTCCCATTGAGAATCTGGCGACCATTCTCCGTAGCTTGATGTTGTGGTGTCTGGTATTGAAAGTGCAGGACCGCCATAGATAGCATCGTAGAGATTTGTCTGCCCACCGTCAAGAGATCCGAGAAGAGTCTCCCATTCCGATGTTGTCACAACGCTACGTTTTGAGTTTGTGTATGTAGGCGCGGGGAAGATGGGCGTGTGCAAGTTGGTGCATGGTGCTGGAATTGATCTAGAGTAACCAGGCGATTGTGGTTGTGATGATGAAGGCGTGTTGTTCAGCGATAGATAATCAAGATTCGGGGGCTTATCATTCTTCTGTGGACGTGGTTTTAGGCTCGAGGGTTGGGGAGCTGCTGGTCGATATCCACGTTTCGATACTGGGGATTCGGACCGAGTTGCATCGAGCGAAGACCTCCCATGAGCATGGTAATCGTGTTGACGGTTCATGGCAATGTTTGGAACCGTCACTCGTCGAAGCTTCTCTTGCTGGTCGAGAAGTTCGCTTTCACTAATACTGGCACTGACGTGTCGGTACATCTGGGTTTGACTTGCTGTTTGGAGAGCTGTGGAGAAATTGATTTGGCCGTTTTCGGGGCAACCTTCTGGGTTGTACCAGTGACTTGTTTTGGTCTCTCCGTATTGAGCATTGACGAAGCAAGTCTCTTGAAATCAGCTGCTCCTGGTGCTTCCGCCTTCTCGAGAAGGTCGATCACAACCACAACCAGTCGTTGCCCTCTTGCATTAACTTTCCTTCTTGCTTCAGATCAAGTCCTTGGTAAAGGAGACTTAAGCCACAAAGAGTAAGCATCTCATTCTTGTTCACGCAGAATGAGAAGGACATGCTTCTTTCTTCCAAGAGCTGCACTATTTGAATAATGTGCTTGCTTGATTCGGCCAGCGAAATGACAGATGGCGATGATTTGTGTCCTAGAGTTGATCCCACAGCTGGGCGGTGAATCAAAGATCGAATGTAGTAGTAAGCAAGAGACTGTTTTCACTTGGTTAGAACCAATAGCATCTAGGTAGGAGTGTCAAACAAACCAGTAAGGCAGAGCGATTTCCTGTAACATCTGTGGATGGCTTATCTTGAACAAAGGTCAGTTTCAAATGAGTAGGAAGCCCGTCCGACCACTCCTTCAATTCGCTATTAAGGGATGTGAGCGATTGAAGGGACAGGTCATGCGAAGCAGCTGCCGGATAGTTCTGCTCAAGGACCTTTGAGAGGATTCGGGCGGCGCGGAATAGCGCAAGAGCGCTAGAAATCTTGGTATATTCTCCTGGTAATGTCGGCAAGAAGCCCTTCTCCGTCACATATTCATCATCAGTATCGGAAGGATATTCTGCGTGAATATCTTCTTCCTTCAACAGTTTGGGAAGGCCAAGAAGAGCGGCCGAAAAGCTATAGAATGGTCAGTACAGTTCTTGCAAAAGCCGTGGTCAACCTACCAATCAACTGTGTATAGAGTCCAAAAGATTCTCTTTCGTGTCTCTGTAGTCAAAGCCCCAAAAGAGAAGCGTTTCTGGCTTTGATGTAAACCAAGTCGATGGGACAATCCCACGGCGATACCTTTGTAATGTTGAAGGCGAGTATAGTCGGCTTTCAGGATGCAATGTATCAAGGCGAGCACGAGGCATTGAAGCGTCACAAGGGTATTGTCCATAAGCACCGACTCGAGGGCTGAGCGCCATTGCTGCTCGCAAGAGGAAACAAGTTGTCGTTCGGGAATGTTACTCGAGATCCCAGCAATTCCGAAGACCAGATTCAGCTGAGCCAACTTGTAAGGGTCTGTCATTTCTTCCGGATTTGACACGTACTCCTCGTAGAGTCGAAGGAAGCTAGGTTTGTGGAGGACGGGGAATAGGGGAGCCCATTCTTGGAAGAAGACATTGACACATCTGTCCGAGAACATGCGTGGAGGCGCAAAAGATGATGTGGGTGATGATACTTGCGTGGTAGAGGTTGAGTCTGCTTGTAAGTTGAAGAAGGCATCAGTGTTGAAGCCAACGGTAGATTTCCCCATCTCTTGAACCTTTCTCTTGAAAGCATCTATTTTCGAGGTCAGCAAGTATCCTTGAATTTCGGACACTCATCACATACCAACAAAGGATCTTCCGCTCGAAGCGCCCATAAAATACGAATCCGAGTTCTCCGCTCCCAACAGCAAAGGCGACGCCTGCACTCTGAAAACATCCTCTTTCGGGGGACTGTTCACCACTTCCTTCGTCTGTTCCATCACGGGCGGTCCGACAGCGATGGATGGCCGCTTGTTCGAGTGCATCCTCGAAAGCATATCTATCTTCTCATCTTTCTCGTCCAGTAGGTCCTTTAACTCCCTCACTTCCAACTCCAAAGCGCGCACCCGTTCTTCCAAGGATTCCGTATATCCTCTTGGAAAAGCTCTTCGGCTAAGTTTATCGCTCGTCTTGCATTCAAAGCCAACATTCGAACATTGCGAGCAGCACGGCCGGATGCCATCGCATCGTATCTTTTTGCTTCGACATCGATCGCACGCCTGAGCGATTCGGCTCTGCAAACTGCTCCCAACCTTGATCACCTTCATGGGGAGTATTCCAGGCATTCCGGCGAGTTGGTTTCTTTCACTGGGGAGGGTGTTGCGCAGTATTGGAATCGTGTTCACTCGCCTCTTGCGGCGTTGAGGTTCGTCGGAGTGCCTCGGTCGAGCGGCATTCGTGATCCAGCGAAGTCAGCGTGAAACGTTGTGCAAGTGCAGATATGTGTTGTGGTTCGCAACAGATTGTCGAGGTTGATGTGTCGGTATACTGCTTGAGGTTCGATTTCAATACTGGGGCGAAGAAGGATCAATCAGCAGGAAGGCGAAATCTGGGGACTCCAGGTTGGCAGAATGGTTGGGAAAGGGCAGATTGTGGGGAGGGAGTATTTCAGGCTGTTTCCCCCTCGTTCCCGGCCCATCCTCAAATGGGACTTCTGGCCTGCCTGTCACCCCCCGGCATTCTTTTTCTTGGTGGTTGCTGTCGTTGGCCTCGCTTCCCTGCCAATGCACCCGCCTGATCTTCATGATGACCGCAACCCCAAGCCCAAGACAATGTTGCGAAGAGGAAGAGAAAGAGATTTCAACTATGATGTTATCACGGCTTTCGCTGTTGGATCCTTTACTTTACTCTGCTGCTTTGGCCTTTACTCTATCCAATCTATTCGCCGTAGAAGGACAGATCATTACCCCTTGAACGATATGATGTGTGAGGTACCTTGCCCAAGTATCTACACTCTTTCTTCCTATGTCCCTCCATGTCAATAGTCAATCCTTCTCTTACCCGCATATCCGCTTCAAAGCAGTTACCTATTTTGCAAGCAGCAACACCACAAAAGTAGCTAAACGGCGACTGACTCGCCACCATTCATGCTGTACAGTAATTAGATTTGTGCCTTTTTACCGGATGCTCGTCGCTAGCACCACCCGTCAACCCCAAATCTCTGCCGCCTCTAGCGCCCCCCAATTGCAATGTATCGTATTATCTTACAGTAGTGAGAGAGAAACCATACAGTAGTCTGTAGAATTCTTGTTTCTCACTGGTCCAACACAACTACTTTAGTGAGATTCCGGGGTAAAGCGGAACTTGGGAGAACCTTTTAATGTCAAATGCGGGGGAACACAACATGAAGTGGAACTTATGTCGGGAACAACACTTCTGCATACAAAACCGCGTGGTTATCTCGAGATGACGATAACCTAAGCTTTCGGACTCGGGAAGAAAGACGCGATTCGGATTTTGTGAGGATTCCATCTGCATAGATCCAAAAGAGCAGGGGGGACATGGACATGACAAGCTACTGTCCTGATGTGATATGCTTCACAACACGAGCTTTGAAAAACCAACAAATTTTTTCACATCATGGAATCTATCACAAATCTAACTGAATCATATGGAAGATCTTGCTTCACCAAGCGATCCCCAGGCGAGATTCCATTGGATTTTTCAAACAAGCAAATCGTACATCCCGTCCAAAGATGTGACTTCATCCATGTGGTATTCTCCCGTTATGTCCGGTCTAGAAGACGACGAAGTAGACGCTTAGCACAGTCGAAGAAGTGATGTTTTACTTCTCTAACATCTCCATCGTCGAATCAGTGCTCACGAGTTGCCAAAGGATGCAACCCTAGCTGAAATCGTCGTCCTGACTGGTCGCTTCGTCGTTTGCGCGTCCCGTTTCTTCCTCTTCCATCGATCCGAGATAGCGCACCACAACTTCACTCTCCAGTAGTCTGTTTTTCTGCATTCCCATCAGCATTTTTGCACCCTTATGCAGATATATCACAATTTAAGCCTTACCTGCAGTCCAAGCTCTTTGAGAGCATCCAATAAGATGGTTTCCTCGTCTTCTCTGAGAAGAATGGCCTGCTTCTGTCGTACCACATCCAAGTCCACTACCTCGGCTATCATTGCAATGTCGTCCTCAGACCCATTTAGACGTCCCAGCTGGTCTTGAAGACGATTTTCTAGAATTGCTACGGCTCGAAGTCTGAAAATATCGCGAAGGTTGTGCTTTTCAATCAGTGACTCAAAAGTATCTGTGATATCCGTAATATCGACCCCTTGCCAGAAGGTTCGAAGAGAACTTGTGGATCCATCATTTTCATGCAGCATTCGGAAGTCTAGCCCATCCTCTTCATTCAGACAGAGGAGGTAGACGAATGGACTGTCCCATTCGATACCCTTGGAACCTACAAACAGTCGAAGGACAAGAGGACCCGAGAAAGCCGCAGCCTTGGCCTTTCCCAATGGGTCCTCTTTGAATGGAAGAAGAGTAAGTGTCAAGCTTCTTTTTGTGGACTTATCGTCGATGAACCGTAGCTGAACAGCATTTCGGCTGGGTTTTTTGATGACCCATAGTCTATTGTAATCTCTGTACCTGTCTCTAGCTTCATGCCAGGCCGAAGTAGAAGGCCCACACAATCGTGAGAACTTGGTTCATAGAATGAGTTCGCCTCTGACGAATGATTGACCATGTCCACAGATGGAATCATGACTTCTCCAGCATTCGGAAGTTCCAAAGAACGAGATCTGAACCAAGCATCCATGAGTTTCCAGTCTTCAAGTTGTAAAGTATCGTTCTCCCACCAACATTTATGACACCAAGATATGCCAATTGTTGTTTCACGAAGAGATTCATACTCTCGAAGTAATGATGCCAGCTTTGCACTTAATGCATCCTATTACCGCTGTCAGCAACGATCGCGACTGTGGTACGATAGGTCTCAATAATCAGTGTGATGCCCAGCTAAAAACTCCCATCCCAAACAATGAAAAACTGCTCAATTTCAAACCTGGAAGGCCCGGGAAAAAAATCCAGAGTCAAAAACCATACCTCTAAAGAAGTCCCTCGCAGCATCACAACCTCCTCTTCTGTCCATAACGTGGGCAGAGGCACATGATCCGGCAACATCTTGACATACTCTGTCCATGGATTCGACACGCCGACAGCTTGGCCATGACCAGGAGAAGTAATCGTAATCTGCATTAACAAAAACAACAAAAAATCACCTCGCAAGGACTAGGTATTTTTTATAATTAGCCCTTGTACCTACCCCGATCAGATCAAACAACGACGGCGGAAATCCAGCAAACCTATGTACAGTACCTTTCCACCAGCGGCATCTAGAAGCTGCCTGAACTGTTTATCAACCTTGGCATGTTCGTCGATAAATTCCCTTGAAAGGACCAGATCATTGGGAACGAGCAACACGGCTGGAATATCGAATGTTTCTTCTTCCGAGGAGATCGCACGTGTGGTGGTGATGCCGTACCCTTGCGTTCCGAGATCTTGAATGTCACCGTCAAAAAAGCTGACGTTGTTGATTTTGCACCATGCTGGGAGTGCGCTGATTGGTAGGTGTTGTCGATGCATTATTGCAGAGAGTTTGAGTTGTGATGAGCGTTCGGTGACAACAGCTTGGTGGTCGTCGTGGGTAGCGAGGTTGGCATCAGTTGAAGTAAGGGTGTTTGCTACCTTTTATTGATAAAGAGACTGGCGAGGACACGTGGGTTTGGAGTTTTTGAGTTTTGTTATGATGATAAATTGCTGAACAGACACCATTCTTTTTTGTGAAATCAGTCTTACTTCGCACATAATCACATTCCCTTCTCAATTTGCACCTTGCAGAAGATATGCAAGGGACTGGTCAAGAATCACGTGGTAATCAACCTCTTTTTTCTCAAAACAGTACTTGGGTATCGTAGTTTGTATTGTACACTAAACGGCGCGGCATAAAATTTCCTCCATCTAAAGAATACCCCAGAGCTTGATGAACCCCAAACGCCTCCACGCAGAATACCGATCTTTTCTTTTACACCAAATTGTCCACCTCGGCTAACCATGCATTTGCAAGTTTGGTCGCCAAACCATGCCTGAGAATCCGAAGAAGATGCTCTGCTGTGGTTCCGGCCGAAATTGTCTCGCGCCAGTCCCATCCACGCTTGATATTTCCTTTAACCAAGACTCCACTACTCCCCATTGACTGCTTCAGTTGTGATGCAAACATGGAGCTACCCACCATGGAGAAGCTGCTCGTGCCACTCAAATTCGAGGTTGATTTCCGCAAAAGATCTGCTGGGGAGGAGCCTTTGAGTTGCGCTGATGCGAGGACGGTCTGGAGAAATTCGGCACAGACCGAATAAATACGAGGGCCAACTGATTGGATATCTTCGATCGCTTTAAGCAAAGTATCGATGTCGGATACAGACAGGGCGCCGCCGGTTTGTCTTACAAAGACCAGCGCTTCACCCAGGAGAGCCAGAAGAAAATCGACACTCACAACAGCTCCACGCTCCTCGTCGTAAAGACCACCCCGGATATTGTCATCAGAGCTAACGATGACGGTCATCAGAGCTGATATAGCTTTAGAGCGGCGAGCTCTGGCCCCACCAGAGGTATTCACACCCTTTGGCCGTTGCAAATCCTCATCGCGAAGGGTGTAGAATCTGCGTAATGTAGCGTAGCCACTAAGCATTGTGTGAAGAAGCTCCGCAGCCTCGACATTCAGTTGAGACATCTCCGACAAGGCAGACTTTGGAGAAGATATCAGTCGTTTGAGGTGATCGTCAAGCTCCACTTCTGGCGGATAAGCAGCTGACTGAACCAACGAATATGAAATAAGTAGATCCAAAACATCTTTGACTTTCTCGGATTTGTGAGATAGCGCGTAATACCAAAGCGCTGCACCGTAGTTGTGCGACCCTTCAGCAAGGTAGTTGGCATAAGTCTTGGTCTTGAGTTAGTGTTATTACTAGTAAAGGGGGTTGCTTCTTACCTCTGCAGTATTTTCGGCTTGACTGTCCATGCCAATGTTGTTAAGCAACTTCCAAAGCTTGTCGACAGTCTCTGGAGAATCCAATTTGAAATTCCTCACAAATTCTTCAACGCGATCTTCTGAGCGAGCAGCTGAGTCAAGTCTTCCAAGAATAGCAACAGTCAGCTCCCAACCTTCAACAGTCCTAGTTTGTCCGTTGTTCAGATTGGATTTCAGTGCCCCACGAAAGCTTAGTGCGGTGGAGTATGCGATCAAAGCTTTGTCCTTGACGCTATCTGACTTCGAGGGAGATGAATTGAGGCCAAGAACCATAAGATCTTGCTCGTCCAAGCTCATGTTCATTAAGTTTTGTGGTTCAGATTGTGCCAACCATCCTCCAAGAGACCCTATTTCTGCAACAGCGGACGATACAGGACCTGACCATGCAGACAGGAATCCGATTACAGACTCACTATCTCCCTCGAGTAACGAAGCCAGTCCAACCTCCACAGGATCCGATGTGTTAACATGAAGCCCTGTCGCCTGTGCGGTAGCAGTCTCAAATGATTTCCGAAGTTTTTGAAGATAAGATTCAGCATCTGACTCTCTGGATATTGCTCGGTGATCATTTCGGGATCTACCCAGAGCCACCTGTCTGTCTTCTCTGCCCTCATCCCACCACACGAATAGCCCGAAGGTAGCCTCGCACCAGTCTTGCGAGTTCTGCATGATTTCCTCTCTATCGCCCATCATGAAGTTATAGAGCGAGATCAAGCGCATGAGGATTGCCCACGGTACAAGACTTTGTGCTTTCTGCGCGGTCCTACTGTACGTATCAGACAGGGGGGCGACCGATGACTTGCCAAAACCAGATTTAGGTTTGAGGCTCTCTGTGGAGCCAGCGGCATCTGGTTGTGCAAAACGCTTCAAATCGGCCAATGCTTGAGATGCCTTGATGCGAAAGAGCAGCCAATCGTGGCTTCGGGTGTTCCAGTCTCCACCATATGCTGGGCATTGGGACAAGACATCCGCAGCCGTTGCAACAACTTTTTCCACGTTAGCCAGAGCAACTCCAGTATATCCAACTTGGCCGTTTTGACTACGGACATCTTCTTCGCCTCCTCGAGCATGTCTCCAGCCACCGTTCCTCAAAATGCCTACTACAGCTGCAACATTGCCTCTAAGAAGGCTGTCAAAGACTATGTCCCAGAACAGCTTATGATTGGATGGACTGGGTCTGAAGGTTCGAATCTCCTCGAATTGCGAAGGGTATGGGTTGTGATGTTTGTTCAGCCATTCCAGCATTGTTTGCGGTAGGGGCTTAAATTTCCGCCCAAATGAGCTGGTGTCTACTTGTGGGTGATAGATGTGTAGTGTGAGGTCTGCTAAGAAGTCGGCTTTGGTAAAACCAGAGGTTTTGGGACCTGGTCCAATGCGAGCTGTGTACTCTTGTAACTCGTATATAGCAGTTTGTCTTTGGTAACTATTCCATTGCTTGACCAGTTCTTCCGGAATAGTTGCCAAAGCCTGGGAGGCATTTTCTTCGTCTGAACCCCCAACCGCCTCGGTATAGAGCTTCAAGATTATTTCTTCCGTCTCAAGAATGAGTTCATCTGATTCCGTGACACCTGGGGGCTCAATCTGTGTGTAAAGCTCCTTTGCGATGAGCCCGTAAACTTTGTCTTTCGAGCGTTTTGTATTCGAGCGCGCCATAGATTCCTTGAGATTGAGAATACTTCTGCCGAAGTCCCCTGTTTTGGAGGCGTCATCAGAAGCACTCTGCTGGTCGTACTCAGGCCCATCATCCATCTCCTCCTCATCATCGTAAAGATCGTCTTGATCTGCCATTGCTTCCGCAGAATATGCCTCGGCGACTCCATCTTCCATTGTGTATTCGATGTCTTCTTCTTCACCCTCCTCATTCTCTTCCTCGTATTCTTCTTCATCTTCTTCCCCCTCCTCCTCCTCATCATCAGAAGGGACACGGAAACCTCTCTGCGAGCCAGAGTTGTAGCTGCTGCCGAGCCCAGAACTCTGGAAGTCTGCTTTTGAATTCTTGTAACCTCGTAACGGGGAAGATTCAGGGTTGCCGAATTTGAGTGGCGATGGACTGGGTTGGCCGAAGTTGATAGGATTCGGGGAATTGGTTGTGCTGAACATGGAGCTCCCGAAGGATGTTGGAGGAGGACCAGCAGGAGTGAACGAGCGCGCAGATGAAGGAGGAGGACCTGCAGGAGTAGTGGTAGGATTATTTGAAGCGCCAAAGGAGAAGAGATGTGATCCCTTTCTGTCTGGCGTCGAGGGCGCTGGGCTTGAAGAATAGTCCATGTCTGGTACTTGAAAGCTCATATTTGAAATAGAAGCTCCCCTAACGGAGCTGAAATCCAGACGGCAAATATCCCTTTGGTTTCTGGGGCGTGCAAAGGGGATTCGTTGTGCTGAATCAAATTCGTGGTGATAAGCAGAGGTTGAGGTTGGGTTTGGCGATGGTGTTTTTGTTGTTGTTGTTGCGCTTTCCAGCTGTCATAAAAATCCCTTCTCCAAAAGCTCAAGCGCGCCGATTCACGTTCCCAAACGCGTCTCCCTGAACCTTCCCCGCAATACCACACTCTGTTGCGACTTGCACACTTGGGGATTTCCTTTACTCCTACCTCTCCGCCTGTGTCACAAATTGCAAGAATATTTTCGCAATGCCCAGGTATGTCGGTCCTCAAACAACTGTGCTGTTCTGGTCTCTAATAATTCCTGCAGAGAGATCATCACCGTCCAGGCAGGCCAGTGCGGCAACAGCAGTCAGTATTCACCACCACCAGCGAACAAGGATCAAAGAAACGTATCTAATCAGATACTTTAATAGTCGGTAGTCAATTCTGGCAGCAACTGTGTCAGGAGCACGGAATAAGCAAAGATGGGAATCTCGAGGAGTTTGCGACTGAGGGTGGCGACCGTAAAGATGTTTTCTTCTACCAGTCCGATGACACGAGATACATCCCTCGCGCCATTCTGATAGATCTGGAGCCTCGTGTATGTACTTGCTGCTCGGTCTTCGAGCATGGTATACCCCCCTCAGTTATTGATTCGAGGATAGGTTATCAACGGCATTCAAACGGGTCCCTACAAAAACATATACAACCCCGAGAACTTTTTTGTCGGCAAGAATGGCGTTGGAGCAGCAAATAACTGGGGAGATGGATATCAGACAGGAGAGTCGGTCCATGAAGACATAATGGAAATGATAGACCGAGAAGCGGATGGAAGCGATTCTCTTGAAGTATGTAGACCGACAATTTTACAGATAAAGACCATCGCTGACCTTGACAGGGTTTCATGATGCTTCACTCAATAGCAGGAGGTACTGGATCTGGTCTTGGATCTTTCCTCCTTGAGAGATTGAACGACCGATTTCCGAAGAAGATCATACAGACATACTCAGTCTTTCCGGACACCACGAACTCTGATGATGTTGTTGTGCATCCGTACAATAGTCTGCTGTCAATGAGGAGGTTGACACAGAATGCAGACTCCGTCGTCGTGCTCGATAACGGGGCGTTATCACGTATTGCAGCAGATCGATTGCACGTCCAGACACCTTCATTCCAACAGACAAATCAACTTGTAGGCTCATGAGACCAAACAAAAGTAGTTTTTCTCTAATATCTTATAGGTTTCTACGGTTATGTCTGCAAGCACAACAACTCTGCGGTATCCTGGCTATATGCATAATGATCTCGTTAGCATTGTTGCCTCTTTGATTCCAACTCCTCGATGCCACTTTCTCATGACTTCCTACACGCCGTTCACCGCCGACAACGTTGAGCAAGCCAAAACTGTCCGTAAAACTACTGTTTTGGATGTTATGCGGAGACTTCTGCAACCCAAGAACCGAATGGTGTCGACAGTACCTGGCAAAAAGAGCTGTTACATCTCGATTCTCAACGTCATCCAAGGCGATGTAGATCCGACCGATGTCCACAAGAGCCTTCTCAGAATCAGGGAGCGTAGACTTGCTACTTTCATTCCATGGGGTCCTGCAAGTATCCAAGTAGCGTTGACGAAAAAGAGTCCCTACATGCCCATGAATCACAGAGTGAGCGGCCTCATGCTTGCCAATCACACAAGCATAGCTACAGTAAGTCTCAATGACCCAATGACTCGGATTTCGCTTATTCTTTTAGCTTTTCAAAAGAATAGTACGACTGTATGATGGCATGAGGAAACGTAACGCTTTCATCGAGATTTACAAAAAGACGGCACCTTTTGCAGATAATCTACACGAGTTTGACGAGGCAAGAGAGGTGGTGACAGATCTCATTGCAGAGTATGAAGCTGCCGAAGATGCCGACTACTTGAATCCTGACGCTGGCAATACAGTGGAGGGCGAAGCGGGTGATAGAAGGCTTCCTTGAGAATAAGAAAACTAGATTTGACAGGAGCCATGGCGTTTCAATCTTAGCGGCGTTTTTTTGTAAATGATTATGATACCAATGGAAATGCTGTATGACGACTATGTTCATTACTAAAAGCTTTCTTGTTGTGGTCCAGTTTTCTGAAGTCATAAAATGGGTCACCAAACGTGCGTTTGTCCAGCTTACGGAGCAAATGCTCCAGCGTCCACTTTAGTGATCTCAGTTTTGACAATTGACAAGATGATCGACGATGAGATTCCGATCCAATTCGGAGCTCCATTAATGTGACATAGTGCAAAAAGGACGGAGAAGGCAGTATGAAAAAATTGTGTATAAAAGCGACAACTGCCCTACCAAATGAACCTTTCCAAAGCCATCACAATATCAAACGCTCAAACGCCCCCAACGCAAATCCCATCAATTAAAACAATTCAAATATTCAAATGTTATTATTACTCTCTCGAAGTCATAAAATTGGTCTAACAACTACACAGATCCACAACAATGCCTGAACAGAGCAAAGCAAGCCTCATTGCCGAGAGGCAAGCGAATCTTCCTCTCCCAGAACAACCTGGAGCCTCATCAGACTTCAATTCTCTCGATCCAAAAATTAACACCAAATCTGGAGAAGATCTACCAGAACCTTCAACAAACGCAAAATCCGAGGTGACCACGACAGGCTTGCAAGGAGCGGCGACGAAGGGTAGTGGTGTGAGAGAGTCCGATGGTGCTGATATGAGCAAGATCGGGAGGCAGTAGTGAGGGGTTGTTTGCCTGGAATGTTACTTAATAATACGGGAGCAGTGGTGGCTTTCTACTTTTGGGGTAGAAATTGAAAGTCTTGAGTTGGGGATACCTCACGTCGAATAGCAAAGACGTATCATAATCGGGATACTTCACAACACACCTCTCTAAAATCACAACACCATCAATTGTTTCTCACTGGACACTTGATCTTATGAATCCCATAGGGAGAGCTTTATCTTTTCAAATACTTCACATTTAATGCCGAGGCGGGTTGCAGTGATCAGCGGGATCCCAAGCGACTTTTGTTTGTGATGTCATCTACAAACTGACCTCTGCTAGTGATGCGTGGCCGCTAATAGCCTTGCCTCGAGCTCGAGTCCCAAAGTCTAACCATGTTTCTCAGTATAAAGGAATTAAAATGCCGTAGAGAAAGACACTTGTTTTCTTCTTCTTTCCAAATCAAAATCAAAATCAATTCACAAAGTTGTAGAAACTCAACAACATATCCAAGCGAGATTAGATATCCGCCCAAAACAACCTATAACCATGTCTACCAGAAACCCAACCCACGGCACGAAGGTATGAGACTTTATTCTTTCATTCTCGTTATCAAGTCCAAAAGTCAAATGCACTCATTACCGTGGACTTCAATCAAACGCTTCACTCACTTAAACAAGACCTCGAAGCTAACTCCCAACCAGGTCAAGGACTCAAATGCCCCATTTATTGAAGAAGGAGCCGGCGCAGTCGCCTCAGACTCCCTCGCTGCTGAGTCTACAAGAGCTGGAGGAGATTTCTCTAAAAATCGTAACTCCGAACCTCTCGGCGTCAAAGGTTCCAATTCCACGTTTGCCAATACCAACACCTCAAATGCAACCCAACTAGATCCCGCTAAAGATGCCGAAGCTCGCGAGGCCAACAATAAGAATCAAACTAAGACCTCTTCTTCATCAACTGAGAAGAGGACTGAGGGATTTCGCGCATCTGGGACGTCGGGACAAAGCGAGGATTCCCATGCTGGGATTGCGCCATCCTATGTGAACAGCCAGTATGTGGACCATGGAAAGCCGAAGGGGAAGAATCTGACGGAGGACGATGAATTACACGGGAAGAATGCGAGCTTTAATAACGAAATTGGGACGAAGAATGATCCAGGAAGACTGGCTGAGGAAAAGTTTGCACAGCAGAATGCTAAGAAGGAGGGAAATTCTGCGGGAATGCCAAAACAGGCTGGCTATGGTGATGACAACCAGTATTCCACTTTCAAGGGTGACAGTCCAGCATGATGGCATGATGATATTTATGAGCATTACTAGTATTGAATGAGTTGTGACCGGGTTTAATTGTTAGTAGCTGTTAATTGAAGGAAGTGTTGGTCATGTACCATCGAAATGAATTTGCTTGTACCACACTTCACTACAAGTTTCAAAAAAAGACCTCAAAGTTGTTCTACTTCCCGTTTATTGTTTTCAGCATACAAAAGGAAAGAAACAGTTCAACACGAAATCAACTCCAAGGCTAGTGCAACGGGTGGGTTGCCTCCTAGCTACAGCAGTCTTTCTCTAAAAAGTTGGCAAGTCCTCTGGTTCATATTTCGGGAATATTTGGCCCCTCGATGTATTCCGGACGTTTTGAAAAGAATAGTGAATCTTGTTACTTCACGGCGGGGCTATATAAATCGTTCACGCTAAGCTAGCGCCCGAGTTAATATCTGAGTTGGATGCGTTAGGGTGGTTGCTGGATCTGACCTTCTCACTTCCGCCGACCAGTCCAATCTGCTATTTTGTATTCGCAACCTTAGTACGTTAATCAATACTACAAGTTGCACTACCTAAGTACCTAATTAGACCCCAAATATTTTAGTACTACTAAGAACTTTCAGCCAACCTGTTGTTTGGCCTACTTAGCATGTTGCGCTAGTTGCTCATCCAACAGGTCACAGTTCAGACCTCAATCCCTTTTATAATGTTAGCCATCTGCATTTCGGCCTTCTTCTCCACGTTTATTTACGCAAATTGATCGCATCAAAATTCAGAATACAGTCCTTACCCTCACCTTTCCCAACTTTGCGAGGACAGTGGAACTACTCCAACAGTTTAAACAGTATTGAAACTCAAAATGATGTTCCCTTCTTTGGGTATCGCGACTCTATTAACAGCAGCTCTCGTTGCTGCTAACCGCCTACCGCTGGAAACTGGCGTGCTTACAAAGGGTATTTCCTCGCTGGCTAACCTTTCATTGCTTGCTTGTTAATTGATCGTAGGTGTCACCACGGAAGAGCTTGCTAAGTTTAAGTTAATGGCCCAATATGCCACCGCAAGTTACTGTTACGATAACTTTCATGGCAATTCTCATAAAATCGCCTGCAGCAACAACAAAGGGAATTGTTCCTTGGTAGAGTCGGCAAACTCTACCAATATTCATCCCTTCATGTAAGATTCATCTCCACTCTTCGGATCTAACTGCCTGTTTTTGCTGATAAATAGTAGGACCAAGACCACCAGAACCGCTGGTTACGTTGCAGTCGACTATACAAACGGGCTCATTGTCGTGTCTTTCCAAGGAACCGACTTGCAAGCAAACCCTCAAAGTCTTGCCACAAACATAAATATCATCCAGCTTCCGACCTTTCTTTGCAAGGACAAAAATAGAGGAGATGGTTGCGCCATCCATGGGGCTTTTATATCGCTGCCTTGGCTGCAAAGGAGGAGATCTCAGAGATATTCTCTCAAGTTGTCAGTGAAAACCCCAACAATCGGATTGTAGTTACTGGCCATTCTCTGGGTGGCGCTGTTGCTGCTATCGTGGGAACCATGTTTAGAAATGACGGCTACATTGTTGATCTTGTAAGCCTTCGTACGTCCCACTCTTAAAAATATACTTACATCCGTAGTATACCTACGGCCAACCACATATCGGGGCCCGTGATATTTCGAGATACATTCAAGCTCAAGCCCCTGACCACGGTTTCAACTATCGGATCACCCATCACAATGACATTATTCCTCAGCTTCCCAGATTTGAATGGGGTCCATGGGGTCATTTTTACCCGGAATACTTCATCACTCTCAAGACAGGCGATGTTACGGAACAAGATATCTCAAAAGTCGATGGCGACTTTTTCACCATCAAGGGCAACGAGGGTAAGGGCTCCACCCGCGGACCTCATACGAGTATCAAGTTCATCATAGAGGCGAGAAAGGGTATTGCTGCTCATCTGGACTACTTTGGAGCTATTAGCCACTGTGAATCCGCTGCTCCAAAGCCTCCTAAAGGATCAAAGAAGAAGGGCGCGAAGAGGGTCGAGGAGATTGAGAAGATTCATGAAGCTGACGAGCTTGAGAAGCTTGAGGAAGAGATTGTGAACCTTGTGAGCGCTGAATCTGTAGAACGTTGAGAAAGGCCGAGATCGTTGCGAACATCGAGAAGGTCGAAAGAGTTGAGAAGATCGAGAAGTAAGCCAAGAGCCGGAAGGAGTCAAATGTTTAAGCCTTTCGTGATAGATTCGGAAGTTGGTTTTTTGTTTACATGAGATAATTCGGTAGTGCAATACTGTAAGTTCTTACAACTTGGGGAAGAAGTCCACCAATTTTAAGCGAAGCCCCCTGAAGCTCAGCAGTCACAAGCCTGAACGGTTCCAGCTCATGAACCTTACTTCTTGATTTTCCACTCCACCACTAAACGCGTCTCCCTTCGCGCGTCGATACATCACCAAATCTCGACAATTTGAAGAATTCTCACAACCAGAAAAAATGGTGGACTGCCCGATCTGTGGTAAAGCAGTAAGAGAGAAGGACATCAACAATCATTTGGATTCAGGATGTGAGAAGTTTATCTTAGATTCGGCGCCGGCACCCACACAACAGAATGGAAATGTCTCGAAAAAGCCTCAGTCGAAACCTTCGGCCTCAAACTTCTTCTCAACCCCAGCTGCAAAGCAGACAGCCTCCGAATCGACACCGAAGACAGAAGCAATATCAAGTCCCTTAGCGCAACGTCAAGCCCAATCTGCCAGAAGCACAAAGTCAAGTCAAGCAACTGCCACTCCCACGCAACCTGCTCGGAAACGTTCGTTCGACGATCTTGTGGCGACAAAATCCGAGGCAGAGACGGCGGAAGGAGAGCAGCAGACGGTGGCCACGAAGAGACAGAAGACAACTGCTTTGCAAAAGGTTGCGCCTCTGGCGGAACGAAGACGTCCATCCTCACTGGACGAGGTTGTGGGTCAAGAACTCGTTGGGGAACATGGTGTGTTGCGCAGCTTGATTGAACAGGATCGTGTGCCATCAATGATATTGTGGGGAGGTATGTCTTCTTGTATTGGGATTTGCAAAGCTTTGTCTCAATTGTTATTTGGATGAAGAATGCTGACTTTTAAGTAGGCCCCGGCACAGGAAAGACTACAATAGCTAGAGTTGTAGCTTCTCAGGTGGGCTCGCGGTTTGTCGAAATCAACAGTACCAGCTCGGGGGTTGCAGAGGTCAAGAAAATATTTGCCGAAGCAAGAGGGGAATTGGGACTCACCGGGAGAAAGACAATCATATTCTGTGATGAAATACACCGGTTCTCGAAGAGCCAGCAAGATGTATTCCTGGGACCTGTTGAATCGGGACAAATTACCTTGATTGGAGCTACGACCGAAAACCCGTCCTTTAAAATCCAAAACGCCCTTCTCTCACGGTGTCGGACATTTACTCTTCAAAAATTGACGGATGAAGACGTGCTACAAATTTTGGAAGGAGCTCTTGCTTCGGAGGGAGAAAATTACACTGCTTCGAAGCTCGTTGACTCAGAACTTCTCAAGTACCTTGCTTCATTTGCAGATGGAGATGCTCGAACGGCTCTGAATCTTCTGGAACTGGCAATGGGCCTTTCAACAAGGCCTTCGATTACGATCGAAGAGCTCAAATCTGCATTGACCAAGACATTGGTGTATGACAGGGCCGGCGATCAGCACTATGATACAATATCTGCTTTCCACAAGTCGGTGCGAGGTAGTAACTCGGATGCTGCCCTTTACTATTTGGCTCGAATGCTCCAGTCCGGAGAAGATCCCCTGTTTATTGCGCGCAGGATGGTGGTTATGGCATCCGAAGACATTGGCCTTGCTGACAATAGCATGCTGGGTTTGGCAACAGCAGCATATACCGCCGCAGAAAAGATAGGAATGCCTGAATGCCGAATAAATCTCGCACATGTTACCGTTGCGCTTTGTCTGGCACCGAAGAGTACGAGGGCTTATAGGGGGTTAAATAATGCCTATGCTGCTTTGAGAGAGCCAGGGGTAGCTGGTCTTCCAGTACCTTTACATTTGAGGAACGCTCCAACAAAGTTAATGAAAGAGCTGGGCTACGGGGACGAATACAAATACAACCCGAACTACAAGGAGGGAAAGGTTGTCCAGGAGTACATGCCAGAACAACTACAAGGAAGGAGATTCTTGGAAGATCGAGACTTGGGGACACAAATCGATCCTGGTGCTTGGAGTACATGAGACGAGGGGAATGTAAAATATTATGGGAAAGCGTTGGCGCTAAGGTGCTTTTGTTTATTTAGGATACCAAATTGTTGGATATTTTTTTACTTATCTGATCATTTCTCACTCTGATGCGCCTTAACAGATTCGAGAACCTTTCTACACCGGCTTAAGATTGAAACTATAACATGATATGAGTTGAGCATCCTGTTGACGAAGCTTTGCTTTTGTAAGAGCAGTGCGGTGACTCGAAGAGAATCTCAAGAAGCCGGTCTACTTCGTATACTCACTGCTCACGTGACCTTTGCAAGCCAGGCTTACTTTGACTTCAAGCTTATTTCTTACAACAGTGCGGAGTGCACGTCACATAATATTTAACCTCCTCGTGTCTTTCCTTCTGTCTTTGGGTCTTCCCAAGCAGTACAGTTATCTCTACCACCATGCCATCAAACACCCGTCGGAAATCCAACAAACGACCTTACAAAAAATCAACTCAGGTGACTACCTAGCCGCGATATTATCAGCCACAGTCAGTTCGACACCAAGCTGACCTTCATAGGGTTGTTCAACCTGCAAGGCTCGAAGGGTGAAATGCGATGAAGTCAGGCCAGTTTGTCAACCCTGCCAACAGCGATTCACCAATGTGGATGCTTGCATATATGAGACGAGAAATTCAATAGCTTCAACATCAACCACAACACTGGTTACCCACAAAAATACATCTCGGCCACTGAGATATGCACTCTCAACGCCTCCGACAGGGTCTAGCAGCTCAAACCTGCTTGAGTTGCGTTTATTGTACCACTATACGTATGTTCTATACATTCCCTTGTGGCCTTGCATTCGATCTAAGTCCATTGCTTCCAATGTTTTCTCCAGCCCTCAAAATCCTTGTGAACACCCAATTATCCCCTTTAATCGTTCAAAATGGATGCTCTACTAATTTGTGTCTTTCCAGACAAACAACTTGTTTGCAATCATCTCCCATTGGGTCAGTTCCCTTGCCGTGGGATCGTATCTGGGATTTTGATATACCTTTGATAGCATTTTCATCTGATGTTGTTCTTAATGCCCTTTTCGCGATATCAGCACTTGATCTTTCGTCTCGCAACCCCGAGGACAAGACAGTAGCTCTCGCTTCTAAATTGTACCTCGACAAAGCGATTTCTAATCACCGACATGATCTCGCCAAAATCAATTCCCAAAATGCAGTCCCCCTACTAATTGCCGCCGTTCTCATTACACACTACACGTGGCTTGCAGCTCATTGTTTGACAACAGAGGAACCGTATATAGCTGAACGACACACTTTCAGCATATGTCAAGGAATCATAGCGCTGACAGAGACAGTGCCTGCATTGTGGAAATATAAGCAACCGCTTACCGTATCTCCTCATTCTTCTCTGATCATCCACCACTCGGAGTTCATGGTGGGCGCACTGGATGACATCAAGTGCTTCATGGAGAAGATTAGCAACGGAAAGTTGAGTACTGTGGATTTGAACGCCTACCATCGTGTGTCGAGGGAGCTCGTTGAGATATATTACTTGGTCACCGAGGGCACCACACCGGTGGTCAAGATTGAGCAAGCGATTGTCACGATGCTTCACGGAGGTAAGTAATTCTTAGTTATATGCTGTCAAGATATCGGCGGTTCAGAGGACCGAAATGCTGAATCTTCGCTCATTAGTCCCAAAGAGATTTGTCGAACTACTTGATCTTTATGAACCAATTGCTCTAGCCCTTTGGATTCGAAGCATAGCGGTTTTGGAACTGTTTGGGCCGACTTCAGGGTCGTGGTGGATTCAAGGATCTGGCCACTACAAAGTCGCACATCAAGCAATGTCTGGGGTTCGAAAGTTGATACCTACCGAGATGCTGTGGACTATGGAATGGCCACAGAAGTTGATTTCTGGGGAAATTACATTGGATCCTGATTCAAACACTTTTCCCTGTTGAAGAAAGCATATGGGAGGAAGAGCAAAAAACAACGGATAGGGATACCGCACATTGAATACGGCTTTCGAGGAATACGAACATCTTCAACGTCAGACCAAGTTTTAGGACCGAAGATGCGAAATACGACCCAAATGGACACATCATACATATCTTCCAGCTTCTTGCGATCAAGATTCATTGTCTGGATGACAAGTCCAAGTCACGACCAGCAAGCGCCTTACCTTGAGCAATTTAGCCAACCAGAGTGTAATTTACGGTAAAATATCGAATCTACATCAATCTGGTCGTATCCATTGGCCTTCTACAGCCCGCGGAGAGATTCCCATCTTGATTTCGGAAGGAGGATTCTGAATTCCGCTTTAGTTTAATCTCAAAAAATCCGACGGATATTGGAAAAGCTGGTTTAAATGTCGCCCTTTTTTTGTATTAGGTGGTCTCGGTCACGGTGGACCCTATGTTGGGTTATTGGGCAATGAAGGTCAAAGCAGGATCTATCCAGTGGGTGAGCTGGGGCATACGCTCTCACAAATTTGGCAGCCAAAAAGAGTACAACCTGTTCAGGCGCCATACTCAAAAGGGCAAGTTATCGAGTAATCTGCTTGCGTTTTGTCAGAAGGAGAACATGTTATCGTTTACTTCTCCAGTGCGTGTCAGACTTCATGTAATAAAGTAGAAACGTTGCAACTCAGTCTCAAGCTTATAGTTCTAAATTGAGTACTAAAAGGAATCCCCAATTTGGAGAAATCTACCTTCTGTTCCCTTTTGATCTCTAAACTTACATGATTTCAATAGATAAGAGAAGGAAATTGCTCCACTACCGTTGCAAGAGGGGACTGGACTAATTGCGAAACTTAGTCATGCTCCTGAAGAATGTCCATGAATTCTTCTCAAATATTATGGCCCACCTTCTGTACTATATAGAATTCATGTTCTAATCATGTCCTTGTCCTTGATGGTCATCAAGTTCACTTCTTAACAATCCCATACTTCTCATACGGGAAATCCTCCAAGCTCACATATTGCTCTCCCCATCCATCACCCACCTTCCCACCCAACTTAGCACCCTCCACATCCCCCTCCTCCAAGCCCGCCAAAATATCTGCCTCCTTCCCAACAAGCAATTTCGCCAACCCCTCATGCGGTACCCAAATAATTCTCATTCCGGCCCTCCTCCCAGCCACAACACCTGGTATTCCGTCCTCAAACACCAAACACTCTTCCGGAGTGATTTCCCTCTCACCCTCCGGTAAACCCTCATTAATAGCTCTCAGCGCCACTTGATAAATATCCGGTGACGGCTTCCCCCTCCCCTTCGGAATCCTAACATCATCACCCAACACCCTCCTCTCGCCCTCAAACACATCAAACAGGCTTCCCAAATGACTCGTCTTGATTTCAAAATGCGCTTTGTTGCTACTCGTGGCCAGCGCGATTTGGATGCCTCTTTCCTTCAGATCTGTCAGGAGCTTTGGAACACCAGGGAGGGGTGCGGCTTTGGTGAACTCGATTTCCTGGATGACGTGGAGTTTGGTGGTGTATTCGGCTGGGGAGACGTGAGGGATGTTGGCCCAGTTTAGGAGGAGAAGGATGGCTTCTGAGGCTGGTCGACCTTGGAGTTTGGATTTGATCGTCCAGTTCATGGGGCCGGCGTTGTAGGTTTTGAGGAGGATGTTGTGACATTGGGTGTAGATATCCTCCGTATTGATGAGTAAACCATCCATATCAAACAGACATGCTCGAACGGGTGGGAAACTGGCGAATACTGTTAGATATTTTGGTCAGAGGGTGGGGTAGGAGGGAAACATTACTCAGTTCTTGCGGTTGCCATCTTGTTAGGTTTTACGAGAAGCTTGGATTGCTGATTCCTGCGAGGAAAGTGTTTGAGGATTTGAATGGAGAGAATGTGATTTGTGAAGGTTGCTCAGTTGTGAGGGTATTGTGTTGTGAAGGAGAAAGGAGGCCGAGATAGGTATTGTAATAAAACAAGAGACTCGGTATCCCACCAGATGCCAAGAGATATATGATTCACACCGGATCGAGAATAATGCATATTCTCACAAATCAACAATTAACACCCTCAATACTGCGCGCGGTTGAGCGCAAGTATTGGACTTGTAAGAAGAAATTGATTAGTTGATTCAAAATGACAGGAACTGTTCTCACCGGAGAAAAAGAGAAGAGAAAAAAACAGAGCTCTGAAATGGAAAACCCTATGGAGCTTCTTGACGGGGGGGGGAGCTTGATTGACCTTGCCCCCACCAACCCACTTATTGGCTTCCCTCTCTCCTACAAAACAACATCACCACTAGCTCTCCTCCAACAAAAACCCAACTCTCCAAAAACCACCATTATGGCAGTCATTCACATAGTCCTCTTTCAATTCAAGACTACGGCCAGCCCTGAAACAATTCAAGATGCATGTTAACCCAGCCCCCTTGTCATTTTCAAACCTGCTAGCTCGTACGATGTGAGGGGCAATTGAGATGCTGCCCCGCGATATAGTGCACCAAACCAAAGGCTCGTGGCTAATGAAATACCACTAGGTCTGCGATCGCATGCTTGCTTTGAAGGAGGAATGTGTTCATCCAACGACGAAGGAGCCGTATATTCTAGAGAATTCGGGAGGGAAGGATCATTCTCCCGAGGGATTTCAGGTTAGTGCATGGAAGGAAACTGCTCCTGTCCAGCTACTCTTGTATGGACCAGTTTGTCTGACTGAAGGTTGGTTGTTTAAAGGGAGGATTCAGTCATGGATTCGTGTCCCATTTCGCCAGTGAGGAGGATAGAGATTACTACGTTGGAAAAGACCCCGCGCATCTGGCGTTTGGGAAGAGTCTAGAGGGGATTATTGAAAATGTTAGGGTTGTGGATTACACGCCTGGCAAGTTCTGAAAAACAGTGGGAGAGGCTGAGATTGTAAATTGGAATTGTATAGGGTATCCGTGATGTTGTACATCTACTGTACAGGTGTATGCATTCTAACTGCCCAAAATCTGTGTGCGACCAGCTCTGATGCTGGTGCCTGTCCGAAAACGCCGTCCCAATGCTTATGCCACGCTCGTGAAAATCATTAATTACTAGGTTGTGCACGAGTGGTCATCCTTATACCATAAAGGACTCGCCGCAGCCACACTCTTCCTCTGTTTAAATGTTAGCAGAATTCATCATTTTGGGGGAGCGGTGTACATACTGATATTTGGGTTCTTAAACACAAACTTCTGGCTCAGCTTGTCTTCTACCCAATCCATCTCGCTTCCAATAATGCTGAAGAGGGCCTTGCTGTCGATCAGTACCTTCACACCATCTTGCTCGACCGACTCGTCGAATGTGTCTGGCTTATCCACGAAATCCAGATGATATGCCAACCCACTACACCCTCGGTTGCGCACACTGACTTTAATGAGTTTGGGATTTGGTTGATCTAGTAATGCTCGTAGCTGAACCACGGCAGTTGGCGTAAGGCTCATGGCTGCTTTTCTTGCTCTCAGCTTTGGTCGGGTCTTTGGTCTGCTCGAAATTGCGGGCGCCGCATTTCCTGCCGATGCTGGTTGTGCTAAGCTGATCGTTGGCTTCTGTTCTATTGGTGTTCCAGCAACTTCGTATTGTCCAAGCTGCTTGGGAGGTCTGGTCTCGTTGACTTGTGGTGTGCCTACAGCGATGGGCGTCTCTGGTACACCAAGGTTTCGAGGTAGGGGAAGCTGCGAGGAGAAGGGACTGGACGTGAATGCTGTGCTTGTTTGCATCTTGCGTTTGGAGGAGGCTTGAGAAGCTCCCGCGGAGGAGAAGGTCCTGGTTAGGTTGTAGCAAGGCCTCATCAGTCGAACAGCAAAGGCTGGTGATGAGGTCATTGGCGCGATGGCTCGTTGGAGGCTCATCGTGTATATTCAGTCGCGAAGGGTGATAGATTGGCTGTCGAGGGACCGGAGAGATTGTTCGAAGGTTTGTGGTGGAGGTGTGAGAGTTGGGATGGGAGATGCTTTAAAGGCGAAGGTGTCTGTTGGGTGACCTCGAGGATGTGAAGTTCAAAATCATACCACAGGCCGTGACCGAAAGCCGATGCCGAAAGGGAATTAGCCGGAAGCTGGATTATCAAGCTGCTGGCGCTGTCCAATCACAGTCTAAGCATATGAAATCGCGCATTAACATTAATCCGCCCCGAGCAGAGCTGACTCAGCTGAGTGAGTGACTGACACGTGCTTGCTTCTCAGACCTGCTCCATCAGCCGAGAAGGGGAAGGCTTGAAAGTGTGTTGTGTTGGGTATTGGGATGAGAAGTCCAGTCCAGGTGAAAGGATGAATTATGAGAAAAAGCCAGACAATCTTTGTATAGAAACATGACTACCTACCTATGTGTACTCTTCTTCCAGATCTTGTGTGACGATCATTCTGGCCGGATGTTAACCTAATAATGCGGCCAGGTGTACAGAAGTGACTGACTGTCTTGTACCCATCAAACAAGCCTTTGTCCACAAGGCGCGCCGCGTAACTTTCATGTGGTGGTGGTGATGATTTCCAGGGTCGCTGGAGAAAGAAAGCTACATCACCCATCTTTATCCAGATCCTTTGGCGCACGAGTTTTCCCTTGTGCAGAATGGAGCCGTCTCCTCTCACTCAACAGGAGCGTCCCAGTATCTTTGTCCAAAAGGTCGTGGGGTCCTATGAGGCCCTCTTCAAGGTACGAGGGGGAATTGACCTTTGTTGGGAGCAAGCTCTCCCAATCACCCACCCACTACCTGACGCATAGCTAACCACAGGACAGGATGACGACGATGCCGAGAAGACTGAAGGTTTTTGGACTGAACTCTTCCTTTTAAAACCAGACAAGACATCACTGCAGAAGATCCTCGGCGACTTAAGCCCTGATGATCTCCTGCATCTCCAGGTACGAGGCTGGAAGAGGACGCCCGGCACATCCAAAAGTATGCTCGCATCCTGACTTGCACATAGACACAAACCAGACAGTTATTCTCCAGGGCCGTCGCATATATTAGAGCGGGCAATGCGCCAGTTGATGCACATGCGCTTGATGTAAGTAACCTCATTCTCCATTGACCTTCCACAAGGCTGACAGGCAAGACCATCACAGCTTTCCTAGCCTCAGTCCTTTCAAAGAAATACAACAATCCGAGTTCCGACATCATCAATGTCCTGGCAGGACTCGACGAGGTGGATGCTATTGCTTCCGAGTTCGTTGCAGCCCTTGATGTCACCATCCGGACAGCAAGAACATGTTGGTGATACCTAAAGATTGGGGAGTTTGGTGCTTACAAGACGGCAGTGGAAATACGGCAAAAGGCTATTGAAGCCGCTCTCTCTATTGTCTCTGGTGCCTATCAGACCAGTTTACTCTCATATTTCACACATCGTGATCTCTTTCCGGCGCTCATGAAAGTAAGTTGCCTCACACAAAGCAACGCTTCCTAAGCTTACAATCTAGTTTATTCAAGATGCCGAATCTACATCTAGCGCATTCGAGCCTTTTATCTTGCTTGGCCTGCTAGCAAACTACAACAAGTTCGAATCTCAAAACCCATACCGCTTACGACTTGATGACTTTGTGAATGAAGGGACAATCCAGAAGATCATACGGTCCGTGGGACAAACCTGTTCGGTTTCAAGGAACAAATATGTGGCCGTGCTCGATGATATCCCGGAAGGATGGTCTCTAAGCAATACATTGAGTATGATAGGGCTAGGCGCTATCGCGCCGGGAGCGAGGCCGAAAACTCCTGTGATAGATCCGGACGCAGCTAAAGAAATGTTTACAAAATTGTGGGTTGGAGCACCTTCTACGTCCTCGTTGTGCTAACATTTGATAGACCTGGGCATGAAGCAGCGGTTTTATTGGCGACCTACGACTTCGCGCATGCAAACAAGCTCTTTTGCTTCAATTTCGTATCTCTCCCAGCCGAAAAGGGTCAAGAAGCGCCTCTGAGCAGTTTCCTCTCCTTTACTTCCTACCTCCTCCAACATTCACATCTCTCTGCACGATCTACACTATATTCACACCTGAATCTTACAATTCTTCGGCTGTTGATTGAGGACCAGGTGTTGTGCAAGCGAATTTGCAGCGATGAGAGCAAGATGGCGGTACGATTATGTCGGCAAAGGCAACCCTACCTACCCCTTGTGCATGGAGACAGGATATTTGCGGCAAGTCTTCTGGATACAATGATAGATGGCATCAATCACAACTTGCGACGACGTCTGGATGTGGAGCTCTACGTGCTTTTTATCGGAATCATACTACGGGTGGTATCACATCTCTCTCGGTCCCGAACACGGCTCAATTACCACTGGGCGGAACTGTTCAGATCCCTACTCTCGCTCGTCCGATTTCTTACCAGCTATGCTCACCTTAAGGATGTAAGCCATATTGAGGTTCTTCTGGATGATCTTGTGAATCTGATTGCGTTGTCTCTTTCGGCTGGAGAAGCATTTCTCCCTACGCCAGCGGCCTACGACGATCTCTTTTACAAGCTCATTGAGACGGGAGAGGTGCTTGTCAAGTTCCGGGACATCTATGATTTGGGGAAGCGACCCAAGAATTCTATTGATACGTTGATCAGTGTCAGTGAACACTACAAACAACTCCTGGCTGATGGGGAATCTGGGAGACGAGGACATCTCACCAGCGCACAAGTTGCAGGTGTCATCAAGCAAGGCTACGAGACTTTGAGTATTCAAGCGAAGGAAGGCCTGGACAGCTGGGACAAGTATCGAGAAGCCGACCGAAGGTCGTTCCTGAAGAAGATGGCCAGGGCAGCTGTGTCGGACGCTAAGGACTTGATTCTGGAGGGCTGAGAAAATGCTCCACGAGCGAGATTGTTCATGACAATAATGAAAAGAAAGCGATTGTTTCCACTTTTTTATTTTGCCTTTGTGACATGCGCGGAGACTAGCGGTAGTCGCAGACTAATGCGTTCGCTTCCGCAGGTACCAACGTATTTCGTATACTTGCTGGTGCTTGTAGACTTCGAGACCTCGAGACTTCTTTACAGCACTCGTTGCACTCATCCTCTCTCTTAAAGATTTACGAAGTATTTGAATTGCTACAGGAGTGTGTTGGCATTCCTTCGAGAGCTCTCCTCTCCGCTTGTCGGCCCATCGAGGGTGGCGAATGTTTCCACGCGTTCCTGACCTGTCAGGCCAGCCAACAGGTGAGAAGACTGAGGAGGTGAAACATGAAACAAACGTCAATGAATGCTGATTCGACCAGCACAAGAATCAGATAACCAGTCAGTCTACAGAACTCTCTCTTGACCAGCCCAGCCCAGCTGTCAATCTATTCCCACTTTGGTTGCCACGCTTTGTATCCGATGTTAGGCAAACGTATGGGTGACTTGGGTGAGTCAAACAAACACCGCCTCGCGATCATCCCTTTGAATTACTTGTTATGGATGATGGATGGTGGGTTGAAATCGGACACGAACAGGTGAGGGAAAAAGTCAAAAAGTGATTTTTACCTTGTGTGCTGTACATACTATACTGGAACATGATATTTTGGTGGAGCAGGGATCATTTCCGGTTTTCTCGTGATGGTGGTTTGTGCTTCCCTGCTGGTTGGACGTTGGACCCTGAATCTTGAAATCATCGTCACTGAACCTGGGGTCCCTGTTCCTCGGAGCCGCCCTACTGCCAACTAACCCAACTTACCTCCCTCCACATTCTGAGGAAGTTGAGATGGCTGGCTCCATCAAGAATGCCACTCCGAAGGGACGAATATATTCCGCCCAAAGCAGCTATTGGCCGCCGCAATCACCTCCCTCCCCAACCTTCTTTGAGCACAGCACAGCCCATCCTCATTCTTCCAGAAGACTTGGGCCTCTTCTCCCTGTCTCACCCATTCATTCCCATCGGCCTCAATGTCGTCACTCCGCATCGTGCCTGTCGCGTGCAATGTCGATGTCAATCTCTTCCCTTTCCTGCCTGCTGGGAGGAATAAAGAAGGCACCCCCCCAGCGCCGGAGGCAAGATCTTCTAAAAGATGGGCACCATCAATTCATCACAATCCTCCCATTCGGTGTCCCCTTGCAACCCGCGTTCACATCTGGTATTTGTATATGACTATCATCCTCCCCCCGTGAGTTGGTAGTCAATCATCTAGACCAACAACAACAACACACAACACCATCGATACATATCGCATCGCAAGTCAATGGGAAAACAATAACGAACAAACAATCAATCATCCATCCGCTACTACCCCTTCTATATCTCGTCCCATCTTACTCCACAAAGACTTTATTTATCCCCTCGGATTTCAGTTGGGTCGACCTTCCAAGAAACGAGTGGCTGTCAAGCGTTCTCGCTCATCGCCAAAGCGCCTATTTTGAGTCCTGCGCCTACCGCAACAAAGCAAATCTCGAACAAGTAGAGCCTCTTCGACGCTTCAATTGGCGCTTGAGTCAATTTGGGATTCAAGAAACAAAGGATTGCGTGGATTGAAGCGCGCGAGTTATTCAGAGCGTTCCGGACTTCTCAAGTTTAAGTGTACGTCGTTCCCCTCCCACCCTTCGCCTCGCCTATTCACCATTTGCTTTTACTTTTCCTATTGTCATTGTCAACAACAACAATCATAATACTTTTTCCATATTCTTCATCAGTCACAATAGTAGTAATCTATTGACGAATCTCTTTTTCTTCATCGTTATATTTAATTACAACTCATTGACGGAATTTTCTTTCTCGTCTTCTATCTCCATTCTCAAAATTATACATCGACTGGTCGATCTCGCTTCCTTTTTCTTCGTTCGCAAGCACACATACACATCTAGACTTCTCAAGACGACTGGCGCAAGCTTCATAGACAGAAAAAAAAGACATACTAAAGATGGATTTCATTAGGCGGTACATGGCGGCAAACACCGAGATGTCTTCCGCAAACCACCCACCAAGTCACACCTACCCTCCGGTGCCCTCGACACTGGCCACTGGTAACTACGAAATGCAAGATTACTATACCAACAAGAGTGCACCAACGACCACAACCCCTCACCTCACCCCATACCTCGGTCTTCGAGCGCGATTATCGCAGGTATGGATCAACAGATGGACCGTCCTCCTCCTTCTGATCCTTTGCCGTCTCCTCATCTCCACTGCCACCATCAACAACGATCTTGTCAGTGCCAAAGCAGAAGCCCTCTCCGCATGCACAAGCGTTGAGAAGGTTGGAAGCGCGATGGCCTCAATGCCACATTATCTCTCTGGCGGAGTCAATGCGATGGCTGCTGACGGTGTCACCAAAGCCGTCAATGCTCTCATGGACATGCTTCTCCTCACAATCACTGGCGTTGGAGAAATTATCCTTTTCTTCATCAACATGCTCACATCCACCTACGTCTGTCTGATTACCTTGGTCGTTGCTGGCAGCCTCACAGCTGCTCTCGATCTGACCAAGAAGGTCACAGAGTTGATGGAGAAAACCATCGAAGGCGTCACGGGAGACATGTCAAGTGCTCTCACTAGCTTTGAGAGTGGCTTCAACAGCTTCTTGGACAAAGTCAACGTCGGTGGCATCTTCGGCAGCTCTACAGACCCTCCTGAGATCAATCTTGATTCGCAGATCGAAAAGCTTAAGAACATCGACATCGATACCTCTCAATTTACAGCGGATTTGGACAAGATCAAGGCCAACATCCCGACCTTTGCTGAAGTACAAAATCTCACGAATGCTGCCATTCGATTTCCCTTTGAGCAAGTTTCAAAGTTGATCAACGAATCCTTGTCCGCATATACTTTCGACCGTTCAATCTTCCCACTGGCACAAAAGAAGGAGCTTACCTTCTGTACCGACAATCCTGCCATCAACGACTTCTTCGACAATCTTGGGTCCGTTGTTCGCAAATCTCGAATGATCTTCATGATTGTTCTCATCATTCTTGCCGTCTTGGTCTGCGTTCCTATGGCTTACCGCGAGATCAAGCGCTGGCGCCACATGAAACAACGAGCACAATTGATCCAAAGTCGCTCTTTCGATCCATTGGACGTGATCTACCTCGCCTCCAGGACATACACTGCAGGAGGCGGTGTTTGGATTTCAGACAAGATGACCTCCAACACTAGGAGACGAACTATGATCCGTTGGTTCATCGCATATGCTACATCTTTGCCTGCCTTGTTCGTGCTTGCTCTCGGCATTGCTGGTCTGTTCAGTTGTCTCTGTCAATACATCGTCCTCAAGGTTATCGAAAGAGAGGTTCCCGCGTTGGCGAATCAAGTTGGAGATTTCACCGAGAACGTGGTCGTCGCACTCAACGGTGCATCAACAGAGTGGGCCGTTTCTGCTAATGGTGTCATTCTCTCTACCAACAATGAGATCAACAGCGATGTCTTTGGCTGGGTGAACACAACCACAACTGCAGTCAACGACACCCTCAACACCTTCACCGAGCAAATGGCGAAAGGCCTGAACGCTACATTCGGTGACACCATTCTCCACGATCCGATCAAGGAAGTCTTGAACTGCCTCATCGACCTCAAAGTTGTCGCCGTCCAAAAGGGACTCAACTGGGTTTCCGAAAACGCAAGAGTAGACTTCCCCCAATTCCGCCCCGATGTCTTCTCCCTCGGCGCCGCAGCAAGTCTCACCAACACAACGGCCGACGATTCCTTCCTCGCCTCACCCGGCAGCGTCGCCTCCGATGATATTACCGGCGCCGTCATCAAAGTCTCCAACAAGCTCCAAGAAATGATCAAGGAAGAAGCCATAATCTCCGCCTGCGTCGTGGGCGTCTGGTTCATCGTCATGCTCATCGGTCTCGTTCGCGCCATCTTCGGAATGTTCGGTCGTGAAAAGACGCGTGGTGAGGGTGGACCAGTCGGATTTACGGGCGATCATAGATCTTCTCCTTTAACGAGAAGTCCAAATCGCACTGATACCGCAAGATTCCCCGCATTCGGCGGCCCGGTCTCTTCAGTTCACCCGGAGAAGAGCTCGGATGATTTGGCTTTCGCTTCGAGTAGTGATGGCGAGAAGATCAAGAATGTCGGGCACCGAAGTGTCGAAGCTTCGTATCAGCCTGGCCACGAGAGAGTGAGCAGTTACGGTCGAGTGAGTGGGTATGGAGACTCGAAACGATAAAGATACTAGTCAATCGTCGTCGAGGTCGGTGGCTTATGGCTGGTCCTTGAAGCCCGTGTTGTTTTTTCCCTTCGCGAAAACTTCTTGCCTTTCTTGAAATTTGGGTTTCATTCATTGCGAGCGTGGGTTAGAACAAGGGCAAATCGTGCTGGGCTGGATATTTGGAGTTTTTAGAGATACCTCTTTGACGCTAGTTTTTGATCTGGCTTTTTTTGTTTTTGTGGCATTTTATCGCGGGGATGGAAATTCTGTTTTTTTTCCTCAGGTTCTGCGACACACTGCTCTCCAACAACGAAAGAAGAAAAAAGATACAATGTTGAATGTGGTTTCTATTTTGTACCATCCAACCATCCAAACCACAGCAAAGGAAAAGAGAATGGGACACAGTTGGACGAGACGATAAATCTTGGAGGATAAGGGAGGATGATCACCCATATTTTTTTTTCTTTTCTTTTCTTTTTTGCAGTGAAGAATATCTTTTATGTTATTTCTTCCTCTTCTATCATCAATCCAAACGACGCGAGAAAGGATCGTTTTCCTCGAATCATCCGCGGGCCCAAAAAAAAGATACTTTCACACACACAACAAACACACTTTAGCTAGCTCTAGCATTATTCTTCTCTCTATATAGATAGATTGATTACATAGGTTTAGTGAGTGAGTGGGAAATATATATTGAGAAATGGATGCTGTAAAAAAAACCCCCTTTTTTTAATGTGTATTTTTGTGGTCTTCTTCTGATGTGATTTTGTGACTTTGTGACTTGGAAGTTGTGAGGGTTTGGGATGACTGTTGGTTAGATTGATTCATTGAAATGGGGAAACAGTGAGGAGGAGGAGGAGGAGATGTGATTGACATAATTGATCCATCAATAGTTGTAAGGGAGGGAAGAAGAGAAGGAAGAGAAAGTAGGGAAGGTAGAAAGGTAGGTAGCGATGTGTTTATCTGTTGTACAGACAGACTTGTTGATTTAAAGGCCTGAGCCTGGGGTGGGGATGGGGGTTATCTTTCCTATTACTTTTTGATGCTTCAAAGTGCCTCTGGAGGTAGGAGAGATAGTTAGGTAGGTACTCATGAATGAATACCTTGCTCTAGACTGTGGTGAAAGAAAAAAAACCCGAAAAAAAAAACCGGGAGAAAGGAGCAAAAAGTGCAACCTCGAGAATGCAAAACATCAAACAATATCTATCGACATCACCTCGCCTTAGCAAACCTCGCGGAGAAAACATCTGTAAAAACACTTCCAACCAACACTCCTACTAACAATAATAATAAAAAATAGCACACATGAAATTTAGATCACGCACAATGGGTTCGGGTCGGGTTCATTTTTTGGACTTTTCATAAATATTATCTTAATTTCTTGTGCTATAATGCCACGCAGAAGAAAGAGCAGGTTTTCTCTTTTGCGTTTTGTGTGCAAAAAATTCTGTTCTTCTTTATCCTCCCCCTCCACTAAATGCATTTTCCCCAAGCACGCACTAATATCGAAATGTGTAATATCATCGCGAGTTTTTTTCTCTCTCTGGCTTTTGCTTGCACCCCTCCCTTTCTTGCTTCCTTGCAAATGCCATACACCGGTTTTTTATTGCTTGTCTGTTTATCATACACGAGAGCATCGGTCTTGACTATCGCTTGAATTTCTTTTGCTGCTCACTCAATCCTCCTTCCACTTCTCGACCGCTTCTAAAGAAGAATGATCAATAAAAGAAGAAGAGGAGGAGGAGATAAAATGATGTGATCGAGTGGTTGGGCTTCAAGACAGATGAAAAATCTGGCGTAGCTTGATCTTGCTCCATTTCCTTCAAGATCACATGTTTTTGCCTCACAGTTGCGAGAAATGTGACTTCGAGCAGAAGCGAGTCACACCTCATGCATCTATCGTAATTAATGAATGAACCTTTGTAGGCTCATGTCACCCGGGGATATCAAGCTATCGAAAGCTAGAATTACCAGGCCGTAAAAAGTGGGTTTTGATGAAGGGGTCGTAAGAGAGAGGGCCGAGGTTGGAAATCGTTGCGTAATGTACAGAGCTGAAAGGAGGGAGGGTATTTTACAGTTGGGGAAAAAATCGTGTCGGTGCATGTTCACAAGCTTGCGGGGTTGATTCATTCTTCTTCCGAATCAGAATCTTCATCTCCACTAGAGTCGTTACCATGATCCTCCACAGCTAAGATGAAAGTCAGCGTTTGCAGTACATTCCTGGCCATTCATCTTACTTGGAATGGGTTCTTGAGAGCCAGAATTGCCTCGTTCAAAGGTCTCCATCTGGTTCTGGAGGTGAGCGATCTTTCGATCTTGTTCATACTTGTTCATTGGCTTGTTCTTCTTCTTTGGCGCTTGTTTAGTCGAGGCGCGAGGAGCATCTCTCTCCTGGAATTGCTGTCGAAGGCTACGTTCAATTTCAGGGGTGTGCGTCTTAATTAACTCGTAAATTTTCCAGAGAGTGGGAGTAGGAATTGCATCAATGTCAAGCTCAACTGTGCCGTCATCTCCCTCCTAAATCATGATTGTTAGCACACATTGGTATCGAAGTCAAACTTTGACTTACATCAATATCTGGTTGACCGTCTTGGATCAACTTCAGGACCTGGGCAGAGACGGCGTCGGGCAACGTTGCGATGCCAGCCGAAATGACCTCCTTTTCCATAGTTCCCATGTATCGATCTTTCTTTGGAGCGCCCGGCTTGTTTGACGATGATGGTTTCTTGGTCACACCAGCTTTCTTCTTGCTCTGTTGTTGCACTGGCGCGTTTGGTTTCGAGGGAAGCTTTGACTTTTTCGATTTCTTCGCGTTTTGGGACGCAAGAGCCGCAGCAGCGGTGACTTCTTTCTCGATCTGGTCTTTGACAACCTTAATCATCGCTCTTTGCATCTCGATGATGCTTGGATCGGTGTTCGGAGTGGAGATAAGAGTGATTAATTTTTCCTGTTCCTCGACAAGTCGCTTAGTTGCAGCAGTGCTTGCGTCGGATGTCACAGGAACTTGTGCAGGTGGCGGAGGCTCATCATCGCTTTCCTCCTCCTCCGAGTCAAGATTTGGTGACACACTGGCGGCAGCGGGAGCATGATCAGACACCCATTTCGATTTCTTTGCCAACTGATCCTTCCAAAGATTTTCGAAACGCCTACCCATCTCATGCACCATGTTTCCTGGTGGATTGAACTTGAAGCAATTTATGAATATCTGGCCCATGTCTTTCTCAAAATCCTTCGAAGTAGCGTAGTTTCCAGCTTGGAGATTCTCTGCGACCTTGGAGAGATCCATGGGGGTTTTAATGACGTTGAAGTAGGTTGGAATGCCCTGAGCGACTGGGTCGACTGGCAGTAAGAAGGGGAAAACAAATTCGTTATACTTGGGCTTGCGAATTTCCGTCAAGACCTCTTCGCACCATCTTAATTCCGTAGCAAACTTCTTGCTCTTGGGTCTGGCGTACGAAAGGTCCTTGTTCTTTGGCGGGTGGATCTCTCGCTTTGGTCGACCATCGCCCTTGGTAGAGTCTCGTCGTATGAGCGGCGTATTTGAGTGGGGATCAAGAGCAAAGGTTTGTGTGGGTGCCGCATCACCAGAAGTACCCCGCCTCTCGATTGCCTACGAGCTTGAGGAACTCTTGAAGCCATATCGCCGATAGGCGTAGCTGCCTTCACCTTCTTCTGAGGCTTCGGAATCGGGGCTGGATCAGGAGGAATAGCATCGATCTTTTCCAGAACAGCCTGGGTTGCCTTCACTGCCGACTGTGTGATAAGATTGTCAATGCCATTGAAAGTCACCGCATTGGCCCGCAGCAAGCGCAGATCGTCCTTTAGTTCGTTCAAGGACGGATATACATTATTTCTGACCTTGTGCTCCATGATGGCAAAGTCGATGGGATTCTCAATCTTTTCCGCATACGATACTGCAAAAGCTGGCCAAAGTACAGCCACAGAATCTTTGAAGTGTTTACCGTCTGCGGTACGGGCCGCATTCTTCAAGTGCTTGATGACTTCCTTCTCGACGTATCTTGTGATGGGTCGTCCCTCAGATTGAGTGGGCTCGGACTTAACAATCGCTGATTGACCGTTGTGCCCAGAGGATACACCGTTTGTCGTAGCCACACTCGCGGATGTGTCCACTCCAGTCTTTGTGCGCTTCGCGGATCGCTCGTCATCCTCATCCTCCTCGCGCTCTCGAACTTTCGACGGAACATGTTGAGGCACATCCGTCATGTCAATGTCTTGCCTCAGCGCCGCTGTAGCGTCAAGAGATGTGCTTGTGTTCTGCTCTAGCTCGTCTTGCTCAGCGTGCATGACTGAGTCTGCTGGGGCCTCGCTGGGTGTCTGCTCAACCGCGGGAGCATCTGTGCTAGAATTTAGGTCAAGGTTTGACAGTTGATTTACTTGCTCTGAGGCCGGAGCCGACTCATTTGGAGGGTTGGAGGCCGAGACCTCTTCGACTGCAGGCACGACTGGAATGCTTGATAATGAATTTGTTTCCGTCGCAGACTCAGTCGGTTGGTCAGCAATGGAATCCCGGAGGTCAGACTCTGGGGCATCCACGGCTGGAGGAAGTGTGGAGATGATGGCTGTATCTGCAACGGCTTCCACAACCGCGGCATCAGCAGGAGAGAGAATGGCAGCCAAATCATCCAGATTTGACTCTGGCTGGGTCTTTATCTGTTCTTCATCTGTCATAGTGGTGGTGAAGGTGTCTGGCAATTGAGGAGACGACTCGATAGGGGATTGTTCGAGAACCGAGGTATTTGACGTAAAGGCGGCATTATTTAGCACACCGTTCGCCATCTGGCTATCGAGGGGCTGGTCGTTAACAGGTGAAGGTGAAGTGTGGGAGGAGGTGACGGGTTTGGGTATGATGGATTCGGCGTTACTGGGAGCAAGATCACCGGCAATTGCATCGCGATGCGATGTTCTGTAAAGATGAAATCACGGATAAGTATAACATTTTCTACAGAAAGGGCGCGACAAGATGTACAAGAAGGAGGAGACTCACCCGTTGATTTCTAAATCCAAAGCCATCTCGTCAGAAGATGATGATGGAACGGGCAGCGTCTTCTGCTCAAGGGCGAGGCCGTCGGAGGTCATCACGGCCATCCACGAGAACTTCTGACTAGTAGTAGGGCGATGCGCCGAAGCGATACAAGGATGGGGCCGATATGATGCGATGCGCGACGCGACAATCTCACCAGGCTTGGATGGTTTGAAGGGCGCAAAGGCGTGTCAAGTTGCAAGAAGACAGGAGGGGGGAAGGAGAGGGAAGGGACGCGTCGGGTAGCAGGAGTGGCCGACAGAGGACAGAGCTTCAAGACTGCACGACTCCAAGATGCGACCGGCACCTATTGAGATGATGAAGTGAAGATGATGAAGTTGAAGTTTGAGATGGAAGGATGATGGTGTTGAGGTTCAGCCTTGCGGTGCGTTGTGAATGCAGCCTTGCACGATTGGTCGCGTTCGCGTGGCCGACTTTGATGCGTGCAGCGAGGCGATCCAGAAAATGTACTCGGCAGTGAAGTGAGCAGCAGGCTGCGCGCAATGGATGAAGAAGGCGGCGTCGGCGGTGAGGGTGAAGGGACTGATGTGAGAGTGAGATGAGATGAGATAATGTGTTTGTTTGTTGATCCGTCGAGAGGACGCGATTCTTCAAGTGTTGTTGTTTTGGCTCCTTCCGTTGCTCTTCGATGTGGAGAGGATGCGATGTGATGCGACGAGGTCCACTAGCGAAAGCGACCTCTCTCTCGAAAATAATGACGGCGAGCCGGAGAAGACAACAACAAAAACAAGGAGAATTCGAATGGAGCGATCAAATCAACATTCAACGATCAACAACCGACAATCAAGCGCCGTCCCACCAGCCAAACAACCAAACCCACGAACTACGGCCCCGACACCCACCAAGGACGAGGAGTTGTTTTTTTTTGGTTGGAGGTTGGTGTTGAAGTTGAAGTAGGTGGTTGGTTGGCTTGCTGTGAGTTAATGCGGCTGTTGTATCTATCGCTCACTTCGCGATGTCTCTCAACTTCAACTCTTCAGCCGAGAGTGGTGGTGGTGCCGTTGAGATGATGATGGTGAAATTGGATGGGATGTTTTCCTTATGAACATCAAACAACGAAATATATCTTCAGAGAGATAGTATGTGTTTGATGGAGTATTGAGAAATGCTGCTGACAAATGGGGCCAGGGACCGGACTGACGAATGAGAGGCCGATCGCAAAAAGTGCGTTGAACAGACTGACAACTGCGCGAGAAGGGAATTTGGAAACCGGAGAGGAAGGAACGACCGGTATGATAAATAAATCCCACTGGCATTCCTTCGCGCTAGTGCACTTATCCCGGTCCACAGCAGCCAGTCATAGCCGTCGGATCCTGTTGATCCCTGCTTGAAAACACAAAAGCGGCCCCCGTGAGGTGGTCCGAGCGTCCAATGATCGCGGCTTATGGAAATATGACGCTGGCTAAACTCACGTGGCTACCCAATAGACCTAGCGCGTTTCGGCCCAACATGAGTCTAGTGCAGTCCAGATCCCACATCAAGCAGCCACAAGGGAGCGCCACCTTGATACCCGCACGCCGGTCTTCGTGTCAACACGGCGGCTTAAAAGCAGCGACACACTGCCTTTCAACCTGCTGACTAACACAGCCGCGGGCGAACCAAGACGGTCCCAGAAAAAAAAAAGTTCAAGCTTCTGAGGTTGTGAGAAAGTTGATGAAGCTGTAAAGCACAAAAAGATAACAAAATCTCTTGACGCTTTCGGCAGCTCCCTTCCTTACAGTAGACTAGCAATCGAGGTACGGATCGTTCCATTCGGCGCTACTTCAAACGCTAGCATACGCCCCCGCCAAATACTTTCAGGCACATCTCACTCGCCATGCCGACCAGGACGCCGAAACGAAAGCTCCCCACCAAGCTGGTCCAACCGGCCATCAAGCAGAGCGCAAAGATTGTCGACAGCACCAATTTGGACGAATCCAAGGTTGTGGTATCAGGCGGTGGTAATGCAGCAAAAAAGAATTCAAACGCACAACCAGAAGTCGTCTCTATCTCCAGTGACGAGAGCAGCAGCGACGCCGAGGATGGCGCCTCAGATGAAGAGAGTGCGGACGAGGCAACTGGGGATGTATTGATGGAGGATCTGGACCAGGAATCCGCTGTGTTGGGCGAAGAAACAGCGGAGCCATCCTTTGGGGATTTAGTGCGAGCCAATGCCTCGAACGAGGTTGTAGATGTTGCTGCGGCTTTCGACGAACCCGAGTCTCGCACCTTGACCTTTCTCTCCGCCAAAGCACAACCACCGTCAGGCACCTCACTCGGAACGGTCCTCACACAAGCTCTCCGGTCAAACGATGTCACCTTACTGGAATCCTGCCTTCACACGACCGATGTCAGCACTATTCGCGCCACCATCCAGAGACTCGACTCTCCCCTCGCAGGAGTATTATTACAAAAACTGGCCGAGCGATTACACAAACGACCTGGCAGAGCAGGAAGCTTGATGGTCTGGGTTCAATGGACGCTGGTCACTCATGGTGGATATTTGGCGACACAACGCGATCTGATGAAGAAGCTTGCCGCTTTGAATAGAGTCATTGATGAGAGGGCTAAAGGTCTACCAAGCTTATTGTCGCTGAAAGGAAAGCTGGATATGTTGGAGGCGCAAACGGAGCTGCGCAGAAGCATGCAGAATCAACGCAGACGTGCCGATGAGAATGAAAATGATGATGATGTAATTTACGTCGAAGACGAGAGCGAGGACGAGGCAACAGAGACCGCAAAGCCCAAGAAGCTTGCTGGAAATGGGGATCTGGTCGACATTTCGGAATACGACAGCGAGGTCTCGGAAGACATGCCCAACACAAACGGGGTGATTGCAGATTCCGACGAGGAGGAGAGCAGCGATGAGGAGAACTTCTTGGACGAAGAAGCAGAGGAGACCGATGCGGACGAAGACGAGGTTGATCATGACGATCAGGATACGCCGGGAGAAGACGAGGAGAGTGAGGTTGAGGATGCTGGTCCCTCGCGAAAACTGCAGAGGACGAGCGGTGTATTTTCTAAAAAGCGGTAGAGAAGAAAGACACACAGAGAATTGCTGCACATAGGCGTTGTTGCATGGGACGGAGTTGCTTTTGTTTATGATGATCTGCTGATTTTACTGCGTACTTTATTTATCGATGTCAAAAGGAGCGACATTGGGTACGTGCCTACTAAGATAGAGGTATTAAAATTCACATTGTTTCGAAATAACCGATTGCAAGTCTGAGATTTTCATACAAACGGATATGGGATCCAGATCTCATGCTCTCATCTTCTCCTCTGTTCGTTCTAGTTGTTCGGATTCGTGCCTCGCATATATATCCATTAGCATCGCCAGAGGTTCGGAGGTTCTTCCGGTGCATTTGCATCCATGATTCATCAAATAATCGTAGTAATCCTGGCAAAGTCGCTGGGTATTTATTTCCGCCTTATCCAACTCCCCAGAGCTCGTTGATCATACCAGGTTGGTTTCTGGTACCTGCCAAGGCCTCCACATTCCGACGAGCCGAAACTTCTCTTTTCTCCCTTTCCCCCTCTCTTCCCACAAACAAGCACACGACCTTTTGATGTTCTTGAGGATGCAACGATCTAAAAAACATGAGAACATGAAGATACTGCGAGAAGGTTATTGCAGCTTGCAGCCACCACGGCTATCAATCAATCAATTTCCGCCGCCCGCTAATTTAAACTATTGATCCGGACTCGCCCCCTCCCTGTCTTCCTTTTCGTCTTCCTCACAGCCGATGTTCCAGTTTTTGGGTGCTGGTGGTGGTAAGATCCTACATAGCGCATGGCGCAAGACCGTCCACTTCAAACCTTGCGAGTCTCCCCTCCTCTGCTCGCTGTCACAGAGTCGGGTGACAAGGTGTGTGTAAAGGCAGTCTCCCGTCGTCTTCTTTCTCTTCATGAAGAGCAGAAGGTCAACTTTGATCGCATCGTTCTCGTGGCCTCAAAACAAAAACATATTTTCCCAGCCGGCAATTGATTCCGAAACATTGGAGAAAGTTGCAGCTTCAAGTTTGAGGTTGAGCGCGTCACGACTCTTACCTGACTCCCTGAGTAGTAGTGCAAAAGGCAGTTGACGTCCAACGTTGAACGTCCGCATGAAATCTCCACAGAAAGGCTTCGCTGACGACGACGCGCTTGTGCTGATGGACGGTCTTCATCTCCTTGCTTAGATCTAGATCACTGCTCCTCCTTATCCTTCCTTCTCTCTTCTCATCGATTGATTCATGTTCGTTCTCTCTTCAATTTCCATCTTGTCTCTCTTTCAGTCTTTCCGCGTCTTCGAGTAAGGAGGGTGTCAACTATCTGGTCTTCCGCCTTAGCCTCAGCCATCCCTTCTTGGCTGTTCTCTTGACTGCATTGCCAAGCTGTGTGCCGTCGTCGAGATTATCGCGAGGCTACTTTGTGGCCTTGTTGCGCGCATCTATCTGTCCAAGGCCTGGATCAACATCCTTTCCACTCTCGTTTCTTTTGTGGTTGCCAGGGTAGAGCATAAACAAGATGTTGACCATAAGAAGACGTCTGGCGGCCCCGATAATATACTCTATTACCTCGCTAATAACTGTCATCACTCTCCTCCGCAACCCGGAACTCACAACCCATCTGACGAAGATTCCTAACTTTGGGAAAGGCCTCTGGGAATGGGGTTTTCAATCGCAAACCGAATTTGCTGATGGCGTTCGCTTGGTCATTTTTGGGGACTCTTGGGCCGATAACAAGATTGTCAAGGGACAGGAAGGGAAGGGAAAGAGTTGGACAGATATATTGTGCGCTGAGGTATGGCTTTCGCACATGGTCCCATTCCAATGTTCATGACTCTCTTTGCGTCTCAATTGACAACGATTTCCTGTGCTGACAATTGTAATACAGTTGAATTGCACATCCAACATCAATTTTTCAAAGTCACAACCGTTGAGCTCCAAATTCCCCGAGCTGCCAACAGGAGTCGTCACATCAAATAGAGTGCAGGAACAAGCCGTCATTGACTCCAAAGTTCTCCTCGCTGAAAGAGCAAACTTAACTCTGCCAGATCTAACTACTCAAATCCAATCCTTCATCTCCCTACCTCCGCCCATCCACGACCAGCGCGAAATCATATTTGCCATATCCATTGGTTTCTGGGACGTTTACCACTTGGCGGGCATGGACCAAATGATTGGCAGCAGATCCATTGATTTAGCAGCCGGGGTTGTCATTTCCCAACTCGACATTCTTTACTCCCACTTTCAGAAATTGATGAACTCGTCCACCATACACTCGGCGAATACGACGAGCCCGCCTCCCAAATTTCGCCTCATTATTCCTAAGCTGGTTGATCCAAGTCTTCTACCTGGTTGGCAAACTCAGCGTCCAGTCCCCATCCCACCCAGCAGTGTAGCTGAACAACAAAAAAACGCTGTCCACCTCACCCGACAGTGGAACTCTATTCTTGAAAGAAGACTTCAATCCTGGATCAACACATACCCAGAACTAAAACCCACGCTCGAATCCCAAACTACCCCAGTACAAAACGCCGAGAAAGAGATCTTCTACCACGACCTTCCAGCTTTCATCCTCGATCTTATCATTGAACGATCTCTCGAAATCGAAGGCTTGACAGATGAAAACGGCCTAGGTAAAAACGAGAGTCCGTTGGTGGATGTCTATCTACCTTGTGTGAGTGAGGAGGAGATGAGTAAGGATACCGCGGAGGCATATACGGAGGTCAATGGGAAGCTGGTATGCAAGGCTCCAAGAACTTATCTATGGTGGGATGGGTGGAGTCTGGGAAGTCTTGCGAATGAAGAGGTGGGAAAGAATATTGCGGCGATGGTTGTGGATGGTGATGTTTTGGGATTGGCAGCGACGAATGAGATTTGATTATCGGTACCTACCTAGGTATGCCGATTTTGTGTTTTGTGTATTAGTTTTGACTGGCATGTTAGGGGCATTCTCTGGCGTTGGAGCGTTACATCTGAGGGCAACTTAGGTGTTATATGGTCGGTTGTATATAAAGATAAGAATATAAGGAAAAGTATATATTTTCTAGCTCTGCACTTTCACGAATGAAAAGTTTACAGTTAAGATGCAAACGAGCACATACACTAAAGGCGAGGAAGTATTCTAAGTAGTGATTTCTATTCTGCCTCTCAAGTTTCCTTCTAATCTCTGTCCTTCTTCCAGAGTAGAAATTCCTACATCAAAAACTAACACTGCCACGTGACCAACATACACCAAATCTCATTTTCGCAACTGAGAATCTCATGTCATGTCCAACTCTCACTATCCTTCTTCCCTTCAACCATCCAATCACTCACCCCCCTTTCAACAAAAATTAACCCCAAAAAAACAGACACAAAATGCCACCCTCCCGCCTCGCCCCAACTACGGCACCTCTGACGCCCTAACATTCACCTGCACCTGCCCAGCTTCCACCCAACCCAACGGCGATGGCGGTGGTCTAGTCCTCCTCTTCTACCGCTACTTCACCTCCTCCCCTCCCCTCCCCACACACCTCACCCATCTAACACTCACGCCTCATGACCTAGCAGCCTTCCACACAGACTTAACACGGAGACTCAATCTCGGAGGGAAAATCCGTGTTGCGAGGGAAGGGTTCAATATCACTGTTGGTGGGACGGTCGAGGAGATCCATGAGTATATGAGGGTTTTGGTGGGGCATTGGTCGTTGGAGGGGTTGGGTTTGGAGTTGGAGGGGTTGGGTAAGGAGGAGGAGAGGGAGGCGTTTTTTAAACCGTCGAGAGGGGGGTGTGCTTGTGTTTTTGGAGATGGGGAAGGAAAGGGAAAGGGGGCGAATGTGCAGGTTAAATCTGAGATTACGCCGATGGGGGTTACGGATTATTTGCCGGTGAATTGGGAGGTGGTGGAGAGTTTGAGTCCGGAAGAGTTTCATGAGAGGTGCTGGAGGGCGGAAGGGAGGACGAGGAAGAAGAAGAAGGGGGAAATGGGAAAAAGAAGAAGAAGAAGAAGATTTTGATTGATGTTAGGAATCATTACGAGTCCAGGATTGGCTATTTTGTTGATCCTGTGAGTGGAGAAGCTGCCGTGAGACCGGCTATCAGGAGATTCAGTCAATGGCCGGTTTTGCACAGATGCTATTTGGAGGAGATAGCAATGGAGCGGGACTACGGAGCCACAAGGAGACGAGAAATGGAAAAGAGGAAGAAGTGGAAGAAGGAGGAGGAGCAGGAGGGAGACAAATCATGACATACTGCACAGGCGGCATCCGCTGTGAAAAAGGTGTCCGATGGATGCAAGAAAACATGGAGAAACGCGAAGGCGACGTAATCTGCACCCTCAAAGGCGGCATCGCAGCCTACCTCACATGGATGGACAGCGAGATTCTCGCGGGCAGAAAACGCGCCTCAGATAGTCTATTCAAGGGCAAAAACTACGTCTTCGATGCGAGGGGTTCGGTGGGGTTAAGCGAGGGTGACGATGAGATTGTATCTTCTTGTCATTGTTGTGGCGAGAAGGAGGATAGGTTGAGTAAGTGTCGAAGTGAGAATTGTCATTTGGTGTTGGTTGTTTGTGAGGGGTGTGAGGAGGTGGGGGATCCGAGGTGTTGTGGGAGTTGTAAGGATATGGATGGGGAGGGGAGGAGGGCGTTGAAGAAGGAGATTTGTAGGTGTGAGAGGGAGAGGGAGGCTGAGCTTTGGAGGGGTGGGGAGCAAGTTAAGCTGTCGTCGGGAGTGAGGAGGAAGAAGGGAAAGGTAGGAGGTGTTATTCCTGATACTGATAAGATAGATATCAGAATTAAAACAATATCCTGAATTGAGCGAATCATCAAATGCATCCTTGATCTACTCCAAAACTTTGCAATTAATCGTCTTAGTTCCTTCCGGGGTCTAATAATCGATAGAGCCGAGATTACACGAAATCAAAGGACACAATTTCTGACTTTTGAGTAGTGCTAAACTTTTTTGAGATGTTCAAAACTAGAAGCAACTACCCCAATAACCTACTAGAAGTCTGCTAAGAGCGCAACTTTGACTTCTTAGGGATCTCAAAGTCGCCCAGTACACATGCTAAACAGTGAGGATGATATTTTCAAATTTGACATCAAGCTTTATTGGACGCTAAAGTAACACAAAATCTAAATCGTAACTACTCAACAAGCTCAAAGGCCCTTCCACCACGTGGTCTTACCAACCGAAAATTCCCCAGTCAAGTAACTTTCAGCATCGCTGCTATTCCCAACCACAACCTCAAACGAATCCTTCTCCGAGATCCACGAATCATTAATCTCATCCCAGAAACTAGTTGCGTACTTCAACTCAACGACAACTTCAACTTCCTTCGTCTCCCCTGGCTCAAGATAAACCTTGGTGAAACCCTTCAACTCCTTCTTTGGTCGCCTGATGCTTGGATTCTTCTGGCTCACATACACCTGCACAACCTCTGCACCCGCTCTCTCGCCCACATTTTTGACGCTCGCCGAAACCGTCAAGGTTTTGTCATCCACAACCTTGACATTGAGACCTGAAAATTCGAATTTTGTATACGACAAACCATGTCCGAAAGGGAACAAAACCGGCAAAGCGATCTTCTCGTAGTAGCGGTATCCAATATACACATCTTCTCCGTATAGTGTGCGACCACCTTCAGTGCGGTAGTTGAGGAAGGCAGGATTATCTTCGTTGCGTTTGGGGAAGCTGAGGGGGAGTTTGCCACTGGGGTTGACGTCGCCGAAGAGCACGTCGGCGATGGAGTTGCCAAGTTCGTTGCCGCCGTACCAGGCGTGGACGAGGGCGTTCACGGAGGAGATCCATGGCATTTCGACGGGGGTGCCGCTTTGGGTCACAACTACTGTTGACGGGTTTGCGGCGGATACAGCTGCGATGAGCTCTGAAAGGGATGTTAGTATTGCCGTCATGTTTGGGGAGGGCTTTTACTGACTGTCCATATGTCCTGGTAGAGCCATGTTGTCTCTATCATTGCTTTCTCCCTCCCAATCGGCCTTCGGGATCGTGTCAGCATTCCATCTCACAGCTCTTAACGAGAAAACTTACATTCAATCCCGCACAAATAATAACTTGATCGGCCTCCTTGGCCAACGCAACGGCATTCAAAACCTCCTCATCAGGATCAATCACCTTGGCGCCACCAAGTCGAACAGCACCACCACCAGCCAACACGTTGCTTCCCTGATCCAACTTAGACGAAGGCGAACTGCCGAATTCAATCTTGATGTGATACTTTTGTCCCTTTGTCAGGGATATGATGCCCTTCTCCTCAATTGTGCCACAGCAGAAGAAAAGCATGCCTTTGGTTTGCTTGGTGTCATTGTCGATCACTAGCTTTCCATCAATGAATAGTTTGGCAGTTCCGAATACTCCAAGACCGAATTCAAAATCGCAGTCTTCCTCCGCTTCAAAATATCCTAGAATTTATATATCAGAAAATCGTACATTTGAAAGGTGACCAAGTTCTCAAGCAAGGGGAACCATTGTCGTTTAAATATAAATGACGGGTCTTTGAAGCCTACTGAAATCGGCTTGTTCGTCATTAGGAGAAATCACATACCTTCGATATCCGCAAACCAGAGAGTTGACTTAAAGTTAGGATTGTTATAGTCCATCATAAGCAGTTCCGTCTTGGTGAGCAAAAAATCATCGACGGGAACCCGATCCTTAACCGAAGGCGGTTCATTGTACGACTTAAAAGTAAACCCTGCTTCTCCCTTTTCGGTTTTGAGAGACACAACAGGGAGCTCTTTGTGAGCATAGCAGCCATTGATGAAGTCAGGAGGTGAGGTAAGCTGAGCGCTGATGCCTTCGAATGGGGTCACGGCGTAAAATGCCGCCAGAGAGGCAGAGCCGCCTCCGTGATAGGCTGCGATTTTTGCGTTTGGTCCCATGATAAGAGTCTGCTCTCAATGTTAGACTATGATTTATCTTTGAAATGGCAACTGTAGATCAAACAGACCTTTCTGTCTTTCTTGAGAGGAAGGATATTCCCCTCATTCTTCATGAGAACAATGGACTCAGCGCCAATTTTCCTTAGGAATGCCGCGGTCTCGGGGGTGTTCTCGGCAGTCTCGGGGCCCTTTTCTGCGACATTGGCTTTTGAGCATCGATTGACGAGATTGAGGATATTTCTTGCTCTTTCATCGATGGTCTTGTGGGTGACTTTGTTGACTCCAACAGCCTGAACGAGCATTTGGCCTCTCCATTTTGTTGGACCAGGCATCTCCAAGTCTAGACCGGCGTTGACAGAGCCTGACGTAGAATAGGTTCCCCACCTAAGCGGCTCGTAAGAATTTGTTCATACAATATTGGGGAGATTACTACAAACCAATCGCTCATGACAACACCATTCCAACCCCATTCTTCTCTCAGCAGATTCTTCAATATCTTAGGATTCTCGCTGACATGCAAGCCATTGACCTTGTTGTAAGCGGTCATGAAACATCCTGGATTGGACTCTTTGACAACCAGCTGGAATGGCAAAGCATAGATTTCTCTCAAGGCTCGTTCGGTGATGATTGCATCCGTGGCGTTTCTCTCGTGTTCGATATCATTACACAGGAAGTGCTTGATTGTGGCAACGATGTTCTCATCTTGGATGCCGTTCACTAACGCTGCCGCTCCCAAGCCAGCGAGGACGGGATCTTCGCTGAAACTCTCAAACCCTCTCCCACCTAGTGGCGATCTTTGCATATTCACTGTTGGACCGAGAATGACATGAACGCTCTTGGATTTAGCCTCCTTTCCCATCAATACACCTGCTTTGCGCAGCAAATCGGTGTCCCAAGTTGCGCCCACTATTTGAGTTTAGCCACATACCGAATCCAGGAATAGGATTGCACTTACTGGCTGTACCACAAGGAAAGCAAGCTGCTTTGATTCCATTGAAAAAGGTGGTTCCACGAACACCATTGGGACCATCAGAGACTCGGATTGAGGGGACACCATACTTGGGTATGGCAGTGGTATGCCACCAGTCGCCGTCCTCGCCTTTCAACTCATGTCAGAATTCTTCACCAGCTATTGAATAGCACAGATGGACATACCAGATAGGAGAGATATTTTCTCCACAATATTAAGCTTCGAGAGGATATCCTCGACGTCAATTGAAGCCGTCATCGTGTTGATATTGTCTCGAAGTATAACAAAGTTGTTGTAATGCTAATGATGCTTGACTTGGAGGGTGCGGTAGGACCGGAGAGTACAGTATAGGGAAAAGGACTTGAAGCAGTGCAAAGAGAAATAGACCAGGCTAACTTTACTGACAAGTAGAGAAAGAGAGGAGAAAAAAGATGGGAGCGAAGAGCAACAAGTACATCAGTATATATATAGATATATGGACAGCGACACTCCGCTGCCGAGCCTTCCCACGAAGAGGAGAAAACCTCCCACCGCCCCACGTTCACCCCAGTTACGGCATGGCAATGGAGGCTAAATGCAATATACAGACAATAGCCGCAGTCATACCGATCCAACAATGGATAAATCCTAGAATCAAGTGATGACTGTCGTGAGATGATGTGGGACGTGGTTAAGCAAAGCTTCAAGAACTTCGGGAGAAGTTCGGTCAAGTCGGGTATTCATCGGTACGTGAGTCGGGGATTATTCCATTGGCTGTTTGGAGACGAGCTTGCGGAAGACGTGCCTCCATTCCGTTTCTGATGTGGGTTGAAGGAGAAGGTGTTTTAGGTGTTTTGGACCTTTTGTTGCAATCAAAGATTGATAATATGGGGATGGGAGAGGGTCAGGTGCATTCATCGAGAGCTACCGAAGCTTTTAGAGTTCCGAGGTTTTCCCGGCATTGCGCCCCAATCATGATGCCCATTTGATGTTTATATCTCGACATACGAGGATGGATTGCTGAACCTATGTCCTCTTGTTTGGCCTTCTCCGCAAAAACTACAATGGTGGAAATGTGTGTAAGTCTCCACTTGTAAACTTCCTCTCGGCCATCCCTTGAAAACAAGACCACGAGCAGATGGATCTGTAATCTAGCACTTATTTCATTTGTCACACATTGCTTCCGCCTCCTCGGGCTTGGGGTATCAATCGCATAATAGTACATCGAGCACGGTAATCATCATCCTCATCCTCATCCTCATCCTACAACTCTAAGTGCTCCAAAGCTCAGGCTGAGCATGAACCCGGTAAACACAGCGATTTTCCTTCTCTTTGACCAAACACCTTCCTCACGAATAGCCCAACCCATGCAACCTAGAGGCCAGAGGAAGCCCATTATATTACCCCACAGTAAATCATCCAGGGCACCGCCGCCAAATCCATCATCACCAAAGTCAAAAGGGGCACCACCGCCTCCAGCATTTCCCCCATTATCGTCGATCCAAGCATCCTCCATCCGACGTAATGTTTCTGGTGAAGGCATGGTATCCGGAGTATGTATATTTGATTGGATTGAAATGAATTGAAGTCGCAGCTGATTCACCTCCGCCGGGGTGAACCCCCCGCGAGAAGTCTGTCAAAGCCTCGAGGGGCTGGTGCAGTAGTTATGCCAGGCGCTGCGCTGCCTTCTCTGCCACTTGACTTTTTGGGAGCTTCAGTCGATTCGAGCGCAGATTTTGCCTCTGCTTCTAGCTCTTCTGCTGTCAATACATCGCCTATAGAACAATTTATGTAGACGCGAGGTGGGGTGGTTCGACCGCTTTGCCTTTGCCGGTTGGATCCGGTGCTCGCGGTGGTGCTGATGGGATGGTAAGAACCGCAGAAAGTATGCTCTCATCCCTGAGAAGCTTTCCGCTATGGATGAGCCGGAAGCGATTCTTAGAAGTGGCTTCATCGAGTCGCGATCTGATGAGGTGCTTCAGAGCGACCACAGTAGTTTCCTCCGCATCGGTGATATCTAAGAGTAGGTCGGGGATGGAAGTTGTGAATCGTACGGTAATGTGGAGGATTGCAGGAATTTCCTCGAAGCTGGACGAAGAGGTCGTCATGATTTACCTCGAGCTTGGAAGGTATGGTATTGCATGATACTCTCTATGGTAATGATTAGGCAGGTTCTGGAGAACAGAAAGGCAAGAAGTTACCTCTTGAATATCCTATGGAAGCATCGTCTTTAGAAAGACATGCAAGTGTTGACATCTAGCAAGGGACTATGTTTTGCTCTTGTTGTTGTTAATGCGTCTCTTAAGCTGGTGGTGGTGGTTGTTGTTCTTGTACATCAGTTGGAGCTTCAGGAGAGCCGTGGTCAATGCACCAAGAGGTGTGCTTGCTGCCCATCTCGCGTCATCCGGGTTTCTTTGCGTCCCGCTCTCGGCTCAAACGAGTCACTTTATTATTTTAGCAAAGCATTCAACTCAACCTAACAAAACATTCCATTTCTGCCATCAAATTCCAATCCAAACCCTGTCATATCGACACGAAGTTCGCCCTTTAGGCTTCATGATATACAGGGCATCGATCATCCCTCTGCGGCAAGCACAGCTCCTTCAAGTCCTCCGAGGTCAGACTCGAGCTTTCCACCCCACCATGAGTGACCCAAGAGCAAATTTGGCGCCTGCAAAGCGCGTTGCTTCCAGAAAGCAAGATGTTTGGTGAGTGGCAGATTGTGATTCTACAGTGTCAAACTTGTGCTTCTAGAGGCTCCAGCTTGTGTTGAATGGTTCCCTTTCCTGTTGTTCTTCTGGTATTCTAACGCTTGCTGCAGGACTATCGTCAATGAAGGTGCCGCTGCCTCGCCGAAACAGCCAATTGTCAATATGGGACAGGGATTTTTCGGATACAATCCACCGCAATTCATTCTGAACGCTGCAAAGGAGGCACTGGATAAGGTCGATTGCAATCAATACTCCCCCACTAAGGGTCGACCCCGTCTCAAGAAGGCCCTGGCGGATTCGTACTCGCCATTATGGGGCAGGAAGCTGAACCCAGATACCGAAATTACCATTACAACTGGGGCGAATGAAGGTGGGAATCTTCGGCCTTTTTAAATGGATTGTATCTAATAGTTTGATTCAGGCATGCTGAGTGCTTTCATGGCATTTATCGAGGAGGGGGATGAAGTGATTGTGTTTGAACCTTTCTTCGACCAGTAAGGCAATAATTTGGCAGTAGAAAATGCACATACTCACGACTCTTAGGTATATCAGCAACATCGAGATGCCTGGTGGAAAGATCGTGTATGTACCCCTTCATCCACCTCCCAATGGGGCTACTCAAAACTCCTCCGCGGGCGAATGGACAATTGATTTCTCCGAGCTGGAAGCTGCTGTGACATCGAAGACGAAGATGATTGTTCTTAACACGCCACACAATCCAGTTGGAAAGGTCTTCACGGAAGAGGAACTTAAAAAAATTGGCGATATCTGTGTCAAAAACAATATCATAATCCTCTCCGATGAGGTATACGATCGCCTATACTACGTTCCATTCAAGCGGATCGCAACTCTATCTCCTGAACTTGAGAGACTCACTCTCACTGTTGGCTCGGCTGGCAAGAACTTTTACGCAACGGGTTGGAGGGTTGGCTGGTTGATCGGTCCAGCACACTTAATCCAGTACGTCGCAGCAGCTCACACCCGAATCTGCTATTCTTCTGTTTCGCCATTACAGGAGGCAGCAGCCGTGGGCTTCGAGCTGGCCGATTCTGAGAACTTCTGGGAAGATGCAAAGAAAGAAATGAAGGGAAAGATGGACTTGTTTAACGAGATCTGGGCTGAGTTAGGATTGCCATTTTCGGACCCTGAGGGAGGCTACTTCGTGCTTGTAAACATGAAGAAGGTCAAAATCCCAGAGGGTTATCCATTCCCCCCACACGTTCAGGAAAGACCTCGTGATTTCAAGCTTTCGTGGTTCTTGATTCAGGAAGTTGGCGTTGCTGCAATTCCACCAACCGAATTCTACACAGATTCGAATGCTCACATTGGAGAGGATTGGCTCCGGTTTGCGGTTTGCAAGGAGGACGAGGTTTTAGAAAGAGCTAAAGAGAGGCTACGTGATCTGAAGAAATACATAGAATAGGAACGTTTGTAGAAGCCCAGATCATGAACAATAAAATGCACTGTTATACTATCTGTACGCTACTCTCATGATTGAGAGTTTGCTTGTGGTTATCCACTAGTTGTCTTGGCACCTCAAGTCCGACCTCGCCGGTCCCTCAATCGAGTTGCGAACCAAACCAACTTTCATAAAAAGAAGAATACTGCAAAATAAATGTTCATTGAACTCCATTATTGATCGTAAGATAAGAAAGATGCTCTATTCTCTAAACTTCAAATTTGATGGGCATACGAGTTGACGTTATTTTGATTCTAGGTGGGGCAAATATGTCTTCAGCAGACATTGGCTATAGAAGGAATGGCAAGAAACAGGCCTGTGAACCTTGTAGGAAGGGCAAAATTGCCTGTGATCACGGATTCCCTCATTGTGGTCGGTGTGTCCGACTCAAAAACACAGAGAAATGTTCCTACCACCCAGCTCCTATGACTAGAGGAAGTGGAAGCCGAACTTCCACTACACCAAAAAACCAAGCTCCATCAAGGACAGCCGCCAGTCACGCCTCATCAAGCCCGGGCTCACAGTCTTTCTCAACCGTGCAGTACCAGTCTGTAGGAGTCCAAACCGTTCCTCACAAGGAAGGCTGTACTGGAGCATATGTTGAAGGGCAACTGAAAGTGGGCGATTTTAGCTTTTCCCGAAACAGTCAGGCAAACTGGAAGCAGGCAACATATCCACGCTCGAGTCGGTATTATGGAGAGACGAGCTTTAAAGCCATGTTTGCGGAGAATCAGACCAGTATGGGGGAACTCTTCTTGGACGACAGTCCGAGAAAACATCCTGGTAATTCCTCCAACTTGTCAATCCGAGCGACGATCATCAAATTTGACTTGCTGAAATCAAGATGGTCTGGTGGACATCATCACATACCCGTTTGATCTCTAAGTCTCTAGATGGATGGTGCTAACTTTGATGCCTTTGTGTTAGGTTCATGGGTACTTGGAGAACCTCTTCTGGTATGTGAATAAATCCATCATCATTATTTCCACTTGGTGGGTTGGGAGCCAAACTCCGGACAACTACTTAAACGACACAAGCCAGAAACCTGCGCAAATATGTTTGTTAAAGAACCACTGCTAAAACTGTGTCAAGGGAAGGCAACGCCCTAATACACCATCACTTCGGGCCTCTCATGCGGTGAAGGCACTTTGGAATCTTCCTTCCAGAGAAACAGCCTCTGACCTATTTCAGAAGTTTCAATCTATGCACGATCCAACCTTGGACTCGACCCTAATAAGTTATTGTATAGCCTCTCTTTGGCGACAATTTGAATCCGAACTTACAGAGAGGTCGAACTCGACCTTGGCGACGATTGCAGATGCTCTTTTCAACAACGAAGAAACGCCACTGCCTCCTAGTCCAGATGATGCCTTCGAATGGTTAGACACATTTACTGGCACAAATATCAGGTTCGAGATGCTGGGTGTTTTGTTTTGTTTTTTCGGTCTCGCATACCTCTTCTTGCAGGACTCTGATCCGCTGCTTTCGATACCAGAAAACGAAGGCAGGGACAAAAAACAGATTGCTTGGAGGATGAAAGAGTGTGCTGACGTCTGCCTCAATATGTGTGATTCGGCCGAGACGGTAAACGTTCTCGTCGTAGACCTGACATTTAATATCAAGGTACTCGAGTCGGGTTGCACAGGAGACGAAAGTGCGTGGACCTCCTTCTCTCATTTGAGAATAAGAGGCTGACTGACGATAATCTAGCCTATAAAATCCGTCGTTTAAACAGCAATAGTAAGCGAATTCCTAAATTTCTGAAACGTCATTCTAGCACGTCTGTATGTAATTCTGGCTAACGGCGGATTTTAGTGGTCACTTCTGCCATTTCATCAGGAATTCATCGATTAGGTGTTCCCAACTACACCAAATTGACTGCAGCGTCAGAGTACAAGAGGCGTGTTTTTTCAGCTGTATATTGTAGCGACAAGATCCACTCATCCCTCAATGGAACACCACCACTCCTCCAACGACGTTATTGTGATATCGAGCCTTGTCTCGATCTCGACCCTGAAGCCTACTATCTTTCAAAGAGTGAGTTGGCCGAGGCTATCAACAACCTTGATGCAAATGGATGGAACACCGATAAAAAGCTGTACGACACAACCCTTCTTAGAGCAAAGGTACATATGGCGGCTATTCGAGAAGAAATCTTGGAATTATCTCTAGGAGCCAACAATGTGGTGACGCATGAAATGATTAGGTAAGTTACCTCTCAATCAACATCAAGCTATTATCTCTGATCATCACAAGTGATCTGCGACAGCGTAGCAGAGATCTGTTTAGTAGCTTCCCCCCGTTACTCAACTATTATGCCACAAACCATACCTCCACTCCCGTAACTCCGTCTATCCTCTATGAACAGGCATACATAATGCTCCAAAATATACAGAACGATTTCTTGCTCAATAGGGTCGCCATCGCTCGTGGCCTAGCAAATGGGCAAGGCCTGATAGAAAATGCTCTGGAAATGCTAGACATCGCTTTGATGTTTTGGATGAAGCGGGAGACCTTGATGGTTTTCTCAGGCGGTTTCGACTGGATCGTGAGTGCCATTTCGATCTTTAACATATACCATGATCGTCAAAGATATCATCTCTAACTGTGTATACCTACCAACACAGATAACATATTACGGCATACCCCCAGCAGGCGCCATCTGCGTTGAACTACTCAAACAATCATCCGGCCAACGACAAGTCCACTTCTCTCGCTCAGAAGCAGTGCAGAAACTAACCCTCTTCATCGGCTTTCTGGATTGGATTCGTCCCTCACATGGCAATTACAATCTCGCCGTTCGCCTCAAGGAGGTCATCAAGCGTGTTCTCGATCATGTGCTGGAGAATCGTCAACAACCAGAGGAGCCTGTTGCTGATACTACTACGGCGGCGGAAATGGATTTCCAACATGATCCTGCGGCGTTTGATCCGTTGATGTTGCCGTATGCTGAGACACAGGATTTGGACTGGCTCAATACTATTGATTGGACGCAGGGTTCGTGGATGGAGTTTAGCTGACCTTGTGCTTTTGTGGCGACCCTGTATGGGAGGGACTAACTAAAAACTTTCGGACGTTTGGTTTCTGGGATGTGGATGGAATTCGGCGCACAGATATATCGCTATCACAAATGCGAGCGGGTGTATTGCCCTCCACTTTAGAAAAAGTACTTTGTCAATAATTCTGCCTTAATAATCGACGAAGTAATTTGCTGCTAGGTTTTGCGAACAGGGATCCAGAATCCACAAAATACAAAAATCATCATCAATTCAAGCTCCAAAAAATTAGTGTAAATATGAACATCGAAAATCCGAGAGAAAGAGAGACCTGCCAGATAGAACACCTAGAACACCCATCGTGAAACCAGAGTAAACCTCCCAAATAACCCCACGCCATGCCATCCTTATCTGATCATAAATCATACAGCCATTTTGTCCAGGATTTTCAAAACGCCCCTGCCATGCTTGCCATCATCGTCCAAATCATGGACTAATACCTTCGCTCTTTCCGTCAAGGTCTTGAGTACTTTCCTACAATACTCAAAGCTGCCAGTCCCCTCCATATACGAGACCGCGTACTTCTTTACCTGCTCATCATCGGTCTTTTGCTTCAGAATGTTGAGAAGCTGCATATTGTCTGGACGTGCTCGTATGCTATGAATAATCGGAAATGAGAACTTCCCTTCCGTAAGATCCTCGCATAGGCCTTTGTTGCTTAGGTATTCGGGAGAGGAGAGGTTTTGATAGTCATCTCGGATCTGGAAGAGAATGCCGATTAAATTTACGAGAGGCACGCAGTCCCTAGAAGGATTTAGCTGACGTCGGCTCGCCATATTACAACATCACTTACTTTGCTACACTACTCTCTGCTTGCATCAACTTGATCGCCAATCTGAATAGACCACCGGTTTTGTTTCCCACCATTTCGAGGTAATCGTCTTCGGTTGGACATGTCAAGGTATCCCTCCAGAAAAGATCCATTCCTTGGCCTCGGTGTAGATTTAGCAACTCCTCGGTGTAGATGTCGATCGCCTTAGGGTTCTTCAACTTTTGCAGCTCCCTCAGGGCTTGAAAGTAGACATAATTCGCAGAATTTATTGTCTGCGCCGTCCCAAAGATGCTGTGCGCAACAGGCAAGCCCCGCCGAAGTAGAGAGGAATCTTCTACATCATCTACCAGCAACGAGGCTGTATGCAACATGCCCACGACTTTTGTGATGACCTCCAAACTATCTGCCGGTACATCGAGCCACTCGTTGAAAGCAGCAATCAGCTGTGCTCGAATGTCCTTCCCCGGTTGTGCAAATAGATACTCATACGGGCCAATGAGAATCTGTTCCTTCTCCGCCGACCAGCTGCTCTTCCCTTCGAAGGCCATATCGTTATTAGTATATCTTCTGGGATCAGGCGCGCCAGAGGTCTGCATGGTAGGGCTCATGGAGCTCGGGTTTGTCGAGGATCGGCTGCGTCGCTGGCTGATCCAGTCGCCTTCTTGAACGGATTGGAGAGTCGCTTTTGTAGGAGGATTAAATGCCACGTTGACGCCGTGGTTTGATGAGGTTCGGGGAGGGATTGCGTTTGGGGAGCGAAGAGTTTCCGAGTGCATCATGATGATTATGAGCGAAGATACTAAGGCGAAGGAGAGGTGAGAAGAGCGATGAGGGCGAGGAAGGTGATACCAAGGCTGTTGTAGCCTGATAGGCAGTAGGGCTTTCTCGAGTTAAATGGCGATATGCTGATGAAGTTTGCAACGAACGGAAAGCTTCTGAAATACGATAATACTCCAACGTAGCGAGATTTTGATTGCCCAGCAAAACCCTGATTTCAAATTATACAGATTCTGAATCGAAAGAGAGATAGGTACGAAAGTTAAAATGTGGAATGTGAATTCAACGAAGGAGGGGACCAAACCACATGCTAATAGTCGACGTCACCATACTGCCACTGTACACCGCCCCGGCTAAAACACTACGGTGGCCCGGTTGCTATGCAGAAAGTTGGGACATCAACAATCGGATAAATGCGCCTGATCTCATATCGCATAATATACTTCTATGCGGCGTGTATTCCTTTTTCGTCTTGTTGTGCAAAGCAAACAATTCACCATTCCTTTTCATTTCAACAATCTGTATTAACACTGCGTCCGGCGTCCTCATCCTTCTTCTTTTTGTAACACTAAACCAATCGTCATATTCTGGAGTCTTCCCCTTCGCGAAAGATACCCAGCTCACATCCCAAGATACACAACAATACCAAAACAACGTAACCGCAATCCACAGCTCATTGCAACCATGGAGGCCCTGCTTTCCCTCTCTTTCGATAATCTCTCCTCCTACGACCAATCCAAGATCAGAAAAGGTCTCCGTCAAGTCGAAGGACTCCTCGCCCAAATCTGCCTATCCTCTCCTCAAAGCGCAGCGGAGAGGCGTCGCTCTACCATCGACCCGGGAAAAGAACCGCCACCGCGCAAGAACCTAAGTGAAATGGGAAGCGATCCAGCATTTAGAGAGTTCTTCAAACTCCAGGATGGTTTCGAGTGGAATGTGGCGATGCGCCTGGTCAACTGTTTGGACCGTCTGTTGGGCAAGAGCCACGACGACCAGAACGATCTCTTGCTCATTCAAGCCCTGGATCTGATTCAAGGAGCGATGCTACTACACCCACCTTCGAGGACTTTGTTCTCAAGGGAACTGTACATGAATGTATATACCCTAGAGCGCACATGCAATGCAACTTTCAGCTGCTAATCTTTCTTGCGCAGCACCTTCTAGATCTCCTCGAGCCTATCAACTGCCCAGCAATACAATCTGCGACTATCATAACTCTCGTTTGCGCCCTTATCGATACTCCTCAAAATGCTCGAACCTTTGAAGCGCTGGACGGTCTGCTCACGGTCACATCCTTGTTCAAGTCTCGCGAAACGACTCGAGAGGTCAAGTTGAAGTTGGTAGAATTCCTCTACTTCTACCTCATGCCAGAAACGCCGTCTATTCCATCTGCTAGTGCGACGGTCTCGGTCCCAGCAATGCTCCAGCGCAGTCCCAGCAAACTCGCAGGTGCTTTCAGTCGTACTGAGTCGGGCGCTGGACGAAAGAGGGCGGACAGCGAGAGCGAGCACACGAGAACAACGGAGGAGAAGCAGGCGCTATTGGGTCGATATCTTCATAGGTATGTCAATTTCCATACTAAATCATCTTTTGTAGTGTCTTGGAGAACGCGGAGTTTCCCAGGTGGTTTTCTCGCATCTAGAAAAGATTTGTACTAATTCTTGAACTTTTAGTGTTGACGACCTAGTCGCGGATTTGAGAGAAACAACACCATTTGAAGGTGTTGTATGCTAAAATTTTCCTTTGTCACTGGCATCCCGGGCGTTTTGGTGTATGACGGAGGCAAGGTTGGGTACTGCATTTATGATGTTCTAGAATGCGCTCATGCTTCACTGCGTTCATGCTTATTTATTATGGTCTCTTGGGGTTTTATGGAGCGATGCTTTTTTAATATGGAGATAGCTTCATGCGCGCTCAGTATATGAGAGAAGAATGTGAAAAGTCACTACAAAATACAAGAAACTCTCAATAAGTCATATTCTGCGCCTATAGGGGTTCTCTTTGCGAAGTTTCACAGGTCGACCGAGTTAGATTGGCTATACAAATGTTGTGAAAGCTGTGACAATCACGGCTTTGCCTTGCCAACTGTCTAATGGATCAAGAGGTTGCGTGAAGAGCCCATTGCAGTGCGGTTATTGCACACCAGTCTGAGATGAGTTTGTTCCCACATTCAGTGCCGTGAGGAGAGTGGACCTTGAAGAATGATATTCTCAAAGAAATGACGGCTAACAAGGTCTTGAAAGAGACTATTGTATTGCTCGGTGTTGCCAAGATATCCGGACTTTTCGGTCAACGCAGCACCCCTTCAACTTGACCGAGTAGTGCGATAACAATGCCCACTCGCTTCCTTGTTCCCAAAGAGATGGGGACAATTCACTTCTGCGTTGCTGAATTTGATGTTGCGCTGAATAAATCCGCCCTGGACCCAAAGCAGAACGCTACTCGAGTCACTATCGAAGTCGCTCGTCCATTCTGGGGTGGGTTTCCGGAATGATTGGCCTCTCTTGGGGCTGCGGCGCTTTTGGTGGCTTGAAGGCTGAAAAAACAAAACATCCAGATCTCGCAAGACTCTCGCTTGCATGGAGAACGCCTCAATGAGTCGGCCCAACCGAGGGTCGAGAAGAGCCCCGTGGAAGCAAACAGCCTCATTGTCAAGCCTTTTTAGGCTTACCTTTGTATGCTTGTTCATTAAGTGTATTCTGCTTGAAAATTGTGTATATATCGCATACCCCCGTTGTACCCGCGTACCTCTTTTTACAACTACTCTGCTTGTATACTTATTCCAGATCAACATCAGCTTGAACCAATTCATCGCTCTCCACAATCCCAGATACCGCAGTAAACAATTAAACCACCATCAGTCATGTTCTTCTCCAAAACCACACTCTTGCTCGCTCTCCTTCGTTTCACTATTGCTGAAACCTGCAGTTCTTCCAATGCCCTCGGTACGTTTAACACACAGTCTACATAATTGTCGTCTTCATTAGCGACTTGAATGTATATGTATACTCACTTCAGCTCAAATAAACATTGCTAACAACCCTCCAGCATACCCGCCAGCATCCAGCGGTGGCTCCGCCTCCCAGAACGCCATTGACGCCGCCCTCCTTAAATGCAGCAGCGGCTGCAACCTCGATGGCGCCTGTAATCTAGGATGTCTCAAAACTGCTTGTGCGACATATTGTGCTTCCAAAAGTTCAAGCACTTGTCAGATCACATGCCTGAGTGATGTTTGTTCCGCATGTATGCACCCAATTCCACCCCAAAAATCCTCTTCTTGTTTACCTATTTGGACAACAACAAAAAGAAACTAAAGCTAACTCTCATATTCCAAGTCTACGGAAGCGGCTCCGATTCACCCAACGCTGACGCCCTCCGTGCCTGCTACAAAGCACAAGGAATCGACACTCGCCGCAAACGTGCCGACTTCACTTGCTCCAGCAGCCAAACTTGCTACAAGGAATCCAACGGCAATCTATTCTGTCTGAACGAAAGCACCGGGGAATATGACGATATTTCAGGAGGTCATGGAAATGTCAAGACGAATGAGTATACCTCCGCTGCAGATGTGGTGAAGTCTTCGACAAAGGCTGCTACGCGCACAAGTACGAGTGCAAGTGCAGATGCAAATGCGAGCTCAAGCACAAGCTCGGGCTCGAGTAGAGCTGGTACGACTGCGGCGAACATGAATGCTGCCGGGACAAGCGCTACTGGTGCTGCAGCAAGTACACCTTCTGCGACGGGGAATGCTGCGGTGGAGAAGATGCATGCAAATGCTGTGGTCGGCGCGGTGGGACTTGTTCTAGGGCTTGTCTTGTAGAATAGAGAGTGAAGATGAACTATTGATGATGTTGTAAAGCGGTTACCTACATGTAAATAGGGAAGGCACATAGTAGACAGCATGCCACGTAGAAAATGCGAATACAACTAAATATATCTCGCTTGTGCCTCATATGCGCGCAACTAGATATACTTGGCAAAGATGAGAAGTAGTGATTAAATATTAATATGACGCATGTCTTGTCTCTTATAATTCGGAACTCGCGGTACAAAGGACATTTGATATCACAGACAAGGCGACTGGAGTGTGAGATGGATGTTTACAATCGTCCCAAAAGAGTGACTGTTCAAGCGGTGAGGGGTGGCAATTGTGATCTCCCTCGCCGTTTGTGACATACGACTATTCTGCTCACCTATACAAACCAACACAATGACAACAACCACTACTAAAGTTCCTTTTCTTCCCTCAGGTGAGTCCATTTTATATCTTCGTTTGTAAACCTTAAAAATCCCGACATTGTGTCGAGAGTCAAATTGGAGACATTCAGGCAGCAGTTGCTCCACATACTTCAAAAAGCTAGAGATGTCCCCCATGACTCCATGAGCACAAATTAATTTATGAATAGAAGTTATCCTCCAAATAATCGACTCTCTCATTCTCACGGCCTCCCCAGCAATCCCCATCGCCCTCCCATCTACGGATCCCATCACGAAAACTCTCCTCAGCCTCACCCAAACCTCCCGTCTCACATACCCACTCGCCAGTCTCTTGCTATACAAACATTGCACGCACATCAACACCTTTCAAACCCTCCACCTCCTCCAACGTACTCTTTCCACCTCCCCACGAGATCTCCACAGCCACGTCACATCACTCCATCTCTCTCCATTCCAATCAAAGCGCATCACCTCTTTCACTCAGGTGCAAACCATAATCGACTTCCTCACTCCCCTAGCGCTTGACGTCAAACGCTTTATCTTTGAAGTGCCTTTGAGCAATATTCAGATAGAGACTTACATCGAACGTAAGATTGCTCGGCTGCTGTTCACATGCTTGGCACAATTCAGAAACATCGAGGTCTTCCTCTGTGTGTACGATGATCTTAAAATATTACGGATAGGTGGAGAGCATGTTTGCGATAGATGGAAAAAATTGAGAATACTTGGGATTTACAATGCTCAGTTTGAATATGCGGTAAGTGGATCATGCGTGTTGAATCAAAAAGTTGTCATCACGCTGACCAGAGATTGAACTTAGCCTTGGGAGTGCGCTCGCCTCCTAGACTTAGAACGTCTAGTGGTCATATACAGGGCAAGATCTCGTATTGACATTTTGGAGAGAGGGTGGGACGGACTTCCGAAGGGATTGGAACTCGTGGTTTTCAACCTGCGGGGGAGGTGTATTGAGAGACACACTCAAGAGCACAATATCTCTGAGCCGAACATCGAGCTGGAATTTCTACCAAAGTCGTTGAAATTGGGGGACTATGAGGCCCTGTTTCGTCAATGGGTGGAGATGTACATGTCCTCTTCCTATTGAGAGTATTGCTCAAGCTTGGCATAACTCAAAGACCAAAAATTTGCATGCATGTATTCCTTTGTTTATTATTTACCACTGAACGGTACGAGTCTAATCACGAGTGTAACTACGCCCTCCGACTGCCCCGAAGATATCGAGTATTGGTTCTCGGCCTAACTCGTACGTCTTTAACCCTACCCCGCAAACATTGATTCTTGATCCCTCTTTTCGCCCGCATACCTTTCCAATATGTCATGCACATGAATAGAACTTCTCATGCAGGCACTGGTTGGACTACTTCATTACTTTAAAGAGCTCCCCCTTCACAATCCCTGTACCTCGTATAGATGAGTTCTTTTAGAAGGTCTATCTGCCGGTGATATTATGACCCCTGAAGACCGAGTACCGATTCTGACCTTTGGCTTTTGATTGGCTCGGTTCCTACGAGGATATCAGTTGTTCGTCGGAGCCATATACAGAGTACATCGTTAGACTAGCAGATGACAATGGTGGTGATGGAAGTAGATGGATATGTTTTTTTATACGAGAAAGGCAATAGAACAGCTCAATTCTTTAGTAATATTGCCAGTCTTGGTGGGGTCTTTCCGGCATCATCGAGTTCACCGTCAACTCTTCCCCTCACTCTAATAGTGCACTCCTCTACGTGATTGTGCTCGGTATCATAAGTCGGAAATACTTTCCTTTCAACCAAAAGTTTCTAGACTGCTCTTGCTGCCTCTATACTCGACATATTATTTTCGTTGTACCTCTTCCTGCTTGATTATTGTCAAGTGTTGATGTCAACTCTGTGGCCAATTTCAATTCTCAACTTTGCCTCGATGCTTCCCTCCATGCCCAATAATAACTGACAATTCACATTGGTACAGCACCAAACGAGTATCACTCAATGGGAACGAAGAGGGCATGCGATAATAGTACTATCGAGCCATCTTGAGTCCTCTTGTACATGTTGCATAGACGTCGCCTGTGACATCAGATTCTAGCGGATTCGCTTTAGTATGTGCCTGACCAATCAAAATCGAGCAGTTGCCTATTTTCCCTTCTGCTCAGCTCACCCCACGACCCCTAGAGAATTCGGATACGAGCTGTGTACTATTCACATACGTGCGTGCATGACAACCTGGTGGACTTGGCGCTTCGGCATCTTTGTGCCTGCTTTGCCAAGATATGTCGGCAAGAGAAAAATAAGCTGTTACGAAGCCCAGGCTAGTAATGCCTATGAGTTTGTTGCCAAATATACTATCTACGTAGTACCGCAGGGAGCTACGCATGTAACTACTTTATGATGCCTTAGTGCGTACCGCCAAGCTTTCCCGCCCACCTTGTAGTGATTTAATCTATTGCTTGGTTCACGACAAACCTCTATGCGGAGCATAGAGTTGCTAAGCAAGAGTATACACAAAGATCTGTATGATTGAATGTCTTTACGAAAAGTCTTTAATTATCACCCCTAGCTTGTCCACTGGAGGCGGTCATTTTGTAGGCATCGGCTTTCCTTCCTGACTATCCAGCATTTGACTTTGCTAATAAACCATGTATCTGCCCATATCTGTCACTCTGCCCCGACTGTGCCTCTATTGTTCGTATGATCGTACCTACGACGAATGTGATATCAAACCGGAAAAAGATGTCAACATTCAGTGAGAATTGTCAAATATATCGCAAGAGCAGATCTAATTTCCTTGCAGTACATAAATCTATGGAAGGTCCTCCTTCATAATGAACTTGCAGCCTCCATCTGCTTCCCATCTCTCCCCGCATCTTAGGAGTATCTTCGACCTCTCACCTCCAGTACTCTAGAGTCAATCCACCAAGCACAAGATGCAACTCTTAAGTTCCGCTGGCTTACTAGCCGTGTTGACGTTTGGCTCTGTTGTCTCGTCTCTCCCACCATTGCCACCAACAGCCACGGCGGTGACCACTATTTTCGACCCGGATGTGACTTTCAAAGTATAGTCCATCAATGTTGTCATAACACTAGACAAAAGCTGACACTCAATCCAAGGGTCATATCAAGCAATTCAACGGGCCATTCAAGCAACCAAGCAGCTCTGACAAGGAATCCCTAACACCCTTGATATCTCCAAACCCAACCGAAGCCCTGAACAAACGCTGGGTATCAACCACCTGCCCTCCCGACACCTTCCTCCTCAACCGCCTCGGAGAAGCCCTCGCTCTCTGCGACGCAGCCATCCTAGCCCTCGAGTTCCCAGACGACACGCAACGCAGACGCTTCATCAGATATTTCGGCGAAGGCTACTGGAATCCCACAGTTCGCGGGATCATCCGGGACAGATTCCTCCGGATCAAGCAGAAGTTCTTCGACTCCAATCTTACGATGATCTGTCTTCGGAACGAGTTTAACAACAATGCGTATGCGACTACGACGTATTATCCTGGGAGACCGGATCTTGGTGCGACTATACGTCTTTATGCGCCGTTCTGGAGTGCTCCTGATCCAAACCAGTGTGGGGATAATTCTTCGAAGGCGTCGATTCTCGTTCATGAGGGTGCTCATGCTGCTTTTGAGGCTGCGGATCATGGAAATGATCCCGCTATGGATGCTTATATTGTGTCGTGGTATGCCGCTGGTGAGTTTATTCTTTGCAACAGCGCAAACCGAATTGACAAAGAACTAAACTAACAAACATCAATTAGCTGTGTATGGAAACTGCCCAATCTAAAACACCTGGTGTTGTAGAGGTCTATGATTCCTATTGATCTGTGATTCTCTATTTGTTGGGTATTAAGCTCACGGGGATGAGACTGGAGGGCTTCGGCATGAACGGTGGTGTTGAGGAGAAATCGACAGGATATGCGTGGGGAAGGGAGTGTTGCAATTGGACAGGGACTCTGCACTGCATTGAACAGGATCCTTCTCTCTTTCTTTAGGTTCAGGAAATACATGGTATATTCCTTGCAGACTCTTCCAGGTATTTGGCTAAGAAGTTACCGAACAAATGAATGGAAACATCAAGTTTAACAAAAACGACCGATCGTAGAATTGCGCTGGTTAGTAAGTGTCAACGAATACGAGAATCGATTTCCGTTTTGCTTTTTCTCATCACTATTGTTATTCTCGCGAGTTGAGACATGGAAGAGTAGGTCGCAAGGTATAAATTGCGGCTAATATGCCTCTAGATATGGAAGCTAAATATAACGACCACACCTAGGTCGCCAATAAAGCGACCTTGCACAACGCAAAGAGCTGAATACAGATGTTCAAAAAATCAAAATCAAATCCCACGAGAGGTCAGAGGATGATAGCGTTCAAAGCATTGTCATCATGTCCTCTCAGTCCTGTACGCCATTCCCAGTCATAGCGCAAAAGCATTGTGACTGTCGAGGGCCGTGGCCCTCGAATGAAAAACGTATTCAAACGCTAATGGGTATCTTCGCGCGCAGAAATCAAAAAAACATAAAACACAAAACAATTACCAAAAGTCAAAACGAATGTTGACCTTCCGCCATTCACTCTCCAAGAAACGAACACACTTTCAATCCACTTGCTTCCCCGGTGTACTTGTTGAAGATACCGTCCCCAACAGACTAGTAAGCCCGGAGGCCTACTTTCTTCCCCACGCCTTTCCAAAGCCGCGTTGATGGAGTTCGCGTCGAGCAGCGCCGTCTTGGAACTCGGGGCTGTCGGTGACAGAGCTGTTGCTGCTGAGAACTTTCTTGGTTGGGGGGTTGCCAAAGATCTTTAGCAGGACGGTCATGACCACACTACTCAAGATGCTGAGACAGAGAATCCCGACCATAATCAGGTTACTTTTTCGGTATTGAAGAGGTCCCCGCTTGGCATCGGCTGGCCATCCAGTGTAGAGAGCATAAGTTGTCATGACACTGCCGAGATTACCAAGACCAGAAACCAACGCGGCGGCGGCGGCGACACCAACTTCACCGTGTCGGCGTTGGAAGATTTCGTTTGTCCAAGTCATGCAGATGGGAACGGTTGGACCAAGCCCGAACCCAACCATCAAGAGTCCTCCATACCTGGCCCATGGTTGAGATCGTGGTGCGAAGGTAGTCGTCAAGAGCCCAGCGATTTGAATGCACACAGCCAAGGAGAAGAAGATGGCTCGATGTTGGTGGAAGCGATCCGAAATAGGAGTAACAAGGAGAATTGCAATCAGATCCATCTGTATATTTGATTAGAGACTGTGCCAAGAAAGATATTGTGAAGACTTACTATCCAGATGGGTGCGAACAACAAGCTGAGAGTAATTCCAGAAAACGATGAGTTGATGCCGGAGATGATGACAGTTCCATAAAGTTGAGTTCCGATACCAACACCGACGACTCCAAAGTACATCATAACCAAAGGCCAGAGTCTCCAGTCGATCAGGACCTGGCCGAGGTCTCTCATGTTCCAAGGTCTTGGATGATAAACACGTGTGAGATCCCTGTAATGAATCTCGGCATCCTCACCCTTGAGAACTGGTGGAGATTCGGGAAACCAAGCCATGTAACCTCTGCGAGTCCTAGTCTCTCCAGGAGGCAAAGGACGATCTGGAAGCCAGAAGATGAGGATGACTCCAAGGACAATAGCGCAGAGTCCATAAAGGAGGAACATCCACTGAAATCCAACCAAACCACCGACACCATCCATTTTCTGGAATCCAGCCGAAACAAGACCCACGACAGAGGCAGAAACTTGAGCGGCAGTAAAGTAGTATCCTATCCGCTTTCCAGTGCGGGAAGGAGGGTAGAAAAGTGTCAGGTAGTAAGCCATGCCTGGCCACATACCGGCAATTACAACACCAAGGAGGAATCGCAAGAGCATGAGACTCCAGGCTGCTTTCACAGCTGCAAAGCAAGCACCGATGATCCCAACGGCGATAACGATACGGGCCATCCAGACTCTTGGACTGAGCTTCGACATGATCAAGTTTGAGGGCACATCAAAGATGACATATGCCACATAGAACAAGGCGAGTGCTGTGGAGGTTTGCTTTCCGGTCAAGTGAAGAAGTTGCATCAAGCTGTGACCTGAAGCTGTGTTCATGGTTTGCGCAAGGCCAATGTTGGAACGGATGGCGGAGCAAAGAAAGTAGAGGACCCAGAAAGCTGTTGAAATTAGCATAAAGATCTCCTGGTAGAAAGTTCATGAGTTGAACACACCTGGAATCAGACGGAGATCGATTTTCCTGAGAGCAGACTTGTTATTTCGAAGCATCAAGCAAGCAGGTGGGGTCGACATACCTGTAAACTTTCTCAATTCTGGCAATGTCGTCTCCATCCCCAATTTCATTAACGGGGCCCCAAGATCAGACCTTGTGACTAGATGAGTGTCCTTGCCATCGACGACAGGCTTCAGATCACCCTTATGTCCTGATTCAACGTCCGACATAATGCCTGAGAAGCAATGGAAGTGCGTGCAGCCAGTCAAAATGATCGCAACGTTGGCGTGGGTCTTTGTAATCTCAGATTTGAAGCAGATGCTGCTCAAGAGATTCTATCTCAAAGGAATAACCAGAGGTGATGAGGGGATGGAGAGCGACACGATAAGTGTTTTGTTGTGAAGAAGGGAGAGAGAGCGAGAGCGAGAGGAAGAGAGAGAGAGGAGAGACAAGAAGAAGCAAAATCTCTGAATGGAACCACCATGGAACCATGCAAGTGACCACCAACCACCAACCATCTCTCATCCCACGAACCGCTTCTGCATGCATTACAAGTATTGGCGTTGAGCTTGCCGATCTCAACCGAGCAAGTTCCCCACTCTTATCTCCATGTTTGGTTAGCATCTCACCGACAGCGGAGACGCCTCGAATTAATGATCGTAACGAATTGCTTCTAGATTTATCTGGTTGTGGCTCGTTGGAGAATTGTGGTTTGGCAAGGGCGGTTGAAAAAGGAGATGAGATGTACGAGAGAAGGATATCCTCCGTGGATACTTGGAGCTAGCTAAGATTTGAAGATTTCTCGGATCGCAGCAGATTTTTGGTGGTAAAATGTTGGAAGTTGACTGTGTATGTCTATAAGTCCGGATATAAATAATTATACTACAAGTCCATCTGCTAGACCTTCATCTTTCTCTGCATTGCTAGCCGCTCCATACACCCGAAGTGGTACGGCAATTTCAAAGCTCTCACACTGCAACGTCTCCGCGGAGGCAAAAACAGCTCCGCGATCATCTCGCGAGATTTCCTCTAGAAGATCTGTGTGACTAGAGACTAGCTCATTGCCTTCGCTGAAGAGCGAAGGAGTCACAAACTCAATTCGTATTTGCCAGCCCTGGCTGACTCCAGTCGTTATGAATTCTGGAGTCGCCGTAGCTGGTATCGTGGGTGAGAAGACCACACGTCGGGCGAACAAGGTAGATTCCGAGTGTGACACATGAATTTTCCGTGTCACTCGTAATATGCTAGCTTCAGAACGCAATGCAATGGAATTGTCGACCTTTTCAGATGTTTCCAGCGTCATGTGAACTGCGTAACAAGGAATCTCTGCATCTGTGAAATCGATGGCCGCATTAATAGTTTCTCCCAACCGGTACGCTGGGCGAGCAAGCATGATCACGGCAACTCGTTTTCCACTACGAGCAATTTCGAACCTGTTTGCGCTTTGGTGCTGTTCCGTAGCGATATTGCTTCGAAGAATCGCCATATCGACAGCCTCCTTTGCAGTGGCTGGCTCTTCAATGAATGACTGTCTCCGTGATCTTGGTGCCTCTGTTGGTGACAAGAGGCCGAGACTCGAATTTTGCCGTGGTCTCGTTAAGAGTTCATCGACATAGCTAAGAAAGTTATCCGAGCTCGAATCACTTGGTTTCTTTGCTTTCAACTCCTGCGAACCCCCAAACCCCCATAGGGAGTGCCTTCAATAGTCTTAACTCTAGCTTGGTCGCGGAGGATGATATACGGAGACATCAAATCATGTCCGAGAAGCTCTCCATGACTATTGACGCTACCCAATACCCGAAATGGGATTTCAACCGTCCTTACTTGTTGCTCTTTTGAGCCACCAGGTCTCTGGGTACCTATGACCAATTTATATGAGATTTTGATGGCTTTGCCACGATGGCTCGGAGGCAGACCTCGTGGCAGCTTGAAAGAATATTCGTAGCTTTTGCTTTCCCCAGGAAGCAGCCGTAAATCCACAAACAAGATTGATTGGGGTGTTGATAGGAGGGGTATAGATTTGGAGCTTGCAATTCCTCGCATATCTTTCATACTGGACAATTCGCCGCCTCCGAGTAGACCACCAAGCGATTCTCCAATATTCCCCCACCCAAAGCTTTTCAGAAGCCCGCTTTCTCTCTTATTGCTCTCAACTCCAATCACGCCTCCGCCCTGTCCACCGACAGTGCCCTTCCTTTTGACTTCTTCAAATGGTGATTGGCTTATGAGTGACGCATCGAGCGTAAAAGATCCATTGATTTGGGCATATCCCATCATAAGCGTCTCTGGGGGTCGGTGGTGATTCACGGGAGACATATTCGACGACTGTCGGACATGCCCGCTATATGGCACCCGACCAGCCGGTTGTGGTACATACTCGGAAGCAAGGGTTTCTGTAGAATTATTGCTTAGGGAATAGAATTCTCCGCTGCTTCGAGGTGTCCCTGTGGCACTTGCAGGAGAAAGTACCTTGGTAATCTGTATTGCCTTTGGTAGCCCTGCATGGATAGATTCTTTGGAACGAGGGGAAAGCAACCTGTCGTGGGAATCTTGTTCGCCCCCATTGAGATGTCCAGTTGGTGGAGCGTCCGCACTCGGTGACGAGATAGCAGGAAACTTGAAAGTCTGAAGAGATCCCGAGCCTTTTCTCCGTGTAGGTACCTCGCCCGGCATGGCCGGAGTATTTGGGGCTGTCACAGCACCTGCTTGACGCCTAGTTGTTCGTCCAGGGAGACTTAGCTCGGGTGATTTGGAGGGGAAGGAGAAAAGAGGAGACGGCTGTGTTGTCGAGCGTTGAGATGGAGCTATAAAGATCAGTCAAAATTAGTCAAATGTAGAACTCTCTGGCTCACAAGATATTGAATGGCCATTGATCCCAAGCCCTCGCGGAACTATTTGCAAACTCGCGGATCGTCCATGTCCTCTGGATAGACCCTTTGGCCTCTCTGGAAAGCTAGTGGTCTCTTCAGCAACACTCTCGCTTGCGCCAATTGATATGATGGAAACGGAGCGCTTGTGTTGTTCGCCCTCTCTTGGAGATTTCGCATTTCGTGCAGACCAAGAAGTAGAAGGTGGCTGAGAGCGCAAGGAACCGGCTGGGACATTGAGAGACAGTGTCGAGCGGTGACCCTTCCCTTGGTGCCCTGGGCGTGGATTGAGAGGGGAGCCGTTCTTGACTTGCGTTGCCTTTCTCGGACCGGTAGGAGCGAAGCTGTTGAGGTTGGAAGGATGGGGCGATAGCCGCGAAGGTAGAGGTACTGCAGCGACGTTCTTGAAGGTGATCTGGCACTCAATATTCTCTCCTGCAAACACGGTCTGTTCTTTCCACTGCACGAAGACCCTGATGGTCGAGGGAGTTGGAAGTGACGCCGACATCATGGATGGGGTGGATGGGATTCCTCCACTACGAAGGATCTGGCTTTCTCCTGGTCATTAGGGCCATATGAGATCTTCTTTTTGCCGGATAGAAATCATTCTTGGAGGTATGAGAGAAGGAGTCTGTGTTTGTTCTTGTTGTTGGTCTCGACTTTGGTGAAGGAAGGTCAGTACCTGCAGGCTTCAAGCTCCGCCTCCGCCAATGGCCTCGCTCGGTTTCCGCTGCCAGATGTGAACGGGGTTGATATCGGAGGGATTTGATCTTCAGTGAATATGGCGGCTTGCTAATATATGGAAGATATGGAGATAAAGAAAAGAAGCTGTTCAGGGAGAATCAATCGTGACAAGCACTGAATGGACGCATTGATAAAGATAAAGAAAGGTGTAATAGTTGCAAATGCCATTCAATACTGTTCTGCTGAAGCATCCGTGTCACATGTTTGGAATTGGCGGTGGACGGAGGCAATTACTGACATAAGCTCTTGCTCCGCCAACGATTGGAAAGTTAGATGGGGGGAGCAAAAGTAAACAACGAACTGAGAAGTGCAGCGAACAAGTGAATCCACGACACCAGGAATTTTGAACATTTACAGATCCAGTCCAAGCTCCATCTCTGGATCTCCTACCTCCTGCAAACATTGCTGGACGAGATTTGCAGCCATTCAATCCAAAGGCCCGACCTAAAGAGGTGCCATTTCCCCTCACCCACACTCAACTCTCTGACGATGTACTGGCTGGCTTGCTAACCCTTTGAAATACAGACTTGAAGCCCTTCATAAATCCAAGCAAGATGGCTTCCTTTATTACCACAGTGTTAGTTGTCCCTTCATAGCCTTTTACTTTCCGGCTTCCTCAGCCTGCCGACTTGCAGTGCGTTGGCTCCTACTTGCATTTGGCTGCAATCCTCCCCAGCTGCTCTTATGATGACTGGGAAGCAAGAGGACGACCACTCTATACAGCAAAGTATCATATGCTTACGCCATACAATAAATAGTAATCAGCGCACACGAAACCAATTCCGACCACGCAACGCTACAAAAGGTACCTCGAGCTACCAGCTACGACAATATGCGGAGGCTACACTTGGTGGAGGAAGTTTGAGGAAGATTGTGAAGCTGCCAGAGGGAGAGGATGAAAACGAATGGTTGGCAGTCAACAGTAAGACTTCTGATTTGCTGTCAGGGTTTACTTACTTATTGCATACCAGTGGTCGATTTCTACAATCACATCAACCTCCTTTACGGCTCGATAACCGAATTCTGCTCTCCACAATCGTGCCCCGAGATGAAAGCTACAGACGAGTGAGTATACCAGAAAAATCATATTTTATGTACTAACTTGGTAAGGTTTGAGTACCTATGGCAAGATTCCGAGAACTTCAAGCGACCAACCAAGATGCCTGCTCCTACATACATTGAACATTTGATGGGCTGGGTTCAAAGCAACATTGACAACGAGGCCGTCTTTCCAAGCAGGATCGGTATGATTTTATATATTTTGGTCCTTGTATATCGCTAATCTATCTAGGTGTTCCATTCCCAAAGTCGTTTCCTAGCATGATTCGACAAGTATTTAAGCGCATGTACAGAGTATATGCTCATATCTACTGCCACCACTACCCAGTTATTCGAGAACTTGGTCTTGAAGCACATCTCAACACGAGCTTCAAACATTACGTCTTGTTCATCGATGACCATCAGTTGGCAAGCGGAAAGGATTTCTGGGGCCCATTGGGAGATCTCGTTGAGAGCATGCTGAGAAGTGATTGATTAGTTCATTGATTTTTTGACTTTGTTGCTGGGAAGGGAGCGAGTATTTCGGCGTTGGAGTGTTACCGGAGTTCATGGAGGATTGGGCTTCGGTGCAAATGGTAGACGAGGATAGCGTCGTATTTCTAGAGTGTATCAACATCTGGCAAGCCATAGCAATTGAAACAAGCAGCAGCATTTTATAACTATCTCTTCACTGTGCCAACTTAGTGGTAGCCTTAATTTAACCAACGAGATTAAAAAGAAAAAGATTATGATAGATATCTTGAATCAACTATCATCACACGAGGCGTGGCATATTGATGTTGAGGTTCACTTGCTCGACATTGTCTGGCTGCCAAGGGCATACATCATGTGACCATTTTACACGTGATGAAATTGAAGCTTTCTGAATCCTGCCGAGCAACCTCAACACCCGGCTTTTGACGACGAACTGCACGAAGCTCTCACCTCCCACCACCTCTCCCCAAAGTCAATTGAGTACCGCCATCATGTTCTCAAGCCGAGCCATTCTACGCGCCACCCAGGTCGCAGCACCCCGACGAATTCCTGCCGTCGCCAGCTCGCAGATTCGATCGTATGCGACACCCGCCCCAGTCGACTCCAAACCCCCAAAGGCGCTCTATGGACTTGACGGCACATATGCCAGTGCTCTGGTACGTGTTGGAGCGAATGCATCATCAGGCAGGCCATTTCAGTAGGCAGGGCAGAGAGGACGGGAATTGATGGGAATTGATGGCAAAGGATAGGGATTTGAAGAGCTTAGACTGACAATTGATGGATAAATAGTACACAGCAGCAGTCAAGAACTCCACGCTTGATGCCACTGCCAAAGCCATCAGCGCTCTCAACGATGTCTACGCCAAAGACCCAAAACTAGCAACCATCATGCTCGCACCCACTCTCACCGTAGCCGACAAATCCGCTATTGTTGCTGAGCTGCAAAAGGCCTCCGGCGGCGCGGACAAGGGCGATACCGTCAAGAACTTCCTCAACACTCTTGCCGATTACAACCGTTTGGGTCTGTTGAAGGGCGTTTGTGAGAAGTTCGCAGAATTGATGAGTGCGGCCAAGGGCGAGTTGGAGTTGACTGTCGTCAGCGCTACTGTGAGTTACTTTTCGTCTGATGTTTGGGGTTGTTAGGATGGATGTGTGGATGGGTGATAGATGATGGATGGTATGCTGATACGATTGATAGCAATTGGATAACAAGACCTTGAATCGTCTCGAGGCAGCAGTTACCAAGTCCTCCTACGTCGGTTCCGGAAAGAAGCTCAAGGTCACAAACAAGGTATGCATTTCCCCGTTTGTCCATGGCTCAGAAAAACACACACTTACACAATTTTTCAGGTCAACCCCGATATCCTCGGAGGCCTTATTGTTGAGATTGGTGACCGAACAATCGACCTCAGTGTTTCAGCTAGAATCGCAAAGATGAACAAGCTGCTCACTGATACCTTGTAGAAAAAAGAAAGAATGGGGAATTGGGGTAGCAAGGATGAGGAGGAGGAGGAGAGACGGCATGTTGTAATGCTGGGCCTGGGGAGATGAACATGTACATTGACAGCAACTAGAGCATTTTCATTTTCCTTCCGATGGTGGGACACATGAGTGAAGTTCGCACAAACCATTCATTTTCTTGATTTCTTCGACTTCCCTTCTGCCCCCTTTTGATCTGTCTGCTCTATCTACCTAGCTACCAAGAATATCTCTACGCCTATTGTGTACTGAATTTACATGGAATAATCCATGTAAAGATTGCCGCCACCTAAATTCCCGAAAGCCAAAAAGATGGACGCTATACAAGGAAAGCCATGATATGTCCCCAAATGAGATCTCCCTCCGGATTCACCACACGCCCCCTCTCCTTCTCTGCTACTTACTGACCATCAAGCTGTGCCTCAAATTCATCGCCGTTATCATATTCAGACGTATGGCTTCTGACCTTCTGGAGTTGCTCCGAGACGTAATTGGCAGTGTGAACATCCGCCTCCCTCCTCTCCCGTTCCATTTCCGCATCCTCATAACCGACAGAGTTACCAATTGAGCGCGTCTCATCGTCGACTGAGGTATTATCAAAGTCACTGCGAGCACCTATCGATCGTGTCGTAGATGAGCGGCGAAGCCTTGGGGCCTTTGGTTTTGCCTGCTTGACGTGACGAGTGAATACGTCGTCGAAGTAGTGGTTCATTCCGGTAGATGGCGTTCTTGGGGTTTGTGGGAGACGGCAACTTAGACTATTGGGTTTGTTAGTGGATTTGCGAGGGATAAAAATTACAAGGAGGAAGGAAAGACACGTACCCAGTATCGTGAATCATTCTGGCGATCAGACCAGTCCAGCCACATTGATGTGTAGCACCCAATCCTCGTCCGGTGTCTCCGTCAAAGAATTCGTAGAACCAAAGGTGATCTCTCCAGTGAGGATCAAAGTCCATCATGTCATTGCCATCGTTGATTGCACGACGTCCATCGTCTCCACGAGCGAAGAGATGTTGAAGACGATGCTGGATCTCCTCCGATACGTGACCCAAGTGCATAAAGTCGCCAGAGCCAGTGGGGCACTCAACCTGATACTTTGGTCCGTAGAACATGTAGAATCGCTGGAGAGACTCGATGAGCAGGAAATTGACACAAATCCAGATTGGTCCTCTCCAGTTACTGTTTCCTCCAAACAGGCCACTATCAGAGTCTCCTGGGATGTAGCTGACTTTGAATTCTTGCCCATTTACGTCCATGGCATATGGATTGTCCTTGTGGAATTTAGACAGTGAGCGGATTCCGTGGGGACTGAGGAACTCATCCTCATCCAGCATTCTCTTCAGGATCTTGTCCAAACGGTCTTTACTGACAAGAGAGAGCAAGATTCGGTTATCCTTGCCTCTCTTTCGGATACTGGCCATGTTACGTTCCGCAATATCAGGCTTGTGTTCAATGAACCAATCCACTCGCTTCTTGAAATTGGGCAACTTGTTGATCAAGTCAGGCTCGAGAGTCAGTGTCGCATAGAGTGGAATCAATCCAACCAAAGATCTGACAGGAAGCTGTTGTGACCAGGGTCCGCCATAAGAGATGGCATCATAGTAGAAACCATCTGCGTCGTTCCAAAGAGACTTTTCCTCCTTGGAGCCAGCCTTGTAGGTCATAGCATCACTGATGAGCATGAAATGTTCGAAAAACTTGGAAGCGATATCCTCATAAATACGGCGATGCTTAGCCAACTCGAGCGAGATATTCAGCATGCACAAACAGTAGAATGCCATCCATCCCGTGGAATCAGCTTGCTCCAAGACACCTCCTGTAGGAAGTGGTTCTGAACGATTGAACAGACCGATATTATCAAGGCCAAGGAAACCTCCTTCGAAGACATTCTTGCCATCAAAATCTTTACGATTAACCCACCAGGTGAAGTTGAGAAGCAGTTTCTGGAAAACTCGTTCCAGGAAATCCAGATCTTGTCGACCATACATCTTTCTCTCAATCTTGAATGTTCGGAAGGTTGCCCATGCGTGAACTGGAGGATTGACATCTCCAAAATTCCATTCGTAGGCAGGAAGCTGACCGTTAGGATGCATGTACCATTCTCGCGTAAACAAGTCGAGTTGCTTCTTGGCGAAGTCCGGATCAATCATGGAAAGCGGAATACAGTGGAAGGCAGAATCCCATGCAGCAAAGAATGGGTACTCCCAAGAATCTGGCATGGACAAGATATCGTCCAAGTGCATATGCTTCCAATTGGTATTGCGGACTGCCTTACGATCTGGTGGAGGTGGCGGCTGGCTTGGATCTCCATTGGCCCATTGGTCCCAAATGAAGTGATAGTACTGCTTTGTCCACATCATCCCCGAGAAAGCTTGACGTTGAATGTTGCGGAGATCATCTGCCATTGGCAATGGGCTGATACGGTAGTAGAACTCGTCTGCCTCTTCTCTTCGTTTTTCAATAATGTCATCGAAAAGTTCCTCATCCATATACTCCTCATACTTCTTGGACAATCGGAAACGCACAACGGCACACTCGCCAGGAGCAACTCCACCACCTTCGTTGAAAGCAAACCAAGCGGCAGTTTTTGTGCCCTTCTCCTTGGGATTGATGGCCTTCTTCTCACCATCCACAATGTATCGGTGGAAAGCATCCTTGACGTACGGCTGCTCGTTCTTTCCATCATACAGCGACTCGAAATTGGTCTCGTTTTCCGTGAAAATGAGTTCTGGCTGAACATCTTCACCACTTGGTCCAACACCCGGAGATGGCGAAAGTTGGAAGTAGCGCTCCCCTAGTTTGTAGTGCTTGGTTTGCGCTGTCGTTCCGCTGACTTTATGGATGCTAGGCTTTTTGTCCGCAGACTCATGTCCCCAAACCCAGGTGTTTCTGAACCAGACGTGAGGAACGATATGAAGAGGAGCGGGCTCTGGGCCTCTGTTCCATGCTGTTACACGGAACAGAAGCTCATCTGGATCGTCTGCCTCCTTTGCGGTTTCAATGATGATATCCCAGTATCTGTCTTCGTCGAAGATTTCGGTGTCGATCAACTGATATTCTCGATCCTCCTTTCCACGCCTCGCATTCTCCTTGATGAGATCTTCGTAGGGAAATTTCTTTTGGGGGTATTTGTAGAGATATTTCATATATGAGTGCTGGAGGAAATTAGTGGGGCAGCGTTCGGGACGATAGAGGGGTAATTACGGTGGGAGTATTGTCCAGATGAAAATGAGCCTCCTTGATACTCTCTCCATGGTTACCTTGCGGGTTAGACAGACCGAAGAGACGCTCCTTCAAGAAGTCACTGTGTTCGGGTCAGCAAAGAATTGTCAATGGGCTGGCAATAACTGACTCTTCCTGGTTCCAAAAGGCAAAGGCAATATTCTGGAAACCGTGTGTATCTGAGACACCAGCAATTCCATCCTCACCCCATCTGAATGTTCGGGATCGTGCATGCTCATGAGGGAAATCTGCAGACAGACAGGTTAGACGGGCCAGAAAGTTGGATTGGGACGGGATTTCTTACGAGACCAGGCGTCACCGTCTTCAAAAGGGGAGCTACAGTTAGCAAGCTTCTCGACCGAATAATTTCGGCGCAAATCGCCAGGCTGGGAACGTTCTTACTGGCACTATAATCCTCGCGCACTGTGGAGAGGCAATTAGTAGCTGGTTCATCAATTGCGATCAGGCTGGAGCTGTAACAAAACATAACATACCGGTTGCCCATTGTCTCTCGGCGACATACGGACCCCACTTCAACCAATACTTGGTGCGACCGCGATAGTTCTCAGCGAGCCTGCGCTCTTCTTGAGTCAAATACTCGTGGTCATGGTCAAGCTTGACCATCTTGTCGCGATGGGCGTCTATGGTGGGCAAGGAGGGACAAAAACAAATCTTTTATTCAATTGTTCGGAGGAGCTGGCGGGCGCGGAAAAGCTGAGCTTGCTGACTGTAGGTGGGGATGCTGGTCAAGTGTCTAGTACTGTAAGCTTTCCTTTGGAAGCTGGTTGGGTGTGGTGCATGTGAGGGAGGGAGAAAGGGAAAAGTCCTTCTGCGAAATAATACTGGGCAATCTGGGCACAGATTGTTGGTACCTGAGTAGTCCGACTAGGTTGAATAGAGGTCAAGGTCAACGGTCAGGCAGGCAAGAATAAATAATGGCTTTCTCCCGTGTGGGTGCAACAATCAGCGGCGATCTCGAAATTCGGTTGAGATGCTTCAGAAGCGCTGACGAGTGCCAAGAAAAAGCCTGTGCAAGACGAGACGAACGAATTGAAACTTTGGCGACGGAAGAGACGACATTAGAAGTTAGTGCGACTTTCTTAAACACTTCAAAGTACAGTACGTACTGTATCACCTCCGGCCGAATGCTAATTGGTAGAGAACTCAATTCACTTCCTTCTTGACATTTGTTAGATCTACAGTAGTTCCTTTTCCTCCCGCTGCCCCGTTGTTCTAGCTTTTCCTGTCGGTGTGTTGTTGTTGGTGGTGGCGGCCGTTCTGGCTTTTGCACCTCTTTCTTGTCCCTGTGTTCACAAGCCTCCTCGAACCGTGATGTCATGGATGTAGTGGGATATGTTTGTTGTTCCACAGTCGATGCCGATACAAGATTAGTACTTGAGTAGCAGCACAGAAAGAGCGGTCTGAAAACGCCTTCCTGGCCAAATGTGGCTCACTGCTTCTTTTATGTGATGCCTTGATGTTGATCTTCTGGAGCAGACAAGCGAGAAATCTAACAATATCTCGAACACATCCGAGCTCAACCAAAACTGCAAAGCTTTCGCCAATTCTAACACCACTTGTTTTTTTCAATTTTAAGCACAATCGTACATTCACAGTGTCACCAAGTGGAACCTCATTATTCAAGTCTGTGCATAGAGTAGATTCAAACGTCCTCTTCGCTTCTATGCTCCCCTTGACGCAGATGCTAATCATGCGGCGCCAATAGACATGTTGGGGGCAACGGCTTGCCCATATAGATACAGGACCATTCTTTCCAATTATTAGATGACCAGTCGCGCCCCCGTGCACGTGTCTTCCCCTTCTCCCATCTGCCTGCTCTATCAACAGCGGCAGCGCCATCCCCTCCCCGGACATGCTCGACGCTTCCCGTGTCGCGGTCGACTGGGTCAGCGTGCATGGAAATTGACATACATTGACAACGAAAGCGCACAATCTCAACCAGCTGGGGACTGGGACTGCGGTGTCAGCTTCGTGTGTGGTTGCATGCCAAAAGAACCTGCTTATGGCGAAATGCAACGAGTGGTGTTCGCAATTAGGTAAATAGCTGTGAAGGAATGAACAGCGAGGGCAATTATTAATCTTCTTTTTCGTACTTCGCAAAGGGTGTTGAAGGATGCATTTATCGTCGGACAACAATGCCGTGGCGGCGGGCAGAGGAGGAGATCTGTTCCTCATCGGAGGAGCAGCAAGAGTCCTCATCGGAGTATCCGCAGCGGGATCCACCGCAGTCGAGCTTGACGCGGTCACCTCCTCGGGTGATGCCATATCGCTCACAAGAGCACTCGGAGTCGGAGAAATCGGACAGAGAGCTGGCGGAGGATGGGGAGGAGGAGTCGGAGCGGCTGGAGAGGGAAGAGCCAACGGAGGATGGTGGCGACATGGAGAGTTCGTAGTCGTAGTCATCAACGGTGGTGGAGGAGAAGCGAGAGGTGAGCTCCTCGACGGTTGGTGCATTGTAGTCGGCAGTCAAGATGTACTTGGTAGCGGATGGGTTGACTGGCTTTGGCGACTGGATCTTGGAGACGGAAAGTGGGCGGCCCTTGGGGATGTCGGAGGCAGATTCGCGGCGGGACTCTCTTCGGGAAGAAGAAGAGGTGTGCTTGGAGGAGGAGTGGGACTTGGAAGAGCTCTTGGAGGAAGAGGACTTGGAGGACTTCTCGGATGGAACATCGAGGATGTTCAAAACACGGCCGGTGGTTGGCTCGGTGGTGGAGGCTTGGGAAGGGTCGTGGGAAACGTGGTAACCATCGATGATATAGTAATACCAGTATCGTTGGCCGGCTTGGAGGGTGGCACCTTGGAATCTGAAGGTTCCCTTCCAGGCACCAGACTTGGAGGAGGTCTTGTCCTTGGAAAGAGGAAGTTGACCAGCATAGTTATCCCAGGAGCCGAGGAGATGGGCGGTCTTAACACCGGAGGATGTGCGCAAAGAAAAGGACAATTGGACGGCTGACATTATGAAGGATTTGAGGGCTAATTATTTGCAAAAGTAAAAGTTTGAGTGGGCAAGAAGAGCTGATTTGGACGAGGAGGAGGACTGATGTTGACCGGCAACTGAAATTAATGATGGTGATGAGAGACGAAAATTAAAGAGCACAGCTCTGCGGAACGAACAAACACAAAAAATGGACAAGGAGGACAGCTCTGAAGATTGAATGCTTGCTGAAGAGAAAAAGAGAAAAGGAACGAAATGAGGGGGATGTTGGTTCTCTTTATGGGGTGGCCGTTCTCCCAGCGGCCAGCTCGAGAATAGCTGTGGCTAATGGCCATTATTGGACGATGCGAGCTCGCTGCCCTCGCATCACATCGACATGAGGAAGAGGAAGGATGTGGTGAGAGTAACTAGTGGGTGTGTACACTTGGTCGTTGCAGCTGACCAGTGAGTTGCCAGACTTCTGCGAGTCCCGGGCGCGTAAACAAAAAAGCGAGGACGCTAGGGCTGCATTGGGAGGCAGGCGACTAATTCCTTGTCGTGTGAAGCCATTCAGAACGCTGGAACAGCAAGTTGCAGTCTCGCTAAAGGCCGCCTCCATGTGCCTCTCTGCCAGCCTTCTCTCATTCATCTTTATTGACATGCGGTGCTGCCACTTGCAGATGCACGACTTGATAGAGTTCCCAGCACCCGGCCAATGATAACGGTGAAGATGTTGAAGACGTGCATTGAGGATTTAAGATGAAAGATGATGAGGTCGAAGAAGCAAAGGAAAGAAGGGAAGAGGAGAAGCATACGAGGGCGACCGACGCTGTGATGCTTGATGCTTGATGCTTGCCTTGATGCTTGAGGAGAGAAGTCCAATGCCATGCTGTATGTACTGTACCAGTACCGGACGCACGCACGCGATGCGGCAGGAAGATAAAATGTCGCAAGCGGCTCCAGGAACGGGTGAAGCCGACGGGGAAACATCGTGAAGCTTGAAGATACAGTACGAGTATACACTCCTCCTCCATACATCCTGAGGATCGGGATGGATCTCTCTGTCGCACGACCTCACGGCCAACTCGAGAGTTGATCTTCTGGAAAGCCCCGAGATAGATGGATACTGCCGTACGAAGTACAGACGACTGTACTCCGTTCTTTGCAACTGACTGATGCTGCTGTGAGACATGCTTGCCTAGTTGCATTCAATGGTGCTGTAGTAGCAGCACGCGTACCTTTTGCTTGATCTATACCTCCGTACGGAGTACAGCTTCGTATATTGACCTGATTCTGAGCCGCTCGACCTCTCAAGATGCAAGCGCCCTTTTTGCCGTCCTCTGCTCTACAGCAACACTTCTTCTCACTCGCTGTCCAATGTATCCATGGATCGACCCGGTCGGACTTGTACTGTGGTGATAACTTCCATGAATCGGCGCATCGTGAGAGGAGAGGGTGGATTGCTGTTGCTGCAATGCGGAATAGAGTAGGTAGAGTAGTAATAATGGGATGGCGAGATGTGTTGATAGGTCGAGGAGTTGATGCAATGTGATTCCCCGCAGAAGGCTTTCATGGGCTTGGTGTGCTCGGTGTGGATGGGATGGGGGGCTGGGCGGTAAAGGTGCTGAGAGATCATGCCGAAGTCTGCGTGCTTCACTACTTGCCTGCATGTAAGTAATAAGTCTTACATCTCTGCCGACTCAGGGGAATTAAGTAACAACAATTAAACTGAGCAATAATTTGTGTGACGATACATACTTGGAAGAGTTGAAGATTGTGAATCCCCCATGAAGGTACAGGATCATTGTTTTGGCCGGATATGTATGCTGTTGTATGGTCTTGGTTCTGGTTCTGTCCGGCTTTGTCACTCGACGACAGGAGTCGGATTGATTTTTCAATATCTCGCTTGGCATCTAGCTGTCTTTCTTTCCTCACATTACCTACACTTTCTCTTCACTTCTCTATTTCCCCTTTTCCCCAATTTTATCAACCATTATTCTCTCAGATCTCATCATCCTGTTCTTCACCCCCTTTTCAATCTGACCCTCTCACCTGTTCTTTCCCAGATCCGGAGTTACCTTGCTTCCGAGAGTAACATGAGGCTGAGTTCGCCTCAAAGTCGACCTTCACGCATCGAGCATCAAGGATCCTCTTTGATCCTTTGGACTCCGTTGGCCTGGGACCAGGATACTACCTACACTACACTGCACTACTCGGAACATGATTGTTTTGACATGTGCCTGTCTTCTTCTTCTTATTCAAGATCGGGGAGATTGGCACAGCCGATAAGGGTGAGTGCGAGAGAATTCTTAGGAAGCTGATGTCGATCTATCCCCAACTTCCTCATTGCTCGGGCTTGTTGTGGAGGCAAAATCTTCAGTCAATGCGAACTTCACCCGCAACACTCCCCCAACACCCCACAAGGAGGTGCCCACGATGCCACGATTCCCCATGATTGGACTTTGATGGCAGCAGAAAACAGGTGAAAGAAGAGGCGAGCATCCGAAGAACCACCCCAAAGTAGAGAAAGACAGTCCACCATCCAGCTCGGTGTGCTTCTTTGTCCCTATTTCCCGTAAGTTCCAAGCCTCCAAGCCTTCGAAACTTCCACACTTCCTTCCTTCTGTCAGTACCTACTGTACTGTATGGAGAAGGATAGGCATCTACTGCGTACATTATCTGGTTGCATTATTAGGCGCTTGTTCTTTCAACGACTCGCTTCACACTCTCGCTATGATGCCGAAGAAGTCATCGAGCATGAGCACAGCAAGCAATTCTCGATATTGCCTTTTTGCGGTCCGAAAGTGCTTCAACAAATTTCATCATTATTGCCCCGATCACAAGATTCGATGGAACCAATTCGGCTTCCAAATTACACATTTGTTTCGCCTCTACTGTACTGTGACGACCATCGCGAAACCAAGAGGATATTACTTCGAAGTACCCACAACCCAGGGCTGCGGAACCAATACATCCCATGTCAAACACCCTCGCCCGTTGAACGAGTTTACAGTTGATCTCCATTTCTCTCTGCATCTTGTCGTCATCCCGATAAGACCATGCTCACATCGCCGCCTATCATCTTGACATATGGCGCAAATGGACCCTGAATTTGACCCCAAAAAATTTCAAACCTTCGACCGAGAAATTCTCAAAAAAAATCATTCTACTGCAATTTTTCGAAACATTTGTTTGGATTTTTCTGTTTTATTTTGAAGTTTGAAAGAGATCTCGCAACGCATTGTTATGGTACAGAGTCGGTGCTTGCATTTGCAACGACGCGATCTTGGTCGCTGCTTTCTCCAACATACCTAGGATAGCTTTGATAGGTGTGAGAGAGTCATGTAGGAACACTAGTAGTGGATCGTCTCCTCGAAACCTCCAACTTCCATGATGGCCCCGTATTTGCGAGTTTGGACCAGCCAAAAGCTCGCATCTTTGTTCTTATTGATAATAATGCTACTCGTTAGGGAGGACCACTTCCCCTTCCTTCATCCTGGGTGATTCCAAGGGAACAGGATCCATCACACCTGCTTCTAAACCGAGGACGACCGAAGTAAGACGGGACATGAAGCTAAACCACAAGGGTGGATGACTTCCATGGCCTCTTCATTCTGCCTTGTCTTCTCCATAAATATATAAACAGCACCTGTACCGCCCTCTCTCAGAGTCAAGTCATTGCATTCAATGTTCCATTATTTCTCCCGCGTTTGAACTCGAACCACTTCTTCTCCACCTACAAAATCTATCATCTATTCCATTTTTTCCCCAGGAACCAGAATTTATTACCCACTTGCTTGTCACCATCCCCATATTTTCACCCGACTCATCCAAACCATCAGCAGTGTAGATCAGCAGTCATGGACGCTCAAGGATTTCTGTCCCCTCCCAAGGGTGACAAACATAGAGCTCGTCGTCTTTCATCAACCACTGCCACCAAGGAAGAAGTTGCAGCGGGAGGACCTGTCGTTGTTATGCCTCAAAGAATGATCATGAAGCGGGCACAGTCCTACCACAGCACTTTTGCAGAGAAGATGGAAACGGCCAGGCAAGAGCTGTCCACCATGGATCTCGAAGACGATACCTCCTCCTCCGGCGCAGCAAACTCTCCCGAGACTCCAGGATCTCCAGTCAGCCCGGATGACATGCCAACAGCGGACACCTTTGCTTTTGCTTTTGATATCGATGGGGTTCTCATCAGAGGAGGTCGTCCGATCCCAGAAGCAATTGAAGCCATGAAAGTGCTCAACGGTGAAAACGATTATGGTATCAAAATGTATGTCAAGCTCTCCCGAGGTCTGATGGAGTGAAGTTAAGCTAATTTTCCAGCCCTTATATCTTCCTCACCAATGGTGGCGGAAAAACCGAGTCAGAACGTTGTATCGACCTTTCTCGTCAACTTGACATTGAAGTTTCACCGGCTCAATTCATTTGTGGTATGGTTTCACCTTGTTTATCTCTACATACTTATTCAAACCTAATGTTTCAATAGGACATACTCCGATGAGAGAAATGGTGGAAAAGTACAAGACTGTTCTGGTTGTTGGAGGAGAAGGCGAAAAGTGCCGCGAAGTTGCTATCGGATATGGTTTCCAGGACGTAGTCACTCCCGGTGATATCATCAAGGATAACGCCTCAACCACACCATTCAGGACTCTCACGGCTTCTGAATTGGCAAATTCTGTTAAACGGGACTTTTCCAAAACCAAAATTGAAGCCATCTTTGTCTTTGCTGACAGCCGTGATTGGGCATCTGATGTACAAATCATCCTCGACTTGGCCATGTCAAAGGATGGCTATATCGGCACTCTTTCCGAGACCTTTGACGAAGGACCTCAAATCTACTTCTCCCACAGCGATATTGTTTGGTCCGCTGCCCACGATAACGTTCGGTTGGGCATGGGAGCTCTCCGAAAGATGACCGAAACCCTTTTCAAAGATCTGACCAAGGGCAAAGAGCTCGATACAATTGCTTTTGGCAAACCACAAATCGGAACATTCGAGTTTGCGACTCGTCTTCTGCAACAATGGCGAAAGGATGAGCATAAAATCAATGCACCTCCGGAGACTGTATACTTTGTTGGCGACACTCCAGAGAGTGATATCCGAGGCACAAACTTGTTCAATGAGAAATCAAAGAACGACTGGTATTCGATCCTCGTTCGAACGGGTGTCTTCCAAGAGGGAACCGAACCTGCTTACAAGCCACGAATTACTGTCGACAACGTGCTGGATGCCGTCAACCATGGCATCAGACGCGAGTTTACAAAGAAGTTGCAGAGATCTGTTGGCTCTTTCCCATTCAGCACCACTGCTGTGACGGACTTGTCCCTAGACTCTGACAAGTTTGGTAAGCGAGGCGGGAATACGCCCATCTTGGAAGTAAGCGAGGGCAATACACCAGATGCTGTGTGAAAAGATAGCATGCATCGACTTTCAAGATGAGGAGTTGTCGTACTGGATTGCGATTTGAAAAATGCATGGCAAACTAGGCGTTTTGCGGACTTTCAAGTTTGGGATTTTTGGGGGTCTCCATCAAAGGCGTTTTTCATTATGATAACAATACCCAAAGCAGAGCATATGAGATGCTCTCAGATTGGCATAGATTAGGTAGTAGAGGATCAAATATTTTTACTTTCATCACATTTTGAGACGTTGTGATCGCTTTCTTGTCCAATAATTTCTATAAAACATGAAGTTGGAGATAGAAAAAAATCCATCTTCTATCGTCCATATCCCAACTCCCAAACCTACCCATATCACCACAACCAAGTCCCCCTCTTCCATGAGAGTCAACGAAGAATCCCATCATCGTCTTCACTCGGCTCAAACAAAACGGAAATCCGAATCTCACAATTTCCTTCCCCTCTTTCGCACCCACTTACTTCATTCACCATACTCCGCAATTCCACCCCACCCAAAGAATCCCTCGGTTATCTGACCGAAGAAGAATTCCCAAGACATGTTAGACATGGTTTCCACAATGTACTGTACGAAAACACGCGTATCCACAAAAGAAGACGTATTCCTGTACGAATCTATGATGGATGATGTGAGCCGCGTACGAGCTACGAGGGAGGGTATATCCACTACTGTACTGGACTAGTATGGTGGTAGCTAGTACGGTATATTAGCAACCCGCTTTGATGGATCAGGCATCAAAAAACCAGATAAGACTGTACGCAACGCAACTATTATCCACAAATTCCCTTATCCACTATATGTACATATTGCGAACATTCATGCACATAAATTTCATTTTGGAAGGTGTGGTGTGCTCTTCTTTTTGTCTTTTCGGGATGTTCCGTTTTGTTTTGTTTGGTTCATGGCGAGAGGCCAGGAAGGAGGGTGATCAGCGATGGATGACTTGACTCGGTTGGAGTGAGGAAAGAGGCTGTGCATTTTTGGGGGAAGGACTAATGTGATGTGAGTTAGGTACCTAGTTGTGCCTGTAGTAGTGAAAACAATGGGATTGTGGAAAGTAGGTAATTAGTGGTGGGGTGTAATATATGTGAGGCTTGTCAGTGAGATGAAACAAAATATAGTATAGTAAGGTAAGATCTTACGTATGTGGTGGAGGTATTTTGGGAAAAGCTATTTTGAATTCAATGGTTAGGTGTATGTTAATAGCAGAGGATTTATTGAAACGGTGTTTGGAAGTAAGTAAGGTAAGTAGACGTGTGAGGCTTATGCTGTCAGAGGCTGTGGTGGTAGGATGTTCCATGAAGAAGTGGATGGTAGGTCTTACCTTGGTGGTTTTGGAAAGGATTTGGGAACTGGCGAGTTGGTAGTAAATGTAGAATTGTCATGATTGAGGAATTCATTAAGTTGTTATGATTTTTTTGGAATTTTTTTTTTTAAGGGATCAAGTAAAGAAGATCGATCTTTCTTCAATTTATATAACTTGTGGTGATATTGTAATAATTCCAGAATGCTGATAAAACTGCCAGGAAAAGACCCCTCATTCTTGCTGTCGTCTGGAGATGGGGGGTTGATCCTCGACCGAACCACGACAAACCTCCCAAGCCCACAACCACAACCACAAGCACAACTACCACTACAACTACAATACCACCAAAAGTAACTAAGCAACCCAAAAACCCAACAATATTCACAATGACCTCCGAATCACCCAACTACCCAATAATTGACTCCCACATCCACCTCTACCCAACCTCCGAACTCGACACCCTCGCCTGGAACAAGCCCTCCCACCCCCTCTACAACCAACGCTCCCTAGACGAATACACCACAGCGACCAACTCCCTCCCCAACCTCGAAGGCTTCATCTTCCTCGAAACAGACCGCAAAAACGACCTCGCCGCCGGCATAAAAGATGGCAGCGGCTGGGAATTCCCCCTCATGGAGGTAGACTGGCTGAAGAGGATTGCACTTGGAACGCCGAAGGAGGGAGAGGGGCATACGGCCGAACAGAGTAAATTGTGTTTGGCCATTATTCCGTGGGCGCCGTTGCCGTCTGGGGTGGAAGCGTTGGAGAAGTATGTGGGTGAGGTGGAGAGAAGGGCGGGCGAGAGTTGGGGTAAGGTGAAGGGTTTAGGTATTTGGTGCAGGATAAGCCGAAGGGGACAATGTTGACGGATGACTTTATTGAGGGATTGAAGTGGTTAGGAAGGAAGAAGTTGGTTTTTGATCTTGGGGTCGATCAGCATAGTGGTGGGAGGTGGCAGTTGGATGAGGCGGTGGAGATGATTGGGAAGGCTCATGAGGGTGTGAAGGAGGAGGATAAGGTTACATTTATCATCAGTGAGTCTCTATCTATTTTTACCACCGCCATGTCTCGCTCCATTCGTAGTTTGTGTAGCTAATCTCTATGTCAGATCATCTCTGCAAACCCGATCTCTCCGTCTACAACCAAACCGACCCCGCCTTCGTAGCCTGGAGAACAGCCATGTTCACACTCAGCAAATGCAGCAACAGCTATCTCAAACTCAGCGGCCTCTTCTCCGAAATGCCAGATTCCCTCAAGACCGCTTCAGTTGATGAGATTGTCATTGCACTGCAGCCATATCTGGTCATTATTATGGCAACGTTCACACCATTCCGGATCATGTTTGGCTCTGACTGGCCAGTTTGCACAGTTGGCGTGGAAGATGCCTGGGTCAAGTGGAGGGAAGTCGTGCAGAGATTTTGCTATCTGGCGAGTTTAAGTCAGGAGGATCAGATTATGATTTGGAGTGGGACGGCTATCAAGGCGTACGGGATTAGAGAGTTGATTTGATGATTAAGATCATAGCTACTTGTATAAGATACCAAAATGTTTTTCGCTAAGGATTCACGCAGGAGTTTCATTGTCACAAATGGGATTTGATGGAAGAAGGAACCTGATATTGCACTTATTTCCTGATATTATTTGCTATGCTGAGCAGAAGCACTTCCTTGCAGTTGACTTTTGTTTTGATCCTCGGCTAATAGTTCGGACTTTCTCGCTAATTAATAAACAAAGACCTTTTCAAGCTGTCTTCAAATGAGTTTCCCACAACCCAATAAATAGAACGACACCAAAATCACGTAACTGGTTTCAGCATTAACATCAGCCTTCTCAAACGCCGATCAACGGAGGCTCAGTCTGAGCTGGCTATTCCAATCATGAGAATTCACAAAGGGAAACCCCACCTACCCCTCCAAGCCCCTCGCTCGTCATTGCCCCGAAAGCATCACGACTTGTTTTAGTTTGGCAGTCACGATAGTCTGATTTTGAATTTAGTAGAAGATAACTTCTCATTCTTCGCCTCTCTTCTTTTCTTCTCTTAATCCTAAATTTCTTGGTCTCTCTTTCAAACCTCAAACTTTCAAGTCTTCATCCGTAGCAAAAATGGCATCTCCACCTCCAGCCGGCGTGTAGTAAGTACAGTAGTACCTTACAGCACAACTCCCACAATCTACTCCAATATTCTCAACAAATATTACTACACGTTTTTCAACATTTAAATATCCATAATTTCCACATCATACCCAGAGCTAACACCACCTCTCCCAGCGTCCCCGTACCAACCTTCTTCGTCTCCCGCAAAGCCTCCAACTACTCCCCAACAGCCGCCCCCTCGACCTCCCTACCCAAGCAGCTCACTCCCTCCACCTCGCTCGCTCCGGTATCAAAGGTCTCGTCCTACTCGGTAGCACAGGCGAAGCCGTTCACCTCTCCAATACCGAACGATTCGAAGTTTTGTCCTCAGTCCGTATAGCCTTCGATGAGGCAGGATTTAAAGACTACCCCCTCATTGCCGGCACGGCTTCAAATAACATTAGCGAGGTGGTTGAGCAGTTGACTAGTGCAAAGGAGGCTGGTAGTCAGTGGGATTGGTGTTGGTACCTGGCTACTTTGCGGGTGCAAGTAGTCAGGAGGGATTGTGCAGTGGTTCACTGCTGTAGCGGATCAGAGTCCAATACCTGTTATGGTGTATGTTTTCCCCTCTTCTTTCTTTCTTTCCCATCCTCTATCTTGCAGATAATTTGGGATGTGTGATACTGACAGATGGCTTGTTTTGAAGATACCACTACCCAGGAGTCTCGAACAACGTTAAAGTTGTTCCTTCCACCTTCGCAAAACTCTCCCAACACCCTAACATAGTCGGCTGCAAGCTCTCACACGGCGACATATCCTACCACGCTCAAATCGCCTCTAACCCCACCATCGATCACTCTCACTTTCACACCTTCACCGGCCTCGGCCAACAACTCCTACCGGTCATCTCCATAGGTTGTGCAGGTACCATCGACGGCACAGCAGGCTTCTTCCCAAGTCGGTTGTGAAGCTGTATAACTTGAGTGTGAAGAATCAACCTACGGATGAGGAGGTAAAAGAGAGGAGGCTGTTGCAGTATAAGCTGAGCTCCGTGGAGGAGTTGGTGGTAAGGTTTGGTACGAGTGGGATTAAGGAGGCTACGAGTAGGGTATTGGGTTTTGGTGATGTCGATGGAACGAGATTGCCTTTGGTGGGTGGAATGGGGGAGGGCGAGTGGGAGAAGTGGGGAGAGATTACCGGTGCTTTAGATGCGGTTGAGAAGAGTATTTGAGAGAGGCACTTAGATTGTGGAAAAGATGACTTCTTTGAGGGCAAGCCTAACATTTTATACCAATATAAGCACCATAAGCTCACTATTTCCCCTATCATCATAAAAGTTTTGAAGTAGTTGAAGTACTTGCTTTAGATACCTATCTATGTACTGTACATGGAGGAGGTAAGTTGAACTAGCTAGCTTGGTGAAAAGCAAAAGCAAAGTCGTTAGATACTATAGGTATGTAAAAGGCTTTGCCAGAGAAAGCCGCTAAAACGCCTGTCGCTGAAATGATATGATAAGAAAGAAAAGCAAGACTTCCTCCATTCGCGGCTGTCTTTTGATATAAAATCTGTCATCAAACATATCTTAACCGGTAGACCTTATCGATCTATAGTTTGAATTCTTTGTCTAACCAGTGGCGAAGAACGACTCTACCTTCGTCGAAGCTTGGCTTATCGGTTCGGACAATAATCGCAGCATGGCTGTGGGAGACCTTATGGATGTAGACCGGATATTTGTGCCAGCCAACTGAATCCAGCGCGTTGATCATGCGGAATTGATATGGTGCTAGGGCGAGTGTGGGAACGTCTAGTTTGCGTGACTTTTCAGGTTTGTTGTTGTTGAAAGCTTGTGCACGTTCGAGGATTGGAGAGGAGGTTACGTGGACACCGTCTTCTTCTTCGGTTCCGTCGACTAGGTACTCGTTGCTTTGGGCGCTGTTGAGATTTTCGTATACATCTTCGACCACTCCTCGCATTTCAGTGATGAGTGGGACGCGGTATTCAGAAGGTTGAAGTCCTGCGAGGCCTTTTTCGTGGAGTTTGATTCTTCGGCTGCTTCTTAGAGATTGAATACCTGAATTTACCAAGAATGCGAAGACACCAAGAGGGATGAAGAGGATCATAGCGAGAAGCAGAGGAATTCGACCAATTGTTCTGGAAAGTATCAGTCATGCCTTAACGGAAGGATTGTATGACCTACGTTTGGCTTCTCTTTAGGAATGATGCATACAAGGTAAGATCAGTCTCCTGCAGGAAGGTTAGAAATGATCAATGGTGAGCGAGAACAGGGGGATTTACCTGTGGTTCCAGCGGCGCAACAGGTGATTCGGGGTCCAATATGACATCCTCATATCCTTCCAGATAGTTGAGCTTGACTCGATCGAGATGGGTGAACGGGTCAGTCTTGGCGATGCCAGTTGTGTAGTATACAGCACTACGATCATTGACGATGTTCGCATAGAGGGCCTTTTGTTCAAATTTCGTAAGACCTTTTATAAAAATGGAATCCTGGTCTGCCAAAACTTCCAGAAGTGGACGACCCGTATCCCTAAAATTATCGATTGTGAAGAGTTCACGACCAGATGCAGATAAACTTCTCGCACCAACAACATTCCAAACATGATTGTGCCATCCTCGCAGAGGGGTTCGGACGCCGAGGTGGGGTGTTGCGAAGGTGGTAAAGTTCTAGATCGGTTAGCTATATTCCATGAAACAAGTTCTGGTCTGAAATAACCACAAATGCCAGGCAGCGAATAGTATCTCACGCAGAGATCTAGAAGGTGCTCACCACAGGCGTAATTCTCTCAAAGAACCCCTTTGCTTCCAAGAGACCAACAGCATATCGAGCGACCAATCCTCCCAAGGAGTATCCGACCATAGAAAACCTTCGAATCTCCTGTCCTTGTTTGGCTAGCTTTTCGATTTCCTCCTCAATTTCATGAAATACTCTCTCGCCGCCAGTTGCAACACCATCGTATGTAAAAGATCCTGAGTTTCGCTTCGCGACTAGGATGTGTAGATTTTGTTCGGGGTGCTTCTCGCGCAGAGTTCTTGCTACGACCTCTAGATGATTGGGATTTCCCCAAAGGCTACACGGAAATTGGTCAGCACACAGTTATTATATTGAAGTCGGTGAATCACATCAATCCTGCGCCGGACCGAGACAGAGTAGCCCAAACTTGAGTCGTCCTGCCAGATGGTCGCCTGTTGAATCCTCTTGGCTCCACTCCAGGGTAGGTATGGGTTGTAGGCCATCAAACTTCCTATCGACTTCGGCAGAAGAGAGCCAGAAATCCAATCCGCGGGTATGTGCAACGGGTATGTATGCGCGCGTCATGCTGCCATCATCTCTCATCTCACCAGCAATTGTCTAACGTACCCATGGACAAGGACGCAGAGGTGTTGAGCCTCTGCGGTGGATCCGGTGTAATCACTCATAACTTTGTTGGAGAGAAATGCCCGGTCCAGGGAGGAGATGGAAAAGGGAAGCAGTTTGGCGGTATTTGAAGGGAAGGTCAGGAAGGAAGTCTCGTACGTCAACGAGACAGCCTTCAGACCTTCTGGGTTTGGCGCGTGAGATCCGAGATCTGAGATCGGGGCTGGTGGTTGGCGGGCGGCCTTACCGGCGGACTTAGGGCTGCAGCTGCGGAGGAGGGGCAAATGGACAGCGACGGCGGCCTTTAACTATCGTCCGGGTCCGTTGTAAACGAAATGCGATGCTGGAGGAGGAGGACGGAGGATATGCAGGATGTCGATCAGGGTTTGAGAGCAGGAATGTAGATTATTTTTAGGGGGAGGTTGCGTGAACGTTGAAGTCGGTGAAGGTGAAGGAGGGAGAAAGTGAAGGAGGGAGAGGAGAAAAAGAGAGAGGAGAGGAAGGTCAAGAAGGAAGTAAATTGATAAGTTGGCTTGGGCAGGCAGGGGCGGGACACTCCACACAAGCGTGTGCGATAAGGAGGAGATGGATCTTTGGGTGGTGGAGGCATTGAGATTATCACTATCAGCCAGTGCAGTATCAGTATCAGTTTCAGTTTCAGTATCTGAATTGTCATATTCATATTCATCCATTATTTTACCCCGTCCGTTGGCCATAGAGATTATTGAATACGAGGATGGAGGGGGAACACTTCATCCTGCGCACGCGACACCAACGACACCGAAATGGGGAATGCCTTCTCAAGCCAATATAAATAAGATTACAATATATTTACTAGGTACTAAAGGTAAGGTAGTAGACGGACAATACGCACGCACAGTGAGCAGAAACATGAAAGACAAGTGGCATATTGTGACAGAGTTGATATGGAAGTATATTTGTTGTTGATAACTATAAAATAATCACCTATATTCCCGCCCTATTGCCTCTTTCAATCCCTTCTCAACAGAGACTTAGACACACGTTGCTCCTTATTCTTTCCTTGTTCCCAATTGCACTGTTTTTGAAGCTATCCCCAACTGTGGGTTTGTGTGTGGCTGGCAGCGCTGGGCTCCTCTCCCCTGCAGTGGCACGGCCGCCTCCCTTTGATTTTCTCGCTAAATGGAAGCGAAGCATCTCAGCTAATACAACCTTAACCTTAATAACCTTCCGTCTCCTTCTCTAAACCTCACCTCCAAGCTACCCTGCCCTACCCTACCTCAACCTTGACAACAATCCAGGTGACGAGTCCCTTTCCTCTGCTCGAGACGGTGGGTGATTCTCTCATCTTCGCGACTTTCCGACTTCATCTTTCGTGTTCTGGCGGGCCTGGAATAATCGGGAAACCCGCCCGCCCTTCTAAACGTCTTCGTTGTGTTGTTCTTTGTTTCCTCCCTTCCTTTGCCTGCCGGACCTCGACTAGCAAACTGCCCCTTGCTCTGATGATGATCAAGTTTAATCAGCCATCCGCCCAAGATGTTCTCCTCGAAGGGCCTCTTCTCTAAAACCATCTGCCCACATCTGGATGAATGTCATGTCCCGCAGTGCATCTTCTCACATCACGTGTACGATGTCACCACTCCCTCCATAGCCAATCCTGGTGTGATTGCTCTCGAAGATGGTGATCAAGATGGCCATCGGAAGAAAAGAAAGATCAGCGATGAATCCGAGCTGCCCAAACCCAGTCAAAACCAATCACCCCAGGATGCACCCCTCAAGAGAAAACCACCCGCCACCACCAAATCCCTTCCTCAACCTCCTCTATCCCGAATGATACCCCATGGGACCTCCAAAACCGCTTCCTCCAAAGCCAAAGTCGAAACCCAAGCAACACCAAAGCTGGATGTCAGGCCAGCACCTGAGATGGTCATCAAAAAGGAAGCATTGAACCCTAGGCAACTCAAGGGACGAGCGCCAGCTGGTCACGAAATGAGATTCAGATTAGCAAGAGCCCTGCATGAGCACTTCATTCGACTGAATTCGGAAGTGAAGAAGGATGCCAGCGATGCGGAGCACGAGCTACTTTTGTCGGAACAGGCGCTCATCTCCAAAGCTCTCGATGTCGAAGAACAAGTTGCGGAAGGCAATGAGCACATCTACTCTAACACGATGAAGAACAAGATCATGGTTTACAAGAGGATGAGCGTCAAACAATGGGTAGAAGAACGACAGAAAGAAGTTGCTAAAACTAAGGCTGTTAAAGAGGTCGTTGCGCCAAGTACTTCGAATGCTGGGGGGCCACCAAAATGCATTGAGACAGGGCTCGATTCTGAGAATGAGATTAAACTACTCAGCAAGTTATACACTGATACCCTCCACCTCGAAAAGCATAGATACATCAACAAATCACCCACGGATGAGGAGATTGAAACTGCAAGGAAAGGAGTCGAGGCGGCTTGTGGCTGGGAGGTATGTGATCGATGTACCAACCGTTTTCAAATATTCCCCGGCAGAAGAGAAGAAGACGGCGCTCTCGCATCTGGAGGTCGCTGCACATATCATTATGGAAAGGCATTCTTCGAAGACAAAAACATCATGGACAGAAAGAAAGTCCGTACGAAGAGATACAGATGCTGTGGAGAAGATGTGGGAGATTCACCTGGCTGCGTGCAATCCGAGCATCACGTATTCAAGATCGAGGATCCAAAGCGTTTAGGCAGCATTTGGAATTTCGTGAAGACTCCTGAGAACCCGGGGCAGATTTCTGACAGACCAGTGTGCTTCGATGGCGAAATGGGATATACAGTCTATGGTCTTGAGCTTATCCGTCTTACAGCAACATCATGGCCTAGCGGCGACGAAATTTTCGACGTTCTCGTCAAACCTCTTGGTGGGATACTTGACCTCAATTCCAGATGGTCTGGTGTTTTCCCACAGGATATGGCAGAGGCACTTCCCTGGTCAAAAGAAGCGCCTATTCAAGTTAAGGGGCAGAAAAAGAAGATCCGCATGGTTGACTCGCCCCAAGCAGCTAGAGATCTTCTCTTCTCACACATTTCACCTCAAACTCCTCTCATCGGCCATGGTTTGGAAAACGATCTCGCTGCCTGCCGTATCATACACCCTACTCTAATCGACACTGTTCTTCTCTACCCCCACCGAATGGGGCTTCCACAACGCAACGGCCTGAAAGCACTAGTGAAAACACATCTTAACCGCGACATCCAAGTCGTCGTCCAAGGAGAAGTCACTGGTCACGATAGTAAAGAAGACGCTAACGCCGCTGGTGATCTTGTAAGATACAGATTGAAGACCGAGTGGGAGAAGATGAAACGAGAGGGATGGGTTTTGAAAGATGGACAGGTCAGGCCGCCGACTACTAAAGTTTTATATCGACCAGATGGAGGCAATTACTTTGATGTAAAGGATTCGGAGTCAGATTCGAAGGTTTCGACAGGACCGAGGAAGAGGATTGGAGAGTACGATGTTGACGAGGGAGGTGCATTTACGGGATCTGATGCGTCTACAGACCGACCGAAAAAGAAGTCAAAACACGATATGGAAGAGTGAAGAAGTTCGTTCGATTTGAAGGCACCTTCCCAAGGTTCCGGGCGTTTACATAAAGAATTTGTTGATCCTTTCGGTCCACGCAAGGTGGAGGATGAGAATCAGGAAGAGCTCAATGTGAGAAAATGAAGGGTGGCCCGGAGAGGAAGTGAACACAATCTAGATGGAGGATACTTGAAGCAGGTTCTTTTGCAACGCATTTACACTGGATTGCTTGAACTTGCGATCTGGATAGCTTCGCTAGGCCTCATATTGTAGGATTATAAATAGAAATACCCCAAGGAGCAAGACCAAACGTCCTTTCTCACAGCATAGCAACAGAATTAACCTCAAATCACTCATGCTCGCAAGTACATTTTGTAAGACTTATTTTGACATTCCAATCCATTTTTGCCTTTTGACGACCCAGGGGAGATTACATTTAGCTATATTGGTACAGTTCCATCACACACTCATAATCATTTCAATCCCAACAAGAACTTTCCACCACCACCCTCTTTGCCACCCTCTCCTCCACCCGGCAAGTAAGTCACATTAGGATTGTTCGCCAAAGTCTGTGCTATCTCCCTGCTGGCCTCAATTCTTCTAATCATGATCAAACCATCACCAGCCTTCGCCACAGCCTTGCTAATGGTATCAGCACTCTCGGCCTCACCCTCCGCACGAATGACATTCGCCTGTCTCTCCTGCTCAGCCTTCTCCACGATGAACCGAGCTCTCTCTGCATCCTGCTGTGCGATCTGCTTCTGCTCGACAGCGCGCGTGAACTCCTTTCCGAAAGTCATGTGCGTGATCGATACGTCCTCTAGGGCGATATTAAATTCTTGTGCTCGCTTGAGCAGGTCGGTGCGGATTCTGTTGGAGACGGCTTCTCGTTGTGTGATGAGTTCGGCGGCGTCGAATTGAGCTACGATGGATTTGAGGACTTCGTTTCCGATGGAGGGGAGGACTCTCTCGTCGTAATCTTGTCCGAGGTTCTATTATATATCTCCGTTAGAAAGCAAGGCCAGGATAGCTGCGGAGAGAGGGGACAAACCTGATAAATCTTGGGTAGCTGTTGGACATCCGGTCGGTGCAAGACTCTTAGTGTCAAGCTCACCATCTGCAAGTCCTTGGATCCGGTTGTGGTAGAGATATTCCGTGGCTTCGTGCGGACATCGTAGATGATTGATTTTTGTAACCAGGGAATGAGGAAGTGTGTTCCTTCATTAACGACGGTTTCCTTGACTCCAGAGAGTCTGTCGAAGATGACGGCTCGACTGCCTCCCTTTACATCGTAGATGGAAGCTTGAGCTACCGCTGTGCCGATTGCGATTGGCACGGCGAATTTGTAGAGAGACTGGAGAGCTGCGGCCATGTTTGCGGGTGGAGATGGAGAGGTGGGAATGGGTTGTGAGTTGGAGATGCTCTGTCTGGTGTTGACGAGGAGCTTGACCTTTACATTTTGGTCGATATCGCGCTAGTCGGAAGTCGAAAGTCTTGGCGTAGGAGGTCCGGATTTGAGGATCGAACGACAGCTACAACCTTTCTCCCCAATTGCCATTGAACATCACCACACGTTCGTCACATCAATCACCATGAGACCATCCGAGATCTTGCGAAGCGGTGGCGGCCCACCAGTTGGAAAGTACGGAAAGTAAGTGACACTTCTACAATGTTGGGCAGGAGGGAAGGGTGATGAAAGCTCTTTCGCCCGCCGCAGGCATACACGCATTGGAGGACTGGAAGAACTTGGGGCCATCGGAGGATATTGTTATGATCTGGAGACTGACTGGGCGTCTTTTTAGGTACTTGGGCGGTGAATTTGGTGCCTTTGGTGAGTTCTACTGCTTCTTCTGCGACCAATGCTAGATCCCGATTCGAGCCGAACTGCTGGGTCATCGCAGCGATTTGGATCCTGCTATGGAGGATTGTATAGGATGGACGGGAATGATAGCAATGGATGTGTTGGGTGTGCTGGTTGTTATTGAAATATGAGGACTACGCGCGAGGAAGATGGGCAGGGCTTTCGCTGATACCACTTTCAACAGGCTCTCAAACACAAAAGGGCATAGCTGCGTACACTCTCAGCTCCAACCGACAACGTCCTTTCGCTGGAGCTCTCAACGCCGCCATCTTCAACACCTGGAGACGAACCAAGAACCAAATTCTCTACGTTCTTCCTCCATTTGTCATTGCATACAGTCTCATGTCATGGGCCATTGACAGGTTCGTAGGATCCGTATATGTTGGCGACAATCACTAATATATATATATATTACAGGAACCACTACTTGAACTCCAAGGCTGGTCGCATTGAGTTCGCCGATGAGGAGGAATAGATGTTGTTATATTATGGAGATGACTTGGCATAGGTTGGTGAGGATTCATGAAGGGCTTTTGGCAACCCATGAATTCAATGGGGATGGGGGTGTACATTAGTAAAATTCCTTTCAATGGATATATCCGATCACTTCATATGTTTTCTGGTGTGTGGCCTTCTAAAAGCCTGAGCTCTTTCGAGCCATTCTGTGAAAGGAAATAATCCACAAGGTGTGAAGACGAGTGCTCGACAGTAAATCTTGATTGAGACAATATAAGGACATATGAAGGAATGTAAATTCGCAAGCTTCCCTTATCCAACCAATAGTACAAACTCTACAGTCTCAATGCAGAGCTTCTGATATTAAATGGAGAGATTGCTCAAGTCACACAGCTCAAGCGGCCGCTAGCTCGGATCAACGACCAATCCTTGGCAAAGAGATGAGAAAAAAGTTGACAACCTCGAAATTCTTTAAGACGAAGCTCCCCTCAACACACCGCACCCCACCGACACCCAATTCATACCCACCACCACATCCTCAAAATGGGCAAAGACAAATCTGAGAAGCGCGACAAGAAGGAGAAGAAGGAGAAGCGCAGCGAAACCGACGGCGTCAAGAAGCCAAAGAAGGACAAGAAGTCAAAGCTCAGCAGTGAGAATATCGCTGCTGCGTTCGAGGAGGTCACCAAGGAGTCTACCTCTCCACCCGTTGTAGAGGCTGCTGAATTGGCTGTTGTGGATACAACTGGTGATGTTTCAAATAAGCCCATCGGCGCGTTGGTTCCTTTCGCAGCTCCTTTGGCGGACGAGAAGGTCGCGAAGAAGGTTTTGAAGAGCGTAAAGAAAGGTATGTCTCTCAATGATCTTCTTCTTACATTTTCCCCCTCAATCAATGCCTTCAGAGATATAATATGCTAATTATTGATCAATGCGACAGCTGCGAAGAACAAGACCTTGAAGCGCGGTGTCAAAGAAGTCGTCAAAGCCCTGCGCAAATCTCCTCAAGGAGCTGGCAACGTATCTACCCCTGGCGTTGTCATCCTCGCAGCCGATATCTCCCCCATGGACGTCATCTCGCACATTCCCGTTCTGTGTGAAGATCACAATGTGCCATATATCTTCGTCACGAGCCGAGCCGAGTTGGGCGCCGCCGGTAACACCAAGCGACCTACTAGTGTGGTGATGGTCTCAGCCGAGAGGACTGGTAGCAAGAAGGCGGAGAAGATTGAGGGTGATGAGGAGTTTGGTGAGGTTTATAAGGATTTAGTTAAGGTGGTCGAGAAGGAGGCGAGAACTGTTCGGGTATAGAGAGCTTTGTGTGGTCGGGTGTGCATTTGGGTGGTTGATTTGGCCTGATCTGGTGTATCATACCTCGTTGTGCTGTTCCTTAGGGTCATGAATTGGCGTTAACTGGCTGGTTTGGGAATACAAAAGTCGTAAAGATGAAAATCGATTTTTGTGTTGGAGATCATTATCATATTGAGATCTACTTTTGGTCTGTCTCTGAAGGCGGTTACTGTGAAGATTGGCTTGAAGCAACAATATTTGTGATCTTTGCAATGGAAAATAACACGCCTCCCAAGACAAACCTGGTCCGGCGGTGTGTACTTAATATAATAGAGGGAACTCCCACATACATCTTCTCACCCAAGACCTCAACCTAATGCATTACCCGGGAACATTTAATCTTAAATAGGAAAAAATAGGAAATTTTGAGACAGTGAGTACTCGTCATCTCTCATATTTATCGTGATTTATAAATAGGTATGGTCTCTCAATCACCTTTCCTTCCTATGCAATTTGCAAGCATATTATTCCATAACGCCATCCACATCCAGCAATCCCTAGAACTCCATTTCCATTAAATGCTCCTCTACAATTCTCATAAACTTTGCCACAAAAGCCTCCAGATGGAAGATAACTTTGGTCCCCATCCGAATACGATGTTCATAAAATGCAGACCACTTGATGACATCTGCTTTCAGATCATTATCAACCAATGCCACAAGTTGAAAAGTCAAGGTCTTCAAAATCGTGGTTGGAGGTATGCAATGTGTGAGGAGATCGTAGAGTTTAGCTCGTACTTTGAGAATACAAGCTGGTGTGTGTTCGGCCATGATTTCGTTGGCGACTTGTCTAATCAATGCCTCCCAATCTGGTGGTGGTATTGGAGTGGTATCTGTGATCTTCTCACTGTTCAATGTTAACATCAAGTTCATCAAAACGGGCGAAGGAACCTACTTCTGCGCATGAACGGCCTCATACATCAACAGCGCCCTTCTCAAATTCCTCCCGCTCTCCTTCGCAATCCTCTCGTTCAACACCGTTGAAGTCGGAAAGCCCTCTTTCTTCCCACTCCTCGCCAACACGTCACATATCTCTGCCTCCGTTGGCGCCGCCACCCTCACCAACAAAGTCCTACTCCTGATCGGCGCAATAATATTCGCTGTACTATTCGCCAACAGGATGAGTCTCAAATTGGGACTATATTTCTCCATCGTCCTTCTCAATGCCGCCTGCGCATCCCGCGTCAAATGATCGGCCTCATTGATAACCACAACCTTGAACTTCTGCCTGGCGCTCTGGTCAACTTGTTGTGTTTGTGCCACCTCCTTCAGCAAATCCTGCACTACTACTCGGTCGTAATTGCCAACGTCTGAGGGTGTGATCTCTAGATGGTAGACTGAGGCTACGATGTTGAATTCGAGTTTTTTATTCGATGTCGTTTGGAACACGCGGGAATCGATTTTGATCTTTTCGACGCCCGGGCCATAGAGTTCTTTGAGTGTGGCTACGATGCGAGTTTTCTTGCCTGCGCCGGAAGGACCGTAGACGAGCAGATGGGGGAAGTCTCCGGATTGTGCCTGTGTGGGAAATAGGTGAGTTCAGTTTGGTGGAAGAGGAAGGGAAGCCTTACAAGGGAACGTAAACGCTCAGACAAATCATTGTGGTAGGAGAGTTGGTCGAGAGACCGCGGTCGATGCTTGTCTACTAGAAGGGCCATGATGTATCTTGGTTTGATGGAGAGTGAGTTGTGAACTGCTCAGTTGCAATTTGGTATGTTGACGTTGCCGAAATCTTTTGGGGGTGATCGCGACGGGGAGGGTTGACGCGAAGACGCGTTTGATTGGTTCTTTCGTGTAGAGAGCTCGCTTTCCTCAACCTCACTTAAATTTTGGAATCGACGATGAAATTCTGTCGTTCGTCCATATGGCAAATAAACGTCTTTCCTTTCTTCAATTTCTTTACAAACTTTGCGGAAATCTCCTGCTGCTTTTGAAATGATGAGGAATTGAGCATGGCGTTTTGCTGCTTCAAAAAGGTACTGCCCTATACCTTAAACAAGCTAAGATGGCCCTACCTATTCCCTCAAGTTTCGGCAACTTACTGAACATCGGATATAGGAATAGGCACATTTTGTATATCCGGTTTTTCTTTATTAGCCGTTTCTATTGATTTGTTCGGAAGCTGGTTTCTACTGAAACTCTTCGTTATCAACTGAAAAGAGTCATCCACCTCTCCATCTGCTGAAGCATCTCTTGTACGGTGTATGTCTTGATTACAACTACATTGACCGTCCCCGTTCGCCCAAATCGAATTTGACATAAAAACCCTATGACGCGGCCAAAGCCTGGAAGCAAGCGATTGAAGAAGCCAAGATCCAAAACTGGCTGCTTGACGTGCAAGTATGTAAATCTTCAGAGCAGAATTGGACATTTTGTTATGGTGCAAAGGACAAGTTTGACATTTCAATCAGACAAAGGAGAGTCAAGTGTGGAGAGGAGAAACCGATATGTACAAGATGCATTAAATTTGGAGTAATCTGTGATGGATATCCTCAAACAACGCCTGTTGTCACAGAAACACAACCAGAACGTCGCCGCTTCACTCTTCTCCCTCGCCCCCAAAACATTGGAGAACTTAACGACCCTCGAAGGAGTGTCGTTGCATTCTCAAACTCCTTTTATGACTCCCGCCAGTACATGTACTTCCTTCATTTTCAAGAGAAAACGGCTCACATCCTCTGCGGATCAATTGAGGAAGGATTATGGACTCAGATCTCCCTCCAAGCAAGTCAAGAGGAACCTATGCTTCTGGACCTCATTACTGCAGCGGCAGCTCTTGACTTGAACCGTACAGCACCCACAGGTGATCTTGAAGTAACACAACACAAGTATCAAGGACTTCTACATTACGGCAAAGCCTTGAAAAGCATGCAAAAGAGGATGGCTGTTGCACCAGCTCGAACTCTCATGATCGTCGCTCTTCTTATCTTCTATATAGAAATTATAAACGGAGAAGTCGACGCCGCCTGCAAACAAATCCGCAGTGTCCTCCCGCTCGTGCACCGGGAGCTCTCTCTCAGAGGCTACAAATACAGCCATTGCGAGCAATCCTCCTCGACCGTGGAGCTAGAGAACACTCTCGTTGCAGCATTCGTCCGATTAGACAACAGTCTATGTGCCTTTCCCGAAGTGTGGACAGATGATATCCTCAACAAGCAAGTTCTCAGAGTAGATTACCACATCAAGTTGCCACTACCAGCCGAGTTCACAAATTTCCACGAAGCGCGCAACTATCTTGAGATGATTCAATACCAAGACCAACCATCGATGACAAAGGGCATGCTCAATCTGGCCGCCAACAAAAAAGAACACGATCCGGAAACTACCAAACACCTGCACGAGAAACTCAAACTACACCAAGAATGGCGGAGGCGTTTCAGGCCGCTCTATGAAAAGACCGGAGCTCTTGGATCGACCAGCTCAAACAGGCAGGATCAAATAACGGCTGCTCCATTATGGGTACAAAATATGGCTGGGATCATGATGGTAGAAAGTCTCCTTCTGCAACCCGACAATCAAAACCTCTCAACACTACACTACGACAGTCTGGAGCTCTTAGAACTGTCACGACAGATTGCGGAGGATCCAAGCTACGTCCAAGGATTTGCGTTCGGTTATTCAGTTATTCCAGGCGTCTTCTTCGTGCTGCTGATGAGGGCTGATGCGCAGGTGCGGAAGCAGGCGCTAGAGTTATTGGCAAGGGTGGCGGAGAAGAAGACTATGTTTGCGGGCGGGGAGTGGTATTGGGCTTCGAAGTTCTTGGAATTTTGGAAAATGTCGCCTTTTTGATGTGTATGGCTCCAACTTTTCTGGAGAATGAACCAGCTCAGTCTAAGGGGGGGTATCAAAATCGGAAGAGCCCAAGGGTGTCGCTCTTGAGAGTGTGGGCGTGATTCTCTCAGTAACTGGACGGTTGCAACTCGTTACTGTCATCGTCAACACAAACAGCCGCTCTGGATCGAAGGGCTAGCTGTGGTTTTGTGGTGTGGGTGATAGATTATATTCGAGAATCTGCCGATTGGAGTCTGGAGTTTGAATTGCATTTACATTGATAGGAGGTAAGACTGGGTTGCATTAAAAAAAACTTACATAAACGATATCAGAGAGGGCACATAATACCTATATAGAATGATGCCAATAGACTTGTGCTTTGAGATTGACATCCAGCTGGTGGCCAGGGCAATGACATGTGGAGGTCCTGGTTGAAAGATGAATATTTAATAGAAAGAGCAATTTGGACTCGCTGGGGCTTGTAATTGTCACACGCAGCATTTGGGTATTGTACGTGATTTGATTGAACTGTGCTCTCCTCTTCGGAATTTCAGACTGAGAGTACCTAAGACACCTAGATAGTGTGTGGAAAAGATAGCAAAGAGGAAACACACTCTATAGCTCAACCAACACAACACAAAAGCATGCTTGAAAAGGTCTTGATTAAGTTTTGCATGGTCTTCGCTAGCCATCTAATCTAGTTCATATTCTTTTCCCCCTCGCATAAAAACTCCCGCAATGCAATGAAAGACTATGCAATGTATGTTCGCAGATGACCTCCGAGGATTTCTCAAGAGGTTCTATAAAAAATCAATCACGCCCCATAATATGAATGTCCAATGAGAGACATTTCAATCATATATCTACAAAGTAGACCGAAATTGTGCAAAATCGCGAACGAAATGGGATGCTGACGTGTTCGAGCAAGCCTGCCTGCCGATGAGAATGATCCCTGGAATACCAGTGCCTGAAAGACGTTTGGTTGTGTATCCACCATGACTACGAAGCTTCTGTTTCTCGAAGAGAAGTGCTGACCATCCAACCCACACGCACGATAGAAACGATTGCCGATTGCCCAGGCTCTCCGCAATATTCCAATCCACAAAAGGAACGAAGCAAGCAAGAAAGCACCAAGCGAACACCAAGCGAACTCGTTCAAAAACAAGTGCTCAAAGTCATGACCTATACTCCATTGCCTCCTTTCTTCAGAATCCACCTGGTTGTCCCTTCCCCTTTGCCTTTTTGCCATTCGGCTTCTTGGGCTTCTTAGAAGGGCGTTTGGGAGCTTGTGCGTTTTTGGGTTGTGCTGGAGGACGAAACTCTTGACGACGCTCTCCTCTAAAAGGCTCAAATTGAGGCAGTGATGGCGGTTGTCCGTACTGAGGTGGTGCATATTGTCTACCCTCATTGAATCGTGGAGGAGGCGAAAACGCACGCTCGCGTCCATATCTCCCGCCTTGGTTTTGGATTCGTGGTGGCTGAAGCGGGGCGTACGATTCGTTACCGAAGTTGGACCTGGTTTCTCTTGCCTGGCTTCCATTTCCATTTCCATTTCCATTTCCTCGGGGACCAGATGGGGGCTGGAGATTTTGGAATGAAATATGGGCCTTGGGGCGAGGTGGGTTGATCTTTTTTTGAATGAAGCTTTGGTCTTCATCGCTGTCGACGAGATCGATGGGATCATTTGCTTTGCCTTTGATGCTGAATGGCTTCTGGGCTTTGCTCTTGATTGTGTAATCAACTCCAGCGGAGATAACTTCATTTAAGCTGGAACTGTTCACGTACCTTGTGAAGTTCGCGAGGGACCAAGACATGTTTCCAGGTCCTTGATACAGGCCACATTCAGGACCAAGATGGCCTTCATGTCCGCAGGTGTAGCAGTCCATTGGGAGAGAACGAACGGTCTTGATCTCCTCGGGTTTTGGGAAGAAGCTTCGCCAGATCATTTGACAATTACCCTCAATGTGTGATAAGGAACCGCAAAGATCACAAGGGACAGCATCTGATCCTGATCTTAGACGAGCGAGTTTGGATGGGCAGTTTGCAATGGAATGGCCAAGTTCTCGACACCTCCCACAACGCTGTCTCTGTGGACAAGACATAGTGGAATGTTCGGAACTTGGTCCGCATTCAGAACATACTACAGCCGGGCAATCAAATGTAGCGTGGCCAACCTCTGTGCAGAAGAGGCAACGTGCAATGTAGAGTCTGCCGTCATCTGTTGGAAAGTACTTGAGTTGAAGTAGGAGTTCCTTCTCGCTGAGGCTGGCAAGTATGGCTTCATTCGAAGATACTTCTGAGGTATCACTGGCATTTCTTTGCTTCGCCTGAGCACTGGGCTCCGGGTCCATCCCACTTTCCGAATCAGAGTCAGAATCTTTAACATCATGTTCCAGATCTGAATCGCTGTCTTCAATGGAGGTTGTGGTGCTTGACTTGGGAGCTAGAGCAGTGGTTGCAGAAGAATTGGAAACCTCTTGAGAACCTTTCTCCGGCTTGGGACGCTTCTTTCTCTTAAGAAGAGACGCTTCCCTTCGGAGTTCAAACTTCGCAATTCCATCCTCAAAAATGCGTCTGTGTTCTGCAGACAGACTCTCTTGCTGATTCTTGGTCAAGCTACGGTATGCGTTAACCTGCTTTCTTGTGTAAGCTGGACCTTCCGAATTTTGGTTTACTAAAGGTAGGAGCTCCTTGTTGGAAAAGCGTAGAAGATTGTTGACAGCTGCGAGTGCCTCGCGCTTCATGCTGCTGTTGAAGGCCTCATTCTGAGCTTTTTTTCTGGCTTTCTTTGAGAGCTGCGGTGGAACTTTGATGCTAGTGAGTACTTGAGGTTGCGATTGTTGTTTGGCCTTTCCCTTTGCTCCCTTCGTCGATGCATCCTGCAGGACTAGTTGTTCAGGTACACCTGAAGTCGTTGTAGCAAGCTGTCCACTGGAAGGGAGCCTTGAAGGTTGAGGGTTGGAGATGAAGGGATTTGAAGAATTGGTCAGACCAGCCATTTCAATGCCATCCAAAGCTTTTGTTGGCCGCATGGCCTTGTCGTCATCCACGCCAGCACTGGCAAATGGATCAAAGACTCCATCATGGCGCTTAACAGATTTCGAGGCTTCTGTCAACCTTGCCTCTCCTACACCTGGCGATCTCTTTGCTGCGTCTTGCTTCTCGAGAAGGGCCTGGAAGGATGAAATGGCAGATAAAACCGTTTCCGGCTTGACCACAGATGATGCCCCTTCCTGCTCCTCGCCCCGGCTAGGATGCAGGCCAAATTTGGGAGTCTTCTTCGCTCCAAAGGACGTCCTGATGCCACTACTCTGTATACCTTTGTTCCATCCCAATGCCTGCTCATTTGCAGCTGGTTGTGAACCAGGTTGGGCGAGTTGGACTTCGGTCTGCATATTCTGATCTTCAGATGCGACAAGCTCTTGACGCGCAGCTACAGCGCCTGGCTCATCACCCTTTCTCGCTCGCTTTCGTGAACTATTGAAGGTCTCATCCGCAGAAGCGCCATCAGCGCTGACTTCCCCTGGTTCAACGGAATCCAACGCGCGCTTCCGTCCAACCATGGATGTCCTTGAGTCTACCGACTCATCTTGATCTGCCATTTCCCCAAAATTTGGCTTGAAAATTCCATGCGCATAGGAGGTAGCTCTGCGAGAGGTTTGCGAGATCGGGGAAGGTAGGGATGTAGGAGGGAAGGTAGTTGGCTTCGATCTGCTGGAGAGCTACTTGGGAGAGAGCCAAATGTTCAGGATCGGCCTGCAAAGTGAACAACGAGTGACCGGTAAACTTTTCCTGGGTCCTGCGTACAATATATAGCCTTGAAATGCTGAATTTCGGGTTAGGTGGTGGTTTCCTAGTGGATTTGGCGATTTATTGTCGCCTTGATATTTTTACGTCCAAAGTTTTGAAGACGCCGATAACCGATGCACGATGCCAAGAATTTGCCCTGGCGTTGCTCTCCCCCTGCAAATCGCTGACGACTGCACTGGACCATTTCTCTCACTCTGGTGATTTGGCTTCAACTTTATCCCATGTGCTTTTGCTGCATCTCGCATTCCCACTTGCTCACAACCTGAGCGAGCAACGACCACACCACAACGACAACTACGATCACCACACTTCCAGCACCCTCCATCTTGCTTGCTTACTCTGTCCCTTCGTCCTAGATTCTCTTTCTCTCTCTTCGTCCCTCTCCCTTGTCCGCCGAATTCGCTTTCTGTCCATCCAATTCTCAATTTCTACAGTCTCAATTTACTCGATGTACGTACCTCCTGACCTGACTACCTACCTACCCTACACACCTACATGATCTACATCTACCCGAACAGTCTACAAGACTCCGTCCTATGCCGCAGGCTTCTACGGCTTACCCTCTTCCCGTAGTCCCCTCCCCCACCCCAACATTGCTAAGCTGACATCCTCGTCTACTTCAGAAGCTTTGGTCTTGTCAACTTGTCCCTCTTCAACTTCGTCGTCTCCTGTTCGAATCCCACAACTCCTCCGGCCATACCGCACAAGCTGCTCTGTAGGCTCACGCGAGCCCCCCTACTTCACCATTTCTTCCTCTCCCACCGCCAAAGTGTCTTCCCCAATCCTCCTCCAGCGTACCGTCTCCTACGACGCGACCTCCAACCCCCCCGTCCGAGTGGTCCGTACAAAATCATGGCCGAACAGACAACCGGCCGGAGGCGGCGATCCAGTAGTCTCTTGTACCAGGAACCTCCAGAGACGATAGAACACATGAGCGATCAGGCCGCTCTGCCGAATCTGAATGCAAATTGGGTGAATGCGAAGGGTATGTCCTTTTTTTATGGCGCTTGCTGGCGGAATGTTGGCGGAATACATGCTGACTTTAACTAAAGGAGCCTGGGCAATACATCCAGTCCTCATCTTGTGCTTGAAAATCCTCTTTGACATCATCCCCGGCGTCTCGCAGGAGACGTCATGGACGTTGACCAATATTTCATACATGTTCGGTTCCTTCCTCATGTTTCATTGGGTGCGGGGAGTACCTTTTGAGTTCAATTCTGGGGCCTACGATAATTTAAATATGTGGGAACAAATCGACAACGGCGCCCAGTACACGCCTGCGAAGAAGTTTCTCCTCAGTGTACCGATTTGTCTTTTCTTACTCAGTACGCACTATACCCATTACGACTTGACCTACTTCACCATCAATGTTTTGGCGCTTTTGGGTGTGGTGATACCCAAACTACCATTCGTAAGTTTCAAAATCTTCAAGTCATGGTTGATGACGGTGCTCTAACCATTTTCCAGAGCCATCGTACTAGGGTAGGTTTGTTCTCAGGCGCACCGGAAGATAGGTAACATGGAAAAATTGGGTGGGCTTTGTACGATATAGGGGACTTGCGTTATCATGAGATACCATGGACGGAGAACGCTAGCGGAAAAGTGTATCTAAAACCAGGAATGGATTGTTAGGTCTTGGCTACATGGGAATGCGTTCTAGACTGTTCTGCCTTTGCTCGAGAAGTTGAGGGGTGAAAATGGTAAGGTAAGTTTCTTGTCGACACCGCGGAAGGTTCTCTGGGTTAGTTTGATACTAGCTTCATGAACTTCATCAAGCCTCGCCGGATCATTCATCAGAGATTTTGAAGCCTACAGAAGCTAAGTGGTCACTGTCGGCTGGTCGGTTGCCTGAAGAGTCTTGATAGTCCTCGATTGAATTTTTCTGATCAAAGTAGCGTTATATGTATTTTTCTATTTATTCGTCCCTCTTCTCGTCTCACACTTTTGGTCCATTTCTGTTTGTACATTTGATCATTCGCTTTTCATACATCGCGCCAAAACAATCATTTCATCTCTTCATAAAAATCACACCCACAAAATTCTTCCCACAAGTTTTCAAAAATGAAGTTCTCCAAGATCGCTCTCGTTGCAGCCATCGCTGCTGGTGTTAAGGCTTCCTACTACTACGACTTCGATACCGACACCGACACCACTCCGTATGAGTATCCAGAGTACACCTCAACATACGATAATTCATATGAGTACCCCGAATACTCCACAGCCACCACCACTCCTTATGAGTATCCGGAGTACACCACAACCACCACCACTCCTTATAAATATCCCGAGCACACCACAACTACCGAGCCATACATGCCAACAAGCCAATCTCTGCACATGCCTTACCCATACTACAACACCACCTACGAGCCACAAACTCACACCACCACCGAGCAACCCTATCACACTCCTACCTCTCAAATGACCTACAATGCCACCACCATAACCACAGCCTACACCCCATCAAAGCACACTCCTTACTACCCAGTCCACAACACCGTCTATCATTACCCCACCGGCACCGGTGCTCCTTGCCCAAGCGGAGTCTACTGCCCACCAAAGTACACTCCATACTACCCAGTACACAACGAGACCTACCCATCTCACCCATCCGGCACAGGCGCTCCCTGCCCAAGTGGCTATATGTGCCCTTGCACATCGGGAACTGCATGCCCACACAACGGCGAGCAAAAACCTTGCCCATCAGGTGTCGTTTGCCCACCAAACCACGGCGGGGAGCAAGTTCCTTGCCCTCAAGGCCCGCAAGGCACTGTTTGCCCACCAAAGAACGGCGAGCAGCCAATGCAGCCAGTTCACAATGGTAAGTTTGCACACTCTCCCCCTTCCTATCTTTCTTTCTGTCTTTCCTTTCCTTTCTAATTACAAACAAATAGGCCATGCTGCCCCAACCGGAACTTTCAACCCACCACAGGACTACACCGGTGGCTCCGTCCAGGAAGTTGTTCCCGTCGCAGGTGTTTCCGTAGCTGCTCTCGCTGTTGCTATCGCTTTCAGCTTTATCTTCTACTAAAGAAGTTAGCTCGTCTCCCAATTGTTTAGGGAATTTTGCGTAGCATGTACCATAGGTCTATCTATGGCAGTATGCAAAGGTAGAAAAGACTTGGGGATTTGGTGTAGATAAAAGTTTGCTTTGGTTTGGAGGAGGGGGCGAGTGCCTAAATATTAAGAAGGGATACATCAGAAAGATTTTTGTTCGGGGTGTCTCTCGCGGAAGACTATACAACATATGTTTTGTACGAACCTGGCCTGGCCTGAGTTTCGTATGCACATGTAGATAGAGCTAGGGTCGGATTGGGGAATGGAAGCTTCGCTTCTGTGGGTGTTTTGTGTTTTTTATAAAATAATACATAATTCTAAATTCTCTAAGTTCGCGACTGCATTTCATAACCATGGATGGGTAGTTGGGCTGCAGATCTAAAAATTATTGAAAATTATTGATATCATCAAGGACACTGGGTCTTTGGTGTATGATTACAGGATGTGCCATTGCCCTGTTGCCCAACATGAAATTGATGAGCGATGCATTCATTGACTTTCAATTTAAGAGGCACCATACAATCGAACATGGAGCCTACTAGCCATATTACCTGCAATTCAACCTGACAGTCTTTTTGAGGCTGACTGGGCTGTTCTTCCGTCAAACCTTCAAAGTCGCCAGAAAATTATCCTTGGCATTTTTTAGCTAATAATCTCCATCTAACCGATGTTACTTACTAGTCATATCGATGAAACAATATTACTCAAATCTATTGCGATCCTCTAGCAACCCTTGAGCTATGCAGATCCCTACTTCTCGTTTTTTGGTGACTCTTGTAAAAAGCGCTATTCGCCTCTCTTCTCGCTTAATTTCTTTGCATCCTCCCACTCATACCCACCAGGCATCACTTCAACAGCATATATGTCCCTTGCATTGTTCCAATCTACCTATTACATCAAAAGCTACTGTGTAGCCCAAAGATCAAGCTCCCCACACCATTATGATGTTCAAGGAAAAAGAACCCACTCTTTTTTTTGGTTCTCAATAAAGGCCTTTGTAGTTGATAGCAAATAAACAAAACAAACAATAAACAATCAACCTGCGCAGCACTCACAACAGTACTGTCCCCAGACTACAAAGCAATTGTCTCTAACAACAAAATACCTTTTCTTTTCTGCGCCGACCTAGCTATCGTCAACTATCTTCGTATAATATTATAAGAAGACTGCTTCATTTTCCATTTTTGCAAGACTATGGGGTGAACTGTGAATCTTTTTCGTTCTTTCCTTCCTCTCTTCCAATGTCTTTGGATTTGATTCTCGAAGTTCTCCAGAACTGATCAACTCTCTATCAACTTGCCATTCCACCTCCTATTGCATTGCCCCCCGACCCCCCCCCCCCCTTCTGCTCCAAGAAGAAAGAAAGAGAGAAATGTGCTGGCTAACCGAAACCTACCACAGGAAATGTTCACATTGGGGTACACGTCGTGCCGAGACTCGATGTCCAGCAGGCGACTTGCACAGTTTTCAACACGGATGCTGGAATAATACTGTGATTGGATGGATGAGAGACGATATTTTATGTGCGGCTTGTGTATATAAACTTATATTGAGGAATAAGATTGATGATGATGGGAGAGGTAAGAGTAGGTTTGGTGAGAGATTTGGGAGGTGGATTACTTGGAGTAAGGCAGATGTGGAGGAAAGCGAGACGAAAGATTTGCTGCTGGGAGGTAGATGGACTTGATGCTTGAGTACTGTCGCTTAAAAACAGATCTTGAGTCTGGGAAAAGAGGGAGCTGGACTCCCCGTCATGGATATGAATAGGTAAATATTCGATGATTTGAAGATTGAGCGTAATAGCAAGCTATATTTCAAGAACAATGGTAATGGTTCGGAATATCACTTGGATGAAGAGCGATAACAAAGGCGAGAAGCCTGGATCTAGCGCCGAGGAAGACTTCTTCGCCTGCTTGTTCTTCGAGCAGGATCATTCATAAGAGATATAGTAAGATCTTACATGCAATACAGTATGGGTATTTTGTCTTGCGTCATGGGATATTGTGGCAAGCGGCATTGATGACTTGCGAACCGCGCTGCCATCCGAACTTCAAGCAAAAAGGAAAGAAACGCCAGCATGAAGCTGAATGAAAGCCACAGCATCGTTTTACCGAATATCAGCCTCGAAATCCAGCCCCTCTAATCTAGTGGAGACCCAAAAAGAGAATCGCATGATGCTGATCAGCCTGATCTCCACAGTCAAAACACACATCACCATAGTTCTTGTCCACTTTTTTGCTTTATATATGAAAGCTGGTAAGCTCCACCAGTTGCCACCACCCACTTTTATTGCTCGAGAGTAGGCCATAAAATTCCCGGGTGCCGAAAAGCTTGGTATTAAACTAAGTGAGGTAAACTGGGTATATCGTACGTACTTGGGTGGTCAACAGCACATGTTGAAGCTGGATGGGCTGATGATAAATTTTGATGCCCCATCAATTTGTAAAAATGGCCAAAGAAAAAGAAAAGGGGGCGAGGATGAGTGTAAAGAGATTTTTTCCCTTGCAGTGATGAAAGTATGAGAACTGTTGAGATAATAATCGTTGAAAAAGCAAAGCATATGCGAAGGATAACTTGAATTATATGTGCGGGTTGAGTATACATACAAGCAAAACATCTGGCAAGGGGGAGCAACGCATGAGGTGCTACCAACATAACGAGAGAAGCAAACATGATCTGGGAAATGAAATGGAAGAAGATTTTAACTTGTGCGACTATAAAAATAACAAGCTTACTCGGAAGCGCCGAAAGAAAACGTATGGGCTTGATACTCAATAATAACAATTGGGAATCAGAAATGTTCTCTCACTCGAAGTCTCGAATTACTTCGTCTGAGTTCGTGTCGCACTTGTGTCGGTCAGGGGATAGAAAGTGAACCAAAAATACCAAGGACTTGCTTGCGATGGATGCTGGTCCTCGGCAAGCCATGAATCGCAGAAACGTATTCTGCTGAGCAGAATCATCAGATCCATCATCATCCTTTAGACTATCGTCAGCATCGATGATCACTATCATGTCGTCTCTACTGAGTCTGCTCCGTAGTCTCTTTCCCGAACGTCAAATAATACGAGATCCAATTATTCCAGGGCCCCGTTTGTGTTGCTGTTGCTGGGATCTCAAAGCTCATTTCGGGAAGGGTCCACATGATGGATCCCCACGTTTTCCTCTCTTCGAACCATGTCAAAGCTGGTCGACGCGTTCTGGTGTTTCCGAGCGAAAGGCAATTCCTAGACACATCTTGCTCGTTGCAAAACAGACATGAGTCGAAGAGTGAGGCAGGTTCCGAATGCAGGTAGATAGGATGTACGTATGCACCCTCAGCACTTCTAAGTCATGATCTCAAGGCATCTCCGAGACTTTGACAGAGTTTCTTCCTTCTTCAAGACACAAGACACACGGCGGCGGTGGAACATCCATCTTCGTCTGATACTTTCGACGTAAGGTTCATAGCCCGTTCCGTTGACAGCCTTTCGGAAGTTGTGTTGAGGAGGCAGGATGCGGATTGGCTCCACCTGGATTACCTGTGCAGGTTACACACATTAGCTTCACACGACTAGGCTTGGATGGGAGGACTTCCCACGGTCGCCCATCCGAAAGCGGGAGGTGTTGGTCAAGCATGAGTAGAAGATTTTGGGCATCTGGGAAATCTCGAGAAAACACTGCCGGAATCTAACGAGTAAGGGGGAGGGGGTGGAAAGTTGTGAACTTGTGAAGTTGTGAAGTGATGGATCTATCACTCTACCTTTACCGAACAACAACAAAGATGGTGATCATAAATCTAGTCCAGTAGTAGTACAATTGTTGGGGGATCACCACACCACAGAAATACTTTATCCTACCAGCGACCCTACCAGCCTTTTCTTTCCACGGAACAGGCTCCGTAAAGTGTGATTGATTGATTGGCAGGATACTGATTTGCTTCGAAGTACAGTAAGTAGTACTCCGATGCAATAGGTAGGTACGATAGAGTACGGAGTACTCTACACACCTACTTCATACATGATGCATGGATCGAGGATAGAGGCCTCGGACGTTGATCATCCCGGGCGTCAGACATTGCCTCTCCAGAGCTTCTTTGGGGCTTCTGCGTTGGCTTCTGATGGCTGCGAGTTTGGACCTGCGATCTGGTCCCACGGACGGTCAGACCAAAGCAGTAGTGAACCAACTTCTCGGGCTGGTCTCGAGAGCAGAACACCACACCTCTGGATGGTAGTATGCAAGGAATGCAAGTGTGTTGGAACGGCCAGGCGAAAGCCTGCGTAGCAAATATATGATAGATCATCAGGGCGGCCAGGTCTTTGCCGATCTGTCGGAAACGAAGATGGAAATCTCAGCCTTCAGCTGTTGGATGTCTCTGTTAATCTTGTGTGGCTTCGTTGTGTGACGTTCGGAGAGGATAAGCGAAGGAGATCTTGTTTGCATGGACAAGGGATATGTTGGTTTGCAAGACTTCACAGATTGTGAGGAAGGGATGTTGAAAATTGGAACACGGAAGCGAAGAATGTAAACAAACCGTATCAGGCGTATATTTTATTTATTTATTTCACTGCAGATTACTCTTGATTTCTTTTCCGAAAGACCTTCTTGGTTGAGCCACGAAGACTTTCTTCGGTCGCTAGCCTATGCATGCAAATGCATGGCAGCTCCTCTCCATTTCTTCGTGAAGGCTTGCCTCGTCGTTGATCCTCCCTCTCCCGCACTTGCAGTTCAATGGAGTGTTTGTTTGCTTTGCAGTCTCCTCCTGATGATCCTCAGTCGCCCACCCGTCCATCTCCAGCTCTTTAAAGCAACACAATATCAAAACAGGAATAAGAAGAATTTGAAGAACTAACTCTGCTCACCCCCTTCTCGCCGTTCTATCTCACCTCACTCACCCCCCCCATCACCCACCCCCTTCGCTTCATCGCCTTCTCGCGTCAACGGGAACTCCTCCTTGTATGCATCTCATTTCTCAATTCATTCCCGTCTTCATTTCCCCTCCCCGAACATTTAAGCAATCCGCCATCAATTGATCTTGATGTTGATTTCGAATTTCGATAGCTTCAATCATTCCTTTCCAACCCCCATTTTCCTGAATCCACAAGCCGAGCTGATCCACCAAGAGCTGAAAAATCCCCGAGTGGTCTCAAGAGATTCATGTACCCCTGAACAACGAAGCCTTTCATATTCCTTCGGCTCTTCGTCCAGACCGGGGTCTGAAAGTCCGGCTTCAAACATTAATTCTTGATTCCTAAACCACCTGCCGCCCTTCTTCCATTCGTTCTCCATTTGTTCTCCAGCCTCCGTCCTTTTTCAAACCTTCTGGCATCGACACAGACACCGACCTCTACACATCCTGCAAGCTGACGATACCCTTTCGACAACACATCCTGCAACTCCCAAATTACCCAAGTATCAGCGAAACACGCTGTTGTGCTCACCAGGTATGTAAGGGGGTGTTTCATACCGTATCTTCGCTTTCACTCGAAGTCGCAATGCAATGTACGACCATAGAAACGCTGTCTCTCACGAACGTTTCTTCAATTCCACGAGACTTCCACATGGAAGTCTGTATGCAGAAGTTCAAGTGGTGCAGACAGATAGATTGCCAGGGTACCTATTGCCATCAAACCGTTACTTCTGACTGACAGCAGCGACTACTGTCCATCGCTCCGCTCTTCTCAACAATTTAATTCGCACACATATCTGTCTGGCATATCGTCGAGCGACCTGTTGCTAATTATCATCTCCAGCTAGTCCTGAATCTTGACATCGAAACATTCTCCGAGACCGACGAAACCGGATTGAACCCACGGGATTGAGCACATATGAAGTGGTTGAGGATTTGATATTGAAGGACAGTGGGAAGTGGTACCTTTCACAATTCGCCATGCCTCCTCTCGAACTGGCATTGCCAGCCAAATCACCAGCTCGACACGGACGATCTCCCAGTATCTCTAGCGACAGAACATCGACTACAGGTTATGGCGGGCTTCTCTCCCCACCGCTGACCGTCACGCCTGAAGCCGGCTTCATTGCTCCATCTGCGGCTTCACAAATAGTTACGAACGATCACGACAGTCGGGCAGACACCTGGTTTGATCAACATGGCATTGAGCCATCGGGAGAGACTGCCTTGGTCGCGCCGGCAGCGCTCAAGCTTGTGAACCGCTTCCTGGACCATCTTCTATTCAGCTTCCTCGCAGTCTCCCAATCTACATCTCTCAAGACCCTTCGCCCTGCTGTGAGCGAAGTGTTGAAGACAAAACTTGCGAAACATGCGATTCACGGAGCCGATCAAGAACTTCACGAATACCTCGGTGGTGGAGAGGACGATGACATGCTCGCATTCTCCAATGGCACAGAAACAAGGGACAGTTGGGATCTGGAACTTGTGTGGAAACGCACAAGATTACGATGCATGGTTTATTCGTCACTTGGTGATATGGAGGAGGAAGATGAGGATTACTACACCGAGCAGGAGCAACTTGAAGCCACAGGCTCCAGTCAATTCGCGCCCGGCGTTGTTTCACCCGCAGTGGCGATATTCCTTACCTCCATTCTAGAGTATATGGGAGAACAGATCCTTGTGGTCGCAGGTCAATCCGCCTACAACAGATTGAGAGCCAAGCTCGAAAAGGATGAAAAGGAGGGAGTCAGTTCTCACGGCGACATCGCGGACCGTGTTGTGGTTGAGGAGTTTGATATGGAGCGTGTGGCTATGGATAGGACTATAGGAAGACTTTGGAGAGGATGGAAGAAGAGGGTCCGCTCACCTACTGCATCGATATCCAGGTCGTTCTCCAGAGATTCGCTTCAAACACCGACCAGCGCCACCCAAGAGGGTATTACCGAAGAGAGGAGACCTTCATTGGCGGCAGTTTTAGCTGAATTCGAGCTTGCTGCCAGCATTCCTATTCCAGCATCCACGGACGATATTCGAGAGATTGAGATACCAGGACTCGCAGCTCAGAGCGACGATGAAGACGATGGGGCTGAAAGCGACGACGAGGATTTCGCCCCTTCGATACGGCCGAAGAGCCTGGTTTTCTTTGATAATGAGGGTTTGGAATCTTCGAACAGAATTTATACACCTTTCCCAACCCAGAAATCAAGGACCCGCTCAAATTCGATGCCTTCTCCATTAACTGCTCGTTTCAACTTCAAGCATCAAATGAATGCACAAAATCTCAGTCATGCCGAGGAAGCAAAAATTGAACCAGAGAGTCACGAGCCGGAAATTGAAATCCCAGAAGACGACGAGGAATACAGAGAAATCAAACACGAGACTCCGGATAGTGCTGAGAAGGAAGTTGAGCAAACGAGAGAGGTTCACGAGCCCGAGGTTGAACAGCCAGACATGGAAGATCATACCGGAGTTTCTGATATTGTCGCTGGCGCAGTTGCCATCGGAGGCGCTGCTATCGTTGGAATCGTTGCTGCTGTCAAGGGCGAAGCTCCACAAACGGATCTTGTTGACGAGGACATCGAGGAAGCCGAGGTGCCTCAAATAATGACTTCTTCGAGAGTCTCTATCGGTGGTCGGAGATCCCCAGACGAGACTGCCAATAGTCTACGCTCTTCTAGCAACCATTCTCTACGTCTCATTGATGTTGCCTCGCCTACCCGCTCGCGAACTGGATCTACTGATGCCTTGGATGCCCTCAATGGACGACCTGGCCTGTCACGATCAAACAGCCTACATTCTCCCCTGGAGCAAATTCCCAGGGGCGGCAGTCCGATATCTCGTGGTCGAAATGGCAGTCCAATCTCCCGCAACAATTCTGCTCTTAGCACTAGACCACTCAGGAATAGCTTGGAAGATGTAATCGACGAAGAGAAGGAAGTCAACTACCAGTCCACCATAACGCCAGATGCTGCCGATATTGCTGGAGCAATGCAAGGTGTTGATGTTGAGCCAACTCCATCTGCGCCACCTGTCGAGAAGTTCCAACCTCAGAAGCCTCTGCCATTCACCTTGTCAAATCCTCCACCTCGAAATTCACGTGGTCTCAGCAGTCACCCTGTTGAAGACTTTACTATACCATCGATACCAAGGCCAAATCTTGCACAATCCAGGGGAATGAGTTCAGAACACGGCGCACCGCCCCTCACCCCCCTACGAGAGATGATCGAAGGTGCAGTTGATACCTCTGACGAAGCGAGCTCCGTCGCTCCGAGCAACTTTTCTCGTGGAATCTCTGAGCATGGCGCTTACGGACATTCGCCATCAGTATCCACGCCTGTATTACCACAAACTCACAGCCAACACCGCGCAGCTCGTGGTCATTCTGCCAATAGAAACTCGCCACCAAGAACATCTCCTCCGAGGGCAGCACCAGATGACCTTCGCAAGACGGTGGAACCTTTTTCCAAGATTCAACGATCTCACACGTCTGCCTCAAGTTCTTCTAGCAACTCCCATAAACCGGTCCCAATGCGCACTTCCGACGATGCCAACAGAACCGAAGATAAGGGGAAAAGCTTTGAACAATTGATTCGCAGTGATCAGACCATTCAATACACTCTCACCCCGCAGAACATGCGCAACATCGAGGTTAGTTTCCACTTTCAAGCTGTAAACTTTGCTAACCATAACTAGTCACCCGATTCCCCTCGACATGCCATGGGCCCTACAATCATCTCCACTGGCTCCGATTCTCGAAGACCAACAACAAGCCGATCACATTCATCTTCTCTTACCAAACCAGTGCATCCCACAGCAATTGAGCAAGCACCAAAAAATACCAAACTATCAAAAACTCTGTCCCGCGCTGGCTCAAACGCAGGATCGAAGCCCCGAATGAATGCACCCCAGCCTAGAGATCCAAGAGTGGACCGTGATTCGGTCAACGACTTTGCCGAGTTTATTCGTAGTACAGGCCCTGCTAATGGAAGTGGTGGGCCACCAAGACCGCTTCAACAACACCGAGGTACAAATGGAACTCAACGGAACGCTAGCGGCTCAATACAACGTCCGGAAACGACTACCATTCCCGGCGCGCAGAATCATCAGCTGGTCGAAGTAGGCTACAGGCTCGCGATCCTGTTGTTCCTCGCGGTGATAGCATAAGTGATTTGATCGATTTTGTGAGATCTGGACCACAATTGGAGAAAGATACTCACAGAATCCCTCGAACTGTTGCTCCTTTCCGGTCAACAATGGATTCGGATCAGATGGTTGGTGCAGTTGGTGGTAAAGCTGTTGATGCCACATTACCAGATCGCTACAGCCAGGCAACCTCCGTTGACAGTTCAGTCAACTCGCAAAGCGCCTTGCTGAGTGGATCGAGGAAGCCAGTTCAGCAGCAACCAAGCTTCGACGAAGAACCAGTGATGCCCAAACGAAAGACTCGACGGGTCAAAGATCCTTATGCAATCGATTCCAGTGATGAGGACGAGGAAGATTACGAGGCGTACTCGAAACCCAAGTCCAAGCCGATCAGGGAAGAGAGCTTGGCCGACTTTTTGAAAAACGTTCCACCACCCAAGGAATCAACAGTCACCCCTATCTTTGTTGATCCAGTCGAGATCAAGAAGATCAAGAAGAAGTCCAGTGCTCCAAGTTTCAGATCCCGGTTCAGTCGAAAAGACTCTTTACCACCTGTTCCAGCAAAACCGAAATCCAATGGCATTGATTCTCGTGCTACCACCTCAAGGAGTGATGCACCACGGGTTCCAATGCATACCCCAATATCCACTCAATACTCCACACCTACACCTACTCCTAACGTCTACGAACCAACTCGAAGCAACTATGTATCCCAAGTTGATACTGCACGAAATCGCGTTGCCCAAAAGAGCTATCAACCACGCGAGGCCTCCTACTCGACACGAACGAGCGATCTGGCGGATTTCTTCAATAGCGAACCACCACCAAGCGCTCAACAGACGCAACCAAAAACCTTTACACCGACCATCCAGAAGGAAGAAGGAACCTTTCACAGGATGTTCGGAAGGAAGAAAGTTCACTGAGCGATCTTATTTTTAACATGTACATTTTTTGCCTGGCTTTATTTTCTCATGGTCTTTGGGAGGAGGGGATATATCATTCATCGTTGTTTTTTAAAGGACATTTACCTCGCTGGAATTGCAAATCCAACTGGCTTTCTACGCTCATCTCATTACCTGTCTCCGACTTCACGTTCGTATGTCACGTTTGATGAATGCTTTATTTTTTCCTTTATTTTTCTCGCCATTTCAAGTTTTTCAATACCACATGGTTACGTGTTTATCCCGTTGCTATCGTTGTCCTATTTATTTGTACAGGGGGGGGGGAGATATTTCGATTGTATTAGATGAGTAGCACTTCTCTTTTCTTCATGGCACTACTGCAAGAGAGTTAAGAATCCTTCGGCTGCCTGTTGTCTTCTTTATTATGAATGCGGTCGTCGGAGGGGAGGAAGGAGGACGAAAAGAGATAATTCGAATTTATGAAGACATGAACATTTCAAACTCCTTGTGTGTGTAACTGTGTGTGTGAAATTGTGAAAGATCTATGCCTCATTTTTCTTGGCTGCCATAAATAATGTGATAGGTTTTTTTAAAAAAAATTAAATTCAAGTGAATCAGGGTGTAAAACCAAGGGTTCAGTGAGACCGCTTCTTCTTCTTTCAGATGAAACAGCATCGTGTACAATTATTATACTCCGTACAGTACAGTCTGCACTTTGCACGCTGCACGTTTCACGCTAAGCTGTCAGTTGAGGATACAAGACAAGAAGAGAAGAACTTTAAATGAGAATATGATGGGGATGGGGATGGGGTTGAGTTGCTGGAGGCTGGAGGCTGGAGGAGGCTGGATTTCATTTGAATTCTCTCGGGGAAGTGGATTTGTTGAATTTTGACAATTTCTTAGTTGGGGGAAAGATTATAGGATCGGTAATCTCAAAACACGCTCCTCTTCTTACCTACTGTCACAGATTCAAATGTGTCCTGAGCGAGTTATGCAATAAGAAGCTGTCATAGATCATTGATGGGGGATGGATGGGTATTTCTCACACGCAAAAATTACATGAAGGACCAACAGGTTGAACTTTTTGATGAGATTCTCAATATTGCAATTGAGTGTGTTAAAGTAACCAACTGACTGATAAAACTCCCGCATCTAAAATTTGCAAAGTATTTCGTACAGCCAAACGGTGGGTATCTTCAAATTCCAAAAAAACAACAGAAACTCTCCCCAAAATGGTTCTCGTCAAAATAATCATTCATCATACCCGTATGAAAGAAAACGTGAGGGTTCATCATCAATCTCATCTTAAGTCTTATGTGTTGCAGAAGATCTGTTCGTGGTCATTACCGTATGCTTGTCGTGTATGAAGAGTGTTGTTCTTGCTGTCGTCTAATGGCAGGCATCATGCTGTCCCGGTATCAGCTCCGTGTTGAAATCCGAGTGATCGTGTGAAAGTTGTTGGTTGTGGGAGGCGGGAGGATTGTAAATTTGAATGTAATCATAAATCTTCGTAAATGCTCGTGAGTGAATCTAACGGTCCGATAATACTGGCGTGGTGGTGGACATAGGAAAGGATAGATAAAGTTGTTGTGAAGGTGATGTGGTGTTTGGGGGGCGAGGGTGGTTGGTGGTGATGTATGTAAATGATGTCTAAAGGACACGGAAGCCGTTGCTCTTTAACAGCGACAGAAACCTAATCCAGGATCCGATTCCGAATTGGCATGCCTTTTCTGATCTTGATAGGTACTTTATACAAGCTCTTAGAGGTTGTTCCGATTTGGTGAGAGCGGTAAGTCTTCGCGAGAGCGAGCGCCACCAAATGGCGGTAAATGTAGCCACATCTATGTTGGACTCGCCAGTGCATTCTCAATACTGGCATGCCTCTTATGCATTCTAGGGCTGTTTTGCAGCTCCGCGACAACTCCTAACCATCCCAGCTTCTGAACTGTTCCCGCATGCTCATTGTGTCCCATCGCTTGTGTCGTCAAGCGTCTCAACGGCGGAGGATTCCTCACGATTCCCTCCGTCAACGCGTGTTGTATACTCGGTCGTGTCGGCGTAGTCCAATTACGCTGCTGTTTCTCCGGATCCCTTGCCGGTGTATTGTGCTCGCTCGTCTTTGCCGCTACTAGTCCCATGTAAACGACGAGAAAGCGCATCCGCAGCATATCCAGCCTCCTCACTCTTTCCTCCAACCTCCCCTTCTTCGCCGCCCAGAATATCCTCGTCGACGAACGCATCCGCGTCGCGCTCTCGTCGATCAACAGGCCGTTCAAGTCCTCCCTCAAGTCGTCGCCACATTTCTGAATCTCTCTCAACAGTTTCCCTAGCCGGAGCTTATCCTCTAGCCGCTGCACTTTGCCCACATCTTTATCATAGGACTCGTTTTCCTGAATTGAGAAGTCTACCGCATCGACGAAGGTCAGGATCTCGTTGGGCGCGGCAATGTAGGCGGTTGTATAAGTGATGGCGATCTGGACGATGACGAAGACGGAGGCGAGAACGGCGGTGAGGAGAAGAAAGATTGTGATGTAATGGAGATCGGTCGCGGTAGCCATTTGAAGCGGTAGGTGAGGATTATCGAGTTTGCATTTTCTTGTGGGATTGTATATCAGGAGGAAGGAAGGAGAGAGGTGGATGTTGGTGGAAATGGTGGTGATATGCGATGCACAATTGCGTGGTCGCTTTTGTCAAGTTGCCAATGAGGTTGTGAATTCCCTTGCATGTGCAGCCGGGATATGCAGAGTCCCGTGATTTGTTTGGGCAGCAATGCAAATGGAGAGACAACGAGGATTCAACGATCCGAAGAGCCTAAATCAAACGGATTTTCTTTTGTGGGAATGAGAAAGAGGTGAGGATATACTTATTCCTCTTATACTTTCTCAATGAAACGAGGGAAGGAACCCCGCAACAAGCCAAGATTCGCCAAGGATTCAGGTCCTTCCAGTCCTGACATCTTCGCTTCGTCAACGCTGACATCAACATTATAGATCGACCATGATAATATCTTCATAGAAGAAAGGTGATCTGATTGTGGTTATGCTTGATTGTGACCTGCTCGAAGGCTAACCTTTCTCGTCATTATTTGGGGAGTTACGGAATAAGTAAGTCTGTTGGGAAAAAGCGAACGAACTCATACTCGACAGGTCACAAGAAATAGAGAAGAAGTGCGATCTTCTACTAAAACGAAAAGTCTGTTCAATTGTTGGCACTGGCACGAAAAAAATAAGAGCATGGCTCATTTTGCCGAGTAGATTGACACGTGGAGTATCAGATTCAACAACAGGCCCACGCTGGAGGTTATATGAGGGAGGTTGAATCAGGGGTATTGATGAGCCAAGTACTCTTCCAAGATCCTGCTCTCAGATCTGCTCAATTCCAATCGTCTCAATAATCAGCTGTGTGCTTTGTATCGCCTCTTTAGGATGTATCTGATTAAGAACTGTACTTTCCCTCGAGTAATACTTCTCTAGCAGGGTCAAACTTGGCTTAATTTTGTGCTTCTGGAAGGGTTTCCGGTTCTTGCAATAGCACCGCACATGTCGGAATATTGTACCTTTTATAAAATTTCATAGAATTCTCGGATGTCTTCTATTTCTCTTGATATCTCAATTTGAAATTGTTATTCAATACCCAAGTTGCAGTCAATCTATGGAAAGGACGCCCAAATTTAAGCGAGATGTTTTCTTCGCCAAACATTGGAGGGTTGTTCATAGCTTACTAAGCATATTGGCTGGCAACCTAAAAACTCTGGCCTTGTCCTTGGTAGACTAATATACACCTACTTGTCAGGTCGCATGTGTACAGACTATGCTTCATCCCTTTTCATACTTATTCCAAGATATTCTTCCACTTATTGTAAACCATACGAGGTCAACATGACAGCAACGTTCCCTCTTTTCAACCAACTTCCTCCCGAATTGAGGGTCAAAATATGGATCGAGGCTCTCCCACCCCCATATCTCCTCATCGAACGAAACCATCTCACCCCTGCATTTGTTGGAGGAAGTAGGGTAGCCTCAAATGTCCGATCGAATCACCTCTTGAATCCTCCGAGGCGACCAGTACCAGCCGTTCTTCATGTTTGTCAAGAATCCAGAAATGAGTTTCTGGTCGTTGACGACAAGGTGGCCCAAAGAAATGGTCATCGTGTTTATTCCTACTACAGCCTCCGAAGAGAATATGGGGTTGTATTTTTTTCTTTCTCTGATGATGTATTGCTACTTGATATGAATGGTAAACTTGCCTCACTCTATCTACTTGCGAAATTTGGGAAATGTATACTGACTGGGTCATGCTATGAAGATCTCAAAGGCCGCTTTTTTCAAATGTCCAGCTATCAAATTCGCTCTTTATCTCTCATCACAGATAGCACGTACTTCTACCCGAAGATATCTGCAGATTTTTTGAGTGTCTTCAAGAATTTGCAAACTCTAACGTTGATTTTGAAAATCAGCATAATCGCACCTAGCTTCAAGGAGAATTTAATATTTCCTCCCGAGGTCGACGGAGAGCTTGATTTGGATAGCTTTAGTTTCATGCGTAGGTGGGATTTGATAGATGAGAAGACGAGAATTGAAGACGCTGTGAAGGTAACGAAGACGAGATTTGCGAGTTGGAATGTTCCGGTTCTGAGATTTAGGTTGTTTGATCAATTCGTTGATGAGATACTCGTAGAAGACAGTGGAAGATGGGCTGGCATCCTGTCCTGAAAATTGCGCTTGTCCGGTATGGGATTTCAAGTGTATCCAACTCAGTCAGATCATTCCAATAAAATCTCTCTATCCAGCCAAGGGGTTACTGTACGGAGTAAGGTTATTCTACAAGTTGTCCGCCTGACCCCACCCTCTCTCCTACACCCACCGACCACTAGATATCTAGCTCTTAGAGTACGAGACCGAATAAAACGACAAGGAAACAATGGCAAACACGTTCCATTCATTTTCCTTTCTTTCAGCCGATTTCCGATCTCAAATCTGGCTCTGGTCATGCCTCTTACCATCTTCGCACCTTCCGCCTTTCTGGACCCTACCCAATTCCCTAGGGCTCAGCCAAGTACCTTTCCTCCGGCTAAATTTAACCATATTTGAAGTGTCTCAATGAAAGACGACGTGCCGAGCCGCCCCCTGCATTCTTACGCGCTGTGGCGCCAATCCCAGGTCTCCAGCCGTCTAATGGAGGGGAAACATTAAACCGATCAACATGCTCTTATCATGAAGGTTGGGAAGGCTTTCCTCCTTCTCTAATGACTATTCATCCCAAAAAACACGTTAGCATGCTCTTAATTCCGAAGGGACGAGTTGAAACTGTACTAATCTCTCTGCAGACAGTTTACATTGAGAACGAACATGGCAGCATCGCCGCCACTCCCCCGGCGACTTCTCAGCCTCGTCAATGGCAACTTTCAAGTCATCAATCCTATAGAGCAAGGAGTGAGGGAATTCGATATAATCACATATACATGGGGTCCAACGATACCGAAATACAAATCCGACATCCCAGGCGTATCATGGGACTTGATTATAGCTCCCCAGAAGCTCGAGGATATCAAGAGGCTGATGGTTGTGGCAAATATCCAGTATCTATGGGTTGATTGTGTGTGCTTAGATCAGGATGATGAGACCGAGATGGCAGTTGAGGTGCTAAAGATGTATCAATATGTAAGTGATTGAGAAGAGTTCTGGAGATACTAGAAGTCTATACCACATGGTAAAGTAAGAAACGAATGCTAACACCTCAACCATTTTGCAGTATAAAAGTGCACGGAAATGTTACATCTTGATGGAAATGAATGTGGTCTGGAATCCTCAAACAATTGTAGACAATCTCAAGTTCATCGATCACGTACTTTCCCACATGGTTGGAGCAGCCGTAACATCAGAGGCCAAACTCTCCAGAAATCTCACCAAAAAGCTTGCTTCGTGGGAGAAGCGGATTGGGCGTTCCGTCTTGATCGCAACGTCGTCAGATCCGCTGCAATCGATATGGAGTACTGAACTGCTACTCAACATGCGTCAATCAAGTCAGATCTCTGTTCGATAACAAATACTTTACACGAGTTTGGACATTTCAGGAGATGCTCCTTGGAAAAAACATAACGATGTATGGCATGAACAAGGACCATGTTTCTTGCCTGGGGGAGCTAGATACTTGGATGGATCTGGCAACAGAAGCCAAGGACAAGGCATTCAAGCTCCATGACTGGATTGACGCGACCAGAATCCTGAAAACGGCATCCGTCAATGCAATCTTGAACATCATCGACGAGGATTGTGTGGATTTGAATATCCTGCAAACACAAGTCAAGGGAATCAACAGCGCGAGGTTGGACATAATTAATGGGGGTCCATCGTGGTGGTATGAGAATCACAAGGGTATAAGCAACATTTTCTCCGCCATTTCTATGAGACCCAGATCATGTTTCCAGAGAAAAGATCTGTTCCGAGGACTTCTCGGTATCTTTTCTGGACTTTTCACTCCCGATGAAATACTCAAGGAATTCGTGGGAGATGATATCGAGAAGCTTTCTTTCACCTTCTTCAAACAACTCTCGACCAAGACGGAAAATGCATGGACAAAACTCGCGATCAGTAGTGGTGAGAGAGGGGAGTTGGAATGGATCCCTTTGGTTTCGAACCACAAGAACCTTTTGACCACCGATATTTTTGCAGGAGTGATCCACCTGGGACGATTAAAGCCTAAAGGACTTGCGAAAGCAGTGGCGACAACGGGCATTGTGGGAAGTCCCAAAAACTACATGAAGATCCTCCTTCGCCAAGACAGCAGCAGAGGATGGCAGTTCACCTTCAGAGGTTGCAATGCCGGCAAGAAAGTCAGTACTGGCGTTTTTAGCAGCGAGCCCATACCCCTTCTAGATCAAGTTCACAATGTAGCGGGAGACGAAACAGGAAGGATTCTGGTACAGTGCGCGACGATACTAGGAAGTCTCATCGATCCAGGCTATGATGTGGCTGGGTACAGAAGAAGGTTACTCAAAAAACTTCAACCGCATTGGAAGACTACAGATCCGAATGCTAAGCCAACTGGATGGATCGATCGCAGTGTTTCAGGGACTGGTTGGGGGGAGTTGAATGCCTCTCTCTTTCGAGTACACAACAGGTCAATGAATTACAAACTTCCAATAACCTCTTGCGGATCTCGTCTACAGAACAAAACAACCTCGGAAATCTCGTGCGAACTCAGAGTGAATTGCGGGTGTACAGTTACGGCACCTTTCTCGCTCATTTTTGAAGCTATAACTGCAGTGTAAGTTGAAGAATTCTCTCCAGTTTGATCTCTCCACCATATTTAACGAAGTTTCTTGGCCCGGATGACGAAGACGAGATATTTTGAGAGGCTCTCCTTGTAAGTCCGAGAGTACTGACACTTCATGTACAGAGAAAACAGCTCTCTTGGTGGTAAATCGGCCACCCTCGACCCCGAAGACCGCATCGCTCTCAGCGATGGTCTTGGTCTTGTAAATGTTGGTGACGTAGGAAAAGCTTTCAACCTCGTTGCTACCGGCGGCGACATTGACTTTCACAAATCCTACGCCTCCAGCTGCCGCAGCACGAAGAACCACAAGCCAGTGGTGACCAAGCTTCGCCCACCTCGTGGCCGCGCGCTTGTGCGTGAAGATTTCACTCACAGCGTGATGACGGATTCAATGCGCGATTATGGATACGTGGATTTTACGCGTCGGATTCAGGATTCGTCTGAAGAATCTGGATATAAAGATATTCCCGGGTCAGGGAATTTGTTCCTTTGTAGAAATAATGTGATCGGGCAGTACAGGATTGTAGGCGTTTGTATCGATAATTGGATTGAGAATAAAGGGGGCCAGAAACAAGTAACAATTCGGTGAGGAGATTTCTGGTAGGTGTTTGGTCGGCAAGGGGTTGATATTTAAGTATGTGAAATGACGAAACAATATTTCGAGAGTTTTGGGGGTGTCCTTCCGGAATGAATTTGATTTTTTTTTTTTAAGCGATGGGCTGAGTGAATCCTGATATATGTCTCTATCGAAAAGCACACTTGTTGATCAGTTTGAAGTGGGAGAGGAGGGTTTAACGAGAGACTTCAACGCACCCAAACAGGAATTGGTGGGTAGTTAAGCATGCACATAACCTTGATATAATTAATGGCACCACTTGTTCCCTACAACTAAATCTCCGACAAAAACCTTTCTCCCATGCTCACACATGGGATTGTTGTCATTTCTAAGCGGCGGTTGAGCTCGCTTACTGTGCTGTACCGTAACCTAATTGTGAATTGCCGAACGCGAAGTCCGAAAGTACCGAACGTGAGCACTAAAGCAGAAGTATAGGGTTTCTTGATTCGCGGAGTCTTGCTAGTGCCCTGTACTCGAGTAAGATTGTTCTGTGTCTGTTTATCAAGTGCATTTGTATCATTCTTGATTTATGGCTACCAGAGTCTTTTCAAAGACTTCTCGTTATCCCCTCCCGTTCTTTTATACTGCCCCATCCGTTTCCAAGGCCTGGAGAGGAGAAAAGAGTTTGCCTAAGACATGTAAAAGGAAAGGATATTTCCATATAACAGGGATAAAGATTTGATATCGTGCAACTACGCCCTTTCAAATACCCCGCTTTTACGTAGTTCGGCCCTCTTTACCACCCAGGAACTCATCCACAGTATGTGATAGGCTGCTCTTACGCGTTTAATCGTCATTTTTCTGACTGTCTTTGCACGTATTTCGTACGGCATTTATAAGACTTGCAAAAGATGACGATTCCTTTCTGTTACAAGTTCTCCAGTAGCGTTGTATTGTGGAGATACAATCTGATATACTATACCTATGTCGTATAAGCTAACATGTTGCCAGTCTATAAATGCAACGTGAAATACTCTAAGAAACACCAGAACCACCGGACACTCTTTGTGACAGCTTCGCCATGTTGTTCTCTTCATCTTCTTCCCTCTTAACCATCTGCCTTGCAGCATGGTTGGGTGACGCATCAGCTTCCTCAATTCTGCTTCGGGGAGGTACCATCATCGCCTTTGAGGAGACCACCTCAGATCTGTCCATCCACCGTGACAGCTCTCTCCTGATCGTGGATGATCGGATTGCCGCCATCTTTCCCGTCACCAACCCGAACAAAGTCAACATTCCATATAATACAACCACTATCGATGCGACAGGCAAGATCATATCGCCGGGTTTCGTGGATACACACCGTCACGGCTGGCAAACTCAATTCAAAACCATAGCTTCCAATACCTCGCTTGCACAGTACTTCTACCGCTATGGAGAATTCGTCGCCCTCGCCGGTTACACTGCAGAAGGTATAAAAAAAACCCCTAATTCTTTGAAAAAAAAAAAAGAAATGAAAAAAAACCCTTCCTAACGCTGCAGAAGATGTATACACTGGTCAACTGACCGGCACGCTCGAAGCCCTCAATGCCGGTGTCACCAGTATTCTCGATCACTCCCATGCAACATGGAGCGATGAGACCGCTGAAGCTGCATTGAATGGATCCATCGATTCCAGAGCCAGAGTCTTCCATGCTGTAGCGCTGCATGAGCTTTCGAATAATTACAGTATTGCGCAGCAAGTGGCCAAGATCCAGGATTTGGCGACGAAAGGCAGTTATGAAAATACCCCTGTGACTTTGGGAGTGGCATATGACAGATTTGATGGCGCACCCTGGGAAGAAGTTGAAACAGTTATATCCCTTGCAAAGTTCGTTAATATCCCCACCCTTTACCAATTGCAAGAGAGAGAAATACTAACTAATCTTTGTGAAAAGAGAAATCAACGCCTCGGTAGTGACATCTCACTATCTCGGCGGTGTTTGGGGTGGCAACAACTCTCCGGAACTTGTAGACAGTTATGGGTTTCTTAACCAGAGTATCCCAATCGTCTTCGCCCATGCCAGTTTCATGACAGTCGCGAGTGCTACTCTATTGCGCAACACGAACCAGTACATCAGCATCACGCCCGAGTCCGAGCTACATTACGGCCATGATCACCCTTACAGCCATAAAATCCAGGACCAAGCCTCGCTAGGAGTTGATACACACTTCACATTTTCCACGGATATCGTGACACAAGCGAGAATCTGGCTCCAAACTGTGAGAAGAACCATCGCAAGAGCACTGTTGGAGGCATGGGAAATATCTCGCAACAATCCGATGTCTGTCAATCAGGCCTTCTTACTAGCTACTCGCAACGGAGCGCTCGCGCTACGAAGACAAGACATTGGTATTATTGCTGTTGGCGCAAAAGCAGATGTCGTGGTCTTCAATGGCGACTCTCCTGGGATGTTGGGATGGGTCGATCCAGTTGCTGCTGTGATTTTGCATTCCAACGTGGGAGATGTTGAGACTGTGATTGTCGACGGAACGATCGTGAAGAGAGCTGGCAAATTGACGCACATGGACTATAAGGGTGTCCGAGAGACGTTCATGAAGTCGGCGAGAAAGGTGCAGAAATTCTGGAAAGAAACGCCATTTCCAGATCTCGAAGGCAATTTCAGCCCAGTAGCGCCATATGCGGACGCAAAAAACGTTGACGTGACGAGAGGTGATGGAAGTGGATATGGTGAGCAGAGTCTTTAGACGAAAATCGATGTCTGTGGTGTGTGGCGGCGTAATAGAGAGGGCAAGAGTCACGGGAGGAAGAAATGCAGTTTGGCTCCTTCCTTACCCAAGGTAGGGGGTTCGCGAGTCTCTGGAACTTTTGGCGCGAGAGATCAATGTATTTTAGAATAATCAAGTCTTCTCTTTCTACTATGTCGGTACAAGGTACATTGGGTAATGTATTTGCCCAAACCCTCAGCTCCTATCATGACGTCTTTGCAAACCGCTTCTTGGCACCGTGCTCTGAGGAAGGCACTTATTTTGCTATTCTGGGGGTTAGCGTCTCCACTTCCTCTCAGTTTCCTTTGTTGTTCAACTTCTTCTTCTCTTTTCTCCTCGGACCGGACCGACGGAACGGAGCTTAATTCTTCTTCTTTTGTGCCAATTCCTCTCGCCTTCTAATCTCCCACTCCACGGCTTTCTCCAACACCTCTTCCCACCCAGTCTCTGGTACAAAACCAAGTCTCTCCCTAGCTTTGCTGCTATCATAAGTATGCGTCCACAAACAAAACTCAATCACAGATCTCTCCAAAGATTCCACTCCCCTGGGTCTAATCCTTCCAAATGTAAAAATCCAGAATGCCCACTCCATCACAGATACCAACCACCAAATAAGCCAAGATGGAATGGTCCATAGCTCCGAATGAACATCCTTCTTTCTTGCTACACTCCAGACCTTCGTAAAGAACTCCCAGAAAGGCACCTTTTCGCCTCCATCTGTAACATTGAACGCTTCTCCATTCACACCAGCCTTCTTTGCTAGTAGAGCTTTAGCGGCAAGTATGTGCGCTTTCGCTGTATTATCCGTTGATGCCAACTCCATGAAATTCTTCCCATCCCCAAGCCTAAAGAGAGGTCTGGATCCTTCAGCGGCCGAAAGGGCACCTGGTATGCCCTGCGTATCCCCATCCCCATAAAGATGAGCTACTCTCAAACACGCTGTCCCAAAATCTGGACTCGCAGCATCACGGACAAGCGCATCAGCAACCGCTTTGGTGTAATTGTAGATTTCAGTTTTTTCAGGCACAGCATCCCAAGTGGGATGAGTCTCATCGATGTCGTAGTGCGGAGCATATGGATAGACGTCCACAGACGAGGTGTAAATAAACGCCTTTACACCATTTTCTTTGGCGCATTTGAGAAGGGTTTGAGTACCCGTGACGTTGGTTTCCTGAAAGTCTGCATGGAGGCCATGAGTGGGGAAAGTGACGTTGGGCGATGCGGTGTGGAAAACAACATTTGGTTTAATGGTTTCAAACGCGGATGAAACGGTAGAAGAGGATATTATGCTGCCGAGGAGATATTCTACATTTGGGATGGCATATCGAGGGGCACTGCGGTCGAGAACGAAAACCTTGGTTGCCGAGGAGTCGTCTCGAACGGCTCGTGTGAGATGCGTTCCTAGAAATCCGCAGCCGCCGACTATCAGCACAGCGCCAAGAGGGGAAGAGGACATAATGACTTGGTGAATTTAAGAGGGGGACTCAAGTGACTCTGGAAATTTGTCAGGATGAGGTGATATATAGCATTATTTATGCTTTCGATCGCAACGACTGTAACAAGGAAAATAATAAGCGAGCTCATTACCTACCTACTAGGTCTTGTAATTGGTCCAAGGTCCGCTAGTGCTGCATAGCTCGTATTCAGTTCCCAATCGCGAGGTCTCGCAAAGAACGAGCACGCGGCAGGTCAACCAAGTTTAGGTATTACAAACCTTTATAGTTTGAAGAATACGATAGAATTATAGAATACTAGTGGAATCTAATGACTCTGTCGTGTGGGTGGTGAGTGTTGGTCATGGACGCAATCGAAAAAGTTCAACACAATTACTCAGATACAATGCTTGTTGTTTCTCTATCAAAACATGAGAAAATAGCCTGGCCCTTAAAATCCTTACGTCTAAAATCGCAAATCCCATCCGATTCCAGGTCCCAATTTTGGTAGCTCATCCGCAACGCTCTGGACATCCTTGTCTCCTCTACCACTCACACAGATGACGATATCTTGGTCCTTATCCATAGTCTTTGCCAGCTCAAGCGCTCCCCAAACGGCATGGGCCGTCTCAAGAGCTGGAATAATGCCTTCAAGTTGACTGATCAATCTGAAGCCCTTGAAAGCCTCGGCATCACTAGCGGAGATGAACTTGGCTCGGTCACTATCCTTCCAGCTTGCAAGCTCAGGACCAACACCAGGGTAATCCAAACCAGCAGATACAGAATGGGTATCTGAGATCTGTCCATGCTTATCTTGCAAAACATATGTTCGCACACCGTGAAGAACGCCCTTGGTTCCACCGCTAAGAGTCGCACTGTGTCGGTCTGTTTCAACTCCATCACCACCAGCCTCAACACCCAATAGCTTCACACTTGGGTCCTTTGAGAATGGGTAAAACATGCCAACAGCATTGCTTCCACCACCAACACAAGCGACAACAGCATCGGGTAATTTGCCTCGCTTCTCTAGCATCTGAGACTTTGTCTCATTTCCAATGACCGACTGGAAGGTACGGACAATAGTTGGGAAAGGATGGGGACCAATGGCTGATCCGATGATATAATGTGTGGTGTCAAGATGCACAACCCAAGCACGCAGGGCCTCATTTACAGCATCTCGGAGAGTGCGAGAGCCAGCCTCAACAGCAATGACTTGAGCACCAAGGAGCTTGATTCTGAAAACATTCAAAGCTTGACGACGAACATCCTCCTATTCAGGTGTCAGTAAGATACAATGGGTAATCCGATTTTGACTTACACCACCCATGAAAATGGTACATTTCATACCGAACTTGGCACATACTGTGGCAGTAGCAACACCATGCTGACCTGCTCCAGTCTCTGCAATAATTTCTGTCTTCCCCAATCTACGAGCAAGAAGGATCTGACCCAGAGCATTATTAATCTTGTGACTTCCAGTATGATTCAGGTCCTCTCTTTTTAACCAGATATTAGCTCCACCTGCATGCTTCGTCAATCCCTCAGCAAGATGGAGATGGCCTGGCCGTCCCATGTAAGGATAGTAAGATCTGTACTCTTCCCAAAATGCGGGATCGTCCTTGATCTTGTTGAATCCAATCTCCAACTCGGATAAGCAATCCATCAGGGACTCCGGAACATATTGGCCGCCGAATTCTCCAAATTGCCCTGTGATTGCTTGGGGGTCAACACTTCCATTTGTGTTGAGAGCTTCGATCTGATCTGCAAGTCCTACTGCGTCGGTCTTTTCACGAATGATCCCATCAACATGAACGTTTTCGCCGTTTGGCTCTGCAGCACCTTCAATTGACTCAACAATGCCAACTTCTCGGGTCAACGCTTCACCTGGAACATTTCTTCGGCCACAGACTTTGGCACAGTATTCCTCAACAGCCTTTGCTCCCTCTCCAGGTGCCGCCTCTGATAGTGTTGTGATGATTTGGCTGCCGATGACCACACCGTCCGCAATTTCCGATACACTGAGGAAGTGTTCTCTAGTGCTTACGCCGAACCCAACAGCAGCAGGAGTATCGTTAGAAAACTCCTTTACTCTCTTCAATAGATCAGGTAGGGCAGTGTTCATGCTTCCCGTAGCTCCTGTGACTCCCATTCTCGAGACGACATATATGAAGGAATCTGCAAGCTTGCAGAGAAGTTTCATTCGAGATTCAGAGGTTGCTGGTGCGATGAGAGGAACATAGGATAACCTATGGATTGTCAGGATGTTCTAGAATGGGGATGACAAAAGTGACTCACCCTCCGTTTGTGCAGTAATTCCTGAAGTTGATAGCTTCCTCTGGTGGCAGATCAACGATAATAAAGCCATTGACGCCTGCTTCCCGGCAGTCTTTCAACAGTCTCTCCTCGCCATAGCTCAGCATAACATTATAGTATCCCATGAAGAGAATCGGTGCCTTCAGTCCCTTCTTCCTTGCCTCTCGGACCATTTCGAGAACAGATGTGACGGTGACTCCATTGAGAAGGGCTTGCTGTCAATTCGTTAGATATTGGCTGGGGTATCAAGGGTAATTGACAAACAGTGTTCGATTTCTGAATAGTAGGTCCATCTCCAATGGGATCTGTAAAGGGCAGACCGAGTTCAATGATGTCTAGTCAATGAAGTCAGCATTTTTGATGTATCATTGTGCAATTGAACTACTCACCTGCTCCTCCAGCTTCCATTCCAAGTAAGATATCAACTGTTTCTCCAACTGTTGGGTATCCTGCTGTGACATAGGTCACCAAGGCCGACTTCGCAGGAGTTAGAATTGCCATGTTTACATATGTCAGATTGATGATTGAACTTACCCGTCCCTCCTTCTTGCATTGTGCGAATGTTTTCTTGATTCCTTCCATGATTGTAGATGTTGTAAATATTAATTGGGATGTCAATGAGCAGTCAACAAAGGGACAGAGTTGTATTTGTAGGGAAGTTCAATGAGTCAATGAATAAATTTACCCGCTATGGAACGCCCATTTTGCCCCTCCATCGGGCGGTGAGAGCCCGGTACAGCGGCAGATGCTGACATAATCTCCATTCCTTCCTCCGGCTGGATCAACTCACTGTATTTCCACCATCATCATCCTCCAGGCGCTCTTGGTCAATCAAAATCAAAACAGCAACACATATTCCCCAATTCTGCAGATATTTATCGTTCAAAATCAATCATCATGTCTCGACTCCTACCTCCCAAATTTCTACTCCCCGCTCGCCGATTCTTCTCACAGTCTTCCGCACGACCAGCATTCGCGACTGGTCCATCGCCACCGCGTCTTCCACCAAAGGAACAAGAAGAATTCGAGCGGTTACAGAAATCGTCAACTGGAGCATTTAGCATCCCAAAATCACACACTACTCCCGTTGCTGCCGCCACATCTTCTACAAGACCACAAGTCAATCAATCCCCAGACTACAAAGCCGAGGCAGAAGCGGTCAAGGCAACGGTACAGGCTACAGGGAAAGGAGAGGAGCTCCACCCTGATATTCGAAGAGGTGCAAAGCCAGAGTTTGAGGGTGAAAGGAATCCAAAGACAGGAGAGGTGGGGGGCCCTAAGAATGAGCCGCTCCGATGGGGCAGTACAGGCGATAGAGGAGATTGGAGTTACAATGGAAGGGTCACGGACTTTTGAGAGACTGTATAATGAGATTGGTGTACGATACAGATGCTGGACTTTGGTCTTTTAAGTGGGAAGTGTTTGTTGAGTCTACGATACCCCCGTTTATCTCAACTCAGTGGAGTGCGGATGTCGCCCTACGACACAACCGTCACACACTATTATACCTGAGACTATCTCTGCAATATTTGTTTCGGAGCTCTAAGCTTGAGAGTAACTGCTTTGAAATATCCACAAATTTCATCAAATCTACCAGCCATTGGCATGTGTGCTCTTCAGTAGACATGCGCTCTGAAAACCATGTCTGCAACTCTATTTCCAAGGCCATATATTCCAACATGCTCTTCTTCAGCCTGGCTTTGCCGACTGTTCATGTCAAAACCCTTCGGACCTTTGTACAGCTGCCTCCCGAAAACCATCAACCTTTACTCGCCTCCTAGTGTAGGTAGTTCGAGATGAACATCATCTTAGACTTCTTCAAGTTGCCGAATTGGCCAGGCCAGACAAGTCGACCATTCTTCGCCCAAAGAATACTTCACGGCATCCACAATGCGAGAACCCCACCCTCTGAGCCAGATTACCCCTCTGAGTTTATACAAGACGGCTCCATAGTGAGCCAATATAACCAGGGCCATTGGCTGCAGCTCTCTCAGGGCATCGACAAACTTCTCGGGTACTTTGACTGGGAAGGGGGTCACTACCGTACGATCATGTGTTGGATCCTGGGCCCGGGCAAGTGTTCCTCTTAGAACAACAATTGACTGTTCGTACATTTTTCGATGTGAGGTAAGAGGTGTCTGCTCGTTTCGTGTTGTTATCAGGGACAATGTTGTTTCAATATCAACGGGAAGTTGGCAGTCGAAGTCCTCGGCGACATTCTCCATCATTTTTGAGAATGGGGACAACTTTAGCCATTCATGCCCATCTTTCACGATCATTCGGATCCCCCGGATCAATGCAAATACGTCTGTTATTTCAGAGATCGAATCCACTGGAGACAAGGATGTTACCTTTACACCAAACGAGTATAGAGGAAGCAGACAGGAGAGTGCAAAGAGTGCTGTAACATTGTGCGCAGTGACGTTGCCAATATGTGGTCTGAACAAGGCTAAAGATTTGGTGTACTGTAGAAGAAGGGGAGTCAGCCGTTTTCTCTCTGTGTGCTTCCCGTCAAGTTATTATACCCACTCTGGCAGGCCAATGCTACTTGTTATTTAAATGGTTCAAGATCAAACAAGCTTGGGAAGGAAAGGAATCGCTCCCCAATCACTTACGTGTTGCAATGCCGCGTTGGTGTGCTCGGGTGTTGGATCCACGATGTTTAGGTGCAATGCGGTAATGGCCAAAATTCCATGGAGGAGAAAGTCATGGCGAAATGCAATTCGAGGCACGAACTTTTGCCATAAAGGAACCATATCCAAACAATCGGTGATTAGGGTACATGTGTATATTGAATAATGATGCATGAGCCGCATTGAATAAGCGTCGTTGCCCTGCAACCTAGGCTTTGGCATGCTGAGAAGTTGCAATTCGAGAAAAGGCGATTTGGCGACGAGTTGGCGTACTTGTCCTGGGTCGTTGGCCGGTTCTTTAATCGGTTCAATTGCTACAGCCTTGCTCTGACCTGGGTGATATTCTTTGGGATGTGTTGGAATAATGACCAATGATGATTCGACAAACGAACAAACGAGACCTCTTGCAATACACTTTCGGCATCTTGGCTTCGATTCATCGCACTTGAGCTCTTGTCAGATCAGACATACATATAATGGGGTATGGAGAATGCTCACCTTTGTCTTTCGGCCGCGACATTGCCTACAACCTGAGCGAGACTTGTGATGGAAGCGTCGCGAAGTCTTTTTTCTTGATGGTGAATTTGACTCCATTGGATACCTAGAAGCAACAAGGTAGGATTCTTTCCAACGACTCACTACCTTGTCCTTTTTGTTTTGTCTTTTGAGAATATCCCAAGTGGTGATCTCAGTGAATGATATCTTCCTTCTCCTCTACTGAGATGACGCGGTCATGAATCCTCGATTATTTGCGCCGACCTGTGTTATTTTTTCTGGCCCTGTTTTGTCAGAAGAGGGTGAAAGGTCATCATTCACAAGGCTCAAACCCGCCAAGTTGTAATGCGCCGCCGCTCAGCAGGAATAGATGCATTGCGAGTACACTTGGTCCCAAGTGGGAAGTTTATGCGCTGTACGGACCTTGGCATCATAATCCTCCCAGAATTTTGGGGTCAAACTGAATGTAAGCCTGTCTGCCTGTGAAGTGATTGCAAAAATATCTGCCCTGATGTTTCGGCGGGTTATTTGATTTGCACTGTACGGTGTACGGTATGAAGAAGGATTCGAATGCTTACGACACCCGATCAAGCATCTGGGCTGCAATGTATGATTTGCCGTATCGCCTAAGGTACTCACTCGATACCTACTCAATGATTGAGCGATTTCCTGTGCCAAAACAGCAATTTCTACGCCATGGATCTGAGCATGGCGAATCGGCGTACATTTCTTGTACTGTTAGATATTTGGAACTCTATCGATTTGTCTTCATATAAAAGAATGGAAGGTCTTCTTCTCTGGTTGCCTCCCATCTCTACAAAAAAATCATTTTGCTCTCCTCCTATCTCTGATCTTGACCTTTGTGTTTTTATCTTCATTTCACTTCGAAATCATTTCGAAGGCCACCAGTCATGTCTTCCACACCTCCAGCTGAAGGGGATCATTTCGAATTCTACCGATACAAAATCTCAATTCCCGCGGCCGTCGTCTTCATCGCATTATTCTTCATCATTACTACAATCCATACCTTTCAAGTCTGTAGAACTCGCAACTGGATATGCATCTGTCTCGCCTTTGGTGGTCTCTGTGCGCATCCTTTCCTTTCTTACTTGTCTTTTCACCCCCTAACCCATACCAGGCGAAGTGCAATCGTACGCCGTGCGCATCATCTCTGCCAACGAAGCACCAGACTATACTCTTGGCCTCTATATCGCCCAGGCAACTGGTGCTCTTATTGCACCTGCGTTCTTCGCTGCAACTATCTACGTTTGTTTCGGACGGACGATCGCCTCCGTTGATGGAGAAAAACTCTCCTTGATCCGTCTCTCCTGGTTGACAAAATTCTTTGTCGCAGGGGATATAGTCGGATTGGCCATTCAAGTTGTCGGTACGTACGATTTCCCCTTCTCTCTCTCTGTCACACACACATACAAATATTTGCTGACTGATGGTCGAAAAAAAGGTGCTATCTACTTGCCCAAGGGCACCTACAAGGACTACAAATTAGGATCCAACATAGTCATAGGCGGACTCTCCCTTCTCGTCTTCTACATCAGCCTCTTCATGATCGTCGCTGTCATCTTCCACATTCGCATCATCCGCAACCCGACTCCTCTCTCCTCTCTCGCAACGAAGAAATGGCAGAAAAGCCTGTTCATCCTCTATGTCACCAGCTTCTTGATATTTGTGAGATCAATTTACCGATTGATTGAGTATGTCGGCGGGAATAACAGTACGTTGATGAGAAATGAATGGACGCTGTATGTATTGGATGCTGCGTTAATGTGGATTTTGTTGGTTATCTTTGCCATTTGGCATCCCATTCAGAGGGGTGCGAGGGAGGATGATGAGATGAACAAGGGGGAGTATGGCTTGAAGATATGGAAAAGGAGAGTACATGGAGAAAGTATTAGTAGTCAGGAGGTTGGATTGAATGGAGGAGTTTGCATGAACATGGGCGGGGAGCAGATGGGGAAGTAATAAAGTAAGGAGGTATCCTGGGGTCCAAATCTCGTTAGTACGAAAGGGTTTCGTGACTTTGTCGTTTTTTCTCTCTCTTTTGTTTTGCAAAATTCTTTTGGGTCGGCTGCTTATTATTGCGGTTTCGTTCCATTGCTTTTAATTCGTTCTCAAGTCTCTTGCACGCCAATATATATTTCACCCGCTGAAAACCCAATTTAATGATCTTCTCGCTGTGTTTAATTCCTTATTGTGTTTTTTTTCTTCAGGGGTGCAATTCGCTCTTCAAGTGCTTCAGGTTCATGTCTCCACTCTGAACATACAATACCACTTGCTTTATTTGGCTGGTCAGGGGTACAGTACAGTACCACCATGCGTCAATCTGCTTGCTGCACATCACCAACTTTTGCCCCACTTCCCAATAACCCCGGAGCCTAGGTACCCAGTACTTCGGAGTATTGATAAAACTTAAAAATACCCAATAAAAAAGCTGAATTTTTCTATGGATCTGCAGTAGTAAGTGTACAGTAAGTACATCGTGGGTATCTGTTCGTTCGTTCGTCTTTCCTACTTTGCGAGTTGTTTGCGAGCGAGAAATCCTGGATTTATGAAAGGCATTTTTTTTTTATAAAAAATCACAAATATTGTCTAGTAGTGAGTTGACTTTGTAGATATCACCCATTACTTGTCCGTTGGAAGCATACATACATACATACATACATGGATGTTGAGTGTTAAGAATTCTTATGAAATGAATTGAAATCGTCAGAATATTCGCTTCGAGATAATGGCTTTTTTAGAATAATCGAGTTAACCTTACTGAAAAGAAGAAACTTCATCAAAAGAGAACGTCAGAGAAAACACTCTTTCTTTCTCGTCCTCGTCAATCTCTCTCTCCTATTGTTAGCAGTTCCACAACAAAGTTGTGTACACCAGGTATCTACAGTACTGTACCAACTCCGTACTATTCTTTGCGTTTCACCAAATTTCGGGATGCACTGATGATACCTAACTAAGGTACAGTACGTACCTCCCCAGCCGCTACCGACCTAAGACAAGTATAGTACCTATGTACCTAGTTCAAAGTTTAAATTTCGGTAGTTTTTTTCGTGCGGGTCTTTGAGTTTGAGTTCTGGGTTGGTGGGGATGTATTTCGTACTTCGTAATACTGCAAAGGTGATCTACATTTCTATCACCTCTACAGGTATGGAGAAGTATGGATTGATTGACACATGAAGAATGGGTTTGTAGTTTCAAGAATTAGTGTATATATATTTGTAAAACTATCCAAACGCATGCGTAAAAAATCAAAGCAATTTAAGTAAAGATATTAGATCCTATCACCACCCCTCGCCCCACTGACCTCCACGACAGTGCGAACATGTATACCCTTCCCCGTCAAGTTCTCCTCACTTCCACTCCTCGACCCGGCCTCACCACCACCCTGCCCATTCATACTCAAAACATTCGCACTTCCACCAATGCCCCCTCTGGACGTCATGCCTAATTCAAGGCTACTATCATCCTCTTTATAGAATGTTCCCCCACCGCCGCCACTTTTACCATGACCACCACCTGTACTCCTACTCCTTCCGCCTTTACCATTGCCAGATCGACTGTGCAATTCATGGGCGTAGGTGCGAGATTTGCCGCGCGAGCGACCGCCCGAGGTGGAGAGTTGGTAGAATTTCTTGAAGAGAGGGCGCATGGCCGAAGCGCTGGCAGCGAGGATACCGAGGGCGGCCTCAGCGCAGGACCAGAGTGATACGTCGCTGTTTTTGGTTGAATTAGTTATTTTATACGATGTATAAAGTAGGTAGAAGAGATAAAAGGTTTGGGGGACATAATTATTAAAAATGGAATGCCAATTCCAGGGGAAAGAGGAGAATGGTAGCTTACACAATGTTATACAGGAATTGTTTCTTGTCGCCGAGAATTCGGATATATGGTATGCGAATCATTGCTGCGATTCCGGCACTGTTTTGAAAACTATGTTAGCACTGTTTTTTTACTTTTTGTATTTAAGGAAAAGAGGTAAGAATAGGGAGACTCACAGGATACCTAATCCTAGCAGAATACCCACGGAAATCTTCGTCCGTTTATTCATCTGCAGATCCCAGATCAACCAGATGGGCAGAAGTCCCAATACCCAATCCCCCAGAGCCGAGATAACACTGTGTGCATAGGTCGCCGCGGGGAATATCTTCTCGTTCAAACAGGTTCCCTTTCCATGGCTGTACTTTGTCCAGAAGTACGAGGGAGGATTGCATTGGAAGATGGTGATGAAGAAGTAGAAGATGGAAAAGGCGATGGTGATAATGCAAGTCACCCAGATGATGGCTTTGTGCGTTCGGCTTACGCACAGCTTATGAATGAAAACCGAGATGGAGAGACGGACGAAGAGAGTCGTAGGATTGTAGAATAGACCGGCAAGCCACCAGAAGAGGATTGCGTAGGGAAGATCTTCGCGGGAGATCGTTGACGGATCTGTACCGACGCCATGAGCAACAGCAGCTAGTGCAGCGGAAAGGTAAACGGTGAAGAGTATCTAGGTAAGCTGAGTGAGTGGTTGAACTTCATAATGTGGAGGGAGCTATGTATGAGAAAGAATGGATATACTGACCAGCGCTGTGACGAGAAGCCAGTCGTCAGCTCCAAAGCACTTTGCCATAAACGTCCGGACATAGACTCGTAGACCGACGAAGATCCAGGCCAACGTGAGAACCAAAATGATAAGAACATTGCCCTCGGTAGCTCGTGATCGCAACATTTTCAACAGAGACTCATGTAGATTCGGAGGAGCGACCCAGAACAGAATGTGAAGGACAACAGAGATATACTGACGGGGGATGGAGGAGGGGAATACTGGGGTGTTGAATCATTTTAGAAATCCGAACGGACTGTCCATCAGAAGTAGTCCCATGCCGTCCCAGAGTAACGGCTCATCACTTCTCCACATGGGAGCATAATTGAGGTTAGCTGGCGGAGCATATTCCCATTGTGCTTCGGTTGCCACATGAGGAGGACCGAGGCCCGGTAGGGATGTTGTGGAATAATTGGGTGTGGCCAAACGGCTGGTGCAACTAACACAAGCCATCCCGGAGATCGAGTTGTTCCTGGTAGCAATCATGATCTGAGACGCAGAGTAGTGCCCTTTTATCTGAGACAAGTGACAGGTTGCCTGCATGGTTGCCATGAGGGAGAAGCAAGACATGCTCGCCGTTTTGTGTTCGTAGGCGAGCAAGCGATGTGACAAGACATCGGGATCAATAATAAATATGATCGATCAGCCATGGGTACGAAGGAAGGCCAGTGGCATGATTCGGCAATGCGTGATGATCACTTGATCCATTTCCTTTTCCTCGCGAGTGTTTGGAGCGTGTTGTTGTCTTTTGCCTTTGCCGACGTTGGGATTTCCATTGCTCCAGCTTCTGTTAACAGCCTCCTGAGACAGATGTGAGGCGAGATAGCCACGACTTTAGAGTTTCTGACAGCGGGCACCGAGTAAGGTTAAGGAACCTAAGGGATAGAAAGAATAGTGCCGGCTTCTCGAAAACGTCCCGACACGACTCGGTCCCGGTGGTGGAGAGATGCCTAGTTCGAAGTAGTTTGTGAGGCTTGTCGTCAACTTCTCCGTTGTTCTCAATTGTTGACATCGTTAGAGCAGAGAGGAGGTGGAGAGAGATCATCATCATATTCATATAGTGGGGTGAGCTGGGAAGGCTTTTTTTGTTGGTGGATTAATAGTGGACGGGGCTGAATGAATGAACGAAGTACCACGGCAGGAGATTCGGCAACTTGGCAGATACAATAGTAGTGATACTAGTGATCTTATTAATACACGGAGTATCATTGTCGCAATGTTGTTATTTGATGTTCGTCCGAACGAGTCTAGGGGAAAGGGAAGGGGAGTCAATATTACCTGGATGGATCGTGATCGCCCGCAAGCGAAGCGGCCAAGCAATTGTTTTTGAGTGCGTTCCTCCGACATCTCCGCAAAGATCTCCCTGCAACCCCTGAACCTGAAAAAGAAGGTTATTTCAGGTTGGACGTTTGGGCGAACGTTAGATGGTTGGTTGGTATATTTGCTTTTTTCTCCCAACTACTACTTCGGAAGAGCATAATGCCTGCCTGCCTGCCTGAATAACCCCGATGGATGATGGATGGATGGATGGCGTTTTCGTTTCCAAAACGTTCCACGGCAGAGCATTTTTGTGGCATCTGCAGCTGCCGGACTGTGGATCTCCAATTTTACAGTTGGGGATATCATATTACCCTGGACCGCCAGCCAGCCAGGGGCAGTATCGAAATCGAGATGAGCGTGAGCGTGTGGTAATTGTTGCGATTGGCAGGCCTGAGGATTGCTTGGCTGCCACCACCTTTCGATATCGGACCAGCCCAATCCTTGGGAGACAGAAAGTATCAACGGAGGAGGAGATATATGGTGGTGGTGGTGGTGGCGGTGGTGGTGTTCTGGAAGTTTGACAAGAGTCAAGTCTTTGCAGCCGTGTCTCGGTCTGTATCCCAGAATTGTTCATCGTCCCACTCCCCGTCAGTCCCCGTCACCCCATTATTGTTGTTCCCATTCATTATTGCTCATCCAAACAAGCGCCAAAAAAAACAGACAAACAAACAAACAAATAAATACATATCAGAGAATTCGGTAATATGCTAACTTGCAAGCAGAGCTATTATCCTAAATTACTGTCTAGTCTTTCAGTGCGGTACCTTGCTTGCCCTTTCTATCATCATCCTTCCCCTCTTCAATTCTTCCGCATATACTGTACTTACTTGCTGTATAGAAATATAACTTCTTCAAAAGTATTGAAAAACACTCCTCTATCATTCAACTTCAGTGCTCTTCTTCCACTCTAGAAACGTATGACAAGTAACATTTACGCAGTCCTTTCTGCTAGAGAATATCATAGTTGCATACAAAATCACATCACAGACCTCCCGCTTGTTTCATTTTTGACACCTTCAGTAGTGCCACTATAGTATGCACCTTTAATTATGACATTTTCTATTACTACCTTAATACCATTCTTTCACTACCTTCCGAGCATTACATATACTCAAATATACCGTAATCCAAACCCATCTCCTTCCCCCAAAATCCCCGCTTCCATCTACCGAAACCATGGGTAAAAGTAAGTTCATGAACTATTCCCCTGATCGCCACAGACGTACGGTACATTCGCAGCTCTTGCCCCCTTACGAACCCTACTTACTTGTTTCTAACCTTCTATCGTCTCAGCGTTTCAACCCCAAGGGCCCCGCTAAGAATGTTTATACTTTCGAGTGAGTACGAAGTACGACAAAGGTAGCGGTACTGTAGCGGAAGTGGTACTTATCGGTAGCTACAGTAGCGCCATCAACTCTCGAGCCTCTCCCTTCTGACCACCCCAGCTTTCGCTAAGCTACGCTCCTGACCTCCTTCGATCCGTTTGTGAACTGAAACAAAACAATCTTCTAACTTTTGATGACCAGCCTTCTCTTATCCGTCAAACTTACTGTATTACTTCGTACTTCGTACTTTATACTTTGCCATTATTCTACTTGCTCTTTTCAAATTATTGGCATGTCTTTTGCTTGTTTATTGATCCCGTGACGTGTTACTACATTTATGTGTGTGCTGTGTTTATTTTCTGCCTGACTACTAGGGATGTCTACACCTTTTGATCACACTAATAAGTAGCGACGAAGTAGGCTGGAAATTCAGTATCGACCTTTAACAATAGGAACAACCGAAAGGGAAAAGAACAATGAACAGATTTGTCAAATTAAGGATATGTGGAGCTCTAATCGCTATATACCTCAAAAAGGTACCAGGGTAGCTAAATTTTCCTCCCTCTTTCTCTTCCATGATAGCATGAATGGTATTGTGAACATGGCGAAGATCATATCCAACTTGCAACTCCCATTTACCGACCAATACTCCTGGGGCTTTCCCTCTTCGACCCTTCTTTGAGGTCATTTTGATTGTACATCTCAATTAAACTGAATCCTTTCAGTACCATCATTGCCTGACAAAACCTGAGTAGCAGCCGGTGTGACAATGGCTGCTTCACTCTCGCTAATGGGAGCTCCGAGTGCAGGTTTAGTATTCACAGCAACTGAATCATCCTTGATATCGTCATCGGGAACTAGAGCTGGGGCAGAAACCGTGGGCGCACTAATGACTTCCCTTTTCACCTCAACATCGCCGCCCAAACTATGACTTGCACTAATAGTTTCTCCCTGCGACTCACGCCTTGGGAGCATGGGCGGCGGCACCGCAGTTTCCATGTCAGGTACGGGACGTGGAGGGCTGATGATTTCCTCCATCACCATGTCTTCGCCCGTCGCCTTACTGGGAGTTGCATTCGCACTCTCTGCCAGGAGTTCTGCGGCTCTTTCGATGTCGATTTGTGGATCTATCACTGAGATGGGCGAGGGTATCGGTGGGTCGATTGGAACGTAGTGTCTTGGTGGTTCTTGTCTTGTAGGAGTTCGAGGTGGTGGCGGTGACGATTTGACGGGTTCTTCTTCAACTTCCAATTCCTTTTCTGGGACCTTAACAACCTCTGGTTCCTTCCACCAGCTGTTCGTCCCGATGCCCTTGATATCTCCCCTTGTCTCCTCAAGCCCAGTACTCTCTTCGTAAGCCGAATCTCCATTCAGCACACCGACCATTTTGTCCTCCGAAACAATTTTCTGTGGCCTTGCTATCGTCTTCTTTCTCTTCCTGATTCCTGTCCCACCTCCATCCCCGACTGAAGACACAAACGCGACCTTAACGATCATGAAACTCATCCCATCGTGCTGTCCCTGATAGCCTTCACGTTTGATTCCCCACTCCCGGCTCTTGATACCGAATCGAATAGTGCTTCCATATCCTTCTAGCAAAGGTAAAACAACAATATCGATATGAACATCGTGATTCTTAGGAATATTCTGAGGACCTGCCGTTGGTGGTTGAAGTAGCGTTTCGTCCCCATTAGGGCCACGTTGCTTAACAGCAGTCTTTCCCGAAAGATCAAGTCCAAGCAGAGATACGTCAACCGACTCATCCCACGCACCCCGGAACCAACCACCATGGATCCCAGCAGCTACCACATCTGAATCGTCAGTGTAAATATCTGTGCCCCACAGAGACTTCCGACTGGTAATCTCCCTTAGACTTGAGCTGTTCAGGTAGATCCGAGGAACCTTCACGGTGTAGGTACAGTTCAGCTGGCTATTTTCGAATCGAGGCAAAGGCTTTGGGGTAGAACTGTATCCAGGCCGGCCTTTCTTCGGGTAGACTGTGCTGCTCGTTGGTTTAAGTTTCGACTCGTAATAACCATGTCCTAAGTGACGGCGTGGCAGGTTCTTGACCGAATCCAACACGGCAGTCGAGACGATTGTGATGTTTGGCAGAGCAAGTTGTGGATTAGCTTGAACGGCGGGCTTGGCATTCACGTGATGATGATGGTGATGTGGTCGGGATATTGGAACATGATGATGATGGAGACTTGGTCCATCTTTGTCAATACCAGGTGGAGAAGGTATCGCGGCCCCTTTCACGCTTTTGAAGGGCGTAAGACTTGGCGACGAGGTGTTTTCTAGCAGGTTATCCGGGCGATGGTGGTGATGACTCAATCAAAGTTCTGTTAGCAAATAAACGACAACAGAGACCCAAAAACTTACTGGTGATGGTGGTGATGATGGGTTTTCGCGCGCTTGCCTCTCCCACTCGGAGTCCGTCGCCCTGTGCTGCTCTCGTCATCACCTCTCACATCCTCATCCTTCAGCTTCCGCCTCCTGCTACCTTTGGATGCTGTCCTCGACATTTTCTGAGCACCATTCTCAACAGGTGAGTTTTGAAGACTATCCAAATCGTCTCGCCTCATCTGGCTGCTATTGGAAAACGGCATACTTTGAGGGCCAGCACTGACAGGACTGGGAACTCCCATTTCTCGCCCGACTCCACTTCCAATACCAGAAAACATTCTACCAAATTCGTTCTTGATGCTTGCTTCAGCACCCGGGCCATTCATCTGACTTTGCGCACCCTGAACTGCCTGGGGAAGCGGGGAGAGTCTACCCTTTCGATTGATTTCCTGTACACCAAGGAAGTTCCGTTGCTGTATTTGCTGGGCTTCCTCTAGCGTTCTTCTTACGGGTGACTCGTGATTCTGATATGGCACATTCCCCCCAGAAGCACTATATATCGCTTGGTTCAATTGCTGCTGCTGGGCCTGGGCAAGCCGTAGGTGTCGCTCCTGCGCTGATGCTTCATACTGTGCAGTAGGTGGGTGGTGAGCAGCTGGTTGCGACACTTGCGGGTAAGTTTGTTCCCTTGGCGCATAGGCTGGATGCCCTCCATATTGTGGAGCCGTTGTCCCTGGATATTCATACCCATTTGAAGAGGGTGGTGGTCTTTCCGCTGGCTGTTCATAGACCGGTCGTGGAGGTTGCTCATACGGCGGTTGAGGTCGCATCCAAGCTGGCTGTTCTCGTTCGGGAGCTCGACTATACGCCTGCGCATTTCTTTGCGCAAGCTGGTGAGCATATTCCTGCTGTCGCTCCTGTTCGGCCCTTTCTCTCAATTCTCTCTGTTCCCGCTGCTCCCTCTCCCTCAAAGCTTCTCGTTGCATAACCGACTCTCTCTCCCTCTCCCTTTCGCGTTCTCGTTCTCGCTCCCTCTCCAATCGCTCTCGTTCTCCATATGCAAATCGAGGATCCTGGAGATCAAATTCCGCTCTCTTGTATCCCATCTCTGGTCTACCCACTGGCTCAGAGGGCCTACCGATGTGTTCCATCCTCCTGGCAAAGTCCCGAAGAGGCGCGGGATTGTATGAACTCGGTTGACTATTCGGCCTTGGGGGGATGGAGGAAGTCGGATTGTTGCGAGCTTCTTGTCTCTCTTCTGCCATCTGCCCTCGGTATGGTGTGCCGAATTGCCTGCCCTCTGGAGTAGAATAATGCGCAGGATTTGGCGGCGACCCTGCTGAATTTGCTCTGTGGTCCCTCGGTCCAGAAAATCGTGGATGCTCAGGCGTCTGAGGACGTCGGAACGGCGCATACTCAGGACCCGCCGACTGTCGTGGTGAGCCCCGACTTAGCCCAAACATCGAATTAGCGGGCCCCGCCGTCGCAATTGGCGACCCATACTGGGGTGCTTGTTCGCGAGAAGCAGGAGGGCCCCCAATCAGATCCGAAATCGACATACCACTTCGCTGGCCCAAAGCAGGCAGCTCTCGGCCGCTAGAGAATGTTGATGCTGGGCCGCCAGGCAAGGGCGCGCGTGGAGGAGGACCGTAGGCATGCTGTTGTCGTTCTTGTTGAGGTGATGAAGGAGGAGGCATTGCCCTGTTCACTGGGGCCCCATGCCCAATTGAAGATGCACTCTGGTGTCTTGTATGACCTGGTCCCGCCATCGGAGGCCCATCCTGCCCGTATCCACGCTGTGGTTGATAGTATGGAGGATCTGAAGGTCTTCGTTGATGCTCGGGGTAGGAGGATGGCGTCGAGGTTGGAGGGTGCGAGGAGGAGGGTGGAAACTGCGATGGGTTCGCAGCGGGGGGGAATGGGCTGCGGTTATATGGCGATGCAGTGTTTCGCGAAAAGGGGTGAGGAGGCTGCTGTCTCTGATCCATCTTGTCTCTGTTTTTCTCTCTCGCTCTCGCTCTCGCTCTCAAAATGTGCCAGCGGTGTGAAGCCGAACGTGCAGCTCGCAAAGGCTGTCGGGGCGAAAGTAATATATTCCAGCACTGCGCAGAGTCCTTAAGCTCTGGGCATCCTCATCGCCGGTTGGATGTGTGTGGTGGTGGCAGGAGACGCGAAGGTCGTGATGCTTGAAGAATTCGATGACGATGCGACTCCTGCGGCTATGGTGTTTGGTTCTGGGGGAAATGTCAACAGCATTTATCCGCGCCGCACAACAGGCATGAGCGATCAAAAGGTCTGGGGGAGTCGTCGCCTGGGTAGTTCAAGGTGAAGTAGGAGGCGTTGAGGTGGTGAGAGTTGGGGATGATGGAGCTTGGTGGTGATGGGGGTTGTGAGAAGTTGTTGATCCTGGTTGTTCCTCTGAGCTTGCTGCTGGTGCTGCTTTGCCCTTTCAGCCTCTCGTCTCTCCTCTTCACGCGCTTTCGCTTCACAGATCAGTTCTGCATCCCTGGTCACCCTTCATATTTTAACTGTGCGCTAACCAGCCCCGTACCTGCAAGGGGTGTGGACTCCCGGCTTCGTGACTCGTGCACGAGGCTCAACGTCGTCACTAAAGCCGTTCGTAGATAAGGCCAACGCTGATACTATAAGCTGCGAATAACTTTACAATTTTTGAAAAACGACGAGGCGAGGCAAGACGGGACCACAAGCATAGAGAGAAGAGAAAACCACGTCCCAGATACACTACTACCTGTTGGAGCCCCGAGTCCCTCAACGATGGTTGTGTAGAGCTCGAATCTCACCCCTCCCATTCCATACAACACCGCCGTGCGCAACAAGCAACAAGCAACAAGCAATACGTCTCGCCATGAATAGATCCCCATCCTCCTCTGGCCTGCTGCCAATGCCTGGCTCTCCAGGGTCTTCATGGGCAGTCTACAAGGCACGGTTTAGATCTCTCTTTGCTGGTGCCGACTCCTCTGTGCTTGTTGCCTTTTGGCTGTTCGGTATACCGCTCCCACCTTTCCAAGTACCAGAGTCTTGCTGACCACGAGATAGGCCTCATAAATAACGTTTCTTACGTGATTATTCTCTCTGCGGCCCTTGATCTTGTTGGCCCCAATGTCCCCAAGTCTACCGTCCTCCTCGCAGATGTCCTGCCCTCCTTCTTCACGAAACTCATCGCCCCATACTTCATCCACAAAATCCCATATGCCACACGGATCCTCTTCTTCGTTGCCATTTCCGCGGCTGGTATGTTTCTGATAGCACTCACTCCAGACTACAAGTCTGGAGGATCTATCCCGCTCAAGCTCTTCGGAGTTTGCATGGCCAGTTTGAGCTCCGGTGCTGGCGAGTTAAGTTTTCTGGGTTTGACACATTACTATGGACATTTTAGTCTTGCAGCCTGGGGAAGCGGTACTGGTGGAGCAGGCTTGATCGGGGCGGGATTATACGTGTTACTCACAACCATCATTGGACTAAGCGTGCGAAACTCGCTCCTCAGTTGTGCATTCCTCCCTTTCATAATGCTCCTCGCCTTCTTCGCTATCTTGCCTCAAGGCCCCCTCCGCCGTGCCCACTCCAACAGTAAAGGCTACACCCCCTTCCTCGCCTCTCCATCGACTCGGAGGATATCAGCGATCTCACTACTTCCAACGCAGCACAATCTCTCCTCGCGCCCGGCCCCTCCATAGCAGCAGAAGCCTACTCCACACACTCTCCACGCTCTTCATCACCTGTGCCACGAAGTCACAATAAACCCCAGACATTCCTGACCAAACTTGCTCGCGCAAAGTCGCTGTTTATACCGTACATGGCTCCCCTTCTTCTAGTATACATCGCCGAGTACACCATCAACCAAGGCGTCACCCCAACTCTCCTCTTTCCCATCACACACACCCCATTCTCAAACTACCGTTCCTTCTATCCCACCTACGCTTTCCTCTACCAACTCGGCGTTTTTATCTCCCGCTCTTCGACACCCTTTATCCGAATCCACAACCTCTACCTCCCTTCCTTCCTCCAGTGCTTCAACCTTGCCCTGCTGGTCGTCCAATCTTTAGTCAACATCTTTGGTGACGCCATCGGGGTGTATATTGTGTTTTTGGTGATCTTTTGGGAAGGTTTGCTAGGCGGTGCCGTATATGTTAATACATTTGCGGAGATAATGGAAACTGTAGAGGAAGGGGAGAGGGAGTTTAGTCTGGGTGCGACGAGTGTGAGCGACAGTGCGGGCATTTGCATTGCGGGTTTCATCGGGATGATAATAGAGCCCTTACTATGTGAGCATAGTGTAAGAGACGGGAGGGGGTGGTGCAAGGTGACTTAGGTGAGGTATTATTTAGTTTTTCGCATGTTTACAATGGGCCAACAGCAGTTCACTGCTAAATCTAGAGTTTGATTGCTGTACCGAAACTCCACAGGGCCAGTTACTAGCAATTTACTCCTTTACATTCTTCTCGTCAATTCTCTCGGAGATGATTCGACCGAAAGGGGCTGAGACGTAATCTCCAATGTCTTCCTTGGAGATTCAGCATGGAAAGGTCATCCCCTTGATAAATCACGAATTTTCTGTTCCATCTGGACCACAGTTCGCGAAAATGCAATCAACAACCAGATATACAATAAACACGGACAGACCAACGGATAGAGAGATAAGCGAACCGAACTACTTGCGTGTGCTAGAATTGCTGGAAGGGAGCAATTTTCAATCTCGGATCTTTGTCTCTAAATCAAGCACCAGAGTAATTTCCATAAACCTTGGTTCCTGCTCTTGATCTGATATACACCAAAAAAAAAACTTGTCAATCTCCCACAAGATAAAACTTCACTTCCAAACGAGCCTGGTCAAACTATCACATTTCAACCCCCAAGCTACACTACACTTTCTTCCAACCCCTCATATCACACCACATCCACCTCACCCACGGCGACCTCACCACGCTCTTCACCCCAAATTTCCCTCTTTCCACTAATTCGACACCCTCTTCATTATCAACTTGCGGCGGAGGCAGCACGATATAGCCTGGATACCAGTGCCAAAATATAACCGTCACGATAAACATCGGTACTGCTTCGAAGGTGTAAAGGGTCCATTCGTGCGTTAATAGATAACCTGATTTGTGCGCCTGTTTAGTCTTTTATTGTTTTTGTGTTCGAGAATATAAGAAAATTAGATTGATTGTGGATGGGAGAGGACAATTAGGAAGAGAGTGGATGGGGCATGGATTAAACAGAGATGTAGAAGTAAGCAGAAAGAAGGAAGACGAACCATCATGACCACCTAGATACTCAATAGCCCGAAAAATACTCCGTCCCAATATCAACAGCGCAACTGTATAAATCATCTTCAACCATTTTCTCGCTTCCACCAAGCTCACCGCGCCTTCCCATTCCCCATTCCGTGCCATGCCATCATGACCTTCAAACTCCCTCAACCGCCAATGCCACAGGACCGCAACACACAAAAAGCCCACCAATAACGCGCACTGAAAGAATAGTCCTCCAATAACAACGGCCTCTCCAAGTCTCGCCTTCTCGGGGTCACTGATCAGACTTGTCATGCCGCCTTGGACGTTGAGAGAGATGAGGTCGCCTATGACGAAGATTGGAGTCAGGACTTTGGGGGAGATGGGGGACAGGTGTGTGTATTGGGGTAGAGAGCGGAGGAGGCGGGAGAATGTCATGTATCTGTATTTTCGCAAGGAGTGGATGATTAGTTTGATACTCTCTGATGTTAAAAATGAGCAGAGGGGTGGGATAGACTTACACACTGGCAGCCAGCAAAGCCGGTGCAATCACCAAAAAGGATATTTGAATGATGTAAACGATGATACTGCCGCTATAGTTGTATGCTAGTATCCGACCTGTAAATCCTATCATTTCACCTGAAAAATCATTAACATAATACACACACTTCATCCATAATCCCAGGTCAATGCCATGGAGGACGACATGAAATGTCCTAGTACCCAGTAATGATACAGGAGAAGGAAGGGAGAGAAGACATACAAAAGCAACCTAAGACAAACCAGGCGCAAAACCAACTCCTAGTTTTACGCATTCGCAAAATATGAAGAATAGTGATGATCGTGAACAGTCCAAGGAAAATCCCCGAGGCGACCTGGGAGGGCAGAAATTTCCAGAAATAGAAGTTCGTATTTTTATATGGCTGTAGAACCGCCATTGTATTCTTTGACCTGATATTTTTGCTAAGTGATTTATTGTTGGTGTATTTGATCTTTGCAGGATCAATCGTGTAGAAGTGGTGATGCTGAAGCGTGAAGTGCAGCGGATGGTTAGTGTTTAAAAGGCAATGCCAAGAAATTCGCTCTTCTGTGCCTCTCAACATATCGTCGGCATGAAGTGGGTAGATACGTATGCATCTTACTCGGCGTATTCGAATACGTGTCTTTCATCTTGCTAAAAAGGATTGGAAAGGAAAGTACGGAGGTAAATAGGTTGATATCCATCCCCTACTTCGTATGCAGCAGGGAAACAGGGGATTAAGCGAGTGATGCGGCTAGTCCCAAAATGGTCGATACGATACGCTGAAGGAGCGCGCCCACGTCCTCCAAGCTTTACACTTTTATACTTGGATCACAATGATTGCTCACTGGCTAAGGCACCCCAGGTTGCTAAGTCTGAGACACTGCTTACACCAGTGCTTGTCATAAGCACCCTTTGGTAATAAGCGCTTCTTCCTTTCTCCCTGATGGTTGACTCCCTTCGGCAAGCCACTCTCACTTCTTCTTATTAAACGCTAAAGCATTAGGAATACCATCGCATTACTTGGTTCGGCTCTTTGCTCTCTAAAATTTCGTGATCATTGTGATTACCAAATACCAAGAGCGGATAAAAAGCTATCGCGACCTCAAATCAAAGCATGGCACAATCAAAATGGCGTAACAGATCTGTCCCAAAATAAGTCTCGCGTCATGATCTGAGAACATATTAGGAATTCGAAGATTGTAATGATAGTTGATTCACGAAACTGCTATTTTTCGAAGCTTTCTTTTGCTTCCACATTATACTATTGTTAATAAAGCCAGTCTCCGACACGTGTCAGTACAATGTCTGCCTACTTCCTGAATCTCCACCTCAGGAATGGTCGATAAGTTCTCAGAGCGAAAGACATCTGTAACTGATTAGAACCGATTACTCAGGCCTTGAAAATAAATTAACAAATTGTTGTTGATCAAGTACCGAAATGCTGCAAACTGATGTTAGTGAATGGAAAAGAGGTACCTGTGAGGGAGTACTCACATGCTGATATCCTCAGCGACCGATCTCTCCAGAAACCTCCAACCTCAGTATCTGACTCTGTTTCCCCAACAAATGAGTTCATCCGGGGCTTGATGGAAGTGGTAAACCCGCTGCTTGTCCAAGACTCCCTTGTTGCATTTGCTCCAATGACTCCTCCTCAGTAATCGCGCTTATGGTGGGATACGCCCACACATACTTTTGCGATCGGTAAACCGGCTTCAAATGATTGATCACTCTACAGAAGACGCCGTAGAGGAAATCTTTCTTCGGATCAGTTGACTTGAAAGGCGGGCCAACAACAAACACCTTGTGGTTTGACTTGTCGCCAGTGTTGAGATCCTTGACCTCGAAAGTATCGTTGTTCAAGCTTGCCTTTAAGGGCATGGTAGAACACATCGATACGAGGAAGTAGCGACCACGATACATGCTCGGCTGATAGAGTAAGCAATCCAGAAAGGCGAGGCTGTATCTTTCCCAAAGTACCTTAGTCGCCCTTCCATCTTTGAACGAGTCCTCAGTTGGGGATAAGATCTGACCCTTCTTACGTCTTTGGAACACATGCTTGAACTGGTTGCAATCGATGGTAACGTTCCTTGACAAATGGCAGACTTGAAGGAGAGGAGCAGCTACCGACTCTACGGAGCATTGGACACGTCCCACTTGGGAGGGTTGAGCAACAAATTTGACCAATTCGAATGAAGGAATCGAGGATCTCCATACCATCTGTTGCAATTCTATCGTTTCATAAGCTGCTATCAATCACGCGTGAGGAAGGGAGACAAACCAAGTGGAAGGAGGGAAAAGCGTGTGAACTCCCGGACGTTGGGCTGGTTGGTCAGATAAACAATTGTTGCTGAACACATCTTTTCGAGATCAACTGGTTGAAAGGCGTTGGCTATAGCTCTGTCGGGGAGAGTTGAGATGCTGGTAGACTCGATGAAAGGTTTCATGATGCATGCCATATTTGATCAACGCTTGGAAAGATGGTTCGAGGTTGTTGTTGAGGGGGTGTTGGACTGGGAGATCGTTGGGCCAAACTGTCGGGGACATAAGTCAGAGTTGACGTGACGCGAGACAGAGACCTCAGGTACCTACACGCGTCTCTTGTCGGGAGTGAAAGTAAAAGTGAAATGGGAAGGATACAGGCAAGCTTGGGAAATAATCACACTCTACCTACCTACCTTAGGCTGCTACCTAGTGAATGGCGGGTATTTGGATGAACACTTCGGAAGATCGAAATTTTAGTTAGAACGTGGGCCATAAAGCAATACTACACATCATGACCTCGTGCGTAGCAATTATAGAACTTCGAAGATGTATAAAGTTTCGCTGAATACGACTAAAGCTGTCACCTCGAAGCTAAAGCTGGAATATTCAGAATCATTCCCCACAGGAGAGATTGGATAATGTCCCCCTTCATTCATATTGATTCCAACACCATAACCATAACCCCTAATGTTTACCTACTTCTGTGAAATTCCATATATCCAAAATGCAGCCGGTCGAACCCAAGAATCTCAGCGAAACCTTTTCGTCTCGGCCTCACACCAATCCCAAAACTCAAGGGCGCCCCCAGTTCCGCCTTCTTCTTTGCTCTTGACGGCATCTAGGAGATCCTGTCTCATTTTTGGATGCCATCTACCCCATGGTATAGCGTAACGCCCTGTATCCTCCATAGTTATCTCCTTCGCTAGGCCAGCCCACAATCCAGTGTACGCACCAAATTTGGGGTCGGAGAGGAGAAAAGACAGAGACCATAAGACCAACTTGGGAAGTTTGTCATATGTTTGCGTTCGTAAATTGCCTGGATTCAAGGTGATTGAGACAATTCCATCGCCTTTAAGCTTGTCTGCGAAGACAGAGCCAAGAAAGTAGTTGCCTGCTTTGGAAGACGCATAGCTTCGTTGCATTTGATTTGGGACTGGGTTGGTGCACTCGGCCAGGACCAAACCGCCAATAGGCGCATTCTCATCCATCAATCTAGAGCCTGTCCACAGAACTCTGACAGAGGCAGCAGGTGAATTTGCGGCTGCACGACGCAACTGTGGGAGTAAAAGCTGGGTGAAGAGGTATGGACCAAGGCACATCGTGGCGATATAAAGATCGTGACCTTCCGGGGTAAGAGCTTGGGGAACCAAGCCAATCCCAGCATTGTTCCACAGAACATGTAGTTCTGTTTCTTGTCGTTGGAATTCCTCTGCCGCTGCCTTTATTGTTGACAAGTTTGCGAGATCGAGATGAAGGTAGCGCAATTCGCCGGGTGTACTAGTTGGGATTGATTCGAGTTCTTTGATCGCGGCACGAGCCTTGGATTCTGTGCGAGTGGCTATATAGACACGAGCTTGTTTTAAATAGAGTATCTTGGCAAGTGCATAACCAATGCCCGTGTTGCTTCCAGTGACAATAAAGACCTTTCCTTTTTGGTTGGGATAATCTTCTTCCGTGTGTTGGGGTGAAGGGGGAAAGAGTTGGGTTGTGAACGCATAGAAAGCCATGATCGATAGAGTAGTGGAGGATGAGTTGTTGAAACGAACGTGACAGAGAAGGCAAGAAGAACCTTAAGTATACGTCCCAGATGGCGAGAGGAATGGACAATGCACTGGTAGTACTGTCGGACCTGAGATGTTGACGGCAGGGGGTACAGTACATTGTGGGGATCGAACTTGGCTATCGGTCAGACTGCATACTGTATCCTAGGGTCCTGTTCCACGAAAGTCCACTAGTGTGTAGAACGGGATGGACTTGGCGCACCTCATTCTCGAATTTTTGACTCTAGATCAAGTACTGGATGAAGTTCCCTTGATTCCAGAAGAAACAAAGCGTCCTGATCGCTTTGCTTCTGGGTAATTCCTCCTAGCGCTTACTTCGAAGTTAAAAGCGCGAAAATGAGAGATTGTCGTACTTCGCGCTAATTCTGGTATTCTGATGGCGCCTCTCTACGCAAGACCGTCCCAATTACTGGGAAAGGAAAGAGGCAGTTCACCTCGTTGCCCCCTCCAGAAATTCGTTGATTGTAAGACCGTCCTATCCAAAAGAAAAAACCACTTGCACAAAAACTCCTCTGATACCTCCCAGCCCATGGGGTCCCACGGAGTTGAGCCCCATACCTTCAAGTGATCTCTTTGAAGATCTGCGGTAAACTCATCCTGATTAATCGTAGATATTCTTCGTAGGATGTTGGCACGTAGACTCGGCCATGGCAAAATGTCAATGTACATCAGGTGAGGAATCAAACATTGTTCTTGAGTTGGTATCAAACTCGTCGGAATACCAGGAGGAGTTTTGTCGTATACTTTTGGTATATATGAGCACGGAAGATTTAATATCACAACGATTCGACCAAGAGCCTCGAAAGCTCTCAGGGGTTGAAGTATAAGGAAGTGGCTGTCTGCGGCCGGAACGGCCAGATCAAGCGTATAGAAATTGGAGTTACAAAAAGCCCCCGAAGAATTCGACAGATTCAAGTCGTCTGCTGATTGGGATGCCAGTGTCATGTCAGTGGACAGAATAGGAATGTCTTCAGCCATCTCCACTGGTGCTGGTTGCGTTGATGATTGTGCTGCCCTGTCCGTGGCATCCTTCTTTTTCATTTGGGCTTTTTTCAGTCCTGGAGAATACACTAGTCAGCATAGGTGTATGGCCATCATTTCCAAAAGGAGGCATACTCTTCGCTCGTTGACTGAGTCGATTCTGGATTCTCCTTCTTTCCGCCCCGTCCGAAACCTTGGTCCAGTCATCATCAGTGGACTTGAGATAGGGTTTCCACACGGATTCCATTATGCCGAGGCTATTTAATAAAAATTAAAGATTAATAACAGAAATCGTGTGTGTTTGGGAGAGCCCGGTGAGTCAAGAAGTGTATGTCGAAAGGACAACCACCGCGGGGAGCGGTTTTACGCTAAATAATGACACACTTGGCGTCAGCAACATCATGTGACTCGTATTGTTGAGTATTGTATATCCCATTGGAACAGGCACGCTGTATCGATATGCTTATGAATCTAGTTAGTACTTTGTAAACTAAGTGTTTATTTCGTATCAAGTGCTAGATTTTCTTAGCATTGTTTTTGGTTTTTTTTACGGAACATGACAGCCCTTTATGCTTGTTTGATTCAAACTTTACGAAGCATCGTTTCTACGCGAAATGGAAACACTCTCGCACGAGGTAAATCATGTATCGGTGTTTATGTCTCTACCAAGTAGTTTGTGAAGATTTTCGACAGAGATTGACATAACATTGAATGAGATGAAGCCGGTTGCAAGAGTGCTCCTGCGAAGTGAGCCGTTCAAAATGCCCAACTTCGAGCATAGTCCAACAGTGGCCACTAAGACCAAAAATAGAAAAGCACCACGCTAATAATATTTGATACCCAAACTGTGAGAAAGGGTCCAGTTTGGCGGACTACAAACGGGTCTAGATTTATCAAAGGCTAGGCGTTTTTTGCATAATCGGCGTAGACTCGAGAAACTGGGGAATCAGGAACCTTCGCGCCAAGAGTTAAACTGCACGTCAACGAAACGACGACACGGCGTTTGTTGCTAGCCTTCTCACTACACAAGCTGATTTTAGCTAGCGGCATCTCAGAAGCTAATATATCAACCTTGCCATTTTGGTTTAGCTGAATGAAAGCTAAGTGGTGCTGCTACGTAGACTAGGTGTTATCGAATGCTCTCATGAGCTTAAGCGAGTCTTGCGGAAAGAGTTGATTTGGGGATGCCATGGCTTCGGTATTCAGTTTCAACTCCAACATCTTCTGATGCAATCCTATCACTACAAGAGTTGAGATTGAATCTCCGTAGAATCAGCCTCATGATTTGCTCTCGAGGGTGAATGGGACGATGGTTTGTTGACTCACTGTAGTAGGTCCTAGCCTTACTTGACATGGTGAATAACACCAATTATGATTTATCCCATCGCTGCTTGTGTGAGTTTGAGTTCTGATTTTTGGGTTACATCCGCCGCTAACGAAGAACCGGTTGTATCTTCATCGCCCTAGCAAGAAGCGCCAACGGTTATCCGTCTGGACTTAGCTTCTGGTAGCAGCACCGCTCTTCATTCCCCATCTGCACTTTTAACACCTCTCTTCTCTCTCTTGTTAACTCTTCCCATTGTCATTGAAAACTGTACGCTCAACACCGCATACATCTAAGTACTCCACACTGGCCCGCACGTCACTGTTCACTTCACTTGGCAAGATCGAATCTCCTTCCTTCACCTTGAAAACACCCCTTGTCTTGTCATACAGTAAACCGCTGTCATTTATCAAAATGGTTACTTTCAGTTTTACGAGGCCCGTCACCGAGGAACAAAGACTGTACGTTGCGAAATGCAACCTTTGCTGGAATGTCTTGGCTCCGCTCTGGAACCCGGAGTCATTGATTCACTGGTAAGTGTTTCTCTACAATCCACTACTCGTCTTGATACACTTCACCCTCTCAATTGCTACTATAACTCAGTACATTCTGACTTCCGAACTTGTAGGATCGCAATATGCCGCAAGCTTCACCAGGAGTCACTGATGACTCTCCCACCACATATCCTGCTTGCCGCTGCTCTTCAGTAAGTCATATTCGTCTGTATTTATTACAAACACTTTCCAAAAATACTGCAGCAATATACTAATTTTAATAACAGCGGGTATTTCATTCTTCGGGGAGGTCCTAACAGTGACTTCTTCGCCACCATAATTATGGGCAACCTCGAGGCTCCTCTCTCCCTCTGTACCCTGGAGAACCTCTACTCTAAGGATTTTGACGCCGAGACTCGAAACCAACCGTCAGGTCACAGATGGTTGCCCACTACTTACACCTATCCCGCCAATCTTGCCTACCAATCCACGAAGAATAAGAACTTTCGCACTCTTTCTGAATCCCTCACACCCGTCCTTCAACGACAGAAGGAAGAGTGTTTCGATACTCTCAGGCAGCTGTATGAAAAGGCTGCATCTGAAAAGAAGCTATTGGAGGCAACCAATTCGTCACTCGATCGTATAAAGAATTTATACGATATTGAACTCGAGCATGTCGCGGTAGAAGAGTTGTGCGCGACCGAATATGAAAGATGTGTGATCTGTTTGGAGGAGCCGATGAAGACCGTGCCTGCACGTCTCTTTGATTTAATCAGCAATCAAGTTGGTTCAAAGAGTTTGGCGTCAAGTTTCCGCCCACAGGAAGACAGAGAAAAGAGATCGGCCTTGAGAGCGGGCGTGAGAGCCGAGCAGTCACTGCTCATCCGAACTTTGACCACAGGCAGCCAAATTCGGTTCCTGCAGAGTGATCAACACAGGTTCGCGGGGAGTGTCATGGCGGTCCAGAGGGCTTTAATGACTGTTAGCACGGAGTTGGACACACTAATGGAGGAGGAAGAATCAAAACTCTGTTGCGTTCATCCGATCAGAACGCGCTGTGGGCATATTATGGGCCTGCACTGTATCCAAACGGTAGGTCACTTCCTCTGCCCTGCTTACTATAATGTACATTTACTAATTTGTATTTTCTGGTATAGTGGATTAACGTTGGACATCCCGATATCACCTGTCCTCTGTGCCGGGGCTCTTTGAAAGGGCCCGATGTAAGGTTATATGCAGATGACCTTGAAATAATCCAAGAATTTGGACACTACAATTCACAAGTCGAAGTTGAAAGTAACCTCGGCCTCAACTTCGAGAACGTAGGATATGAGTCCGATGTCAGTCTGACTGACGAGGATGATGGGGAAGCAGACCCTTCGCCCCCTCGAGGCGTGTCTGCTCTACGACTCCCTGCAAGACAGATGGAGATTGATGAGAATTACAACGTCGAGGATGAAGGAAATAGTGACAGAATGGATGTTGATATTCTATGAACTCCCATTGACGACTCTCTACCACTAGCTGACGACAACGATGATGAGGAGCGTTTCGGAGGTGGACGATGTATTGATTTCTGGTCAGAATGAAGTGTCTTCCGGACACGAAGACTGGAAATAGCGACATAATCAGTGGACATAACGTCCCAGATGTGAGGGTCTATCTTCAGAGACATCAGGGTACGCGTGCATCTGCCCTTTTTTGCCCTTCATTTCTTCTCGTTTTTGTTTTTGGTATATTTCCCCCCTTTTGATTCCTGTACAACATTCAATGACAGATACCCAGCTTACCGGTAATGACCATTTGGCGGAGAGTCATGATACTGAAGGAATGCCGGTGCCTGAGCGAGAATAATGTCTCTAGGCTCGTGCTGATTCTTGATAATGAGAGATTAGTAGCATAGCACAAATCTAGATTATGCGAGCGTTAGACTAGAAATTTATAACTAATAATTAATACGGACTTTCTATTCACCCAGAACTGGGCTTGGCACAATTTCGCCGTGTGTTCATCGTGACTTTTGAAGTGGTTCAAAGGGGGAAATTGAGATAATCTCGCTTGAATTAGTAGTGCCAAGTAATTCTACACAATAGCGATAGAGATGAATAGTTTATTTCTCGGTATGAGTTCCAAAAGAGCACCTAGATTTTAAGTGAGAAAACAGGGACCATCGGATGACTTATGACATGCATTGAGGTCCGCCAAATTGGGGTTTCACAGTGGTGGCATGGAAGCGAGTTTAGATTATATTTAATGGCATTACCTCGAGATGAGACAGATAGTCAAATCAAAGAAACGTGCTCCTGGCCGTCATCCATATTCTAGCAATCTTTCCTCCCGATGGTTTGATTTTATCACGAGACTTTAAACCTCACAACCTCAACTTCTAACGTCTCCGAATCCAACAACACAATTTCGCCCGTCTCCGAAAACTTCGGCACAGCAATCAATCTCACAGTTTGGCCATTCGGCCCCTCAATCTCCGCAGTATCAAATTTCGGTTGCGAGCCGACGAAGAAAACGTGTGGGCAGGTATTCATTACGAAAGGATCATCCTCTTGGAATGGGTAGCTCCCTGTGAAAGTTTGTTATCAGTTATGAACTCCAGTTTGCAAAAGAAGGAGGCTTACAAAGAGTATCCGGCGCAGTGGGAGCGCAAACTCGCCATCGACACATAGCCTCCAGCATGCTAAGACGATCTTCACTCTCCACATACTTGAATACATCATCCACATTCTGGCCACCAGTCCCCAACACCTTCCAGCCTTCAATTTCTCCCTCCCATGGATTGGTGACTGTATCAAACCAACCTGGCTGGGCTTCCTGGCCCACTGTAGCTGGCATAGCACTGTATGCTCTGGCTTGTGGGAACATGGCATTGTGAATAGGCTGCTGTGGAAGACTGACATTGGCGGGGTCGTTATAGCCTGGTATCAGGGTGATGGGCATGCTGGGCAATATGGTTACGAGGAAATCATCGAGATGGGCCGTTGGCGCTGGATTGTAGGCGCTACTATCATATCCGTATTTTTTGTGTGCTGCCTTTCTAGTGTTGCCAATAGTATCGTGGGACGCACCATCACTTTCTGGTGCTATCGAATTTCCAGCAATGACAAGACGAGTGATCTGGGAAACGGTTTCTTGTGCACCTGGATCAAGAGCCTCTCCCAGCAAGTACTCCGTCAACAAGTTGATCTCCAACATGCGATCCGCCTCCGTTCCTGAAAACTCAAGTCCTGAGACAATTGCGATCTTCTTTCCACTCGCCGGTTCTGGCTTATCCATGTCCTCGTCCGCGTCATCCAGCTTCAATTTCTTTCTTGATTTTTCATTCGTCGCAGTTTCGTTGGCATGCCACCTTTCCGGCTGCGGCGGTAGGTCTGGAACTTTCAAATCTACCACCTCAAAATCCCCATTCGCATTCTCCGTCCCCATTACAGCAACAATGCAGCCTGTAACCAGCATTTCGTTTATCAACGGCGAGCCAATCAATCGCAACCTTCCAGATTCGTCTTCCAACATTGTGATATCGCCTCCATCAGGAGAGAGGTATTTTTGTCTTTGTGGTGGGGCCGAAATCCAATGCTAAACCTCCGCGTTAGCATCCTTCCACGTAGCCTTCCAAGACTGAGAGTTCACTCACGTCCTTCGAGATATCATCCAGAATATTCGGCTTCAGGGGCATATCCATATAAATTGTCCCCGCAACCCAGCACAAGTTTCCTTGTCTCACATCCAGCACCCTTTCAACCTGGCTTACCGTCTCTCCACCAATTTGAAATCCCTCCCATGCCTCAGCAGCAATACTTTCCACAAAAGGCTTCAGCTTTGTGAGGCGCAGGAAATACATGTCCCCATATTGTTGTTGGTATTGCTTTTCCTTGTCCAGCGCATAGGTGGAGAGAGGTTTGTAGCTTGAGGGTAGCCGTTCGAGAGGGGCATAATTTTGATCTCTGGAGATTAATGTTAGCTTGTGAGGGATTCCCGGAGAAAAGATGTGTTACGAAAGTTTGCGCAGCAAACTGCCCTTTGGTTCCAGTGATGACATTGCGTTGTGCGCAGTTTTGCTGTCGAGAACAAAATTGGGAGACACAATTTGAGGATGGGGAAGACGCGCTTTTCCACGATCCTCGCGACTTGCCAAGAACCGCGTAAAGTGTCCATTAGGTGATCATGTGACATGTATCCTTCATCGCTTCCCTCTCTGTTCGCTCTCTTCGCTTCATCTTGTAAGGGTATAAGGCTAAAAATTCATTGCAATGATGCTAAGAATGATTGATCAGAAACCTGGGCTAGTTTGCTCAGGCGAAACAGTGATTTCTCCATGATAGAAATACGTATTTTCCCTCCCAAACGTTTCCCTCCTTCTCATTTATTCTTGAACTTGTTTTACCGCTTTTTTTAAAATCTCGCTTCACTTGAATTGAACCAAAGTACCTAATTTCGGTAAGTAAGCATAAAATTTGTCACGTAACTTGAGTGGGATTTTGAAGAAGTGCGAACGGTCTAGACTATTTGGTTCAACCTTCTTGCGTTCAGTATTTTGGTTGTTGAAGGCCTTCACTTCCTCCATTATGAGACAACCTGTCTCATTGTCCTATGTTTTTACACATTTTACCGCCCTTTCGACCACTGAACTCTGGTTGCTTCAACCAAGATAGCAAATCCTAGAATTCAAGTGATGTGCTTGGGAACAGAACTGACGAAAAAAGGTGGAGTGTCTGTCAGTTGCGGTGGAACGTTGAAGGGCGTCAGAAGAAATAAATACATTAGACTTAAGAAGCAGAATCCAATAATTGAAGCAACTAAGCGCTCTCCAGGAGGAGAATGAATTTCATGGAGTAGAAGTGAGGTGCATTGACCCCTGATGTAGAGTGGTTCAGTCTACACTCACCTTGCAGCGGAGGGTAGATAACAGAGCGCTCGTAACTAATCAAAGGAATTGAAAGGTTGGACAGCACATATTAGATGCATTTTATTTTTCGAGCAAGGCTTTCTCATATAGTGTCAAAGCTAATCCACAATACCTTATGAGACTGAACACAAACATCACACCAATCCACAACCAATCCAAAACCCCTCATCCACACCAATGCATGCTCAACTTTCCTCCTCAATCTCGCCCTTGTAGTCCATCTCTCGGTACCCCTCGACCCCAAATTTCTTTGCTAGCCCCTCCATACCACCCTCGCCCACATCACCAATCCTCAAAATCCTCTCAAATCTCAACTCGCATTCGCCAAAATAATTAACACCCTCCCCTTCTCTCACAAACCCAAGACTCTCAAACAACCCAATACTTTTTTCATTCTCCCCTCCAATCTTAACTCTCAACATCAATCCCACGTCCTTCGCATCCACCTTCCCATCGGCATTCTCACCCCAAAACCGGAATTCCTGCACAATCTCTTGCAAATTTTTCTCGATAAATACCAAGAAGCTCAAAACAGCGCCCCGACCGTAGCCTTGACGTCGAAAAGTGGGCTCAGCGATCATTAATTCTATTTCTCCAATGCAGATTCCATCATTGTCGTCGTCTTCGGGGGAGACAAAAAGAGGTTAACGTCGCCGATCATTTTTTCCTTCCCGGCATCTTGGTTGCGATGTGAAGGAACACAAATGATGAATGTTAATTTATCAGCGTCTGTTCTCCAGGATTTTTGCATGGCATATTCTTCCTCGAGGGAAAGTGGTTCGGAGGCCGTGAGTTTTTGAATTTCCTGAATGCCGGGTCAGATTGGCAGATTTTGATTCTGGGGGATGGAACAAAAGAGTGCAGCAAAGGCTGGAACATACGGCATCCTTCATCCATTCATGGTATGCTGGGACATGTTGGGATGTGTAAGGTACGAGGAGGTTTGAGGTTGTTTCGATTGCTGATGATGGGTATTAGCTCTGAGGACAAACTTGTCGATCGAGGCCAAAGAGGTCGGTCTAGAGGGATTGCGGTACCTATTCCTTGATTGACCAACATATTTTCAGTAGCCTTGTTTTTTAAGGTTGAGGAAGTAGCTCTATGTGAAGAAGATTGAACAGAGATAAAACAGAGACGATTTTGATAGAGAATTCAATTAAAGCACGTGATGACAAAGATTTTTCAATAGCAAAAGAAAGGACTTGGTACGAATGATTATTCCCAGACGTTTCTATAAGACTAGTTGTCGAATTTCTTAGCAATATTAATCACGGTGCAAGGACATTCCACTACCGTCGAGATCTACATATCACGTGCGTCTTCTCACCTATCCCATGGTGTTGAAATATCAGGTATTCGTTATTCACTCTGGCATATCTGATCCCCATAATTATTGAACAAGATCTCATCCTTCTTTTATCCTGTTTCTGTTATTAGCAAATCAAATCATTTCTAATATATCAAACGCTTGAAGATATCCCAACATCACCAAGCTAACTTACAAACGACTGAACCAAACCCATGCCTAGGTGCTTCAAACCTTTAAGTCTCAAATAGGTACTCACATCAATAACGAACAGATCGTACATTCCTTGTCATTTACCCAAATAAGAAAAGCCGCACTTCTTTTGTTGCACATCGCATCGTATCGCCCCTTCTCTTTCCTAAATAGGGAATTTCCCATGCTCAGACAATACGCCTTCCTCCCAACAACTTGCCCACCCCAAAAAGGAAACATTCGTTTATTTTATTGCACATCGAATGATTTCTAGACACGCTTTCCCAAACGGGCCCTTTACAACGCCCATTAACTAAATAGGAAATATGTTCATTTTTTGTTGCAGGAGAGAGGGGGGTCGAGAGAATATTGTCAACAACCGGTATGTTCACATGATTTTTCTCTTGGTTGCATATCTCTGAATTAAATCTCTTGATTCGAGTCGCTCAAACTGATTAATATGACTGCCAAGATATGTAACCATCGATCGACTTATGATTACTTTGTTCTTTGCATTTCGTCAACAGGTCGGTGGGAAAATATTGCTTTCGACACGAGGATATCAAGTTTTTGTTGCACTTCGCATCTAGTTGATGAACCTGTCGGAACGTATCATTGTCGACATACAAGAGGAATATCAACTTTTTCGTTGCACTTCACATCTTGAGAACCGGGATGTCGGAAAATATTGTATGTTTTTCACCAACATGTCTTCTCCAATTTCCAATACAAACACTCCCTCTCACAATGAACTCTCCACCAACTCAATCAATCATTTATATATATATATATATATATAAGAGACCTCAATTACTTTGGTTCCACGTCATATTTGTCGAAATGAGAAGTCTTCTGAGATTGAACATCCTAGTATAATAAGATATAGACAAGGAAGGTGAATCTATTTCGGGTGTCTACTTTCTTGTCAGGAATTGGTTCAATCTTAAAGACAATAGGTACTATTTAATCCAAAGTGTTTTCACATCTGATTCGGAGCTTTTGCTTTTGGCCCGTTGGATGCTCAAATCGTGAGGTGATTAATACCAAAATTCTTGAAAGGGAAAGATAATTCATTGCGAACATAGCAGAAAGTAGGTATGTATGGTGTAGATTGGTGGCTAACCTGACTTCTATTAGATGTATAACTCTCGAACTAGAATTATGATTGACTCCTAAACTCCTTCTGAGTACCTGCGTAAATCAAAACCGACAATCAACGTATTTTTTTTCCCTCCAAAGAGGAACCCAAAAAAGGCACAAAATCTTTCTAAGGGACGACTCCATCCTTGCGCGACTGAACCAGCTCTTGGTTCTCATAAAACACGCTTTCCATTCATTTGACCAAAACAGTCGTGTTCCTCGACCTCCACTTCGCAACCACATCCTCGTGCTCCTGATACTTCACCTTCCAAGTATCCAATGTCTGCAACGTCACTGCACTCCCCCACAAACCACGACGACGACATTCAACTTCTTGAACTCCTCATCCGACACATCCTTAAACAACTCCCTCAAACTTCCATTATACGCCGTGGCCACACTGACGCCACAAGCAGGCTCCACCAAAATCCTCTCATCATCCGCAAAGTACACACATCCCATCGCAGCCTCGGCATCATTCAAGACTTTACTAGTAACCTCCGGTCTCTGGCCCCATTCAAAGGCCTTGGAAGCAACCTGTGTCGCACCCAGCGACAGCGCGATACTCGAAATGCCACTCAATCTCGACAATTCCTTCTTCTCCAAACTGTAGGCCAGAGAATCTGCACCTTTGGTCTCCACAGCCAACATCCGCACCTCGCCACCCTTTCCCCCACCTCCTCTCAACCGACCAAACTGCTCCAAAGCCTGCATTAAGCCAATGAACAAGCCGCCGCCTCCAACACTGCAAACCATCCCACTATACCCGCCCTCCACAGCACTCATCTGTTCCTCCACCTCCTCCACCAAACTACCATGTCCCTCCCAGATATCCTCATGATCAAACGGCGGCACGTAAACTCCATCTGGATCATTCTTCAATAGCACCTCGCGGAGGTACGTATCAGCTTCTTTCCAGTCGGCACCGATTTGCACGACCTCGGCGCCGAGCGATTTGATCTTGGAGACCATGAATGCAGCTGCAGAGACAGGAACGACAATAGTAGCCGGTTTATGGAGGGTTTTGGCTGCGGTGACGCATGCTAGACCGGCGTTGCCGCCAGAAGAGCAGTAGAAGTGCATGGGACGGGAGACCCCATGGGTAGCGATGGCGGTGGAGAGGAGATGGCCTATTCCGCGAGATTTGAAGGAGCCGGAGGGCTGGAGGTTTTCGAGTTTGAGGTAGACGTTGCTGGTGGTATTGTGTTAATTGGGTGCTTGGAAGATGTTGAGGGGAGGGGGGGATTTACCAGCCAGCTTCGCGGGAGAGGGCATTGGACCTCACGCAGGGTGTGCGGACCCAGGGTTTGGGTGTTGGTTCTGCTACTGACCCCATATTGAGTGATGATAGATTTGGAGATGTATATGATTTGGAATAGGAGAAAGCAAAGGAAAAGAGTATATCTGTAAAAGGAAGATGAACAGGAAGATATTCGCACGACCAAAGGGATCAGAAAAGGATGGCAATAACCAAGCAAGAAAAAAGAAACACAAAGAGAGGGAGGGAGGGAGAAGAGATATATACTAATTGCTACCGGATATATCAAGGAACAACGGATTCTATTCCATCCTATTCCACTCGCCTTCTTTTCTTGGGCAAGAATGTGGAGAGGAAATGTGATGATGATCACGTCTGACGTCCAAAATAAAACAACCCAAGGGCGCACACACACTTGCATACTGCCAAGCACATGGATTCGATTGGCTTGCATTGCCAGGCACCGACGATAAGGAAAAGTCGAGAAGCTGACCCTTGCAGGTTCCAGTTCATCTCACAGAACTCCTCAAGATTCAACAGATCACCACCAATGCCGATCGGAGCCGAACACCGAAAGCAGATAAACAAAACATTCACCATCCACGACAACGGGGGGAATCGACATACGCATTAGGAAAAGCGAATATCAGAAAACAAGACTCATGATACCTGCGAGACCTGGTAGACATCACACGGAGAGTATGTGCGGCAGTCGCAAAAAGGAACAACACATACAAATGAACACCGTTGGGAAAAGTTATAGGGTAATTATAGGGTAAGTTTTTTGGTTGCCCGCATGCATTCTTCTGCGATCGCGGGGTAAGTACCTGCCTACCTCGTGGATCTCCCATGATTATTTTTGACCATGAGATCAGCGAACGCGCTGGGTTGGGAATGTCAGAGATGTTATAGGGTAATCCGGAGGTAGTTATAGGGTAATCCGGGGTAGTTATAGGGTAATTGATTTGCGAGGGGAGAGATACAAGTTTCAACTCGCAATAGTTATAGGGTAATTTGAATTGAAAGGAACGAACGGATGGATGGATCATGGATGGGTAAGGTTTTTCGCTGTGGATTGATTATTGGAATTTGTATCATGGGAGCAGGTCGCTGGAGGGTGTTTTTTTGGTGTTGATGAATATTTGGAGCTGCTTGGCGGGGGTTGAGTTTCCTGTTGAGGGAAAGTTTATAAAATGTGTGATGGCGGCGTGAGGAAGCGTGACTACGGCTAGGTTACTGACTGGCTGACTGACTGACTGACTGACCAACGGGATAAGGAATAATGGGTGAAATGATAATGCGGGTGGATGATGTGCAGAGAAGCGGAATATTGAATCGCGGGTTTATTTGAACTCCGTGATCATTAAGTCCGGAGTTGACTAGAAAGGGAATGTGGAATGAGGCGGAGAGAAGAAGTGAAGAGAAGGAGGGAGACGAAAGGTGGAAAGGGCTGGAATGATGGAATATCTCATTGGAATTTTCAATTGTTCTCTCTGTCTCGTTCTCTCTCTCCTTATTCGATCGCGCACACACACTCTCTCACTTTCATTTTATATCATTACCGTTCCCAACCCATTTCCTCTTTTTTACTCCCTTTTACTCCTTCCCAAAGCCTCCCCAAGGTCGAAGATCTCCAAAACTCCAGTATCAATCACTCGCACACATGTACACAAAACAGCCGAGAAGCTCAACAAAAGAAGAAGAAAAAGCTCACACCAAAAAGGGAAAAACACCCAAAACACTAACGATAAGACCCATCATGAAGATCTCTGCGACATAAACTTTATGCTTTTCGCCGTCTTGGATGTTGAGACCTTCCAGAATCTCTGCGATACTACTATCTACTTCGTTTTGGTGCCCGGAAGTCACAACGTCCTTTCCTCCCTGTCCATGGAGCTGTTGTTGTGCATTTCCTCCCAAATTCTCATACCCAGAAGATTCTTCGGTCGATCGTGGAGAATGATATTCCGAGGCGCGGGAAATAGGATGGTAGAATGTCGACACCGCGGTAAAATGTCTCTTTTCCACGACTGATTTTCCGAGTATGGGAGTCTGATCTTTTACTATCGGTATATCGTTTGACGCGATATAATTTGGATAAAAGTGCGCGAGGAATTGGGTTGTTGAATCCGGTTTCCTCCGTGCTGAGAAGAGGGAGGATTGTGGTATGATTGCCAGAGCATTGTTACTTTCAATTGCGCATGTCGCATCGTCTTTGAGGTGAGTAAATATGGTTGAAGAGCCACTAACTTGTATGGCGGATGCAAGCACCCTATTAGATAATGTTAGCAAGGTATGTTTGTGATCAAGGAAACTAATTGATATGAGTAGCTGACTTACAGTGTGAGATATTCGAGAGCCACCATTTTTGAGGTAATGAATTGGTTCGGACGATGAAGATGCAATTCGTGGACAACAACAGCAATTGAAGGGGGGAACGCAACGGATAATGAATTAATAGCTGGTTTATACCAGACCTAAAACTTTAAAAGTCGATATCCCGTTTTCGAGGCTTGTGTAAATACTAAAATCGAGAGCGTTGAATGTGGGGGGGTTCAAATAAAGATGTGACGCGTTAACGAGAATGTGACGGATCACAATGGGGGAGGACAAAGGTTGGACAACACATTCAATTCAGCGATAAGAATGAAAATTGTTGTGTATTTCAAGAAGTAGATGATTGGTGAACGCAAACAACAACAACATCAAGTAGATTTATTGGGCTTGTTTGGTTAAGCCTCCATCGTTCACAGAGGGGAAGCCGGAATGTGGAAATGAAATAAATGCTCGGGACGTTGAGCCAGCGAGGATGCTTGGATTAGCACGAGCACATTCCTTGCAAATCTTCGGGACGTTTGCTGAAAACAAAAACTTTAAAAAACACTTAGTGAGATAAGAATGTGAAATATATCAAATTAGAATCAGGGAAATAGAGTTACTCTACCTTGATAACCTTAAAGGGTGTCGTCACTCGACGAGACTGGTATGGAAGAGTGGTGTCGAAGACGCGAGAGAGACGATTCAAAACAGCTTCCAGAGACACAACAAACACTTCCTTGAGAGAAAAATTATTTCCCAACGCCAACCCACTATGCTTGTATCCTTCTATGCCCGCCAAAAATCTATTCGGTGTTTTGCGGTCCATCAACACTTGACTACTGGACCTGGACCTGGACCTGGACTATGCAATCTTCTCAACCGTTAGGGTTCCCCGCTCTCCTCCCTGCAACTCTAAGAAACCACCGGCCTCGATTCGCTTCTTCCACTTCTTACTTTCATAACGTGCAAGGATTATCGTCATCCGGAGGACGATTCCGTTGCTGGATGCATGCTCTTCTGCTGCATTGTTCATCGGCGTGCTCGTCCACCTGCCAAAGGCCCAATTGAGAATATATCGCCCACTCTCACTGCTCGCTTTCTCTTCCGAGAGCGAGACATCAGAGCATGTTATCGGAGAAGAGGCAGCCAACACGGCTTTGATACGATAGACTTCATCCTTGGGTGCAGTCTGGAGCAACTTCTCCAGCTTTGAAGAATCAACTCTCGCATCAGCCCCCGCCGCTTCAAGAGTGATTGAGAGCACCTCGACCTCACTCTGATGTCCCTTCTCATGGCCATGCCCATGCCCATGCCCATTCGCATGAACATGATGACCGTTTTCATGACTATGCCCGTTTGCATGCGCAAGATCATGTCCATTATTCGTTATCTTCTCCTCCCCCAACCCCCTCGCCGAACCACCATCAATGCCAAACACCAGATCAACCGGCACTCTTCCCTTATCACTCTTAACAGTCGCAACAGCGACCTCTAGATCCCCCACTCTATCCAAACACTCATCCAGCCTCCTCTCACTCACAAGTTCCCACTTATTAAAGACAATCAGATCCGTATACTTCGCCTGTATCTTAGCCGTGTAACTCGTGTCCTCATAGCCCTTCCAATTCTCGACATCAATAACCGTCACCACTCCATCAAGCGCATATTGACCCTTTGTCTCTCTCGCCAGACGATTCACCTCCATTGCCAACGTGGCAGGGAACGCGCTACCTGATGTCTCAATGACGATTCTATCCGGCTGAACCTTCTCCTGCAGTTCGCGCAGCGCAACGTCCAGCTGTCCGACGAGGTTGCAGCAGATACAGCCATTGAGCAGTTCGCGCACACCCGAGATGGATGAGGATGAGGCGAGTTGACTGTCGATTGCGAGATCGCCGAATTCGTTCTTGAGGAGCGCGAGTTTGTAGCTCGGGTTCTGTGCGCGTAGTTGGGGGAGGAGGTTGAGGAGGAGAGTTGTTTTACCGGATCCGAGGAATCCGGTCACGATGGTTATGGGGATTGGAGACATGTTGTGGGAGAGGAGGAGTTCTATAATGTATAGTGGTAGATAGGGCCACAACAAAGGTCGTCGTTGTTGATGTTGTTGCTGTGTTTATGGTAAATTGCAGCGGGGTTTCAAGATTTTTCTTATCGCGATTATCGCGAGGATCGTCTCAGGGGTGGGTGAGTTGTGGGTGCAGCGAAACCAAACTCTCTCCCCACCAAAATTGATTTCCCCAGAGATCATCCAAAACAATATCATCATCACGAAACATTATTTGGACATCAAAATAAAAATGGCTGGGCGAAACGCTCTCAACGTCGTTTAAGGCGTCTAAGGATATATAAAAAGAAGACATTCCCATCTCACTCTCTTTCGCTGAGCTCCTGGAATAGCAATCACATCACCTGACCAATTGGGTATTTTACTCTTCTCTTCCAGTCTTCTCACCCAAGCGCCCAAGCATTTTTTGCACCCGCCAAACGAAAGGGCGGGAAATTCAACCATCGCCAATCGTTGACATCTTATGCTGTCTTCTCTCCTGGAGCGTTTCGCTCTCTCTCACAAGCCACTTCAACTCTCTCGTTGGCGGATCTCACTCCTATATGGAGGTAGATCGTACCAGATCGTTTCTTCAATAACGAAGCTTATCTGTATCACAATAGCAGCGAATCATGGTTATTAGACCGTGATGGACTGGGGAATTTCCATCGTTTCCTTCAATATCGAATTCTCATATGCCGTATCTGGCGCGCACAAATCTCACGGAGTAGGACGAGGTAATCGTGGGACGTACTCGTACTACATACATACAGTACTGCTTCTCCTGTGTGACGCCGGATTGTTTCGACCTGAACCTCAAGATTACATGCACATTTTCTTTTCGTTGGGCCGGGTGCTTTCTCTCTCCTTTGTTGAAGGCACCAGGTGAGGTGGCCATGATTCTGCATCAGGGGGTTTGGGGGGCCTTGCAATAATGTGTGGTTGTACTACTGTACTTTCATCCGACTATTCAGACTACTTGACTTTTCACATGTTGCCAGTGCAATAACACTGCAATAATAGTCAAAGTAAGACGACGTTGTCAGCCTTTTTTCTCATCTCGATCCCGATGCACTGCTGTTAGCCCATCTCCGTCTCCAGAACTCTGCGATTCCTCAGCTCTTTTTTTTTTCGCTGGTAATGCAACTAGAAAAGCATGGTGGAGTATATAACTTCCCTCCAGGCCAATCCCTCATGTACCGAACCCTCCATCAGCGATGTGCCATGCAAACTCTGTGCAAATTTCTCTTCTCAACTTTTCTCTAGCTCTACACACCTGTCGGTAGAGTCGGTAGACACACAGAGGGAGAGAGGGTTACTTCATCATCCGTCAAATCCTCCGGTTGTCGTTTCATCGCAGATCTTTTGGTCTAGAAAGGCCATCGTCGTTGTCGAGTAACCTACCTGAGTAAGGTCCTTCCATCAAAATGGAGGTTGGCACTGAAATCGAGATTCATGGATCGCTGGGTTCAGATGCCATGAACGATTCTGGACCACCGGGATCATCAAACGGCGAGGCATCCGCTCGGCGATCGTCCTCCTAGGCTGAATTCTAGCTCTTCCTGGCATCCCCCCTTCATGAGTTCCTCAATCCTCACTGGCATTCCATTGCCCCCATGTGGATCTCATTCCTCTCCCGACCCCCGTCCCGTCGATATGCAGGTACCACTCGAGTGAATGACTCCCATTCGATGGGTGCGGGAAAGTTTGGACCACCGTTACTTCGTGCCGGTTTCAGGATTTTTTTTTCATCACCGACCATTTTTGCGGCACGAAAACGAGCATGCAAGGCTTGCAAGCAGAAGGAAACTTAGGAAATAGAGCGCGCAAGCGACCGCGTCCGTCGGTCTGACAGACAGCACTTACAGAAGATGAGAGGGGAGACGAATGCGGACAGAAAGACAAGGTCAGGAAGGTGAGACCGATGCTGAAATTGGAAAGGATGGAGGATTGATGTTGCCTTTGTTCCAATGAGAAATTGGGAAGGTGAGAAAGTGAGGTATTTCTCCAAGGCGCCGCTGTCCTCAAATGGTCTTTTTTGGCTTGGCTGCTCTTGGTTGGGATGAATATGAATGAATCGCTGTTCCTTGGGTCCTTGATGATGACGAGGGATTCTTTGCTTTGCGCTACTGTAGACCTTCCCAGCCTTCGAGGCCGAGGAATGGGCGTGTTATTCTCCCTGTGATTGATTGATTGATTGAATGATTTTCTCCTCACAACTCCGCCTACCTGACTCTGGCTCTGCTCTGGGCTTTGCTGCTCGCTAGAAGTTGATCGAAGATTCGAAGAATCACCACTGATGCAGATGTGAGAGTCAATTCTCATGAATCATTATTCCGTTGGGCAAGTGCAGGCGACTTTATTCACGACGGAAGGACGAGAGAGATGATGTCTCACTCAATATCAACATCAATTATGACGATGGTAAGACTTACAATCATGATTAGTTCTCGGTTACTGGACACTGTCTCGGGTACAGTACAGCGCATCACATCCCCTTTGCTGCACATGTACTGTACTGCTGTACGAACTTACGAAGTGCAGCACTCTTATCCCTCTATCGATAAGGAGAAGGACAATCAATCATATTCACATTCCCACATTGGGGAATGTGGCCAGCCAGGATCTACGATAAGCATGTTTCAAGGTTCATCACCTTTCGCGTGGGTTGTTTTTTCCCGGTTAGCGTCCCCTTTTGGGGGAGGATGCTTCTTTCGAAACACCATATTTTAGGAACCCCGCCAGCAGCTTCGAGAAATGCAAACGCCGAACAGAGCCAACAGGAAAGAAACAAAATTGAGAAACAAACCAAAACAAAACAAAACAGACGTAAACAACAACAGGACAAAACAAAACCAACCATATCCTCTGATATGGGGAGAGACAGCGGGACACACTGATATTTTGGGTCTTGCCGTTCCCGTCGTACAGTAGTATGTACTGAACTGTACCTCCCAGAGAAGAGTCCTTCGGATCGGGTCAGTGAGATTCTAGGTTTATACTCCGTTGAATCCGAGACCCTCCCTCCTTCATGAACAGTTGAATTGCCTCCACGTACGCATTTTGGCGTACATAGAATCTGCTACGATCATTCTGGATGTGTGGCGCTCTTCCACCACCAACAAAAGTAAAGTCAGTCAACTAAGTCAGTCGCCTTTGCGCACTTGTGGAGAGTTGTGCCTGGCCCTCCCGTGCCAAAGCTGCAAGGTACACACTTCCACAGCATCCCAGCATCGGATCGCGAAGGAAGGGAAAGGGGGAGGAGTTTCCTTAGTTCGCTTAGTTCATCCCAACATCAACACCTCGCTGAGAAACGAAACAACCGGCCCTCTTTTCTGCGGACTCCCTCACCTCTGAATGGTGTTGACAACGAGCAAGACTCCCACTTCCAGAGCGAAACCCCTTGTCATGCAACCCACCGAAACCAAGGCGCTGGCGATGCGCTTCGTTCAAATTCTCCGCGTAAGGTGGGTGTGGTAAAGGGTAAAATGTTGTTGCCGCCCCCTGCATCGCGCGCTGTCACCGTCCGGCCTCTCTTTTTAGCGCCACCCAACAGCCCCCCAAAGGTCATAGCAGCCAAGGAGGGAATGGATGGGTGATGGATGCTTGGAGGGAAACGCTGCATCTGCGCTTCTTCTCTTTCCAATATAAGGTCCCCCTTCCTGCCCCCAAGAGGCCGCTCTTCTGGTCCTCCACCACACTTTGTACACTCGTACTTGACACTCCTTCGTCGCTGTTTGTTGCCGTTCATTCATTTAGATCTGTTGATACAGATCATTCCATTCATTCCTCCCCAAGCAATATCTATCCTCATCCTCATCTTTCCTACCGCCAATCGAGTCCAGCTACTCTTTGCGTGTATTTCCCAATCACTTGCGTGTGAATCAACTCCAGTACAGCTTCGATAGCTCGACAGTCATTCTCATCAGCCCAAACAAAGCAACAGCGATTCATCACTCAGTACTCCCGGCGATACTTCTCCTCTTTTGCAGGCCAGACAATATCATTTTCACTCTTCCTTACCAAAACTCAAAACTCTCGCCAAAATGCGTTTCTCTCAAGCAACCATCTCGGCTATCCTCGCCGCCACAGCTGAAGCGAGAACCTTTGCCGTTCTTCGTTTCAACAGCAAGGGCCTCACCACTGGACGTATGGACCCCATCGTCAACCCCGGTGTTGCCAGTGGACATTCCCATGCCATCCAAGGTGGAAATGCCTTCAAGTTGGACATGACCGATGACGATCCATTGAAGTCAACTTGCACAACCGCCAATATCAAGAACGACAAGTCCAACTACTGGACCCCCACCATGTTCTTCCAAGACCCCAAGACCGGCAAACTCGAGTCGGTGGAACTCTTCTACATGAACGTGTACTACTTGTAAGTTTCACATTTCATTTCATTTACTATCGATTTCGAGGCACTCAAAAAGACTTGGTATCTAACATGATCACACAGCTTCGAGAACGACAATGAGAAGGTCCATGCTTTCCCCAAGGGTCTTCGTATGTTCGTTGGTCAACCAACTGCTCGCACTCCACCATCATCGGCTGGCAACATCCTCGACTCGGCCAGAGGCACGCCTCAGCCAATTCAATGGACCTGCCCTCGTTCTGCTCGGGGCCCGGTCTATCCTGCCGGCTCCACTGGCATGAACGGCGTTGGTATTCAAGACCCTAATGTTGATGGACAAGGTGTTGGGTTCCCTGACGTCGAATGTGATGGTTATGCCTCTCCTCTTCGAGCTGATATTCACTTCCCATCTTGCTACGATCCATCCAAGGGTGTCCGAGACTACAAGAACAACATGGCCTTCCCCAGTGGCGATCGATGCCCAGCAGGCTTTGTTCGTGTTCCTCATCTCTTCTACGAAGTCTACTGGGATACTCTCAAGTTCCAAGGCCGCTGGACTCCAGGACAAGGAAGCTCTCCTTGGGTTCTTTCCAACGGTGACAAGACCGGTTACAGCTTGCACGGTGATTTCATCAACGGCTGGGATCAGAACACCCTCCAAACGATCATTGATACCTGCAATGCCGGTTCCTCCGGTATGGACAAGTGCCCAAACATCCCAGGTGGCCTGAACGATGTCAAGGACTGCACAGTCCCCAACCTCATTCCCGAGACTGTCACTGGTGTCATGGACGCTCTCCCCGGTTCCAACCCTATCCTCAAATGGGGCGAGAAGGTTCCCGTCGCTCCAGTCTCTCCCGCATCCACCTCTGCAGCAAATCCATACAATCCTCCAACCACAACCAAGGCCGCCGCAGCTGCTCCAACAACCACAAAAGCCGCAGCTCAGCCTATCACTACCAAAGCCGCTGCAGCTGCAACCACCACCAAGAGAGCTGCCGCTGTTTCTACCGCTCCTAAGCCAAGCACAACTCTCAAAGCTGTCACCACCTCCAAGGCCGCCAACAACAACAACGGAGGTGTTGTCACTTCTCTCGTCTCCGAGACTGAAGTCGTCTACACCACAGTCACTCTCCCCGCACCAGCCGCCAGCGCTATCTCAGGATATACCTACAAGGGCTGTTTCTCCGACAAGGTATCCGCACGTGTCCTCTCGTCCGTCAAATTCGCCAACATTGGCAACAAGCAAGTCACCAACACTAAGTGCATCGCCTACTGCTCCGCTCGCGGCTTCTCCCTCGCAGGTACAGAGTTTGGTGGACAGTGCTTCTGCGGTAACTCACTTGTGGGAAGCCAGGCCATCCCCGAGGCGAAGTGCCAGATGAAGTGCGAAGGCAATAACAAGGAGACTTGTGGAGGTCCAGATGCCTTGAGTGTTTACGAGAAGAAGAAGGGAAGCAAGCGCGCCATGCGACACATGCACCGTCACGCTCCTGCTGCTCATGTTGAGAGTTTCTAAATGGTTGGTCTTCCATGATCCTTCCATGAGGGGACTCGAAACACAATTTTCAATTCTTAAACAGATTCCCTTTCTATCTATCACATGATGGATGGATGGGAAAAACCTGTTTGGCATGCTTTTTGCTTAGCTGCCATTTTTCTGCAGTTTTTCTTCATTTCTTGCACATTGCATGTACTTTAACCATCAAATCTCACAAGAGAGTTTACTTGAGAGGAGAACTGGGGGACGGGGACGGAGTCAAAGAAGCCCAAAAATGTTTTTATGTTTAACTTCAATTCACAAAACCAAAACGATGCTTTCGTTTTTTTAGGATAGGTTCTCTTTTGGGTGGGGTTTTGGATACGTTGGGTTGGGAAATTTAGATAGAAAGGAAAACCACTTGTGCCCTTAGAGGGACATTACGATCGTTATGACCCCCAATGAATATGAAGAAAAATATATTTATCAAAAAAAGAATGACTTGAAAACATCACCTGGGACTTGTATTGTGTGTGAGTGAAAAATATTCGCTCCTGCTCTACTCTATCTGACCGCTGTCTTCTTCCACTTCGCTTCCCTAAATAAACACAATCACACAAGTCACCCATCGACGACAGACACATAGCACAAACAAAATTGCAGACAAAATAATAGAGGAAGGGAGACACTTCAAATTTGAGGGCAGTGTCCCATCCATTTATGTACCCAACCTCTCTCTCCTCCAAGCCCGCTCTACTGTTTTCTCTTACTCCGTAGGATTTCAATCCAATCTCTTTTTCCCCCCTTCAATATTTTCTCAATCTTACTTCCCAATCTCTTAACAATCTCACATCCCAACTTCCAACGAAAACTTCCAACATCCAAATCTCGGACCTCCTCCCTCGTATCTAACAACTCTCAAATTTCCACACACATACGCGTCCTTGGCTTTTTATTTATTTTTACTTTCCCACTTTTTTAATTGTTGGTGTAGCCCCCCTTTTTATTACTAGTGGTAGGTACTGTAGCTAAAGGTAGTTGTAACCTAAATCTAAACCTTACCTGCCTAGTAGGTGCCAACCAACACGAGGGCGGTTCCGGGTACGTATATCATCTTTTCCTTTCAAACCCAATTATTCAACGACTTGCGTGCGGAACGACCACGAAGAACTTACGAATTCACTAAGCTAAGTTAAATTATCGAATATGAAAAAGTTTTGGAGGTGACGAATACTTGCGTCGTGTTATTTACTTCCGAGGCATTTTTGGGGTTTTTGGGGAGATAGGAAGACTTTTCTTCCCAACTGCGTGTGAGACTGCGATGCTTGATTGATCGCTTGGATTCATAAGAAGTGGTACAAGCACAGATCAGCAATCCTCAGCGAGAACTAATTATTTCTTTTCTTTTCTGTTCTGGAAGAGACGTTTTAGTTTTGTATCTGTTTTAGAAGATAGAGATGGAGAGAGTTGGAATTATTGAGTTTCGGAGAAATCGGAGATTTTGGAAGAGAAAAGAAGAAGAAGACGAAGAAGAAGCAAATAACGACTGTCTGTATGCGAAGAGGAAGGGGGGAGTAGAGAAGTTCTCTGTCTTTTAAATAAACTAACCACACCAGATGTTACAGTCCCCTTAACAGGTATCTAGGTACATCGGTATATGATAACCTCATTCAAACACACTGCCTATAGGCAACATATCTACCTCATCACCACCAGAATATTTCAAATATGCAGTCAGTATGTAAATGATCTCTCACCCACAAATTTCTTCTACTCAAAAGTAATGTATACTTTAAAATTGACCCCAGCAGTTTTCTCGAGCTGAGATTTATTCGATTTAAACGAAAGAATAGCAACAGAAAATTGAATCAAAACTTACCTATGTAGAATGAGGACACTCTTCAGAAAATCACGACGGAGTGAATGTCTTGATGCGATATGCAACAAAGAATTATAGACAACTAAAACTCATTGATAGATTTCTGGTAGGGCAGGTGCAGACCAGTCGTTTTTGATGCGATGTGCAACAAAAAATGGATTTTATAGGCAAGCAAAAATCGATAGATCTTCCGACAGGGCAAGTGCTGAGCAGTCACAGAGCAGTTGCGAAGCGGTCGCCACAATGCGATGTGCAACAAACGTGATTCTGATAGACAATCAATAGATTTTCGGATAGAGCAGTTGCGAAGCGATCGTCTTATTGCGATGTGCAACAAAAATGATTTTTGTAAGTAAGCAAAAATGAATAAATTTCCTAACAGAGCAGTTGCAAAGCAGTTGCCTCGATGCGATATGCAACAAAAATGAATTTTGCAGACAAGCAAAAATCAATGGATTCCCTAATAGAGCAGTCGCAAAGTAGTTGTCTCGATGCGATGTGCAACAAAGTAGTTAGATTTTCTATTGGAGCAGTTGCAGAGCAGTCGACCTCGATGCGATATGCAACAAAATAGTTAGAATTTCAAATGGAGCAGTCGCCATCTCGATGCGATGTGCAGCAAAATAGTTGGATTTCCCTATTTGGGTATACGCTGATCGCTTCAAGCAGGTGCAGAGGGAGTCGCCTTAATGCGATATGCAACAAAAGTGATTTTTATAGACGAGCAAGGATCAATGGATTTTCCGAAAGAGCAGGTGCAGAGGGTGTCACTTTAATGCGACGTGCAACAAAATCGTTAGATTTTTCAATGGAGCAGTTGCAGAGGGGTGTGGGGTGTCACCTTGATGAGATGTGCGACAAAATAATTGGATTCTCCTATTAGGTAGGTAGGTACGTGCTAATCGCTTGCAAGAAGAAGAAAAGGGAGATTATATCGACGACAGTAAGAAAACGTTAGCATTTCCTTTTCGGGCAACTACCTACCTTCCATTCTCAAGAGCATGTATAGTCACTTCTTCCAACGAACCGCGACAGGCATGGGCATACATTCAGATAAAATTGTGATTTCTCCTTGAATTTTCGAGTAATTTGCAAGTACGTACAGTACTTGGCTTTGAGAAGGACTTTAACAAGATGTGACTACCTAAAATTTGTCTTTTATTTTCCACTATCCCGGTACTGTACCGAAGGTAGATATGTACCTACTAAATATCAATTCAATAAGTAAAATTCCAGGTTTGAGATTCAAACCCCCGGCCTTTTGTTCAGGTATTCTGTTACATTGTGTACAGTCTTGTACTACACCCTATCGAGCACGAGGGGTTACCCTACAGTACAACGGCACTTTTGCTATTCTTGAGTGATGTTCATCTCGTTCCTCGTAGGAGGAGGGTTGGTAAATCCTGGAAGATTTCTGGATCTGGGATATCAGTAAATCTGAGAGATGAAATTGATTATGAATTAGGAACAATGATATTGTAGATAATAAAGAAAGTGATGTTTGGAGTTGGAGCAACATCAAAGCACCCCACCATTTCCTCCATTGAGAATTGTAAAAAGAGCAAATTATGTATATCTTCTTTGTGAAAAGGACCGGCTGCCACCTCGGTATCATAACAACGCTCCCGTATTACCGTATTTAGCCCATTCCATAGCGACACGAAAAATCAACGCACAAACAGCCTCAGGCCCTGACATTCTTCCAGTCATTCTCAACTTCCGCGTGATGTGCGTCAACCCAACTCTTTTCAATCAGTCTCTTCTCCAAACTCTTCTCCTTGGACATTCCACCAATCTCATATTCCCACAGTGAATGCTCAATACCCTTCTTTGGGTCATTGTCAACATACTTGACCCACATCCAACCGAACTTAGCAGCCCCATTTCTTCCTTTGCCTTTCTGCTCATACACTCGAGTCCATCCTCTCATGGCAGCAGGCTCATAGATATTATCCTTATACTTGGCATATGCCAACATACGGTAATGTACGCTGGGGTGCACATACTCTTCAGTAACCTCGCCCTTGGAGGCATCGTGATATGAGTTTGGGGTTCGGTCCTTGGGAGTTGACATGAGCCAATACATGCCTTTGAAGCTATCATCGATTGATCCGCGCGCGTAGCCAGTAGGTAGCACCTTCTTCTTAGCCCAAAGCCACCATCCCTCCACCGTATTTTCTTCTTCTTGGTTTGCATCGGCGAGTTCCTCAAAGGGTTTGAATTGCACGTCCAGGGTCTGGATGTCAAATGCTAGGAATGGTCTAATCCGATCGAGCATCCAGGCATACGAAATCGATGCGAGCTGCTCCCTATCTCCGGTGGGGTCTGATCCACCATTAGCACTGTTCCCACCTCCAATATTGATATGTGCTCCAGGGAACCAGCATTGCAGGAGCTGTGTTTCGTTGTTGTCCTTCAGTTTCCAAATAGTGGGACTGAATGCAGGTCGACGTTCGTCGAGAGCAAGGGCTTGGAAAGCGTGTTTGATTCCTTAGAAATGTTAGCAATTGTCCAACCAATTATAGGACCATCATACCTGTGCTAAGGTTCGTATCGTAAAATTCATAATGCTTGGTATCAGCTTTCCTGACCGTCCAGAAGTGGCCAATCTCTGGTACACCAAGAGATCCCACAGTATCCCATACTCCAATGACCTGAATTACGGTATCCTCCTTTTTCTCCACGCGGTAGTCTGGGTTGTCCTTGATGAATTGAACCCAGGGTGCGAATTCGTTGAAATTGGGTCGTTCTTCCTCGATTTTCTTGAATTCAGCGTAGCACTTAATGAACGCGGCCATAGAGCTTGGTCTGAGTACGCCCAATTGTCCGATGAAACCTGCAGTTGCTCGCACGGTATACGCTCCACGCGAGAATCCAAAGAAGAATAGCTCGTCACCCCGCTTGTAGTTGCTGGCAATGAAGTTGTACGCTTCGAGAACGTTCTCGTTAAGTCCGATACCTAGGCCTCCTACCTAATAGTTAGCTTTTGTCGCAGATTGCGAAAAGGGGATTCCATACCTTGACGTTTGGCATCAAAAGCTGTAACATCTCCAGCGCCTACTCCTGCATCGTAATACACCACCTGCTCCCATACTTTCCCATTCTTGTCGGTACCAGCATTGGCTAGGACTCGAGCAAGACGTGTTACATTGGACTCGATGCCCTTCTTTGGATCGAGGGAGACGGAGGACTGCCAGGTGCCATCGCAGCAAATTACGATACGTTTTGGCGGGGAGGGAACCGCCTCGGAGACGAATGATGTGACATCGACCTTGTTCGCCATGGTTTTCGTGATTGTAGCTGTGCCGGACTATAGGAGAATATGGGGAATGTGGGAGTGTAGGAGGGGACAGGTGAGGGGGACAGGAGCTGGGAAAGCTTTAAATACGGTATAGACAACCACGGAAAAAGAAATAAAAGGAGCCACGAGGGTTCGATAGAGTTCAATACAGTAGTAATATCAGAAATTCTATTGTGAGAAGTCTGACATTTCTGTTGCACAAACTTGCGCAGAAGCTGCATTTGGCAGGAAAGCTGGGGATAAACGGCTGCCTCTTCTTACCACACTCGACAGAATAGTGCCGTGGCTTGGGAAGCGCCAGTCAGCTGTTGGTGTAGCAATAAGACATCAGCACTGCAGTGAAGCCATTCAGACATCCACCGAATGAAAGCTCTACGGCCACACAGCCCAACGAGGAGGAGATGGGCGAAAGGGGCTGACTGCTCTCTCTCCCCTCAGCTCAGCTCACTGCAAATTGAACTTGGCGCACTTGGCCTAAGTCCACGACGGCGGGGAGGAGTGAGCAGTCAGAAGGACGAGTCTAAAAGGAATCAAACAGGAGACACAACTTTAAAACTGCGAAGTGTGTGTAACGCATTGTACTTATGCGAGTGCAAAAGGTGCAAAAAGAGGGTTGTATAGGCGAAGCAGCAGTTGTCGTTAGTTAGTTTTGTGGTCTGGTGTGTGCTGCCGTGGAACTTTGAACTCGACTTGCTACTGTCCCGCGTATTTGTGAGACCGGACTACTCGGTCTTGGCACGTAAAACACAACATCACAATGTAAAGTCGTTCTACGAACTCCACGATATCAGCAGTACACACACACTCACGATAATACCATACAAGTTACTTCAAACTTTGTATCCCCATAGTGCGTTGACGTTGGGGTTTGACGCATGTCTTGCGAGTTGCGCTTTCGGAGCCTCATAAGTTATCAAAGATACTTGCCAAGAAAGGGTTTTAAGAGCAAAGCGAAAGAGTTAAGAATGTCAGGTTGACTTTTGAGTGCGACTATCCGCGTAGGGACTGTATAACCCACCTTGGGCCCACCCATTCTTTGGATAAATTCCAAGAAAGAGGGACAAAGAAAGTACCTAGGAGATGGAGAGCAACGACGACTCTTTACCGAGAACTCTACTTCATTCCCCCGTCAACAAGAACACTGGCTCAAAGTTGGCCACGCCTTTGGGAAGTGACAAATGGACAAGCTGGTCATAGTTTCATTCCTCTCTCAAGAACCACCTTATTTTATGCTCATGACATCTTCCCCTTCAACCCAAATCAATCTAATAAATATCAACTTGTCTATAGTTCAACCACTAACCCTGTGAACCCTTTCTTCAATGATCTCGCTTCCCACCATCCCCTTTGTTTACTTTTACAATCCCAGTAGCGGGGTGGCTGAAGTCCTAAGCGAGACAACTCCAAAAAGCACTTGATTTGCTGCAGTGTCGATGATGTCAGGCGGGGCGTCATCATTCAAGTCTCAACCCCTCCGAATGGATGTGCATCTTTTATCTCATCTTTCATAACCATATTATTCTAGACTTGTCCATCAATCATTTATTCATCCCTTCACCTCAAAATTCAAAGAAGGTAAATAGATCAAAGCCACCATCACTGAATGACTTTTAGTTAATATGCCAACAGTGTGGTAGATACCTACCTCCCATCACTTCATAATGTCCACAACCGAAAGCGAGGATCGATCCAACTTCTCAAAAGACACTCACGGCAACACATTCAAAAAGGGAGATTTCAAGGATAAATTGAACCAAGCCGCAACGAATGGAGGCTTGAATCAAGCACAACCTTCTGAAAAGGGCGTCATTGACAAAGGTTGGATTCATTCTTCGGCTTCGCTCTTCAAATTCGAAGGATTCTTAGAAAAAAAAAACAAGAAACCAAAATCAAAATGATGAGAGCTAACGGATTCTAGTACTTGCTTATGTTCCAGAAGCACTTGGTGGGTCGAAAGAGGTAGAGAAGACAACGCCTATCAATCCAGGACAACCGCCGAAACGACCAGATCATGATGTGCAAGTGGAGCAGTTTCTGAGGGATCAGTATCATAGTAAGGCGGGCGATGGAATGCCAGACTTGGGTGGTAAATAATAGAAATCGTTATGTCTGGTTGTTGGGAAAGGTAGACATGGGAAGAATGGGCATTCGATATGCCCCGGAGCTTCTGACAAAATTGGAATGACGAATCCCCTTCCCCCCCCCCCCCCAAAAAAGCCTCTTCCGCTCAAGAAACGAAAATTTGCTGGTCTTCCCTCGATCAACAAAGTAATTTTGACAGCGATGGAAAGAGAGAAGTGTCAAAATCAAGATTACGACTACTGAGAGGATGGCTTACGCTATACATCATCGTCGTAGTTAGTCTGAGCTTGGGAACAGGGCTTTGGGGTGAGAAGTTGATAGATTTTTGCGATGAATTGACTATGTACATACATACATACATACATACACAAGCCCTATCCAAGTTGTAATCCTGATGTACTGCACCTCTCACATCCAGATTGTACGTTTCCCCAACTCTTCCTAATAGATTTCCACGCTTGCAAAAACAACCCGTAAACATAACCGGGGTATATTTCCTCCAATTACTTTCTTTCTTCTTGTTCATCTTCTTCTGCCTCCTCATCATCTTCTTCAGATTATTCATCTTCTTCTGCTTCTTCTTCATGTAACCCCCTCCTCCCTCCTTCATCCCGTAGTCTACAAACTCATAGTCACAGTCATACTATTGCTGTGCACCAACAACACCGGCGGACACCCTCTACACAACACTTCCAGATCCGCCAAATACGCCGCGCTAGCCTGTATACTCTTACTAGTCCCCTCCACCGGACTCGGCAACGTCGTAAACATCACGGCCGTATCATCGCTCTCCTTTCGCATCAATTCATTCAGAATCAGGTGTTGGGCGCGACAGGGGAGGTCGTTGAAACTGATGGGGATGGCCTGCGTGGAGTAGGTTGATCCGCGGCGGGACGAGGCTGCTGATGGGTTGGATTTGTCTTTGTAGTTGGTGGTGGAGAGAAGAGGCGTGTTTTCTGTAGGGCGGTAGGCAGATGGTAAACGTCCTCTTCTAGGCGGTGGTGAGGGGGTGTTTTGGAACATGATACTAGGACCTGGACCGTCTTCTGTGGCAACGCGAGTTATGGGGACGGGCTTGCTAGAGAATTTCGGTTGCGAGGCGTGTCGGGAGAGCACGGGTCGTTCGGAGAGGGCAGATGATGGGCGAAGCGAACGGTCTTCGGGTTTGAAGCTTGGGTTTATGGGAGATTTGAGGGAAGTTGGTTTAGACGTTGATGATGATGCTTCGGGGGTGAGTTTGGTAGGGAGGGTAGAGGTGGATGCCATTTTATTGGTTGGAGTTGAGGGCTCTCCATGGAGGAGATCAGGGACGGACGATGGGCCATCGTTGTTTGCAAACCAATCTTTCTTTGGCCGTTCTGGGACTTTGACCTCCCGTTCTCCGGTTGATTTCTTGGATGGAGGCGGACCTTGCATGCTATCGCTATGGCTCTTTCTGCGTCGAATTGTAGCATTGCGAGGTGGAGTCTCGGTCTCCGATTCAAAGTCATCCATATCTCCCTCGCTGGCTACGCTTGGTGGTCCGCTATCTGTCCCCACTGCTTCAGAATCTGAGTCTGAATCGCTCCCAGAAGCCTCACTGGCGCTTTCCTGGCTGACGTGTGATCGGACGACATTTGGTGATAACTTATGAGTTCGCATGCCGAGATTGACACCAAGTTTAGATAAACCGCTCATGGTATGCTTCCTCCTCGATTTTCGTAACAGCTTCCGAAGACCCAAGAATCGTTCGGCTCGCTCATCTCTTGGGCCCTGCTGGAACGAAGACTCTGGCCATGCCGAACCGCTTGTAAAGATATTGGCGATACCACTGAGGTCCTCTGTTGCCGTAGTTGCTCCCCTTTTCCCTCTGAATTTTTGGATCTCATCCCACCACTCCTGGCCTTCCAAGCAGGATTCAACTTCTTCCTCAACCTTGCCACCGACAGTACTTCCGTTCACAATGATCTCATAAGTTTGTAAGGAACCAGAGCTCAGCCAAAATACAAGGATTTCTGCCTTGATTCGAAGATTTTCAAGCAAAGATTTGACTCTTCCTCTTTCTTCTTCTACATCTGATTCATATTCGACGAAAACCACCACGCGAAGTTTATATGCTCTCTTCCATGCTGGCACAGTATTCAAAATGACACCGAGTTGAAGAATTAGAGTATCTACATCTGGTTAGCAAGCTCCAAATAGAGAGACTCTTGTTGGAGAAATGACAGAGTGATTTAGCAGGCGTAAAAAAAAAAGGGAACTAGACAGCTAGTGCCCTCTTGGAATTTGAGCTTCGGTAGGGCGATCCTAAACTTTCCGCATATTTGGACCAGATTTGAAGTTCGATGCCAGCACCTGTTCTTACCATGCCTGCTAAATTCGGCCCTAACATTTGTCGTAGGTTGAACGAGATAGAAAAATATCTTACAGGTATCAAAATTCGTGGTCAAAACATTCTGTTTTTGATCACCTTCTCCTACAATCTCAGCACTCATCTGAATAGGCCAAAGATCGATGTACTTCTTCGAACCTTCCTCTCCCTCATGAGGAAATTCAAGTCCAGAGAAGCCCTTCGCAACTGCCACATTTATCTGTAGCCTTAACAGTAGATCCTCCAATATAGTTACGTAGCTTGTCACGCTCATCATCGCCTCCGTCTTGCAGACATCCGTGGGCAATGTGCCGTCCAACTTCCTGTCGTTGGTGTGCTGTCGCATCCGCAATCTTCGTCGTTCTTCGTCCAGTGGATTCGATTTTGGCGCAGCTTCAGGAGTGTCTAACTCGTCCGGGATATCGATCAAAGGCTGATTCCGTCTCAAATCGTCTAAATTGTAGAACCCCAACACGGCGATATTCGGTCTCATACCTCCTAGCCCAGCGTTCAAAATAATGTTCCTAGCACCCCACTCCACGCCGGGGGAAATAGCAATGTTCACAAAAGCCTTGATCTTGGAGAAGTCGATATACTTTGTCCAGGCGGCTTGCTGGCGACGAGCTTCCGGAACAGATCCTTCGAAATCTTCTGTAACAATGACATGCCCAAGAACAAACAGACTACCCTTCTTCAACGCATTGCAGAATTGGATCAATGGGTATTGTCTCCGAGGATCATTAACGAAAAGGAGGATTTGCGGCCGCCAAAATTTAACATGCTCTTGCTTTAAACGAAGCAAGTATTTCCGGACTTGATGGTAGATAAGCGATTGCGAGACATCACCCCAACTTTTGGGGGAGATGTGTAATGGATGATAAGAAAGAGGACGATCAAGATTCCAACACACCCAGATGCATAAAATCCGTCCACAAAGAACATAGCTACTGCAGAGACAATGGTTCCTGTAAAAGCAGTTTGCCAATTGAAAAAGTGAAATGAGGGTCGGAAGTTTGGTGCCGAGCCAATTTTAAGTAGGAAACATGCTAAATTCATCACGAGGAATGTCATCTAATCTCGTCAGCAAGATACAAGATCCCAGAGGCATGAAGCTTACCAGGTAGGTCATTGTCACAAATGAAGCAATCTGATTAAGATCGCAGAGCATCGTGACCTGTGCAACAAGGTAAGTGGCAAATATGGCGTAGGTCGGCTCATCGCCCTTTTTTGTTCCTTGGGCAAATATCCAAAATCCTGGAAGCAGATTGTCTCTTGCAAGAGCCTGTAAGAGTTTTGCAGAGCCGATGACGCCCATCAACGTAGAGAAAAGGGAACTGGCTAATTCGCCAGCAAGAACAACCAAGCCTGAGATATTGGTATCCTGAATGATGTTTGCGTTTTGGAGGAAAGATCCACGAGTTATTGTGGTAGCCATAGCGAAGATCACTAATGTGTATAAGACGAAAGTCGTTCCAAGTCCGTAGAGTGTGCCCTTAGGAATAGCTTTGCTGGGATGTTTGAGATCTCCGGACATTGAAGCACCGGCGAAAATACCACCTGTAGCAGGAAACAGAATTCCGAAAAGATCTTGGAATGTTTCTTTGCCGTGAAGTTGGCTGCCAGCAGCGCCTCGAGTGAGTTTCTGGACGCTAGTCAGTATTTCGTCTGCTGAGTTGAGAATGACAAGTCAATAAGGAAAACCACTTACAGGTTTAAGATTCCCGAGAAATGTAGTCCATGAAATACCAGTATAATCAATGCCAAGTTTCGGGTTCTCGAAGGGTCTGACTACTAACGCAGAGAATGGAATGCTGAGGGTTGCGATAACGAGAATTACTAGAAGCCCATTACTGGCTCGCGCGAAAATCGAGGAGCCCGCAAGACATATCAGTGTGCAAAGTAGAAGGGCTATTGTTGACCAGAGATAGAGAAACCATGGAGTGTCTGGTAGTACTTGAGCCCAGTTGCCCGCAGTGGCTCCGAAATTCAATGTAAAGCAATCGATCAAACCAACAGCATTTAGACCAGTGTTGAACACGAATCCTAAATAGAACACCACTCCGATAGATCCTCCAAATTCGGGTCCGAGAGATCTCGATATAAGGTAATATGCACCCCCACCTCGAACAGTTCCATTACTAGCGATTGCCGATAGAGAGAATGTTGTAATTAGATTGATGGCGTACGCGGATATCAACATCCCCATAATTCCAAGAACACCTCCCTGTCCCAAGATGAAGCCGAACCTCAAGCTGTGGTCTAGTCAGTACTTCTTTTCGATTTATATGTAAGATTCCAGGACCAGGACAATCCATGGGTTCAAGGGTAACGGTAGCACAAAAAATTACTGACAACATGAGAATGCTCAAGACGTTCAGACACGTCGGAGTGTAAACACCAGAAAAGGTGCCCATCTTCTCCGAACCACCGACTGGACGCGGCCCCAGTCCAGCCTTTGGAGCTGTTGGGTCCCCATTCGCCTTTTTCGACTCGGCCTCGTTGTTCATTTGTACGGAAGAAAATAGGCCCTGATCCGGTACCGTCGATCGTTTCCCACTCACTGATCGCTTGCGTACTGTTCCAGACTCTTCCCCATTGTGTATTCCAAGGCGATTGAGGAAGCTGTGTTCGTGGGGGATGGGTATCGAATTGTCCGTTGCAGGTTCGTATGGATTGTCCTCTCCCAGGTGACTATTTCCATCCTCCTCCTCCTCTACTACAACTGAAGTGCGCCTGCTTAATTCCCCCATCTCGTCTCTCGCCGTCCGGGATCGGAAGTTGGAGTAGCGAATCTGCGAACCGTCCAAAGACGAACGCGTAAAATTGGACATTGTTGCGGCCTCGAAATGGATAATGTGTCGCGAGGAAAGGGAGACGTATTATTGTGTTCTAGACATTGGGGAGGCGTGTCCAGCGCAGCCTCGAATTGATGTTTGTTGGGATGGCAATACTGTAGACGTTCCAGAGGGGAATTGGATCAGAAAAGTTGAGGTTCTGGAACGCATGACGAAAGACTGAGTTACGCCGAGCTCTTGACAATGGAAGCTAGCTGGGTGGGGGCATGCCTTGCCCACCATCGTCAATCAGATGAAGATGGGAATACTGACTGTAAGTCTTACTGGATGCTCATTGTTATATGTTGAAGGAACAGAGGAAGAAGAGACAATGACAATATAGTTTTATGTACCTGAAGTATGTATGTATACCTATTCACGCATGCATACATGCCATCCAATGTCTATCCTTCTTTCAAGCTTCACGCAAGATACAGTAATTAATTACCAAGCTAGCTCTTCTCATTGACGGTCAACCAGCGAATCGTCCTAGTCTGTACATCCTATCATGACATACGTCCATATACCTATTTGTATAGGTATATATATGATGAAATAAATCAATATATCTCTTCATCCCAATCTGAAAAATGTTTACTCAGTACAACATTGTCCACCGTCTCTTCACCACACAAGCCTTGCACACAAGCTCAGCCGCAGGCCCCAGAAGATGCCCCGCCATTGGTCAGGGTTTGCCGTAGGGGAGGTGAGGGTACGTCGTTATCGGGAATCTTGTGATTTGCACCTCTCACAAGACCCCCCAACGCAACCCCCATTGTCAATTGAATTGCTCTCATTCTCTCCTACAACTAGTCATTGGCAGTCAGGCTTCTATTTCCATTTCTATTCCCCTCTGGAACTCGAACTCGAACTCGACATCGAAGATATAACTAACCACCATATCTGCCTCCGCGACTCATCTCTACTACAGTAACACCCCCAGCCATCTATCCATCCCACGCAAAGCTTGGTTACCAGCTTTTTCTCAGCCGCCATCCATCCTGCATCACACCCTCCTCCAAGACACAGCCGACTGGAATGACAGCAGCATGAGATAAGAGAAAACCTCTCAGATCCCACCGCATCTTCACCACATCTGCCTTCTACACAAGAAGCCCGACAGCATGTCTGCCCCATATGAAGGACCGTCGTCCTATTCCCGCCCATTACCAGTTCCAATGTCATCATCCCCCGGCTCCTTTCGAGGACGAGAATCGGGCAGCCCGGTTCCTCGAGCGGCCTCGACAGCACGTCTCGCCTCGCCAGTACCTTCGAACAACCTGTCCAGTACGCCCCGAGTGCAACAAATACCTACGCCAAATAGAAACGCAGCCATAGGGTCGGAAAGCGTAGACAACTTGACCCCGTTGGCAGGCCCTGTACCCAACCATTCCTTGCCAGGACCCGGTATCTCTGCTCTTGCAGCTGCTCTCTCAAACTCAATCGGCCAGTCGCCTCCTCGCTTTGGCACCCCCCCTCTCCGACCGCTCTCTCCAGCTGCTGCGGGACTGCAAGTACAAGCAGCAGGCCAACAGAGCATCTATGGCTCATTTGACCGGAATCGCAATATACAAGGCTCACAACAGGGTTGGACCGGTCCAAATACCTATGAGGATCCAGAAGTGGTGAGACGCCATCTGGTGCAACCTTTGGAAACCGCTCAAGTGGGAGATGGGCCATCAGATGGCATTTTTGGAGCTTCAATGTCCTTTGCATCCGGCTCCCCAGCGAGCAGAGCAAAGCAAGCTAGTGATGCAGTTGCACCAGGATTAGACGACGACGAGTTCTCCAGTCTACGCCTTCAGGGTGGAGATGTTACTCGACCCATATACAGGTGGACAGAGGAGGCACAAGCGCGAGCCCATGGGAAAGGAAAGGGAGGGAGAAGTCAGAGTTTCCACCTCTCAAGACCGAACCCAGAGAATGAGACGCTGGATATTGAGTCTATCAAAGTCCCTGGAGGCTTTCGAAGAAATTTTCTGCGCCGCGCTGCTGTCAGCCCTTCTCCGGAAGATCGAGAAGTGGAGGTTGGTTCGGAATACGGTACACGGTCAAGACGGCAGCCAAAGTTGCTCACAAACAATTTTATTGAATTCCTGACGCTCTACGGCCATTTCGCTGGTGAGGAACTTGAGGAAGATGACGAAGTTCTAGAACCCAACGAGTACTTTGGGGAGTTTGCTGGAGTTGGTGAGGGCGACGATGATGGGAGTGACGAGGACCGCGAGCCTATGGAAGACAGTGCATTATTAACTCCTGGACGACGCAAGCGAAAGCGCAAGGAGCGAGCTGTTCAAGGCACCAACGGTCCTACTGGAGCCTTCATGCTACTCCTGAAATCCTTCGTTGGCACTGGAGTACTTTTCTTGCCTAAAGCCTATCTCAATGGTGGTATGCTATTCAGCAATCTGGTTCTTGTAGGCGTGGCAATCCTGAGCTACTACTGTTTCGTCCTGCTGGTAAATACTCGTCTGAAGGTTGAAGGGTCATTCGGTGATATTGGTGGAATTTTGTATGGCCGGTGGATGCGCAATACAATTCTCGGCTCTATCGTCGTCAGTCAAATTGGGTTTGTCGCAGCCTATATCGTTTTCACATCCGAAAATCTGCAGGCCTTTATTCTTGCGGTCTCGAACTGCCAAACTCATATCGACGTCAAATGGTTGATTTTGATGCAAATGACCATCTTCCTACCCTTCTCGCTCCTTCGAGATATCAGCAAGCTCGGATTCACCGCTTTGATAGCTGATGCATTCATTATGGTTGGACTCGCTTATCTATACTACTATGATATTTGGACAATCGCCAAACAGGGAGGTGTGGCAGACATTATCAATTTCAACCCCAATGACTGGACTTTATTCATTGGAACCGCAATCTTCACATTCGAAGGCATCGGCTTGATCATTCCCATCCAGGAATCAATGAAAGACCAACGAAAATTTCCCAAGGTCCTCGCCCTTGTTATGATCATCATCAGCGTGATCTTCATCTCTATGGGAGCACTGTCGTACGCTGCCTACGGCTCCAAGACCGAAACAGTCGTTATCCTCAATCTTCCTCAAGACAGCAAGTTGGTCAACGGTGTCCAATTCCTCTACTCTCTTGCCATTCTTCTTTCCACACCGCTCCAAATCTTCCCGGCAATCAGAATTACTGAAAACGAGCTGTTCACACGTAGCGGGAAGTACAACCCTTCCATCAAATGGCAGAAGAATCTCTTCCGTTTCTTTGTCGTCATGCTCTGCGCTGGAATTGCGTGGGTTGGTGCGAATGATCTCGATAAGTTCGTTGCAGTCGTGGGAAGCTTTGCCTGCGTGCCGTTGGTGTACATTTATCCAGTAAGCTCCCTCTTTTCCACTTAACCCTTCCTTACTCTCAAACTTCCGTCCTTAAACCCTCTCCAATTATAAGTATACACTTGCTAACACCAAATCCAGCCACTTCTCCACTTCAAAGGTGTGGCAAAGAACACATTCCGCAAAACAGCCGATATCCTCCTCTGCATCTTCGGCTTCGTGGTAATGGTGTACACCACCTCACTCACACTCATGAGCTGGGCAAACGGCAACACGGAGGCTCCTCTACCAGGGTATTGCGATAATAAGTAGGATGGGCTTCTCCTCTATCCATCTACTCAAAGACCCAAAAGGAGAATTTAAGAAAACGTAGAGAAGGAGGAGAGAAGCTGTAGAAATACGAGGAGATCGAAATCGTTTTGACGAGATGGAGATGGAGATGGAGGTGGAGAAGCAACTGAAGCGAATCACCCTCCCCACCACACACCTATTTCCTTTTTCCCTTGTTATGTTTTTATTCTACTGTTTGTATCCCCGTTTGTTTTGGAACTTTAGACATTGCATGCATCACATCATAGGTATCATAGCGCTGCGCATTATTATCTTTTTTTGTCGCGTCCTATAGTCCATATCATTTTTCCACTCATCATCCTCTTCCTTGTGAGATGAGTTGTTTTCTTGGAGTCGGTCTATCGTTCCTTGTCTTGTAAGAATATGCCTAACATATATTTTATTTGAATGCAATTACTGCTGACATGCATATATTTTTTCTTTGGTTATTATTTTACTGTAGTGGTGGTGATTGGTCATTGGATTAGCTAGACGATATGGGAAAGGAGTGGCAAGATTGTTAGACGAAAATCCGAAATTCAACACGTGTCACTGAAGTTTCGAAATGACTTTGGGGTTGTTCAATGGAGTGTGTTGGGCTGTGATTTTCTACTCTATATTCGATTAGCAAAAATCTCCCGTCACATCTACATGTTCACTAGATCTTTCTTCGAAATTGGTGTTACTCTTTTGCGTTAAAAAGAAACCCCAGTTCACTGCTCCGAGATCCTCTATATTTCCCATGCCACAGGTTGTTCCTGGCTGGAATGAAGTAGGTGCGTGAGTTTGAGTTGGAATTTGAAATGATTGTGTATTTCGAGTACTTTGGTGAAAGTGGGCATTGCAGAGCGAGAGATTAGACACCCACCACCCTACTTGAACGCAAAAGAAGAATCTTTTCCCCCCAAAAAATCCAAATTCCGCCATCAGTCCCCAGACAATGTGTCCAAAAATATCCCCTCAAAAATACTGCAAAATAAAGATGCCCCCAAAAAAAGCCAAAAAAAAAGATTTCCAGATGTTAATGCATCTGTCCTGAGAAGATCCCTCAGGGGAGAGTCGAACCCCCGACATTCCGGTGAGACTGAGACAATTACAGCCGGACGCCATAAACCAACTAGACGACCGAGGGAGGATATGTATTTGGGTGCTAAACAAATGAATGTTTTATGCTTGTTGTGGAGTCCGGCTGGGCTTATTTGGATCTATGTGTGTGTTTAGTATTTGGGTGGGGTTCGAGAGGATGTCTGGAAATGGGGAAAAAAAAAATTGGAGATGGAAATAAGAAAATAAAAAAGGGGAGGAGCAGTTGAGGTGGGTTGGGTTGGGTTTTGGTTATGATACTGAGAAGTTGGAGTTGGTTGGCGTTGGTGAGATGTTGTCGTTGAAATGAGTGTGATCGAACCACTGGGCAAAAGTCACAGATTAGGGTGAGGACGGGAATTGTACAGTTACTCGGAAGGAAAAAATCCACTGCCTGCAAGAATTTTGGGAAAGAACTTTATCTCCCAATTTTTAAAGTTTGAAACCCCTTCTTGAACAGAAAAGGTTCTAGCAAGGCAATGGACTTTATCGAGGTAGCTTGTGTAAAGGCTGTAGGTCCTAGGTCTCCGAGACAGCTTTCTGTCTGGAAGGGTGAATGGTATCTTTGGTTGTTTATCTTCCAAGTTCTTGTTCAAGGGAAGATCTCAAGTACCTGCCCTAATCCTGTGTCTAGGCGACAGTTTGTTTTAAATTTAAAGTTGAAGTTTGGCTACCCATGTGACCAAAGATAGTGAGATAAAACTCAAAAGACGTCGATACCAACAGATGAGAACAAAGACCCAGTGAGCTGCCAAACAAGATTTAACTTTCCCACCAGTACTAGAACATGAGGTATTATTACCTTTTCACAATTCATATATCGACGTAGACAGGTCAGCTTTGCAGCTGCCTGTTTGTTGAAACATGTTATCTTATTGGAGCTCGAGTAATGTAATCTTACAATCTCAGATACCGTTCATCTCAAGCGCCCTTTCAGGCTGTTAACTTCTCAGCCCTCCAAGAAGCTCTATCAAATCCCAAGACTTTATATTACCAGTGGGCACAAACAGCGAAAGAAATTATCGATAATTGTCTGGTTGCGCAGAGCAGTACAAATTCCGCGGAGGCGGACGTCTTAGTTCTGAACTGTGATGAACTTGCGCACAGCATTTACAGACTGATAATCTCCGAATGGTTATTATTTTACAAGCAGAAGTTTTGAAGCCTTTCTTCTCTGGGTTCATGATTACATTCATCTTAGAAACTGTCGATGAAACAGCGAAAGCTGAACGAGAAATAAAGTAAGTGAGAGCACTGAATTGTGAATGTGGCGGGAAGGTGTGTTTGACAGCGGGGATATACTCGACGCTTGGAACTAAATGACAGCAGAGAGAATCTAATATTAAGAAAGATATTCGTAATGTGAACTGTATGCTTCTTGACTTCTTGTTAAAGCTCCTTTCATTCTTGCACACTTGAAGAATAACTGGGAGGGGAGTTGGGGTTGTAGACGAGACAGCGAGGTGGAGTGTTTTGTTGTTGTTGGTAGTGCCGGAAAAGAAATCGAAGAGGGAGGCCGAAGAGGATGATATGCAAGGTCTGTGCTAGTCCAAAATAGGACTAGCTAGAAATTAATGAAACCTTTCAGGAAGGACCTAAGGCTGAGAGGTTGTTTAGAAAGTGAAAGATAGAAGAGTGAAGTTCACTTTGCGCCTTGGCACATATCTTTAGTAAAGTGAAGCTCAAAACGCGGTCGTAGTGAAAAAAAAAAATTAAAAAAGGTTGAAGGCAGGAAAAACTACTACTGACAAGTGGGGGGGGGACTTGTCGTGGTATACAACGACTTTCGCCGGTGGTAGTCCCATGGAAATATCTCCTATCAGCCGAAGTTGGGTCGTTGATAGTTTATTGATCTACCCTTCGGTACTCGCCAGTGTGCTCGGTGATGAAATCACCACAGTTGATGTACTATATAAGAGGTTAACTACGCGTAGGTCTACCGTGCGTCCGAGCATTGGAGTCGCAAAGACGAAGAACTTGATCTTGGGGTTGAGGAGGCGCACCACCTCTGCGGCCTTGGTCAGTGGGTTTTTGACGAAATGCCTCTCATCAAGCATGAAAGGATGGATCCTTAAATACAAGTTGTGCCTTAACAGTACGAACGATATACTTAACTCTGCTGATCTTTTGCTTTTGTCGCCTTAGAGCCGAGCTGAAGGGGACTTTAGGGTATGAAGTCTAAATCAATATTTAAATCAAAGGCGTCCTACAAAACATTGAGATGCGAGACCGAGATCTGCAGGCCTTTGAGGTCGCTGATCGGCCGCAAACCCCTTTCCCCAAAGAAGAATATTCGTGTGTCCCAACAGCTCGCAATCGTTGCTCATTTTAGACCGGAAGGTTTCGAAACAAAGCTTACAACTTTGAGTCTCATCTATGAGCGGGAGCACATGAATAGACGTGTGAGCGCCTATTTCAGCGTGGCTCTACCTAACCAGGTAGTTTCTTTGAACCGTTGATGTTGATATCAGCTTGGCGTTAAGAGGAAAAACAGTGAAACCGCAAATATGGCAGCAAGGTTTAAAAACGACGACGACAAAGGCTTGACAACGAGTACAAGATTACAACTAGATAAAAAAATATATCAAAGGAGATTGCGTCGAATCTTTGTGCGATACATCGTGAGCTGGCTTTGTTTGCATCGAGAATCTACAGGGAGAATCCTTCATGGACTGGCTCCGACCATAATTCATCTCTACTTTCTCTGCTCTTCGAATTCTAGCACCTTCATCTTCCACATTCTAACGACTTTGTACCTGATTTCAGCCTTCTGGCTCTCTACCGATGCTTTGTATTTCATGTCTTGCTCGTTCTAAATATATGTTTGTATTTCTTAGTTGTGGCAGTTGGCAGTGCGTTCGCACGATAGGAGTATGGCGAAGTCGAAAAAACCGAGGTGAAAGAGATTTAATTCTTGATATTCAAGAAGTGTATATACATTTACCGATGGGTAAGATTGTATTGTAACCATATTTTCATGTTATTGTTTTTTTGGGGGCTTTCATTGGGTCAATGCTCTGTTCTCAACTTGTCAGTATTTCTTGAGTTGGAGCGTTGCCAGTACGAGCGATATTGAAAGAGGTTCGAAAAGTTTTACACTTGCAAGACTACTCCATCGAGAAATTTGTAGGAAATTTTCCAAACAATACAGTGCGCACTAGAAGAGGAAACCGAACTGCCTGGAAACCAAGATAAAAAGCCTTGTAGTAGCAATGTAGTTGTTGAACAAAAGTTGTACGAGGCTTACGAAGCTGGCTTGTGCTCGAAGCCAAGATGCCCCTATTCATACAATCTCCGCCGTTCCGCGCCTCAATGAAGACGAACAAGGGTATCAAGAAAGCCCCTTTCAGACGAGAAAGGAAATGAGACAAACGGAGCGCGGCTGTCGCGGCAATCTTGACACTCGTCGGTTCGTCCATGCACCACTCTCTCGTCTCGTCGGATCTCCAACCTAATAGCTGGAATCCCTCCCGCTCAGCTTGTCTCGGAAGAAATATGCAGGTTACCGAGATATCAGTCCGCTGGGAAACGGGATGGCTTGGGTGATGGGTTTGAGAGAAAGGTTCGTTCCTTTCGTGGAACAATTGCCAACAGGGAAGAGGTCGGGATAAATGACGGGTTGGATTGCGATTGTGGCCAGATATGGATATCGTGTGTGCACGTTCGGAAGCGAAGTCCTGGCTGATCACTTCCCCTGCGAGATTATGAAACAAAGCAGAGATGGGACGAGATGTGGATGACGCTGCTTGTCGAGGGACTTTGCTTTCGGCGGAAAAGATAGGGGTAATAATACAGTACAGTTCTGGACAGCGTCCTCCGTAATAGTGTATTCGATCGATAGTTCCGAGTCCTCGTTTTCTACCAGACCAGAAAGTTTTGTTTTCTTCCGTGAAGGCTGTACTGTAATGTTGATCGGTCTTCTGGAGTAACCCTCCTCCTTCTTTAGTGTATCAAAATCATTGGACATTGCAGGTGTCTAGTGTCTCCCTACGAAAAGCGAGAGGGTGTGTTGCTTTTATGTTACTGGACCGGGAGAGAAGTTGATTTGTGACATGAGTGTGTACCAAGTACATACCAACCGGTTTGACAAGTGAAGTGGCTGAATTTAGTAGCAATGGCCGCCGTTAACCACGGTCCAAGCTTCCATGATGGTACCACGCCGATTGGATGCTCCCGGGCGTGCTTTTGCCTTCCCACATGCGGCAACGGGGGTTTTCCAAGACATGAGGAGCACTGGAGGATTGGAGGATTGGAGAGTGGTGGTACAACTTGGTGGTAGCGTTGCACTCTGTGTGACGTTGAAATGAAGAGGGGGGAGGACGACGAATCCACCTCCGGGGATTGCGGGAGTTTGGCTCGTGGCGAGCACGTCGCTTGCACGCAATTGTGATCGATATCTTCTGGCAATACGGGGAGTATTCGTAGCTTGGTAGCCTTGGTGATACGTATCCCGTACCTAGGTCCTAACCTCTCCACCTTGAGCATTAACATTATTGGCTTTGGAAGTTGGAAGAGCGTAGAATTAATTACATCTTTCAAATGAATGGCCATATATAAGAAACCCCACGCTCAAAGTTCGGTACGAAACAGTGGCAGGGAAGGCAAGTAAAGGTGTGGGATGATGGTAAGCTGCCGGGATAATGCATTTAGAGGCTGATTACCGTTGCTACCGTCTGGAGAGCATCTTGGTAACGCTCAAATGCTGGCGTTGGTGAGATACGATATGGTTCCTCTCTACTCGTCAGCCCAGCAACCGCTGGTACAGTAGATGTAGATAGTATATGTGCGGGTGGGAGAAGAGAGAAGAGGCAAACGGGTAGGTAAGCGAATCAAAACAAAGAGGGCCGCCCCGATGTCAACAAACTAGCTCCTCCATAGAACATTATTTATATGAATATCCAGTACAACGTCAATTTGGCCTAAACAGGATTATCCCCCTTTCATATTCCGTGGACTTTAGGATAATGCTTGCTTGTCACTGGCTCTAGGAGACGAGTAGCCCCCCTGAAATAATATGTGGAAACGGGAGTTTGACACCCACTGTTTGTAGAGGAGAACAACCGAGACGAGTCGCGAACACGACTCGACAGAGGCGGCGGACGATACAAGGGGCCACAGAGAGATGGGGTGCAGTTGGGGTGTGTGCGTATGTATGTGTGTGTGTGTGTAAGGTATATAACGAAAAGAGAGAAAGATTGAATCAGTTTCCCGTCCCTTTCTTTCTCTTTTCTTTTATGTTGTCGACTTATACTTCTCTCTATCTGTCAGCTGGTCATCATATAAAGTTCCTGTTCTTGCATCTTCGCCCCGTCCCCTAAAGTCCCGAGGCGTTGTCTCGCCGTCGCTCGCACAAAATTAATGTCAGGGAACATCTGCGAAACTCCGAACACACCAAGACTTTCTTTCAGCCACGCTAAATCCATACCCGGTAGAACCAGAAATTGCTCCTCTGTAAACTCTTCGTCGTGCTCCACCTCACTCTCGCAGACTCTCCTTTTCCCTCATCACGATTCACAAAGGAGGGATCAACTTCATCTTTGCTTTCAATCTCGTGCTGGAGTCTTCTACCGTCATTCACTCCTCCTCCGCCGGCCTTCCAATCCCCCCAGCTCCTTTTGCTCCCAACTCCCCCATCGACGTCCCGGTTGAGAAGCTCACCCATCCCCCATTAACAACAACAACAATAACAGCTCGCTCCGATACGGGACACGGTACATGTCTGCGAAGATGTCATCTACAACGCAAGGCCAGCAGGGCAACTTAGATCGATATGTGGTCATCCACGTAGCCACCACCTGCGACGAGCATGGAGTTTATGTCACCAAGGATTCTGCAGAGGTTATTGAGCTTGGGTGGATCTTGCTTGATGCAAAGAGCTGTGAAGAGGTATGAGACGAGCTTCCTTTTTCATCTGCCAGCTGATGCCATTGTTCTAATTATCTACAGCTTCACCGCGAAAGCGTGCTCGTCAAGCCCATCAACACCCCGATCACTCCGTTGTGCAGTAAGTTTCAGATTATATTGTGCCGCAGAGCGACGGCAAACCCCTCTGCCATATCACACGGCGGGCATTTGCTAACAGGATACCCAGCGAGCTTGACTACCCTCACCTGGGAACATGTTCGCAATGCAGGAACCTTCCGCGATGCAATCAACCGTTTCGATGCCTTCGCGTCCGAGCACTTAACCTCGCAGAACCTCGATTTCTCCTTCGTTACCCTCGACTCCTGGGACCTCCGAGTCCAGCTTCCCCGCGAAGCTCGTGATAAGGCTGTTGTGCTACCCCCATACCTTCAACACTCCCGAACTTTCGACCTGCGAACAGAGTATCAGCGATGGCAACAACACCACCCGGAGTCTCTGCCATTCGGCCCCTCCATGTTGTCCAACATCTGCGCTGCTCTTGAGGTTGAGCCAGTCCAGGCCAGTGCCCCAATCAAGCACAACCTGCCATTCCACCTACAAGCATTGGCACCAGCTTCTCCTCGCAGAGCTATGGAAGAGGCGGTGACATTGGCACGCGTCCTCCGGGGATTGATCCGCAAGTCTCAACCACCCATGAGCACCCTGACGTTCTCACAAGACCAATGGATGCCCGTGCCGATGTGCGAGCTTTCCTCTCCGAGCGCAGCAAGGTCCTCCACATGGCCGGTCTTCCTCACGATACCACTCAATCTGAGCTCGAGAGCTGGTTCACCCAATTTGGAGGACGCCCGATCGCTTTCTGGACCCTACGCACTCCTGACCAGCACAAGCCCACGGGCTCTGGGTTCGCAGTTTTCTCATCCCACGAAGAGGTCAGCAATTCATCTCATACCCATTTGTTTATGTTCTGTCGGGCTTGTGGATTTTACAAATTCGTGGTGTCAGCGCCCCACGAATATAATCTACTGCTTTATGACAGATTGCTCTCCCTCTCCCAAAATGCACTCATGAAATTCTTCTCCTCGCGAGGACATTGTCTAACTCCTTACCAGGCTGCCGAGAGTCTCTGCATGAATGGACGTGCTCTCAACGAGAAGGCCATTGAAGTATCCCCATCCTCAAGTCGTGTGCTTGATCGTGCTGCAGAGATCTTGACCCCCTTCCCACCAAGCAAGAACCGCCCTCGTCCAGGAGATTGGACTTGCCCATCATGTGGTTTCTCTAACTTCCAACGCCGAACCGCATGCTTCCGCTGCTCTTTCCCGGCAATGAGTGCCGGCCCAAGTGGTGACTCAATGGGAGGTTATGGTGGTGGCGGTGGATATGGTTACGGACCGCCAGCAATGATGCCACCTCCTCAACACATGGGACATCACGGAGGCGGCATGGGTGGACATGGTGGCGGACGTATGGGTGGCAGTGGAGGTGTTGTTCCTTTCCGTGCTGGTGATTGGAAATGTGGTTCAGAAGGTTGCAGTTACCACAACTTTGCCAAGAATGTGAGCTGTCTTCGATGTGGTGCAAGTCGTGCAGGCGCTTCTGTCGTGGCCGATTCTGGATACCCATCGCCAATGGATGGACCGTCAAATTTCAGCATGGGCCCAGGCTCTATGGCCGGAACTCCAGGTCCAGGTCCATTTGCTTCTACAGGTGGCTTTGCAGCTGGTGGATATGGTGGCCAACACTTCGGAGGTCCCCCAAGCACCTACGCTCTTCCATCTGGCATCGGTGGACCCAGTGGCAACTATCCTTCTTTGAACACTCACTTTGGTGGTCCATCCGGAGGTTCTCACTCTGCTGGCCCTTTTGATAGCCGTGCTGCCGAAGCCGCTTTCTCCTCCGCATCCAATGGACCCGCCTCGGCCGGTGGATCTAACTTCTATGCCAACCAAGGAGAGAGCGATCCTTTCGCTTTCCTCTCTACCGGTATGGGTAACTTGAACATGAGCAGCGGTGATGCACGTCAAAATGGCGGGTCAGCACAGCTTAGCGCACCGAGCAAGTCTCCTGCCTAAGCTTTCCTTTTTTACGACTTGTTTTGCGCCACCTGTTTTTCCCCTTTGATTACGGTCTATACATAGGTCTATGGTTCTCATTCACATCTGTGACTATACTTTCAGGACGGCTTGTGGGGTTTGAATGAAAATATAGGCATTTTTGCGTTTGATGGTTCTTTCTGGACTATTGCACAGCGAGCGTTTTATGAGGGAGCATTGGTTGGGCGCAGCATCTGTGGGCGGGGATTGCAAGGCAGTTGGTTTGGAACGGACGGTATAAAGAAAATATTCGGCAAGGGCAACACAAAAATTCATATTTCGGAGACGAGAACGCGCGCAAAGAAACGGCTAGCACATATTGCAAACACAAAAATTTCGGGAATTTGTTTTTTCTCAAAGCAACGAAACGAAAGCTGGCACAAACACAAAATTTGAGAAGAAAATGTCAACAAAGTTCTGTAATGGAAACGGGCGGAGTTTTTTAATGCGGATGGGATGGATTTGGTGGAAGGGATGGTCTATACATTCTGGGGTATAAAGTGCGAAATTTGGGTGGTGGTGGCGTTGTCGTTGTTGTTCCTCGTTCTTACTCCGTCCAATTCAGCCCAGCAAGCAGCAGACAGCCAAAGCAGCAAAGCAAGGATTCTGTTTTCCCTTCTCTTAAATCAAGTTGCCTTTCTTGTTGAGCAAATCTATTGTTATTGTTGTCATCAGACCGGTGCCCACAATCCTCTTGTGCAAAAGAAAAGGAGCAAATTTCGAACCAGAAACAACAATACATTATTTTATCTGTTTGCGAGTGCGGGTTCAACAACGACAACCTTTTTGCCTCCTTGTATGATGGATCGATGGGTGGGTGCATAGCGACAAAATGGGATCAGCAGAACTCGTGTACAGTGGATGGGAAATCTTTGGGGAGGTGTATGGAAGGGTCTCTTTTTTTTTTCCTTAATCTTGCGCGCGCGTTATGCATGTTTTTTGTGTGTGATTGTGGGGGAATTTTGGGCGGGTGGCATTCACTGTCTTTGTTGTTGTCGTTGTCTTTGCTCACTTGGGATTATTCCGGTCTCAAAGCATGAGTGAGAGGGAGCAGCAGCATTCCGCATACATTCATCCACCTCTTTTCCTCTCTTCACATCCTCTTTCCTCTTTGACTTGCACTGTTTTGGAAGTCCCCTCTTCTTCCCTCCTCATCACTGTACTTTTTCCCCTCACCTTTTTCCTATTTTCCTTGTTCTTCACTCTACTGTTTGCCCTCCTTAATTACCTAGTCTTATTAGTTCATATTTGAAAAACCAACCTCGTGTCCTCCCTCAATCGTATTGTGCTTTATTGCTTTTGTGTTTGTGTATGCTTTGTGTGTGTGTGTGTCATATTGTACTCGGTTGACTGGAGTGGGGGATATGTGCCATGTTTATGTTGTGCTGGTTGGGTTAGGTGGGTTGGTTAGTTGGTTGGTATGCATTAGGGTAGGGAGGTAGTTATTCTGAGCGGGGCGTCGCGAGGGCTGTTGTTTCAATGTTTGGATTATCAGGGAAATTGTGCTGGTAGATATATATAGGTAGAGGATGGTAATTTTCTTCTTTTGCGTTTAGTTAGTTTGGTCCACGTAGGTAGATAAAATGCAAATTCAAAGATTCTTTGAAATTGCAAGCACCCCTGCCTTCTATTTGCTAGATGTCTTCTCCATGGCATGTCCACTTCCTACTCCTCCCCCTCGCTCTTGCTTCAAAATACAATTTGCACTACGCCTAGAATTGAGCTTCGAGCTATTTCTTATTATTGCAGAGCATCAATTTGGTACAAGAGTCATGGCATCATCTATCTAGGTATACCGCTCAATGCCCATTACAAAATAGCACATAATATTTTATAAACTTGTAATCAAAAGAATTTCTTAATTTTGTTTAATTTGCATTCCATTAACTCCTGTTGCATGATATGCGATTAAGATGAAAAGTCCATTCTAACTTGCCCTCCTAAATCAAATTGCGCGCCATAAGACAAGGAAAATATTGTCAATAATACCTGCGTTGATCCACCTCCCTATTCGTCCACTCGTCCTCTCGTCTCGGCTCATCCACAGCCTAATACTCATACTCATTCTCCAAATAGGATTGAAACCCATCATCAGATTCCTCTTGCCGTCTATCAAACTCCTCTCTCTGTCTCTGCGTCTGCCATCTCCTGTGATTCTCTACCTCTACATTCATATTCAACTCAACCACATCCTCAACTTCGACAGACTGAGAATAATATTTCAGGTTATCATTGTGAAATTGAGGTCTACGGGATGAAACTTGTTGGTAGGTGTTTGACTGTAGGTAATCTCTTGATGATGGCGGTGGTAGATGTGCCGATGATGAGGGTTGATAGACACTTGGCTGTAGACGTTCCAGAGGTGGCGATGAATGATCTGGGTGTGTTGGAAGTTGGGGAAGGGGTTTGTTTTTGGATGACGAGCTGGATGAATGGAAAGACGATGATGGGCTGGACTCACCACTTTGTTGCTGTTGCTGTTGTCCTCGATGATACCTGGAAGTAGTAGCGTTGCTGGTAGAAGTTGATTGCTTGGATCTAGAAGAGTGAGTCTTCAACGGGGTCGGCATAATAGCCTCCTCTTCGTAATAATCAGAAGGAGACCAGCCTCCTCCGACAACAACAGCAGTAGTATTCGCGGGAATGGAAACAGACCTACTGATCGGCTGCTCCATGAAATCTGATGGAAACATACCTCCATTCACAATTTCAGCCACCGCCGCCGCCGCTTGACGCGAAGGTTGGTATGTATACGTACTCTTGCCCGAATTCAGGAAATCCCGCTCGCAATACCTACAAAGTCCTCGAACGCCCCCGGCACCTGGTTTCTGACAGAGCCTACAGCTCTGCGGAACCTTTCCAGACCAAGGATCTGTGCCGTTCTTCGTCTTGCTCTGAGTTGCCCGGCCAAAATTCGCCATCTGTCGCTGCTTCAGTGCGGTCGTCTTGCTGTTGTGCGAAGCATTATTGGGGTGTGAGATGGGATGGCCTTTGTGGAAGGTAGAAACGGCTTGAGCATTCAATTCTCTTTCAAGATGAGATCGCTGTTCAGCTTGGGCTTTGAGTTCCCTCTCTGTCGCTGAGCGACGATCGGCTGCTGCGACGTCTCTGCAGACGAAGGATTCATCTGAGGAATTTGATGCATTTCGTCGTTTGTCAGAGGACCAGCATCCCATGATGGTCTCTGAGATTTGACGGGGGAAGCTCTTGCGTTTTGGAAGGGGGTTAAATTTTGATGGTTGAGCTGTAGATTTTGATTGAGTAAACTCCTTGGATCTGCGGCTGGTGTTCTCGGATTGCCCTCGCTGTTGTTGGCTGTAGACCGATGGGATCTGGCGATCGGGTCGGCCGTTACCAAGGGGTTTGGGGGATAAGCCTGGGGTAGATTACAGATCTTGGGTTTGTGACGGAGGGGATGTGTAGGCTGGCTAGGGGTAATGTATCTTTGAGAGACATTCTCAAATTCAGGATGTGTAGACTCTGATGAGACATCGTCAAACGCAGGATGTACATATTCAGCAGAAGATGGCCCAGTATGACGGCCAGAATAATCGCTACTTGATTGGTGGTTATTGTAACGACCATGTGTATTCATATCGTACGTAGTATGTTCGATATTGCACCCCTTCGTCGACTTTTTCTCGTTCTTGTTGTTGAAGGGAGACATTCTGAACACGTATTGTTGAAGAGTGTGTGTTTATGTTTGACGCTCGGGTATTGGTAATGATGGTGGTTTGTGGTTTTCGTTATGTGTTTGAAAGTAAAAGTGACTGACTGACTTGACTGACTGACTGATTGCTCTCTGGCCAAAAAAATAAATTCAGAACGTGGAAACGTGTATGTGTTTTTATGTTGAAAGTCAATCATTCTCATCTCCATGATGTTCTCTTACCCTCACGTTGTTAAGGATGACAACCGCATAGAATGAATGTAGAGTGCGATTTGGACAATACTCTTGTTTGCTGTTTACTATGTTTGTTGTCTTGAATAAAGAATAGCGCTGTGTGATTCTTTATACGACCTTTATAGTTCATGAAGAAGAGTGCTTGTTTGATTGTGCGTGCACATCGTATAATAAGACAAAGAGAATCTTGAAGAAGGAAATGAAATCTCGGAAAGACGGTAAGTAATCCATAGCACTCTACCGAAATGTCAAGCAAAAACACTGAGAAGCTTTTCAGAACAGACAGCCCTCATCCAGAAGATTGACGAAAGACAGTCGAACACTTTAAAACTAGCACGTTACAAATGCTCCCTAACCTAAAAGCCAGGCAGAACTGAGAAGATAGGGCGCTTGCCCAATACTCTCAGCACTCAAGTTTAATTGAATTCCAAAACATACGTACGGCCAAGTAGACAACAACGGCACTTCTACCGATCAGGAAGAACTGGGAAGATAGGTGGTACTTGCCAAATATTCTGAAGACTCAAAATGCCCCCAAAAAAACAACCCTAAGCGAAATTCCCTCTCCCCCCAAAACACCACTAATCCACCGCCTCCCGCCCTCAAAAGACAAGGTGGGGTGTAGTGTAGTGAATCAAATATCAAAAGAAGCCAAGGCAACCTAACCTAACTAACTAGCAGGTCAAGTCAAGCAAAAAGCATCTTAAATCCGCCATCATGCATGCGGCGCTAATGTACAAACCAGTTACATGGGACATGACTGTGCTTGTCATCGTTAAATCAAATAGATTATTTGTTGCGTGTCGAAGATTTTAGTGACGGGCGCTAGAAGAAAAAAGTGACTGGGTGATGTGATGATGTGAGCAGCTGAGGTTTCGGTTTTTTTTTTTTTGGACTGAGTGAGGATGAGGACAGGTGACTTGATGCGCTCCCCTCGTGAGCTTCCCTTATAAACAAATGTCCTTATTGAGCGAGTACCTCCATCTCCCAATCTCCCCTCCATACAAAAAATCTAAACCCTCACTCCCTCAACTTCCCTATAATTACCCCTCCGTCCTCTCCCTTGCCTCCTCCAAACAACTCTCCAAATCTCCATCCCCGTTATCATCCCTCGGCACCAACTTGACCTTAAACTCCCTCGGAATAGCAACCAGGGCACTCTTAAACATATTATAATCCGTGTAATCGGTATTCGGCGGCTCAGTCTCACTCGCTACGATGCGATAGCTGCATATTATGCGTAGGAGGGCCGTGTAGAGGAGGCAAGAGGCGATGATTTGGCCGGAGCAGGCGCGAGAGCCGGCGCCGAAGGAGAAGTGCTGGATTCCTGTCGTTGGTTTTTCCGTGCTTGGTGAGTCTGAGTTGTTGTTGGAGGATGAGGAATCTGGGGTGAGCCAGCGTGTAGGGTCGAATGTTTTGGCCGTGGGTCCGAAGTGGTCGATATCTAGGTAGGTAGAGAAGTAGGTAAGTAAGTAAAGCCATAATCATCCATCTTGCCTCGAAACAATGCAGCATTTTCAAAAGAATTGTCACATCAGAAAAAGAAGGAAAGAAACAAACCATGATTAGCAGCCTGCGCATTAACCAATATTATCGTCCCAGCCGGAATCCTCGCCCCATCCCAAACAACTTCGCTAACAGTCTTCCTCGGCAACGACATAGCAGAGACGGTATAAAACCTCGCTGCCTCCTTGATAATCGCATTCACATACGGCACTTCCTCGCTCTGGAAACTATTCCTCCACGCATCCCGCACATCGGGATAGATGCGCTTGATATCCTCATAGGCCTTTTGCTGGAAGACTTGACCCTCGGGTGTTGCGAGCGAGCCGATACACGAAGTGAGTGTACCGGGGATCGTTTCGAACCCACCGGACACCAGCGAGAGACAGATGGAACTTACTTCCACACCGGTGAGTTTCGTCTCTTCGTCTTTGAGAATGGCGGCCGAGATGCATGGTTTATCAGTTCCTTTCTTGATCATCTCTCGTACCTGGTTGAGGAGCGCGTTGAGATATTTGTCTCTTCGATCGCGAAGGTCTTTGCTTCGACGGTTTTTCTCGTTGTTAGGCCAGTATCGCAGCATGGGTATATAGTCCTGATAATTCTCGCTTGCACTCCGGAGCAACGAAATGGCGGAGCCGACTTCCAGAATCTCGCGTAGCATGCTGTCGTAGACGCTGTCCATTCTGATGCCATAGCAGAGCGTCAGGGTGGTGTTGAGAGCATATCGCTGGATATACTTTCGCACACTTATCTCTTTCTCTCCGTTTCCTGAATTCGCAGCTACGTCTCGAACAATGCAGTAGCTTTCCAAATCAAACATGTCCCAGTATTCCTTCATCCTGGCTCTACCCAAGGCTTGCCCGCTTGCCTTACGCTTGTTCTTGCAGCTCTCATCCCATGGACTGGATCCGATGGTGAAGCCTTGCGTGGAGCTGATGATGCCATGGAATGTGTAGAGGGTTGGACGATCGATGACGGCGGATTGGTGACCGATGAGCATGCGCTTGCAGTCCTCAAAGGAGTTTACCACTACGGCTCTTGTGTTTCCAAGACGGATTTGGAAGATGGATTGGTTGTATTTGCGCCACCATGATTCGCAGACTGTTGCGTGATCCTCTCCGAGGGCGAGGAGATGTCCTGTGATAGGGAGGGCGCCGGGGATTTCGGGGATACCTTTGATGAAGGGGATGTCGGTTGAAGTGGTGAACTAGTAGGTGAGTTAGTTGATTATAATCAACCAGGGGAGAAGGACTTATTATATAGTAAAGAACATAAACAACAAGGGACGCTATGAGAAATCCATATGCGACTTGACTGCCGAGAGTTGCAGACTCCCTTTGACCTTGAAGCATTCCAAGTGCAGGCATTTTGAATAACAAAAACGCTGATGATGTTAAGAAAGACCACTTACCTTTGACCTACCGAGATGCTCTTACACTTGCGATAACTTATCTTTGTATTCTGTACTGACAGTATTATTATCGACGAATCCTACTTTGCAGCAGCTCAAACCCTCCCCATGCCTACCTATCAGTTGAAGCCAGATGCAACCCAATCCGATCCTACAGCATCCCACCCCCTCACTCGTTATCATCTTGCCCCAGCCAGCACCCCTCTTCTCTTCTCTTCAGGGTATCTAGTACAGTGGAAGAGATCCCACCCGACCAACACTTATCATCCCATCTGAGCCATCTCCTACCCCATCATCCAAAATCCCGCCAAACCCAAACCTAAACCCAAAACCCACAGATAGCCGACAATAGTCGCCTGGCGATGAGCAGCCGCAAATCAACCGTTGCCGATCGAAAACCCTCCAGACCCTCTAGGGCAAAAAGAGTGAGACACGGAAAAAGGCTCACGTAATCATAACCCGATTTCTGGGGGGGGCGAGCTTTTGTTGCACACCGTATGGAATTGCTGGATTTGCGTGTGTTGCGCGTATGGGACATTGGACAACGATCACGCTTGGGCGTCTTTCCGGCCTTGTTGCGTTGTGCAACGGGCTCGCAGGAATGAATGTGTTTGTTGCGCGGGGGAGGGGACTTGGCTACTACCTGCCTGGCTGTGCTACCGCAAATAAATCATCTTTTTTGCACATGAAAATAAGTCACAAGGGAAAGTGTATAAGGACAGTATTTATGTCAGCTTCATCGCCACGTAGGCTGTTGTAGGTACTTGTTGTGAACATCTTCCAAGAACGAATACTAAAGAAGGTCACATGTGAAAATCACCAAATCGAGATGTTATTTGAAAGGGAAATTGCATTTCCTCTCCTCCGAAACACACCGCCCTATGTGCAAAGGCACAATCTAAATCACATTTACCGCTCTCGTGTGCAAATATAATACGTGACACTCGTAATGCGCCCTCAGACCACCATTTGAAAATTCATCATCCATCCAAATGAAATCCGTAAATGCACCATGCTCATGAAGCGCCTCGAAATGCAACCGCTGGTCCCGTTCAACGCCTCCCTGGGTATTCGATTATTGCAAGTGACCATGCACGCAGGCTACGAAGGAAAAACAAAGTAAAGAAGGAAATATAACAATATCAGTGCTCCGTCATTGACCGCTGTTGTTGTGAAACGCTCAAGGCTCAATTCTCATCCCAGATGCCAATTGTCGGATGGAGGTCGAAAAAGTGAAAGTAATTTCAAATATGCTCAGGCCCTAAACTGAGACAAGTCGAATTCCAAGGAACCAGCTGGTGAATGGTCACCAGGACCGTGGGTGCAAGCGAAGATCTAGACCAAGACAAGACTCAATGTACTGTACAGTTCAACTGCCGTCCTCTAAATCGACTATGGTTGACGTTGGCTACGATTCGGGTCAAAGTGAAGAGGGTCCGATAGTACGGAATTGATTGACATGTCGCGATTTGCTTGGTAGGAACCATGCTGGGAGTTGTATGGGGTGTACAGTGGCGGAGGGTTGAAAGTGTTGTTAGGGAGGCGGTACTGGGTATGGTGGGAGCCCATCATTTGATGGAAATGATTGGGATGATTTTGGTAGACATTGCTTGTAGGGCCATTGTATCCACCGGGCGAAACGAAATTGCCATTGAGGTAGGGCATCTGTGCCTGAGCTCTGTACGGATTGTTTGGAAACATACCAGTGGGTTGTTGGCGTGATGTCATAGAGTTGTTCCGAATCTTGATCGACGAACCGAGATCAGTGATGGACGCGTTACCACCAAACATGCCATGAGGAGGATAGCCCATGGGCGTTGGCGCATCAGATTCGGCTCTTGAGCGACAGGTTCACGGTTGACGACCGGCTCGATGGTCTCCACGATCCCATCCAGGTTTGAAGGAGGTGGGCCTTCTTGTTTCTTGCGTAATTCATCCTCCCATTCCTTTTCAATCTTGGGTTTGAGGGTTTGCCAACCTCGTTCAGTTCCAGAATTGCGGAAAATACGCGTTGCAGCTTTGTAGGCCTGAGTGCCCTGGACAAAATCGAGCGGAATGTGTGGAAGATCTCGGGTAGCACAGGTGGAAAAGAGCAATTTGCGTGCATCTCTATGCTCATTGTTGGGCTTGCGATTCTCCTCTCGCTTCTCCTTGATAGCGGTTTCAATTTTCTGGACCTTGGCCATGTGTTCATCGTTTTCCTTCTTACGAGTGACGAAAAAGTCGTCTCGCTTTTGTTCAAGCCCGTCCATCAAGGTCTGATGAGCAGCGCGAGCAGCGGAAATCTGGTCGGCTGTATGACTGGGATCCTCAACAAAGGGAGGTGGTGTCAGGGACTCGTAGTCGTGGATGATTTTGGGAATGTCGGCGATCAGAAAGTATTTGTAAAGTCGTGGAGCCTGTCGGTTGCGAGCCTCGGTATTATCGTTGTAATCGTGTGGCTTGAGAAAGCTGTCGTGAATGCCAGCTGGAATGCACTCAAAGAGCTTGGTGAGGGTAATCCTGTTGTATGTGGCCTGATATTGCTTGAGAGCACGATCCTCTCGGACAATCTTGCTCACCCAACATGGCTGGCACCAACGCTTAGCCCAAGACCAATGAGTTCGGGATGACATTGTATCGGCGCAACCAGGTTCCAAGCATCCCTTGCCACCAAACAGATCGCTGTATTGACGTTCGGTAAGACCTTTTGGTGGTGATGGCATGTCCCACCCGTAATTCTCCCTGCGGCAGTTGACAAAGATCGAGTCGAACTCATCAACCATTCCCTTGAAGCTCTTGCTAATAAGGCGGGCCTTGCTGAGAAATGACGGGGGAGTGAACTCGAGGATACGCATAAAGATCGCTTGCGGTAGCCTCTCCTTTGCCTGTTCAGGTTTGGGCTCCTTAGGCTTCGCACCCTTCTTCGTTCCTCTCTTCGATGGGTCACCCTTTGATTTCTTTGCTACCAAAGCAGAGCCATTGGCCTCTGCTTTGCGCTTTCGTGATGCCATTTTTGTAGCTGAGTTGAGGGTTGGGAAATCGGATTCGGTGTCAGTCAGGTTCGGAGACGAGAGATCGGTGACGTTGGGCGACTCGAGAAGTTGGGGTGTTGCAAAAGACGGTGGAGGAGATGGGGATTGCAATGACGAGAGAAAATTCCCGGGAGAAGATCGATTTGAACTGAGGTAGTTGGAGGACTTGGTGGTTGTCGTTTGCACTTGTTGCGTGCTATTGTCAAAGTGGGTCGCTCCGGCGCTGGTGTTGCTCTTATTGTGCGCAACTGACTTATTAACCGCCAAGAAGCTTTTGATTGAGGGTGAAGCTGAAGACTTGTCAGAAGTGACAAGTTGAGAGATACTTCCAAGACCAGCGTATGGCAACGGGTCAGAAGGCTGATCTGAAGGCGCAAGTGGTGAGATGCTTCCGAGACCAGCATATGACAATAAGCGAGGAGGTGATGTTGCCATAGAGATTTGCTGCGATGGCATATGTACATTTTTCGAGTTATTTGTAAATGATGCAACTCTGGCCTCGGTCCTCCCTTCTAACTGCTGCGCAGCAAAGTGTGTTCCTCCGTAAGCCTTTGAGCTTGAAGCAGAAGTGACCTGAGTTCTGCTCAATCCATCTAGTTCCCATCCAGTTGCAGACAATTGCGATCCGCGATTTCCGATATCTCGTCTTGACAACCCGTTCAGTTCGGATTGACTTTCTCTCTGTTGGCGTTGAGTTGAATGCTGGAAAGAGTTTGTAGTGGCAGTTTGCACCGCAGGCGATTCAACTCGGTAGGGAGACTCTGTGCCTTGTAGCAAGGGATTGTTCACGGCCTTTGACCCAAAGATGGAACGTATCTCACTTTCGGGAGATTTGTCTGAGAAGGTATTGCGGGAAGATGATGAAGTATGAAACGGTCTTGCGCTGATTGCAAGGTGAGGGTGGTTCGTTGGGGAAGAGGATGAGGTGAAGGAGGAGTGGTCTCGGGTAGGGACTCCAGTGGTGTTTGTTTGAAGGCCAGACGTAGCGAGATTGGTTGAAGGTATAGCTAATGATTCAATAATCAGAGGTTTTGTCCAAACAGCAATGCAACCCGTTGGCAAAGGATTCTCACATGGGGGCGTTTCCACAGGATCAACATCCATCGCATCTACGCTTCGACCCACAACAGCCCGATTCCATTGTTCCATACGCTCCTTCTGGCTCTGTGAATCCCTGAATGTGAGAATATCGCTCAAGATAGCCTCAACTTCGGGGCTCGCATTGGAGAATGTGGTGGTCGTGGAAGGGGGGTGGGCAGACCGCCTCAGCATGTGTCTGGAAACGGCGTGAACGAGATTCCGAGCGGTCTGCAGGCCGTCTGGGTGTATGAAGGTAAATCGTAGGGATTCCTGGAGGTCGCCACTGCTAGGTGAGCCTTCAGCAGTAGCGAGGGAATCCATCTCTGCGGAAGAGGGCACTCAAGTGTGGTCGTGGAATCGTTGGTGATCACCCCGCCCGTGAGATTGGTTGTGGTTCCTCGTGGGGAGTATTAGCTGCCAGTAATGCCCTGTGTTTGTTTGGGGAAGGGAGCAAGAGGCGGTAGGTGTGTTGTGAGGAATTCGTGGGAAGTTCGTGAGAAAACGAGAGTCGTGGTCGTTAGAGATGCCGTGTGGAGTTGGTGCTTTGTGGTTGTCTTGAAGACAAAATTGGCTCGATTGGCATCTGGACTGGTCGGTCGTCTAGTCGAGCGCCGGGCGAGTTGGCTGGGCCAAGAGCTGAGCCGTGCTTTCGCTGTTCAGTAGTCGGGAAGAGGCAAATCAGGAGCCGGTGCAGCACCCCCCTGCTACCTTTTGAGGATATACTGGATGTATGGTATATAAAGAAAAAAGATGCTGGCAATGTGGATGTTTGAGGACCAATGTGGAACCTTTTTGAGAAATTTCCCCCAAATCCTTTCGCATAATCGTGCTTCCTGCTGAGGATAATGGGTTCCCGGGCACCGATGTCTCAACATGACCTTCCTGAGTCAGCTGCATACTTTCTCTGTCGGTCTTTCCGGCTGGGCTCGCCTTCGTCATTCACAAAGAATAAGGAATGAATCAGGAGGAGAACTCTCTGCGTCGTCAACGAACGAGACGTCACCGTAGTAGTAGTGTGAGCCTCATGTTGTTGTTTTTGTTGTGGTTGTGGCCGGACGGCGCGAGTACTACAGTAGTAGTAGCCCAGCGAGCGGGCGGGCGTGGTGAGAGAGACAAACAACGTGCAGTCTATTGATTCAATATTGGTTGGCGACTGGCTAGTGGCCCTCAACCAGGTCGGTCACCTGATAGCAGGAGCTGGATCAATATTGTTTTCTAGAAGAATCAGCTGGACATATGGATCAGCGAGATATATTTGGGTTCTTCCAAGGAAAGTCCTTCGCCTTGAGTTTGAGAATATTTCCACCGATGTTGTGTTCGTGGTATGTTTTTGTTTTTACCTTGTTCGATGCCAAGCCTAGTGTTTTCTTCTGCCGAGTGGTTAAAGAAAGATACAGTGGTTTGTTCGGTGGCTTGCCTCCTTGCCATTGCATCTGCTGCTTAGAGTTAGTTTGTACAAGGCTTTTTTGACGAGTTCACCTTCAAATCAGTAGGCCTTACTTATTATTCCGACTTCAGGTCCAGAGTGGCAGGATCTACGAGTGAGCAGCTGCCCAGTAGGACATTCCCCTTGTTCTTGTTGTTTACTATCCCCTTCACCTCCAGTTTTGCTAGACGACTGTGCCATCTATACGCCTCCTTTGGACCGGTTCAGACAGGAGGTGGTTGGTTCTTGGATGAGCATAAGAAGAACATCACATGATCAAATGATCCCAAGTACAGTACCATGCCATGTTCCTTCCCTTCGTTGGGCACTCAACAATGCAAATCAAGTCGAAGAGATAGATCTAGTCATTACTTCAATTTTTACTAAGTCTTTGAAGCAAGCGTATGGGAGCAGTAACGAAGGGGAAGGTTACCATATAACAATGAAGGACTTTGTAAGGCATGCACCGAGCATTACAAACCATTCTTCGGGATCCGAAGTATTTCGAGGCAAAAGCAAAAGTATGTTAAGCTTTCTTTCTTGCATGTTACTTACAGTACATTTGACAGCTAGTCCTTTTATCGACCTAGTGTCTAGTGTATGTGTATGTGGCTGGCACTGGAAGGCGCCTATGCCCGATATAGATTACAAATTCCTTTTCCTTTTTTCTCAAGTCTTGACATCTGTGGAATTCTTCTCCTATCGGGGCGCCTAAGTCACTATTTGGTTTTGGAGATGGAAATGTTCCTCTGTTCCGTTTAGCATCAGCAGTAGATTCCCATGTCCAAATAATATGTTAGAACTGTTCTGTTTAGCATACGTAAATTTACTCTTATTATTTTGGCTTGTGAAAACATATGACCGTCGGCTTCCTTGCTGCAAGGACGGAGGGAGACTGCAAGCCACGCAGGCAGGCTTGGGTATGGGAAAATAAGCTTTCCTAAGAAATTCGCAATAAATAAAGATTTCAGAGGCTCAAAAAAACACTCGACCCACCTGTATGTGATATGTACATATATATATATATATATATATATATATTATGTATACCTGGTAGAGTTTCAAATGTTGTATGCCTGCGTTGCTTCATCTGTTGGTTTTGTTGGTTATTCTTTTCTTATGATTCATCGACCCCCATTTAACGTAATGGGTAATGGGCTCCCTCCCAATTGAACATTTTCCAATGCCAAGCCATTCCAAAGGCCGTTGTCGGAAAAGAGCGGTCCACAAGGGCACATCCACTCTCCCCGCGTATTCCGGGCAATACAACCAATCACCGGTCTCTCAATGTCGGCCACCTGCCTGAAGGAGTTAGGCCGAGGGACGTGACCTCATAGGCCTTGTCCTCATCAAGAGTTGATCTCCACAGATGTTCCACTCCCACGAACTGCGGGGGACGAGTTTTGTTATGAATTTTCAATCCTTCGACTCTTTTCTGTGGCAAAAGATGGAAAAGATGTCGCCGATGAGGGCGATGAGGGGCTCGAAGGGGGCACCGAGGCTCCATTCTTACCTTATTCTTGCAAATTACTGCAGAGCGGTCCTAGGACGGACCGGTGGGTGTTTGTGTGAGTGACTCTTGTCATCTTTATATAAAAGGAATGTCCTCGTCCCACAAGGTAAATAGAATCTTTGCTTCTTCTTTTATTCTGCTTTGCTTCTCTTCTTCTAATTCAATCTGTTTTGCTTGTTCTTCCAGCAGTTACCTGTGTTGCGTTGGTAGCTGTCGACGACATACATCGAATTGAGGAGGGAGTATATAAACTTATATAAACTGCCCATTGGCAATAATAAGTAAGGTAGCCAGCGACTTCACACAACAAACCAACCGCCCAACATGTTTGGTCGAAAGAACAGTATGTTTTCCCCTCAATCTAACTATTGCGCCTGTCTACCTACCTATCTACCTACGTCTGCTACATTGAACCGCATACATACTCCTCGAGGAAAATGATAATCTCTAACGTCGTCGTCTAGAAGATATTTCCGCATCTCCCCAGACCTCCTCCCTTGACATGGGCGAGAAAGAAGTCGGAGGTGTTATTCCTCCCAACAACCCCAATTCCTACGATCCAAACCTCGCCCCGGACTCCAACCAAGCTTACAATGATCTCCACGTCCCCTGCCCATCCCACACCACTGAAGCCCGTCTAATGCGCAAGATCGATCTCCGTGTGATCCCCCTCCTCTGCATCCTCTATCTCCTCGCCTTCCTGGACCGCGTCAACATCGCCAACGCCAAAGCCTTTAGACTGATCGAAGACCTCCACCTCAAGAAAATCGAATACAATACGGCGCTCACCATCTTCTTCGTCCCCTACATCATCTTCGAAATCCCATCCAATGTCTTCCTCAAGAAATTCAACCCCAACGTCTGGCTCTCCGGCTGCATGTTCATGTTCGGCGCCGTCTCCATCGCCCAGGGTTTCGTAACGAACTACCACGGCCTCCTTGCCACTCGATTCTTCCTTGGAGTCTTCGAAGCCGGAATGTTCCCGGGCTGTTTCTACCTTATCGGAATGTGGTACAAACGCTCCGAAGCCCAACGCCGCTACTCCTTCTTCTTCAGCTCCACCACTCTCGCCGGTGCATTCGGTGGTCTCCTCGCTTCCGTCATTGGCAAGATGCAAGGAATCCGCGGCTACAGCGGCTGGCGCTGGATCTTCATCCTCGAAGGCATCCTAACCTGCGTCGTCGCCATTGGATTCTTCTTCGTCCTCCCCTCCTTCCCCGAAGACGCCAAATGGCTCACGCCCGACGAACGCGAATTCGTCAAAGCCCGTCTCCAAGTCGACCAGGGCCGATCGGCCAAAGAGCGCAAAATCACGCTTCGAGACGTTGGGCGCGTCTTCAAGGATTACAAAGTCATCGTAGGCGGATTCATGTACTTCGGTATGATCGTTCCCGCCTACGGCTACGCCTTCTTCGCGCCCTCGATCGTAAAGACGTTCGGCTATTCGCCCATCCGCACACAACTCTTTTCCGTCCCTCCATGGGCTTGTGCCTTTGCCTTCGCAATGATCATTGCCTTCGCCTCGGACTTCTCCAAACATCGCTTCCTCTTCACCCTCATCCCCATCTCCGTCGCCGTCGCCGGCTTCGCAATCCTGCTCGCCGTGCACGATAACAACCAAGTGCAGTACGCAGGAATGTTCCTCATCGCAATGGGCGCGTACTCCGCGATGCCGGTGATCGTGTGTTGGTTCAACATGAACCTCGGCGGTCATCATCGTCGTGCGGTGGGCTCCGCATGGCAGGTGGGCTTTGGCAATATCGGTGGCATTATTGCGACTTATGCATTTTTGGATACCGATGCGCCGAAGTATACGAAGGGGTATGCGATTTGTTTGAGTTTCTTGTGTTTGAGTGGCCTGAGTTGTTGTGTTTATGCAGTGGCGGTGACGAGGGAGAATAGGAAGAGGGATAAGATGACGAAGGATGTCGGATTGACGGAGTTTGAGAAGACGGAATTAGGTGTAAGTTTCCCTTTTTTTTTCTTCATTTATTTGCTATGTTTTTTGGAAGGGGGGGGGGGTTACCTTCCATTCCTTTCGGTTTCGCAAGAATTTCAATACTGACTTTTGGTGATGAAAATAGGATTTGAGTCCCGATTACAGATACCTTTTGTAAGAGAGAGAGAGAGAGAGAGAGAAAACGAAGAAGAAAGAGGGTGTTAAAATCTCTCGACTAACTCACGATTATATGACCATAAAAAAGAAACAGCATCACAAGCATTTCAATAATACAAAAGTAATCTCGCTTAATTTTCTTTCTTCGGAACAACGTTGTGCTTCCCTCTTGTGACAACAACAACCAACAGTCTCTCCGACTAAAACTTGTAGCTCGTTTATTGAGTCAATAGTAGTGTACAGAATTCGAGCATAATAATACGTACAGCCTCTATTCTCCCAATATAAAATGCGAATATTGTACATAAGTTGACCTTGACCTTTCTCTGTCAGCATAGCATATCACGGGAAAAGCGACACGCACCACACATAACTTGTACAGCCTGTACTGTATTCCCTTGCATTGTGAACCCTACCTACGATACCGAGGCTAATAATAACGAATGTAGATATAATCTATTGGTTCTTTCCCCGGCTAACTCTATTTCCCCAAACTCCACCAAAAGGCCCGGTTCACTCGCAATGGCACACACCTGCAGGTCAATAAAGTCTCAACACACACTCCACCTTTAAGCTCTCGCCTACCCACTCCCTCTTACAACGACACAATCCTAGGACCTCGCATATCACTTCTAACACTCCCGCCGCCTCCTCTCAAACTCGCCCCTCCTCCATCAAGCCTCCGCCCATCCGCAGGCGAGTAAGCCACGCCACAACTGATATCATCCTTGAAATCATAACCACAACAAACGAAACAGATACATCCCACACTCTGCATAGCCCAGTGGTCAACCTTCTTAGCAGCGGTATTGACCTTGCATTTCCAGCACCAGAGTTCCTTTGGTTTGGGAGCCGGTTTGGTGCGGGGAAGGGTTGTGTCTTCTGGTTGGGGAAGACGATTAGTGCTGGATTGAGGAGATGGGTATGAGATAATGGCGCCAGACATGAGGTGTGCGGTTGAGGAGATGGAAAGAGGTGGGATACTGCTACTGCCCATCAGAACGAACTCCTCAGAGCGAACGCTAGATATTCGGGAGATGGGTCGGGATGGAGACGTTGCACGGGATGGCCAGGGAGTTGCCATTGAGTGGTCTGGGGTGGGAGATGGAGAACAGATGACGGTTGGGAGTATCATTCCTGAATCTGGTCTAGTAGAGGGTGGATTCAAAACGTATTCGTTACTTGGAGGGTTTGTGGCTCCGTGGTTGAGGTTGTGGGTTGCTTTGGCAAGAGCAGCACGGCCTTTGCGATGGTGACATTTAACAGTTATGACTGGAGATACTGGGCGATCAAGGGGCATGATAGGATGTGGAGCCAGTCCACTGGTGCTTTCTATAGCCGTTCGAAGCGCTGTAATCTCTGAATCTCTGGCAGTTGCAGATGGCGTAAAGCGAACTTGCTGGGAGGTTTTGCGGGGAGTCTTGTTCTTTCCCTTCAATGTGCTATTTCTCGTTGAGACCGAAGGCTGTATAACTCGAGCGATCGGTGCGTTCATGAAAGGATGTTGCTCTATACGACCATAGACGCTTCGTGGTGGTCTAAATCGAGGTGCTTGTCGACCTCTAATAGGTTCAGATACGGACCGGGTGTTTGGGGATACTGCTGCTGGGTCCGCCTTTCGAGAAGGCAGCCCGAACAGCTTTCGGAAGCGACCTGGAGTGTGCGGCTGTTGAATCTGCGAGGTGTGTCGAGTATTTGGTACAATGTTCTGCGACGAAGTCCAGGATGGCATGCCTTCTGGGGTAAGGGGACGCTCTAATGGTGCATGCAGAGGTGTCAATGGCTCAGTGTATATTTCATGTACGGATAATGGTTTGTGAGCTTCGCGCTCGATCATAGCACACACTTCGTGGTATGAAGACTGAATCAGATCGATATCGTCGAGGCTGAAAGCTTGCTTCCGTCGAGGGATTTGACTGAGGGCAAAGCTATCGCGATGGCGAACGAAAGGAAAGTTGGGCATATTGTCAAGTGACTTTGTCTCCGTCTGGGTTTGAAATGTGCCATAGCTCTTCTGCTCGGTGATTGTATCAAGTACAGTACCGCGGCCGTAGAGGAACTCGCCATTTTCAATTGCACTTGTGTCGGCCGGGTCTTGACGACTATTCTCGTCGTTCACCTCTTCAACTCTTGTGCCCGGAGGACCATTGTTGTCAAAAGCGACCAGCTCGACCCCAACTCCCACCTCGTCGCTGTTGCTTGCAGAAGTGTAAATTGCCTCGTAAATCGAAGCATGTGGACTTGGTGGGTCTTCTGAAGAATCGACTCGCACGAGGAAGGAATTTTTGCGGCGGATTTGCTTCGAGGGAGATTTGTAGAATTGGGCATGATCGTAGCCAGCGGGGCTCTGGAATCTGGAGCCACTGCACCATCTAACGAGAAAATGCTGTGAGTGCTGTCCATCGTGATTATCCAAAAGGGTTGAATGATGAGAAACACTGTCAATATGGAAACATTACAAGTATTCTGATGGCGCGGTGAATATTGGCAAGCAAAATAAAGTGGAGGATGGTGAGAGAGATCGCAAACCGAAGTCGAGCCATGCTGCGGAGACTGGAAGGCAAGTAGGGAAGGAACACCATCAGCCAATACATCTCGGAAAGAGCACCATGCTTGTGAATTAATTCCATAGTGCTCAATAGGAACAATACAATTGCTGAACTTTACAATAGTCTTATAACAAGAAAGACTTCTTCCTTCACCTGTAAAACTAGAAAGATACTTTCAGTTCAAAATATCTGCGCAACACTGTTGCAATAATTTCAAATCCATTTCAATTTTCGAAGCTTATCTTACCACATCTTTTTCTTTCCTTCAGAAACGCCATCGCTATGTAAAATGCAAGCGTCTACCACGATCATGTTGTATCAACACCTTCTGCTGCCAAAGCCCTTTTGTACTCGGTTGTGGCTTTGTGGATTCCTCTAATGGTCGGCGCCATCATTTCATTAACGACCTTGCTGCCTCCTCCCGCTCTGTCCGAACTCCACTGGATTTTTCTGCCAGTCTTCTGATGAATCTCTCGAATATGCGCTCGTTTCTTCTGGATAAGCTCGTCTCTCTCCTTGTCAGCGTCAGATGCAACAGCATTAATGCGATCCATTGCTCTATCAAGAGTTTCCACCATCTTGCCAAGCTCGGTAGCACGATCAGCATCCCCAGAGAGGAACAAAATCCAGAAATGATGAAGGAACTCAGTCGTAGTGGCCTGTGTCAACGTCAAGCGCTCAAAGAGCTTCTCAGACAGTCCGGATAATGATTGGCCATTTGACCCATCGAGTTCTGTTCGACGACTAAGGACGCCCTCCAGAATATGTTTCTGAGCATCCATCAAACTGGCTTTGCTACCCACATGGGGCGTCTTTTCTGCTTCCTCTTCTTCGCTGTCACTATCTTCTATCACCCCAATAGCTGCCTGAAGATCCAGCCCTCCATTAGCATCACTGTCCATCATCGAAGGATCGAGATCAGTTTGCACATCAAATAGCACCTCGGATGGAATTTGCTGGGCATACAGAGCAGCTTCTTCAGAAGTTTGCAATTTTTCATTCGAAAAGAACCGACTTTGCTCTTTGATGTTTAGAATGATTCGACTTTCTCTTGGGTCTCCTTGTAAATCTCGAAGTGCCAACGCATTGAACGTTTCTTCATCCATGCCAATAGGATTCGATGGATCAATATCCGAGGGAGCAACCTGTGCCATTATTTTCGTACTCAAACTGTTGAGAGTGCGTACAATCGGCGCTTTGGCAGCGGAACTGGGCCGCATGGTAATGTCCTTCTGATTTCCTGATCTCATGCCTCCTTGGTTCTCTTCATTGCCCTCGAGATCAATAGTGATTGGGATATGTGCGGCAAGGAGTCTCTGATCGAGATTGTCATTGTTGCCATCTAGATATCGGTCGAATGTCGGGTCGGTGCCATCCGTACCGACTATTCGCTCTCCCTTGAGCTTCTTAAAGAGACGACTGAGAAAGAACCTCGACCAAAAGTCTGTCTCATTGAGTTTTGGGACGTTCTCGTCATATACACGCTTGACAAGAGGATGCTGACTGAAAATGAGTTGAACCTGCTCGGCACTGATATTCATCTTGAGTTCTCCATCAACCTGCCGTGGCTTCACGGCAGATAGAACATTGTAAGATCCCCGCTTCTGATTTGTCTCGACGCCGTGGGCTCTCAGCATGGCCGTACGCGTAGACCAGAACTGGGAGTTGAATTGAGAATCAGATATCGTATCAGGCTTTGTCCGGCGTGACTCCATGTAGGTTCGATGGAGTGCTGGATCTTTCTTCATGAGAGATTGCTGAAGCTCAATGTCCATCTTCAGCTGCCCATCGTCGAACCATCTCGTTGCACCCTGCTTGACAGCGTTGGCAACAGCTGCAGCGGCCGACGTTGGTGGGTTGTTTGCTCTTGGTACCGCAGGATCGACTGCCTTGATGGCACTGATAAGGTTTGTGAGAACATCTTTGAGTGCATTGGCCTCGCCTCTAGGATTCGATGGAGAATTGAAAGTAAAGAGATGCGTTACTGGCTCAGGTGCATCAGGTGATTTCTCAAAGATCTTTAGCATCACCTTCGCAGCAGCTTCCGGGGTTTGCTGTAGATCTGTGATAGTTAGTGCTATCAAAAAATTGGGCCAGTAAAGTGAGTATAACATACTGCTGATATGGGCAACTGGGATTGTCACTCCGGGCACATTGGAGGAGAGGGCTGTCCATAACACGGACTGTTGGTCCTTGGAGATGGTTAGGGTACCATCTTTCTTCTTGTAGACGGCCAAGCCCTTCACGGGGACCGCCATCTTTCAGACTTGAGGATTGAAGCTCGTCAGCATCTAAGCGGGTCAAGTTGTGTTGTTCCTGACTTCAAGACACGAAAGGTAGCAGACTGCAGTGGTGGAAGGCAGGGTGGCTGGAGCCTCAAGTCTTTAAGAATGTGTAAAGAGCCAAGGCGTCTCTTTGTCTATGGAGAAGATGCCTGTTGTCTGCGATTTGAGACGCACATTACGCGTCTTGATGGCCCGGGAAAAGGAGAGGATATTTTGTTTCTCAAATGCACCCCTTAAGACTGATTGAGATACGCTTGGAGCTTGTGGTTGTGGAATGAGCAATGACTTCTCAGAACCGTGAAGAAGTTGTGATGACTAAGAGAGACAGGGCTTGTCCGGATTGGGCGTTTTATGTTCCGTGGGAATTATGTACCGTAAAGTCAAGTCACGGCTGGGCCGAGTTTGAGGTATTTCTTTTCCTCCCGGAAGATTCAAATGGATATCATCATTGTTGTATTTATACTGATGAGAATGATGGAGGTTAGATCGAATTGAGAATATACACCATTTTCTTTCTTTGTGAAATATATATATAAAACTACTTCCAACTCCCTACCTCTCCTTTTCATGATGCCCTTGCTCAAACGGATGGCCACCCGCCAAGAGCCCTTGGTCTCCATCCAATGATGCGCGTTTCAAAGCCCAAATGGAACACAGCACAGTGCACACTCAGCCAAGCCATCGTTGCCGAACAAGCAGGCTGAAGCTTCATCCAGCTTTCTTTCCTTCCGATTATCGTGGTCTCTCTCTCCCCAGAAAAGCATCAACAACTCCTAACCCTCCTCTCCTTAACGACCATTTCACATCTGCCTTGATTACCACCAATTGGTCGGAATCAAGAGCTTCTTCTCCCTGTCGTTTCTATCCTCCCTTTCATCGCATAAGCTGGCGCAATGCTGAGAACCTCTCTCCGACAGCAATCGAGCCGGTTGCTGAGCTCTGGCTCGACCAGATCTCTGTGTACCACCTCTCGATCTCCTCTCCTACACTCAAAAGCTTCGGCGAAAACAGTCTTTTCATCGAAACGATGGTCACCAGCTGCCCTCTCGCAGAAGAGGCACGATTCGGGAATCGCCTCCTCCCCTGATCCCAATGACAACTTCTTGTCAGGAAATACCGCAAATTACATCGATGAGATGTACATGGAATGGAAGGAAGATCCCAAGAGCGTCCACATCTCGTGGCAGGTCTACTTCAAGAATATGGAGAGTGGCGATATGCCAATGTCTCAGGCCTTCACTCCTCCTCCGAGTCTCGTCCCTTCGGCAGCTGGAGGTGTTGCCGCCATGCCAGGTGTTGGTATGGGAGCTGGACACGGCTCGGATGTAACGAATCACTTGAAGGTCCAGCTTCTTGTTCGTGCGTATCAAGCTCGTGGTCACCACAAGGCCAACATTGATCCATTGGGCATCAGACGTGAGGCGGAGGAATTCGGATACAGCAACCCCAAGGAATTGAAACTCGAGCACTACAATTTCAAGGAGAAGGATTTGGATACTGAATATGAGCTTGGTCCTGGTATTCTTCCACGATTCAAGAAGGAGGGACGCGAGAAGATGAGTCTGAGAGACATCATTGCCGCATGCGAGCGCATTTACTGCGGCTCATACGGTATTGAATACATCCACATCCCAGACAGAGCGCAGTGCGATTGGCTTCGTGAGCGCGTTGAAATCGAAACTCCTTTCAAGTACTCCATCGATGAGAAGCGTAGAATTCTCGATCGTCTCATTTGGTCTTCGAGTTTCGAAAGTTTCTCCGCAACAAAATACCCTAACGACAAGCGATTCGGTTTGGAAGGTTGCGAGACATTGGTACCCGGTATGAAGGCATTGATTGATCGCAGTGTTGATTACGGAGTCAAGGATATTGTTATCGGTATGCCCCATCGTGGTCGTCTCAACGTCCTCAGTAACGTCGTCCGAAAGCCAAATGAGTCTATCTTCAGTGAATTCGGTGGATCCGCAGCCGCTGAAGATGAGGGATCCGGAGATGTCAAGTATCACTTGGGAATGAACTTCGAGCGCCCAACTCCTTCTGGAAAGCGTGTCCAACTCTCTCTGGTTGCCAACCCCTCCCATTTGGAAGCTGAGGACCCGGTCGTGCTTGGAAAGACCAGAGCCATCCAACACTACAACAATGATGAGAAGAAGCACGATAGTGCCATGGGAGTCCTTCTTCATGGTGATGCAGCTTTCGCAGCTCAAGGTGTCGTCTACGAATGTCTGGGTTTCCACCAACTTCCTGCCTACTCTACTGGTGGTACTATCCACTTGGTCGTCAACAACCAAATCGGTTTCACCACTGATCCTCGTTTCGCCCGCTCCACTGCTTACTGTACCGATATTGCCAAGTCTATTGATGCTCCCATCTTCCACGTCAACGCCGATGATGTTGAGGCTGTCAACTACGTTTGCCAGCTTGCTGCTGATTGGCGTGCTGAGTTCCGAACTGATGTCGTAATTGATCTCGTCTGTTACCGAAAGCATGGTCACAATGAGACCGATCAACCATCTTTCACTCAACCATTGATGTACAAGAAGATTCAATCGCACCCACCACAAATCGATATCTACATTGACCAGCTTCTCAAAGATGGCAGCTTCACTAAGGCTGACATCGAGGAACATCGCAAATGGGTTTGGGGTATGCTTGAAGACAGTTTTGCCAAGAGCAAAGACTACAAGCCATCCTCGAAAGAGTGGACGACCTCTGCCTGGAACGGATTTAAGTCACCCAAGGAGCTTGCTTCTGAGGTGCTTCCCCACAACCCAACTGGTGTCCCAATCCATACTTTGGAGCACATCGGTACTGAGATTGGTTCTTCTCCAGAAGGCTTCAACGTTCACCGTAACTTGAAGCGTATTCTTTCCAACAGAATCAAGACTGTTACCGAGGGCAAGAACATCGATTGGTCGACCGCCGAGGCTCTTGCCTTTGGAACTCTTGTCAACGAGGGCCACCACGTTCGTGTATCTGGTCAAGATGTTGAGCGTGGTACATTCTCCCAAAGACACGCCGTCTTCCACGACCAAGAGACTGAGAAGACATACACTCCTCTTCAACACATCAGCAAGGACCAAGGAAAGTTCGTCATCTCAAACTCTTCATTGAGTGAGTTTGGTGCCCTTGGTTTTGAATACGGTTACTCTCTCTCTTCGCCCAACGCCCTTGTCATGTGGGAAGCCCAATTTGGTGATTTTGCCAACAATGCTCAATGTATCATCGATCAATTCATCGCTTCCGGTGAAGTCAAGTGGATGCAAAGATCTGGTCTTGTTATGTCGTTGCCCCACGGATATGATGGACAAGGTCCTGAGCACTCGTCTGGACGTATGGAGAGATATCTTCAGCTCTGTAACGAAGATCCTCGCATCTACCCTGCACCAGAGAAGCTTGAACGCCAACATCAAGATTGTAACATGCAGATTGCATACATGACCACCCCAGCCAATCTCTTCCACATCTTGAGACGACAAATGAACAGACAATTCCGAAAGCGTAAGTCTATCTGTCTACCTCTATTCAAACATTGCTAACTTTACCAGCTCTTATCATCTTCTTCTCCAAGTCTCTCCTCCGTCACCCTATTGCACGATCATCGATTGAGGAATTCACCGGCGATTCGCAATTCAAATGGATCATTGAAGATCCAGAGCACGGTGCCGCCATCAATGAGCCGGAGGCAATCGATCGTGTTGTCCTCTGTACTGGTCAAGTTTACGCTGCGCTTCACAAGCACCGCGCCGACAATAACATCAAGGACACTGCCATCACCCGTATCGAACAACTCAATCCTTTCCCATGGGAGATGTTGAAGGAGAATCTCGACAAGTACCCCAACGCCAAGACCATCGTCTGGTGTCAAGAGGAGCCTCTTAACGCCGGTGCCTGGTCTTTCGTTCAACCAAGAGTTGAGACCTTGTTGAACAATACTCAACATCACGACCGTAAGCACATTATGTACGCCGGCCGAAACCCAAGCGCTAGTGTAGCCACGGGTTTGAAGGCAAGTCATACCAAGGAGGAGAAGGACTTGTTGGAGATTGCGTTCAGCGTAACTCAAGACAAGCTCAAGGGAGAATAAGAGGGAAAATATGCATTTTGAGATGACAAGTGGGATTGGATGAACGAAAGCATTAGATGTTTAATTGTATTATTGTACACAAGTATTGTGCTGGGTCTCGGTTGGCGTGCATGCAATGAGGCTGGTTGTCTATCTAGCCTGCAGCTGGATTTTTGGTTACTCGCGCAATACACATTATCATGAAGTTTCTTTATTGAAGTTTTCTACGATTTCCTCTCAGACGCAATTTCCCATGAAAGTTTGTTCATCTTTTCCAATCTATGCGTTGCTGTTGTTGATGCTGTTCCCATTTCCTAGTCACGTTTTTTTCTTGAATTGATGACGTGGGAGGACCTTGCGCCAAGGCTACCAAACAAGCTTCAATGCCCCTTGTGAAGCTCCCTTACGGACTTGTCCCGTCCTGGAAACAGCTTAAAGCACGGCAAAGCCCAAGAAACCTTACTACCTATTTCTCTAAAATGTTTCTATGAATTGACTCTTTCAGGAACTACCGCATATATTTTCTCGATTTCAAGATGCGGCGCGCTTTACAGAACATCCCCAGCAGTTTCGCGTTTACTCCAGCTCCAAGGATCCAACTCATAACCCCAACTTTCCGCAGTAGGCCTGCCCCACCTGAATGTTTCCAATATCTACATACAAGTCGTCCTAGGTTCAGAGAAGAGGATAGAGAACACGAAACCGAAGCAAAAGAGGAGAAAGATGGACAAGTGCATAGTATCAAGAAAGGGAGTTTGGACGAAGCTATTGGACAAGCGAAGGAGAAACAGGCTCGAACTCCATGGCATCGAGAAGGAAGTGATCAACCGCCTGTGAAAAGGAACCGACAGGCGAGTGCTATGACCAAAGGTTCGTTCCCTCTGCTTGTTTACCCAGATATCAAGTCCTCATAAAGTTCAAATCATTATGCAATCAAACAAGAGATCTAACAAACCCCTTCTCGTTCCCATAGGCAAACTCCTAACCACGCCCTCACGCCTCCTCAAACTCATTCTTCCCCTCACTACCCTCGACAAAAACAGCGACCGTAAAGACATCGAACCGCTCGCCCTCCTCGTCCACCCCCAACAGCCGCTCTCCTACCTCGAACGCCTCATCCAATCCGAACTCCCCATGATCTCAGCCTCAAACGGCAAAGAGAAATCCCCGGATGTATACTTCCGCGCGGAAGACAGCGGAAGCGAACAAGAGCGCGCAGCGAAGAAAGATAAGGATGAACTTGATCATGAGGAGGAAGTTGGTGATGATGAGCAGATGATTGATGGGAAGATTGTTAAGGTGGGGAAGATTACGAAAGAAAATAAAAAGGAGAAAGAGAATAAGAAAGCAGAGGAGGAGGTTGATGAAGCTTCCAAACTCGAAAGGATAGAAAGTGGTCTACGCGGTGGACCTGGTGAAGGTGGTGTAGAGACATATGGCGGACAAGGCCACGAAGGACCGCAGCAACCTGATTCAGAAGTCCGTTGGGTTCGTTGGTCAGGTAGTACTGAGTTGGGTGATTTCATCCGAGATGCGGCGAGGGGAAGGAGTTTGCGGTTGAGATTGAAGGGGCCGAGAAGGAGATCAGGGTTGGTGTGCCGAGTTTTAATGATAGGACACATTATCTCCGAGTCAGGTTGAGGAAGAGTAGTCGGAAGCTGGCCACGATGGCGAGTTTGAAGAAGGAGTGTGATAACATGGCTCATAAGAGTGCGCAGAGGTTAGCGATGGGGGGTTTGGGTTATTGGCTAGTTGGGTATGTTTGAATAATCCGCTTTTCTTTCAAGAGTAGGGAGGAGTGCACTTCGCTAACGATTTTGACAAAATATAGTGGGGTGCTACATATTGGCTCAGTAAGTCCCTCTACCACGTCGTCCATCACCATCACTTACTATCCTTCCCTTTCTATTGAAAAGTCAAGGTCCTAACTCTCTCCAGCATTCCACACCCACTACGGCTGGGACACCATGGAACCAGTAACCTACCTCGCCGGCCTCTCCACAATCATGATCGGCTACCTCTGGTTCCTCTACCACAACCGCGAAGTCAGCTACCGCTCAGCACTCAACCTGACGGTCTCCAAGCGACAAAACGCATTATATGAAAAACGCGGCTTTGATCTACAGAAATGGGAGAATCTGATTGAGGAGGCGAATGCGCTGAGGAAGGAGGTGAGGAATGTGGCGGATGAGTATGACGTTGAGTGGGATGAGAAGAAGGATGAGTTGACTGAGGAGGTGCATGATGCGTTGAGGGAGGAGAGGAAGAAGGCGAAGAAGAGGGGGAAGGAGGATGATGATGATGATGATGATGATGATGGGGGAAGGAGAAAGAGAAGGGGGGAAAAAGAGTGATGATGGGAAGAAATCGGATTGAGCTTGGTTGTCTATTTTGTGTATGATTAGATACCCTCATATTGTTAGTATATACGACATTTTAAAGAGCCTGGGTAGAGAACAGACTCGACAATTGCGGTAACTTGGAACGAGCTTATCCTTCTTGTCTTTTGGTCTACTTTAATGCCACACTACTAGATGGCAAAATACAAAAAAAACGACTAGCATGTAAGGAAAGATGCGAAGGGGATGGAGGGAATCATACACAAATTGATATTGGGCCTGCCAACCGGTCAATCTCGCTTTTGATTTCAAGTAATGGGTATCTCCAACATATGAAAAAAGGAACCAACAAGCAGGTGAGCTCGCTACCCAAAAATAGCAGCAATTCCTCCCTAATCAAAGAAACCGACTAACAAGTAGGTATGTACCGCCCCAAGAAAGCAGCAATTCATCCTCAAGAAAAGAACCAACCAGCAGGTAAATATCGCACTCTCCAAAAGAAAGGCGTGAACCCTCTTCTTGCCTCTACCCCCAATAAACATTATCGACAAAAATCCATCCACCACTTCTCAAAATTCACCTACAACCACGCCCAAGTCCCCACCACCCTCCCCTGATCCTCATCCGCCAAAATCTCGAACATCTTAATACTCAAATCCACATCATTCTCCTTACACCCCGTACACCTGTCGACTACCATCACATCCACACTGTTATTCCTCCCTTGCGCCGGATCGTATCTCGTAATCCTGATTTTCTTCCCACACAGCGGATTTAGATTTGGGTTTGAGCTAGTGGAGACGGCGTCGAAGACGAGATGGGAGAGCGCGCAGATGGCATCTTGAGAGGTATTTTCGAATCCGCAAGCGCCGTAGCCTGGGCCCGGTGAGTAGAATGTTAGGTCACCGTTGAAAATGCCTTTCTCCGAGGGGAGGGGGAGATTGATATGTTTTGATCTGCGGATGGGGTTTGGATTAGCCGGTTGAATGGATGGATATGTTGGTTGGACATAAAATCGTCTAGTGAGATAGCGTGCTACTAAAGAAGAATAAAGTGTACGAAATGAGGGGGTTTTCAAGAGCAAAAGTCGGGAGTACGAAAAGAGGGGATCAGTATTGAAGAGTCGAAATTGCGAAAGCGCGTAAACCGTCTGGTGAAGAAAATGGCTCGAAAATGCCGTGGATTGAATGTACTCAAACTGGACATACCCTTTACTTCTCGTCAGACCAATTGCCAGGCCCAATATGAGTATCAACAGTAACAATGCGCCGATAGCGCAGTAGAGAAGTTTGCGCGTCGTCCCGAATATGGCCAGCCAGGGCGGAAGCTTCCTATCGGAGAACCTGCGCTTCGGTGTGACGACCTCTCCCTCTCGAATTGAATCTTGGGCGGATGTTTCCTTCTGCGCGCTCGATTTTGCGGGGTTGAGAGATGAGAGGAATGCGAATCTGCTGGCAAGGCTTCGTTTTGGTGGTGCGGTTGCGGTCTCCCATTCAGGGACTTGATGGTCTGATGTGGTTGCCATTGAGAAGCGAGTTATGATTAAAATTGCGGAGGTTGTGAAGCGTGCGAAGAGTTGAAAGCGAACAAAAGAGCGTGAGAAGATATGTACAGTCGAGGACGATGTGGCGAGGGGTACGTGGTTTAGGTGATCATTGTTGGTTCATGAAGGGAGGAAGTTGGAAGGATCCCAGCAAGGGGTTTGGGTGTTTGGCGGCGCCAACGCTAAAAAGAAATGCCCGCCGCAGGGGCCGTTTTCAGGGACATGAGACATCGAAAATCTGGGGAAATGATCCGCAAAAGCTATCTGCCTGCATCTGAGTCAATCTACCACTACATGTAGTCTTACATTTCCAGGAACTTGTTGACTTGTAAATCTATATTTACCGAGTCTAATCTTTCAAATATCTAATTGCATATCAAGAATTGTGTAGCAATCAAACTACATACAGGTATCTATCTACCTGCGTACCTTAGATACTGCAGCTTTCTCCTGCACTATTGCAGGAAATCCAGCTGGGTAGTTTTAGCCTTGAATTACTTTTCCCTTGACGTGGCAATTGGAACTCATTTCTGTGAATTCATTTCAGAGAAGAAATTTTGATTTCCGCGAATCCCATAGAAACCCGAGGTTCAAAACCTAGCTTTTCTGTCAAGTGATGCTTGTCGTTGATCATTTTCAATCCCTCAAGGTATTCCGCTTGAGGTATTGTTCTCTTGACGATCCAGGGAGATTTCAGGCTCGTCATTCGCATTGAGAGTTTTGGTTAACTAATAAAAGGCAGGCCTTCGTAATCAGTATTAATCTTATAATAACCAACACAGGATCCGAGGCATAGCAGTCAACCGCGACATTCTACTACAGTGCACTAGTAGCCGCTTTCCAGAGCCGTACTGTCCTGTCATTTGAGGCAGACGCTAGCAGTCCTGAGTCGGGTGAGAAGGCGACTGAACTAACTACGCTGCTGTGCCCCTCAAGTATCTGCTGTAGTTCGCCAGTGGCCACATCCCAGAGCCGCACTTTCATGTCCTGCGATGCTGACGCCAACAATTTTGAGTCAGGCGAGAAGACTACTGAGCTGACTATGTCACGCCCGTTGAGTGTCTGCCGCAGTACACCCGTAGCCACATCCCAGAGCCGTATAGTCCTGTCGTTTGATGCTGATGCCAGCAGCCTCGAGTCGGGCGAGAAGGCTACTGAGCGAACTATACTTCTGTGTCCCTTAAGTATCTGATGTAGTTCACCAGTAGCCGCCTCCCAGAGCCGTATAGTACCATCGAACGATGCCGATGCCAGCAGCCTCGAGTCGGGAGAGAAGGCTATTGAAAATACGGCGATGTCAAGCAAGGTGATGATGGGCTTGAGGATTGAGGACATGACTGACATGCTGCCCCCCTGAAATGTCTGCCGCAGCGCACCAGCGGCCGTATCCCAGAGCCGTATGGTACCGTCGTTTGATGCTGATGCCAATAGCCTCGAGTCGGGCGAGAAGGCTACTGAGCGAACTGTACCTCTGTGCCCCTTAAGTATCTGCTGTAGTTCACCAGTAGCCGCATCCCAGAGCCGTACAGTCCGATCTGCTGATGCTGACGCTAGAAGCCTCGAGTCGTTTGAGAAGGCCACTGATGAGACAACGCTGTCATGTCCCTTCAGCGTCCGCTGCAATTTACCAGTAGCCACGTGCCAGAGTCGTAAGGTATAGTCGTACGATGCTGAAGCTAGCAGCCTCGAATCAGGCGAGAAGGCTACTGAACAGACCGAGTCACTGTGCCCCTCGATCGTCTGTTTTAGTATATATACTCGCTTGGTGTCATTTAAGGTGGCCTTCGGGAGTTCAGCAACTCGGTGTTTCCATTCACGGTTCAGCCTACTAAATGCCTTCTCCTTCCCCTCGCCATATATAACTGGCAGTGAGAGGTCGAGAATACCGAGCAGGGAATAAGCAAGATCTTCTTCTCGCTCAGTGTTCCGATTTCGTGCCCATGAAACTCGTTCGTCGAAGCTGTAATCAGAAAGACGCTTCCCTTGAAGAGCAAGAATAGGAATCCCCGTTATCTTATGAAGCTGTGCCTCTAGTGATTTCTTGTCGCCGAGTCGAATGCCGTTCAAGGAGAAGAACTCGACTAATTGCGGCGCAATAAGTTCTTGAAGTGTCCAACCCCGGGTGAACCATCGACTACTTCCAAAATCGGTTTCCCTTAGAGACGTTTCTAATCGATCTCTAATCCAAACATCTGCCAGATACACATAGCATATCGCTGCTTTGCAATACCAGCGGAACATAGAGTTAATAGCTTCCGAAAGCTCGGCGCTGTCCGATTTGTTGATGCAACAGGTGTCCACCCAGAAGTATTGAAAGCCATCACGAGCGGCCTGTTGTGCACAGAACTGAAGCTTTTTGTATCCAATTTTCGACTTCCCAGAGCCATCGTTCAGATCCGCGAAGGTGACCTCTTCACCTCCCCATGTGTGAGAGAGTATCGCATAAGGCATTGTCGGCTGGATGATGTTTTTTGTGAGGCTAAATTCGCCGTTTGAGTCTAGCTTTAGAAGACGCATTTGGGGCCTAGAAAATTTGAACGGTCTCGCTGTATGAAGGGTTCAAAATAATGCGGAAGTACAGGACTGTACAGTTCTTAGGTTGCGATCCCACGTAGTCTAGTTAGGAGGGTTGTGGTGGTGGAGGGATGGCGATGGCGATGGCGATGGTAGAGAAAAAGAATTCCGATGGAAGAGGAGTCGTTGTGGAAACGATGGGTGTGGTGGGGGGGGGGTGAATGAAGAAGTAGAAAAGAGGATGAGATTGAGAGTGAGAAATGAGGCTGAGGCTCGGGAGTATCCTGGTACCATCGCCAATTGGGCAACTCAAAGAGAACTCCTGTGACTGGTTGATTTCGATTAGGAATGATATGATCACTACATGATCATTGTGATCAGGAAGAAAGGGATCACTGGGAATCACGGTGATTTGAGGAGATCCCGGAGGACAAAAGTTCATATATAAAGAATAGCACAGGCACGTGACTTCGTGGCACAGTAGATTTGCAGTTCACGAAATTTCCATAGGAAAATAGGCTGGCTATCATTCTAGGTACATAGAGATAGCAAGTAAATCCGTTCGCTTCATATGGCAGTACAAGAAATGTTTCATCACCATTCTCAGCAACCATCATCCATCCGTATTTCACATTCACTCAGTAGTTACTTCCATCAATCTCTCTCAGTGAACTTAACCGTCAAAGGCGGAGTACGCCAAACAAAAAGCCCTTATGGTCCATCCAATTCTTCGATTCTTCACAGAGTTCGATGCTGAAGTTGTAGAGGAGGCGAACGACGACCGAGCGGATTTCAGCATGAGCTAGCTTCTGTATGTCTCTGTCAGTATCCGCAACGGTACAACTGTTTCTATTTGAAAAGGGGGACATTAAAAGTAGCTGTGGGGAGGAACATGAAAAGATATATACTTTTCCTAAGCAACCTCTCGGTCCATAGCCAAATGGTTGGCAGGAGGCTAAATCATCCGATGCATATTCAGGGTCACCGAGCCAGCGCTCTGGTACAAATTCCTCCGCATTCTTAAAGTTTTCCTTGGAAAGAAAAGCAGCAAGAGGGTGAACCGAGACAAGGAACTACAAAAACCATGATTCGTTAGTGGGGCTAATCAGAAAGGCGAGTGACCATGGAATTGCATTTCCCGGTATGTAAAAACTATCCACAGTCATTCCACCAGACGTGCTGAAACCTTTTTCTCATTGAAAGCAAGATGCGTCTTCATGGCGTCTCCAACTGCTGGAATGAAGTTCATGACAGCGAAGAACATTTGGCTGATACCGGAAACGTATTCATACACATGAACCATGAAGTCAGTTGCATGGTCGCCATGATTGTGACCATCCAAGGATGGTATTTACCCTCCTCCAGTGTATGAAATGATTCCCCAAAGGCAAGATCACCTAAGAGATCAAATACCACGCAATTGAACCAGTGTACCATGTCCATCTTGCCATGCTTCTCTTCTTTAGATGCTTGTGAAAGGCGGAAGATTAACTCGTCACAGTACTTTTGGATTGTGGGTTCTTGTTCGCGGAGAGCGGTTTCAGTGAAGGCGTGACTGAGTGCTTTCCGTGCTTTCGTGCGATCTGCGTCTTTACCAACTGTTGGCCATTAGCTGTGAACATCGATAGCAACTCGAGTCAACTTGCGTAGGATCGATGGGTAGTGACCAGGGGGTTCCTGAAACATGGCAGGGTCTCTGATCAGGTCTTTTCTTCCTACGCGACGACCATTGATGTCTCAACACAGATCAGCATCAATAATGAGTGTTGGCGTCGAGTCATTTACCAATCCAACATCCTGATTTAATAAATGACAAGGCGTTTGGCTCATATCTAACCACATCCCCGTATTTCTCGTGAAGTTCCTTCATCTTGAAAGGGGCATTGTTCGACAAAGCCTGGTGGAACCAAGGGAAGTTGAATACGCCATATAGCTTGGGACCGGGGAAACCCGCAAGTGGATGGAAGGTAAGATTGTAAATTATACGACCACAGACATACGTGAGAGCCTATTAGTTGAGAAATTAAACAGATGATAAATGTACTACAAAAGTACGAGGACTTACCACAGCGATGAATACAAGAAGGAAGTAAATTATCGCCATAACGCTCGCTTTTCACAAATAGCAATAGAAATGCTTTGTTAGGTTACGCGCCGATCTCGTAACAGAAATTGAAGCTGTGTTGGTTCTCAAGATAGAAAGAGAGAGCTCGTTAAGGTGAATGCGCAGAGGGATTCGAGGGAATGTCGAGATGAAGATGAGGAGAGAGAGACGGACGGCGGGACACCTGCTTGGTGACTGCCCCCTCCAAGGTTCCTCGAATATTCGTACCCAACAAGGAAACGGCGACATAAAAACAACCCCTTACATGTGTGATGGACAACCAATCACTCGAAGCCTCGAAGGTTGGTGAAGCTCAGATGGAAGAATGCAAGAGGGTAGAGTACAGCGCCAAGAAAATATCAAAGTGTTGGTATTTCCAAACATCCCTTGACTGACAAGTCACTTACCTATTCAGGGGTTATGGTACACAATGGTGCTGATCTGCACATTCAAGCTAGCTACAAGCATCATCATTTTCATCTTAGCAACAGTTCACAAATATCCTTGGTCGGCAGTCGAGAGCCCGATCCACAAAGTAAGGTGAAAAGCCTAGTCATCAAACCATTCACCTATTCGTAGATATTGTCATGGCATATAAAGTCCCCAGGTGCTTAAACTCTTGTAAAAGCTTGTTTCGTTTTTGCGGGCTCACAAGTTACGGCTCTCTCCGATGATAGTAAGTTGATCCTTGTTTATAGTTGCTATTGCTGTTGAGAACTCGGCTGAGCTGTGTGATTCGAAGTACCTAGTTCTCATCACACAAGAAGCACGTGCAAGAGAGAGAGATAAGCAGGAATTTGAACTCAACGAAACAAGATGATTTGATAACGAGTGCAAAATGACAGCTGGGACTGACACGACAGCATCATATAAAACAACAGCAAAAGAATCAACGACGAATTTCTTGAATGTTTAAGCGGCAGGTAGAGTGATTCAACAGAGCAGAGCGTCAGAAATCCATTTCTCCAGCTAGGATACTTATAGCTTCTCTCTCACACCTACTCAGTACGTAGGGAGCTCCATATCTTCCAACCACTGAACCACGGCTATGAGAGTTCATTCCATTTCTAAATTGTTGTCGCTTTAACTTAGAGTTTGAGATTAGGAGCTTGAAAGTTTTTATATCCCCATCGGAGACATTCGCAGCTGTCCGCTGTCCCTCCCTCGGCGGAACGCCCCGCTTTCAGTGGAGTGCAGAGAGAAGACGTCAAGCTCAGGCTGCGACGTGCAACAAAAGTCAAAAGTGCCGGCTAATGGGGTCGGCAGGTGGGGTACAACCGTACAGTCCCTCCCTCTCGCCTTTTGAGCTCGTTGAAGAAGCCACTTGGCCAGGTAAATAAAAAATAATGATAATAAGAAGATTCTCTCTTTTGACAAAAGGAAATGCGCGGGTAATATGCATTTCGTAATTTGTCATACAATAAACTCTACAATTCGTCCTTGAAAACCTCTTTGCTGCCTTCTTCTTCTTCTTCTTCTTCTCCTTCTTTGTTCCCTTCTGGCTCGGCTTCCTCATCTCCGTCTACAACTCCAACGACTTTGAAGTAATCGCCCGGCTCTTCAAATATTTCAATTTTCCACCCTTTATCCTTCGCTTCCTTCTTGATCTGATCCTTCAACTCTTCCACTAACTTCGGATCAATATCCATCTTTAATAGATCGGCATCGGTCACACTCTCGACTTGTCCACCATCTGCTTTCGCCTTCGCCTTCACTAATATAGCACCGCCCATATTTTCCTTTCCGAAGGTCGGGGGTGAAGGCATTTTTTGGCCTTCCTTATTCATGTATTTTCCTGCGCCTACGAGAACACCCCCGATAACTGGTCGCGTTTCTTTCGGCTCCGCGGCTTCTTCTTGTGCAATTCTTTCTCGCATTTCGTAGCGCCATTTCAAGTCTTCTTCAGGAACGATGGTGCGGCACACGATTGCGTTGGCTATGTTCTCTTTAGGCGGGAGGAAGGCGACATCGTTACAGAGGCGCGCAGTGTACACCACCAGCAGGTATGAACATGTAGTGACCTCCTTAATATAGCCAATCCGATCGGGTAGATGCGCACTGCAATGGTATTGGACTTCAATTCGTCTCGGCTTACCGGTCAGGTCACAAATCGTCCCTCCTTCCATTCGCTGCACCAGGTATCTCGTATCCCCTTTGACTTGCAACTCTGTCTTCGGAGGTTCGATATTCTTTGCTTTTCGTAGCTCAATTTCGTTGCCCCATTCGTCGTGTCGGTTGGGCTTGCCCTTGGCTCTTCCGAGGACGTATTTGGGCGTGGCTGGATCGGGTGTTGGGTCTTTGCCCGGTTGTGATGGGAGTTGATGGAACTGCGTGATCTCTACATTATAGCAAAAGCTGTAGGACCACCATCCGGAAATGAAGAAAAGGCAGTGCCCTTCCAGATCTTGTAATAGCTCCCATCCTCGATCTGAAGCTCGTGCCAGCTCTTTCTTTTCTGTAGCTCGTGCTTCGGCTTCTGAGGTTTCGTTCCGTGGAGGCGTATCAACTATGGGTATTGTACAGAGATGTTCTTCACCATTAAGGACCAAGACTTCGTAAGTATTATGCGCTGGGTCGTAGGCATATGAGAATTGGGAGGTGGGGTTGGATTCGCCTTGGTTGGTAGGTGCTATTCCCTTGGTAGGTGTTTGGGATGGTGACGCGGAGGCGGTGGAGGGCGAGGATGATTGTTCGATTATGAGGCTCGCCTCTGTATCAGTCACGTAGACATCGGAAAAGACAACATCGTACTGGATCGTGTTAGCTTCTTACTTGGCTTTGAGTTGAATATCTGGTATCATTCATACCTGGGGAAATGCCAGAATGTCGTCATGAACGCTAAACACATTCTGACTGGCAAGAGCTACTGGAGCTGTAGCAAAGAGGGCTGGAATAAGAGAACGCATTGTGCCATATGGCAATTGCGAGAATCGGGTCTTCAGGGCATGGTGATAGTTGAGAGCAAGCACACTGTCATCATCTCAATGCGACGGAACGGAATATCGAGTGTTCCGTGAATCCTACTGTACCACGTGACCAAGATGGGCTTGGCAAATCACCAGATATTCTCATTCATGAAATTCAAGATCTCTGTTTCCATGTCGAACTTTCATATTACCAAACTTCTTCATGAAGAGCATTTCTCATAAACACCGACTCGACGACGCTGTTCTCTCACGTGCAGGTAGTTCCTCACTTCCTTGAGTCACTGCTCATCCTCCGGCTCTCGCAGCACAGCAGTTCTGTCAAATTATTAATTACGATATCTTGCTGTCAAGTGACGGCTTCCCAAGAAAATGCCAGCAGACAAAATCGTATCTTCGGGCATCACGGCATATGGGGCACAACTCTCTTCACCTACACAGCCGCTTCAAGTTTCGATCGTTCCACCAAAGACTCAACTGTGCGCTCCAGGTCGCCCGGGTCAGCACGAAGCAAGTTTGCCCTCGACTTGCCTCGAAGTCTACACTATGTTTAGGTGTGGGTGTTTGCACTCTGGTTGGCTCTATGGGAGGTGTGTTGCAGAACAAACCACAGAGTGTTGAGCCGTTTTCGCACCCTTTTCTGGTGAGGAAAAATGCGAACCATCGACGACGTCCGCCCGAGAGATACGAGGTGGAATTGCTCACCGAGCGTCGAATCAAAGGGCCTTCCAGGCTCAAAAGAATGAGGCGGACAAGCGTTTGTCGACGTGGCTGCCTCGCAGTCTCAACTGCCACTCAGCGAGAAGGCAGGATGAAACATCTGCCGTGATTCGTCGCTTCACTTTGAGAAAACACCTTTTTCGACTTCCATGGGTATCAGTGCATGGACAAGGGCATGGCGAGAATGCGTTGTCTCTGGTGTTGGAGACCGCCAACCGCGCTCCCTGCTTGCCTGTGATGGGCTGGAAGAGAGCTGGATGTTTCCAGCCTGCATCATCCAACGGCCCAAGGAACGTGAGAATTGGGTCTTTCTTCGCCTGTCTGCAACCACTTAGGATGATTTCCAGACCACCCCCACCGGCTTCGATGGTTGGTTTTGCCAGAAAATAGGCCTGATGCAAAGCAGAGATGCAAGCCCACGGTCCTTACACCGACTCGACCTTGCCAAGAGCAGCACAAGAAGATCCGTCAAATCAACACCAGTTGGATCCACTCGGACCAAATCCCTCGTCATGCTGCACTCACCTCCATTCCCAAGCCTTGAGGTCAGATCCACAGATCATCGCTGATAATCCTATTATTCAGGACAGAGCCCCATCCATGGCTTCGTGATAGCCAGAGATCCGATCCAGCCAGCATACATAGTTCTTTCGTCCCTCCTCGCCGCCCATCCAACCTTTCAAAACCTTCGCCTTACATTTGTATCATCTGCAAGCATCAACGTTCGCCAGTAACAGAAGCCTTTCGAAACTCAGTGCGAGTTATCTCATTTACCATTACTTTTACTATTCCATTCCTGCAAACAGCGTCAATCATCTGTAAGTCGATCGTTAGCTTCGCTCCACCTAGCAGCCTTTGCTATGTACGGTAATTCAGGAACATCGCTGATGAGGATGAGGCTGCAGACCTTCGACGTCGAAACGAGTAACAATCTTTATCCTAATACCACAGACAATAGCCCATCATGTCGAACCCGAACCTGACCATCAACACCTCGGTCGCTATCAATCATCAACAACATCTGCAAGAGCTTTTCGAACATCAAGCTGTAATCCAAGCCCAAATCGATTCTGCCATCTCTGCCATCTCTGCCAACGGAGCCCAAAGTTACCACCGTTCACCAAACGGTATTCACAAGCAACCACACCATCGAAGGAGAGATGTTCCACGAAGCATGTCTAGTACAGGAGCTCCATCAATGTCTCGACATGTATCATCTGTAGGAATTCATTGGTCTTTCCTCCCACGGACCGCTCTAACGATGACTAGGAACGGGCCGAAGCCGCCGCCATCTCGAGATCTCTTTCCCAACGGTCAGCACCTTCGATGGCTCGAACAAACTCGAGAGGTTCTACCTCGCAGCGGAGCAGCGGCAACATCCCATTTGCCTCGACCAACAACGGAACCGTTCGCCCTCTTGCCACCCTGCCCACCGAATCTCGTCAAGACAACACCGTAATGATGGATTGGACGACCCGCGAGCAACCTTTTAGCTCATACGCTCCGTCCCACCATTCACAACCTCTACAACGATCAACGTCGCAACGAAAACCCGAACTTCAGCGAGTACCTGAGCACGGTCGCCCTCTCGAAGATTTGACCGATCCAAGCGAATACATCTCCAACCTCGCGTATGGAACTCAACTCACGCCTGCTCTATCGATCTCACCACCAAATCCAATGCCGTTCTCTAATATGGCGACCGGCCATCGATCGTCGATCGGTTCGTTCGACTTCCCAACACCCTCAACGCCTTCAACAGCACAGCTTACACACGCAACTACTTTCGATAATACGATGAGCCGATCATCGAGCGTTTATCTCAATGATAATTTTGATATGATGAGAATCAACTCGAATGCTTCCTATTCAGAACCCAGTCATGTTGATCCTTCATATGATCAATATGCTCTTACTCGTTCCAGTTCTTATAATCGCCGTTCATCGAGCGAAGAGCAAAAACAGCTTTTGGCTGGCACCGGTGGTGCAAGTGATGATTCTCAGTTTTCACATTCTCTTCCCAATCATTTTCAAGATTCAAGCTCATTTGGTACAAAAATGGAGAAGTCTGATTCTAACACAAGCAACTCTTCCTCGTCATCGCGAAACAAACTGCGCTTGAAGCTTCAAAATCAACATGCTCTCGCTCGGCCTCTTCTCATGCCCAGAGGGGGTGATGAGAACGCGATGTCTCGAAGTAATTCATCAAATTCAATGCTTCAGTCCGACTCAAAAGATGCAACACCAGACAAACTTGCCATCTCGAAACCCACCTATCAGCGACCTAAACATGAGCGGGTCTTCTGCAAGCAGTGTGAGAGTCATCCTGAAGGGTTCCGTGGTGAACACGAACTTCGAAGACATCAAGATCGAGAACACAAAAGACATGTCAAGAAATTCATCTGTGTCGCGCCAACAGGCGAGGGACAACTCAAGCCTCTCTTCCCCTCTCGAAGTGCAAGGCATGTGGGCAAATGAAAGAATATGGTGCATATTATAATGCTGCTGCACACCTTAGAAGAGCACACTTTAAGCCAAAGACCCCGAAAGGAAGAAGCAAGGGCTTGAAGGATGTTGAAGAGAAGCGTGGTGGGAAAGGCGGAGGAGACTGGCCATCAATGGCCGAATTGAAGCCCTGGATGAAAGAGATTGAAGTTGTGGCTCACGAGCACCCTCAACAAGATCAAGCTGAAGCTTCTGACGACGAGATTGACGCCACTTCCGAGCAAACGCAACCCCTCTCTAATGTCAACACAAACGACTACCAACCTTCTTACTACGCTGAACAACCAACCTTCGACAGCTACCAACAACAAGCCGACATGTTCGACATGTCACTTCCTCTCGACACTCAGTATACAGACCAGTCTTTGTATTACAACCCGAGTCAAGAGAGTTTCCTTCCTTTCTCTACTCCAGTTTTGCAGAATGACCCCTTGGCATTCCATTCTCAGCATTTCGGGGATCCTGGTTCTTTGACCGGCCCCGAATTTGAAAACTTCTCTTATCAATAATGTATTCCTCCCCTGTTATTTCCCTCCTTTTCCGCTTCTTCTTCACTTCGTCGGTATATACTATTCGATAGTACAGCCTTTTATTCATTTGCACTTGCGACACTGGTATGGTAGTAAGGGCAATAGTAAATCCTCTGCATTTTTCTTCTTTTCACTCCCCCCATTCATATGCTGCTAGCAAAGTCAATTCAATCAGTCTTTGATGAGTTGTTGTGCTTCTGCCTTTTTCTTTTTGCAGAAACATGTGTTCTGTCTACTTTCATGTCACCCTCTCCTTGGCTGGAACACAGTGGGGTCTTTTCTCCTATCTAATGATTATTTATATAATCAATCATGTATATATGATTGATGAACTGATGATGATGATGTATGATGATGACGCTTGGATGGGAAAAGTCGTGACACTGGTAGAAGGTCAACTGTTGGCGCAAGTGTTTGAATGGTGGTTTCGCTTCGTCCACATGGCACAATACATACTCTTCGTTGTGCTGTATTATGTGGACTAAGCAAGATGCTTCTGGCTTTGAGTTCTCTCAAACATAATATCAAACATTGTTAAAATGATTAATAGTGGGTGGGTCTTCGTGCCACAACCGTATATGGCCTTATTTTGCTCCAGTACTACAGGGAATATGATTCCTTTGATGAAGTCGACCTAACAACAAGTCTTCTCTCGATGTTTTTTAAAACTAGCTCAAAATCCCCGCAATCCACCGTCTCACTTCCTCCCTCGCCCCCAAAATCGCTCCAATCATCCTCCCTATCAACCGTTCCCAAAATCATCATCCCTCTTCCAACCGCCGCCATAGAATATAATAATGCTCCAAGACCACCAACATCTAAGTTCTCTCACCTTCAACCGATCAAAGTAAACTTGAACAAGAGCTTGGCAGGAAATAATCGGAGGGGTTCCCAAATTTTAGGGCATTTTTTGGTGGTGTAAAAGGTATGCAAAGCATATTCGAGAAGATTGAGCGTCTCGATGGATGGTTAAACATTCCACCCATATCCCTCCTCAAGTTCTCAATCCAACCATCGAATCATCCCCGAAGAACAGGAACAGGAAGGTCATAATGCCGTTCTCAACTTCTCGGGGCGCTGAAGAGCATAGGTTCTCGAATACCATCATAGTTGGTGTTTTCCCGCGTGCTGCGGATTTATAAATGCCAACTTACCAGGCGTAAGGATAGTCAATTATTCCGTAACTTTCCGTGTTTGTGTATACCTCCACCCCTCGCGGATGGGAAGATAGTACTGTGTTGACCGCGAGAGAAAGCTGTGGATTTTTTACTTCGATTGGCGACGACGGTGGTGGATAGTTGAATACCTCTTCCCTATCTCCCTCCGTCCCTCCTTCCCCATCAGCTCGATATCACAGGGAAAGTGGTCATAGAGAGTGCGACACTACATATACACACATACTGGCGAAGAGTATCTATGCCATTGACGATGCTGCGTCGTTCTCTCCCAGGAATATCATTGGTGGGTTCAATTTGATTTCCGCAGTTGTGTTTTTCGACGATTCAAAGGAAGTAAGGGTGGAAAGGGGATGAATATGGCGACGTATAGGCAGTGTAGTATACGTCGGCGATACCTATGCTTTACACCTATTGGGCCGAGGGGAGGAGTTGATGCTGTGTTGTTAGTATGTAAACTTCAAGTTGGTTGGCTGGTGTGCGGTTTTTGAAGTCGAGGGATTATATGATTGGGCAAGCGAGCGTCTTCGTTTGTGAATGGCATGGCGTATGCGAAAGACATAATTCGCTTGAGGAGAGATTATTGTTGCTCAAGAGAAACAATGTGGATTTTCTTCTTGAACTGCCGAGGTCAGCTTTGAGAATTGCCGTCACTTCTACAGCTAGATGAGAATGCACGCATTGGAAGGATTAAACTTTGGGGAAAGCACATCTAGGTCTTGACACGAACTATTGTCTGTTTTCCCTGTACATAGAGAACCCTTGAGGGAAAAGAAGCCGACTGCCAGAGCAAACGCACAACTGGCCGCACAACTAACTGACCGCATAACTGACCGCATAACTTCATGAAGTTCAAAGGTAGGGTTTTGCTTCTTTTTGATACTTCAGTTTCGTGAACACGAGACCAAATCACATTTCGCAATTGGGAGATCATGCCTTTACAGGGTTCACAAACTAATACCTCCACAGAAACAAGCCTAGCAGCAGAACAGAATGCTACACAAGGGAATGTCTCCACAATCCCAAGCAGGCAACTGCCAACAAAAACTCCACGAAATTCTTGACAAGGTCCGCTTGAAATGCAATAACAGAACCTCTTCGAGTCTTCGGATGCTCTTCATAGCATAATCTACGATGATTGGACAATTCTTTCCAAAAATTGCCGAAAGCAAGAAAACAGAAGCGTAACGGAGAACAATAAATGACTATACTCCGTACAGATAATGATCTTAGCCCTCGAAAATGTGGAAGAACATTTAACATCTTTCCAAGTCCCTTGGACCTTCCGGACAGTACATTTTAATTAATCCCTACCCCCACGTGGCGTTTTTCGTACCTGGCTCTCTGCCATGGATTCGATGATTCGATAAGCCCAAAGAAGGCATCAAGTCCATCAAAAGGAAAGGGTCCAACCTCCTCCCCTCGTCTTGGTCGGTGCAACATGCACAATGCACAAGGATATGAAGCAGGATCAAGTGCCGTGCGCCTTCTTTTTTGTTTCTCGTCCCCTTCCCGTTGAAGAAAGATCATGCATGTCTCAGGTAAATGAAAGGAAGAAAAGAAAAAAAGAACCTTGATGGAGATGTTGGTTGGGTGATGGCGTGTGGTAAAAATGCGCCGAAAACGTGGTGCGGGAAAGCTTGGTGATTTTGATGATGATGAGAGAATGACGAATGCTACGCCCTCGACGGTGGTGGTAAGGGGCAGGAAACCTAAATGTGATTAAGTTGTTTATGGGAGGTGGTACTGTATCATCCGTAGTCGTATTATTACCATGGTACTCTGCTCTGCTCTAAGGAAATTAGGCGAGGGCGATTTGACGATATTTGTTGTCGTCTAGAAAGATAAGGATAAAGGAACAAAACTCTCTTGACTCGAGTATCGATGCCCTTGTTTGACTGACTGATAAAGGTTGAAGAGGATGGATGTGATGCCAGGAGGAGGAGGGAGAAAAGAGATTGCTTGTCTGCTGCCCAGCTTGACATCTAGGCAACGAAGCAAAAGGAAGAAGTTTAAAAAGGATCTGCTGCACCTTTGGTCGAGAATTTCACACGACAAGGTTGTTGATGTTCTTGTTGTTCGTTTGTCGTTGAAGAAAAAAAGGGGTCGGGGAAGGGAAGCGAGCGAGTTCGTGCAAGAATCCAGGCACCGGAACGAAGCCGTACGGAGATGCTTCCCTGCTCGGTAGCCTCGGCACGGTGGCCTCAGTTACTGTATATTGGTTCGATCTAGTTAGATCAGCGTGATTTGCACCTCCCCTGGTATCGATCGTGAGAACGACTTGGCACATTTGCTCGAATGAGATTGTGGCCAAGAGGAGGGACGTTTCGTTCCTTTTGGGAGAATATTGGAGATCAGCTCGATTTGGCCGCAAGTGTTGACTTTGTCCTCGGAGGAAACCGAGACCGAGACCGAGACTTGGAGATTTGATGAGGCTATGGCATAGCATGATATGCACATTGTTGACAGGCATATCTTGAAAATAGAACGAATTATTGAGGAGGGCCATAATCTAGACAGAACACTCTCGACAATCTACTTGGAAACACAGTGGCTGACAGCAACAGCCAGCAGTGACAGTTGAGCTAAAGTAGCGTGACAAAAGCTTACTTGCAGATATCTGGCCATATCACCGGTCAGGAAACCAATCACACCCTTCAAACAATCAAAAACACAAGGACAAACTCCCAGGAACGGACCGTAAGTTTCCGCGGTGTTGTGCCCCCATCCGCTTAGAAGGTTTGGTGCAGGAATGTCGATTCCTAATTCCTCCAGTAGCAGTGCAGTTACTACGATGCTAAATATCCAGATATCCAGAGGATAGGATACACCTGAGATACACCCTTGCATAGTAATTAATGACCCCAGGCCCTAACCTATCAACAGGGTACGTACTGTACCTACGGATACATACGGATAAAAGGAGCTAGCACCATTCTCCTATCGCCCCACGACTTCTCCCACATCACATCCGCCATTGGGCTTAGATCTGCATATGTCTCTGCTGCAGCATGCATGATCCAAATCATCCGTCCTGATTGATGACTGCCCCCATGTCCCATCCAGTCTGACAAGCACGAAAGCAAAAGGCCAAATAAAATGGGAAAAACAAGCAGGTGGTGGATACCCCAATATGGGAATCCTGGAGTTGATGAAGGAGTTTATGGTACGGTGGTACCCCCTTTGTTTTTAGAAACTTCGCAGGATACTTGTATCACCTGGCGAGGCGTCCTTCTTTTTGCGACTCTTTGGCTTTTGAGATTTTTTTGGATTTGTTTTGATAAGATACGAGAGAAGCTTTTTCATCGGTGATATTCGGATTTTCGTTGGAACTCAAGTTGCTGCACTGGATCAGGTGAAGAGAAGGCCAGAAGTGAATAATCAGTCGAACAACACGAGGAGGCACAACAACACCCAACGTCAATCTTGCCATCTTCAGATTCCTTTCCATCTTCCATTCGACCTCCAATTCATCCGTCTCCTTCAATCCTCCAAGCGTCAACGCCACTTTCTGCATTGCGACCGTTGGCGGGGTTGTTTCCTGCTGTTAGACGCAAGCCTCGAGCAAGATATCACGATAACGGGGACACACTGATATCGAAAACTTCTCTTTCTATTCTCTTCGTTCCTTAAGAATCAAATATGGCGGATGTCGACCCCTTCCCACACGAGCTAGCGACGCAATCATGGAGTCTCTATGGAGTCGGGATGTTCTTGATCATCCTAAGAATGTAGGACACCCCACATGGCACAACGATCAATCATATACTAACCATATGTTCTACAGGTATGCGCGAATTCACAGGCTTGGAATTAGGAATTTACAGATTGACGATTACTTGATGCTTTTGGTGGCCGTAAGTTTCGACTTGCAGCTTCTTCGACAACCATACACTCGAGGCCTGGATATGCTAACCATGGGGATTGGAATAACAGGTCTGGTATACAATGCTCATAACATGTCTCAATGTCATCGCTGGCGGAGGTGGAAGTAATCTTTACCCACCCGAATTAGCAGGAACCTTCACACCACTCGAGATCGCCGAGCGTATCCAAGGGTCCAAAATCGTGGTTGTGTCTGAGCAGGTGCGTTTTTTTCAATTTTATATCTTCACTTCTTCTCCAAAAATACCCAAAACCAATGAACCAAGCCTTTCTAACACACTTTTGTACCCACCTAGGCCATGCTCAACGTAATCTACACCATCAAAGCCTGTCTCCTAATCATGTACACACGCCTCACTCTGCACCACGTCCAACAAAAACTCGTCTTCTACCTCGCCATCTACGTCGCCTGTGGCTGGATCGCAACCGAGATAGCATTCTTTACCGCCTGCCGTCCCTTCACAGGCTACTGGGCTATGCCACCACCAAACGCCCAATGCACAACCCTCGAACACTACGCCATCATCCAAGCTTGCTTCAATATCTCCTCCGACACGCTGATGCTCTTCATTCCCATCCCGCTGGTCAAGAAACTCAAGATCCACTGGAAGCAAAAGGTCATTCTATGTCTAATCTTCAGTCTGGGTCTCTTTGTCATTGTGGCAGCCGTGTTGACGAAGGTCTTCAATTTATCCGATATCTGGGACACGAGCTACATGTTCTGGTATACACGTGAAGCATCCGTGGCGGTCTACGTCAGTAACTTGCCAATGGTATGGCCATTGATGAGAGAATACATCCCCTTCCTCCAAAACCTCACACCAGTCGGCAAATCAACAAGCAAGAACAAGACATACGGCGTCGGCACAAGCGGCGGAGGCTTCAACGGAATCAAGACAATCGGTAGCACCATGTCCAGACGCCAACCGCAGAAAGACGGAGTAACAACTACTATTATCGGCAAGGACGAAGAAGATTTCGAGGGCACTGGTGGGGGCCAGATGCAACTGGGGCAGATCCACAGACAGGGAAGTGAAGATCGTCTGCGGCCTGGTAGTGACGGACGATCGAGCGATGCAGAGAATGACTTCGAGTCTACCGGGAAGGGAGGTGGTGGTGGTATTCTCATGAGTACGACTGTCAAGGTTACCGAGGAGCATATTCCGCAATCGGTGAGTTATAGCAACGGAGGGTATGCGCCCTACCGTCCGAGGGGCTCGTCGGATGACCACCAGGAGCAGCAGCAACAGCAGCTGTCCCCGTTTGGGTGGGAGTTTGAGAAGGGGGGAAGACATTGATGAGATTGGATTTGGGATTTGGATTTGGGATGGGGATGGGGATGGGGTAATGAGATGAAGTTGCATCGCGTTTTCTGTGTGGGATTATATCGATGATTTTGCTTTGAGCCTGGCGTTGTAGGCATATTTGAGGACTATTTTTGTCCATATGGGGTAATTGTGGCTACACTAAACTACACTACACTACACTACATAGAGATTTTGCATCATTGAAGTTGCAATGGGTAGATAGATAATTAATCAAATAAGAATAATGACCTTAGTGCTGTGTGCGTGTGTCTTGACCTCGTTCTTTCTGCAAACAAACAAAAGATTATTTCCCCCCAACCACGTCATCAAATGATACCTACCTATGGACGGGGGCTTATTTTCAAAAGAATTATTTTAAGAATTGCCGACATGCAACAGAAATAGAGATATTGCCCATTCCGATACTTGAACATTAGTTGAGAGAGACTGAGAGAGAGAGAGAGCGCAATGTCCGAAGAAGAATCAACGACATGCAATAAATACGACGCTGTCTCCTGTTTAGGTAAATGAAGAGATAAGAGGGTTTCGTTTTCAAGAAGACACCCTTGAATTGGAATTTGGAACTGCGACGAGAAGAGGCAAAATGGATGGGCGTGTCTATTTTGGTATTTGAGGGTAGTATGAGAGCGGAGTGGTTCGGATTTACATCCGTGACTGACTGCGAATAGCAATATGAAAACTGGGGTTTCGATTACTGTATCTCTGCTACTACAAACATCTGCTCTACATTCGCAAGTAGGGAGAATAACTTCCACATGCTATTCTTAGTTGAATAAAGGAAGCACCTCACTCAAGTGATCTCTTACGAAGAGAGACAGACCAATACAAGAAAAGAAAAACACCAGATACTTGGGTACCTTATGTGGTATGTGTATTTCTATATCATCTATCCCAAACCATGCAATTGAATATCTAGCTCTAAGGTTTCTCCCCGCCCACCGCCCATCCCACCCCATCCTCAAAACAACACCTCCTTCTGCTCAATAAAAACCATCGCATCCCTAACTCCCTTCTTCGCCGCCTCAGAAGCCTCCTCATACGGCCTCCTTGGCTTCAACTTCTCCCCGGCACCCTCAATCCCCGCCAACGGCGCCGTATACAAACTCGCCGCGTACTTCGTAGCCGAAATGCCAGCCTTACAAGGACTTTCTGCCAACGCAGCAATCCTATGCAATTCCAAAGCCTCCTCCAATTTACCCGCCTTGTATAGCTCATATATTTGAACGATAGTCTTTGGGAATACGTTTGCGAAACCGGCGATGCAACCTGCGGAGCCAACGCTCAGTGCGCCGATCAGGAAGTCGGATTGGCCGCCGTAAACGGCGAATTCTTCTGGCTTGAAGGTAGCTGCTAGACGAACGATCTTGCCGACGGAGTAGCAGGTGAGTTTCACGCCGACGATGTTGGAGCTCTTCTTTGCGATCCTGGTGAGGGTTTCCGAGTCAAGATCAACCCCGTTGACCACAGTCGGGAAGTTATAAATGACCACTGGTAGCTTGGATCCCTTCGCTACATCCTCGAAGAAACTCTCGATAACGGTATTTGTGGTCGCCTTGCCGAAATAGGCAGCTGGGAGCACGAGCACGTAGTTTGCACCGGCTTTGTAGGCGTCGTCGGCGTATTCGAGGACTTGCTTGGTTGAGTGCCCGCTTATGCCTGCCATGATTGGGAAATCGGAGGGGACGGCTTCGCGGGCGGCGACGAGGAGGGCGCGACGCTCTTCGCGGGTGAGAAGGAGGGTTTCGGCATTTGTGCCGAGGACGACGAGGCCTGCGAGGCCGGTGGTGGAGAGGTAGGCGAAGTATTTCTTTTGGGCGTCGAGATCGAGCTCATCGTTGTCGTAGAATGTTACTGTTGGACACCACACGCCTGAGCGAGGAACGTGAGGGAATGTAGGACGGTGGGGAGGAGGGTTTCGGCGGTCATGGTGGATGATTAATTTTGGAGTATACTGGAGTGATTGAGGACGAGAAGTGGTAGGAGAGAAAAAGGGACATGAGAAGAGGGAGAAGAAAGGCAATGCTTTCTTTAAGTACAAACAATCATGTTCACGACATGCGATTTGCCCCACGTAGAGCTCGACGGAAATCCATCATGGTACCCGCAAAGGTGGGATGGTTGCCGGATGGTCTGCAGCAATCAACGAGCACGAGGGCTCTTGGCTGCCGGAAAAGGAGCGCGCTTTTTAGCCTGGACGGACAATTAAGTACCGTTAACAGAGAAGGCCAATCACCCATTATCACTTGAGGAATTGGATTGGATTGTTGGAAGAACTATCTTCCACCTAATTTAAAACGAGCACGGGGTAGAGAATGCGTAGAAAGTTAAATAGAGAGAGACAAGCCACTTCCTGTGTCCCAAGAGGAAAACAAAACCTTTCCTGGGAGATACAAGTAGAAAGAAACTGTTCAAGAAGGATAGAAAACGTGTCTTGGCCTCTATTGAAGCAGTGTTACGCTATCAATGTCACGTCAGCTAACTTGCAGGTTTCAGTGGGAGGAGTCGAGGTCGACTTGCCGGATATCCAAAAGCCACAGAAGAGATATGATCTAACGTATTTGTATAACGTAAAGTTAATCGATTCTGCCTTACTTTATCGACCGTATCTGCTCATTTTTGTCCATAGAAGGGTGTAAAGATGTGTTGCTAAAAATCCGTACAAGACGACGTTTCGGCCAGCATTCAATAGACTTACTTACGCACAGTCTGTGAAGGAATCCAATGCTCTTTTATTCCGGTTTCTTGCCATACACAATGGTTCTACAAGATGTGTTAGCCCATTCACTTTCTCCAAGGGACTACTCACATAGGTAAATAAGTGTGAACTTCTTCCTCAGCCCACTCCCTCCTCACCTCGGCCACCAATCTTTTGATTTCATGGACACTCATCTCCATACCTTCTCCGAGTAACCTCATACTCAGCCCATCAATCAGTCTCTCCATATCCTCCCTGAACAACACCCCTACAGCTTTCAACTTCCGACTCGTTGTCCACGGACCCAAAGGCCACTGGTAATGCACTTCGACCACATCCACAAATCCCTGATCTGTCATGTGCTTCTTGTAATCCTTCACCTGCGTGAGATCACGACCTAGTCTTGCTGCCCCTTTGATGATGAGATCTTGCCATTTCTCGATTGCTGAGTAAGAGTAAGTTGAATCAACCGAGCGCATAGGCATGATGTAGTCTTGCAGTTCGAGATAGGAACCTGGTGATAAAGCATCAAAGGCGTGCTTGATAACGAGAGAGGGAGTGTTCAGGCGAGATGCAAGAGTCCGACCGTGTATGTAATCGAATGAGGATGTGAAAGGCCATGTATCTTCCGGATCGTGAACTTTGAAGGTATAATTTGGTGGGATACTTGAGATTACATTAGTTGTGGGCTAAGTTGGAAAGGGGATGCACTCACTAATTGGGGTTGTATTGATTCAGGTCGAACCCAACGACTTGGCAGTTAGGACGTTGTTGTGCTGCTTGCTGGTTAGACCTTTATCCTATAAATAAGGCACCAAACTGACCAAAGCCAATACCCCATATTCCAGTTCCTGTGGCTATGTCCAGTGCAACCTTGATATCGGGCTTTATAGGTGCAAGATGGAGCTTTCCATCGAGTGTTGTCAGGTAGATCTGGTGTTGGAGATCTGGAAGTACGTGAGCAATCTGGTTTCCATTCAAAAGATACAACCGTACCGAGCCGCCGTTGTTCGGCCTTTTCGTGTTAGTTGTTGATCGAAGAAAGGCTAGTTTGGTAGGCAACTAACCTCATCATTCTTGGTGAAGTACTCTAAATCTTAGTTGGCTCCTCGATCGAGAATGTGGCATCATGGCCGACTCACTGTTTTGCTTATCAATGGGATATTCTGGTTCGTCGTCTTCCGCTAGATTCTGAAGGCTCGAGACCGGTGACAAAGGTTGAGTGCTTGAACGTCAGATCAGCCTAGTATCCCAAGAATTCCATACTCACACAGGACCTAAGTCAATGTTTGGTCGCTGGTTTCGCTCGTCAACCTGAATGAACATGTGATCAGCTAGATACCATGCCATGTTCGGTACCCATGTTCCTGGCTGCATACCACAAGATTCGCTCGCGCAGATGCTTCGGCGGAAACGAGAGTTGGATGTTCCACCACACGGAACGACATCTTTAGATCTCACGGTACCTCCGGACGTTAACAGAAAAAGCATGAAAGGGATTTGAGTCAAAAAGACAAAGGTGAGAATTTTTCTATCTTATCTTTGACTTTCCCAGGTGCTGGACATTTGTTGTTGCCAGCGTGCATAATCAGGATTTACCCCAACCAATGGGTCGGCTGTACTGTTGTAAGTCGCGATTTGCAACGTGCGATCTGCCTGAAAGTCCCCGAAGCATTCCTTGGTTGCATGCAAGGGAAGTGTTGTATGGTTATAACAATAAAAGAAACGAAGTGTAGCTTTTGATGGCTGCAGCACTTGAGGAGAGACAGCACACTGCTCTTGCCTTGCCACTTGGAAGCACCAGAAACCCAATCTCGGCCCAACTCGAATAGAAGAACCTCAGGAGTAGTGCGTGGTACTTGATCACGACAACCAGAAATGTTGTGAACATTTCAAAAATGTGGAGCCAATATCCTCGATGCCGAAATGACGCGGCGAGAGCCTGAATCCTGCACTTGCAGCACCATTTTTCATCGATAAGCAATCCAAGAAAACGACTGCCGCCAATTGCAGTTATGTTAGGAGTCAAAACCAACATATCGATGGTCGTCTGGTATGACTTCTTGCAGCTTTCCACTCCAGCTCCGAGTTCCAACCTCAGCAGAGCAGCCGTGCATCTTAAAGACTCGAGATCATCACGCCATCAGATGTATACGTCGGAGCTCGAAGTGCCGGCCTCTTTCTTGGGATAAGTTGGACGTTTATTTCATGCAGTACTACTCTACTAGAATCCTAGTTAGTGATGCATCGTTTATTGGGATGAATGGATATTTGACTTCTGAAGAACAACCCAACATCCATCCCTCCAGCCCCCGGAGTAGTGGACCAAACCAGTCCAACATGCCCGCCAATAATCGAGAGTGTTCACAAAGGCGAGTTGGGATCTGCGAGGTGTTCCGAGGGTTTTGTGTTAGGTGGGGGATACTATGAGGTTGGTTTGTTGGTGACGTTGAGTCTTCAGTACTGTGACGCGAAATTGAGGCTGACCTAGGCCTGTGCAATGATTACTGGGATTTCGCCGTGAACCCGATTGCTATAGCACCTGTTTAGCTTCTCATATAATCGTCTAAACTTAAGCTCCAATTCAAATTGCCTATTAGCCATCCTAAAGATTTCTAATTTCTAATCAAAGCTGCCTATAAATGTGGTTTCCATAATACAACTAACTACGTTATTTGACCGATTTCACGGTGGCATTTCTCCCCGCCAACATCTGGGCAATCCTTCATATCGAACTCCAAAAATCTTCTTACTAATACTAGACTAGCTTCTTACATCCGCTTCATTACCTACCCTATGCTTGAAGTACAGCTTGATATAAGGGCTAGTTGACAATCGCCCACCTAATTTACATTGTATATTCATAGATATGTATATGTTTCAGAACCTTCCCAAAACAAAAGAGAAGAAGACGGCAGATGCACGGTTTTGATGCCAGAACTTCTATACCCTGCCCTTGATCCCAAAACAAAAAGAAAGTCGCTCCCAAAGAATCCGTGCATACCTCAGGTATAAGATAAAAGAAAAATTATATATGTACTCAAGAAAACTTCCTCCCAAATTAAAAGTGAATGTCCAACTCATATCCACAGTTCTGTGTGCCTTTCAATCTATATCCTGTCGTTCTCATCCCCCTTTTCATATCTCATTTCTTTGTACGTTTCCCCGTCCAAGGCACCTTCAATAGGTAATCTTCTCAGACCGCAAAAAAGAACGGCACGCTCCCCGGATCCAACGCCTTCCACACAAACGGCATCCCCAAACTCAACCCATCACTCCCAAATGTCCTCGCCCTAATCCCCTCACTCAACGCCTTCATCTTCCCCAAAAATGACCCGGCAGCTTCCCTCGTCTTCCCATTCAATCGCCCAAGCACAGTCTCTTCGCTAAACATGTACGCCAAAGTGCGATTCGTAGCCTCGAAATGGTCTCGTGTGAAGGAAGCGAATATGACGACGTGGAAGAGCGCAGCGCGGGCGGGAGGTAGGAAGGGGAGGATGTCTGTTACGTTTTTGCTGGTTGGGAGAGGTGCGTAGAGAGAGGCGGGGTGAAAGGGGAGAATTGCGCGGTAGGTTGCTGGATCACCTGTGTTGAGGGAGTGATGGGATACACCTGTGAGGAAGGCGAAGTGGGTTAAGACTTCTATCAAGACCTTCTTTCCGCATGGTTTAGATGGCGTGCCGCAAGCTGGGAAATCAATCACTTGAGCAGGGCCATTGGCTTCGACGAACCAGGCTTGAATTTCCTTGTCAGCATAGACTATGGAGTCGGAGGCGTAGTAGGAGTTCACGAAGGTGGTAAAGAAGGCTTTGATGGCGTTGTTGATGGGGAGTGTGTCTTGGTAGTACGGGAATGATTTGAAAGATGGCCCGAAACTGTCGATTAGACCTTGGGCTCTGAGGAATGTCTGAAGGTAGTTGGATTGGTATTTCCCGACAATAGGGTAGTATTCTGCGATGTATTCGCGAGCCCCGTTTGCGTTGATGTGGAAGGCTGTATCAATTGGTCCTTCTGGTTGGACCAAATTTGCTGCACCGTAACTGTTGGACTGTTAGTTTGTGAAGTGAATGGAGTCGGAAGGAGATATTTACGGTCGGATTGCGTAGGCTTGATACATGAGACGTTCTAGTATGACACTGACTGGGTGGTTGAAGCTGAGTGTTCTCAAAGCTGCTTCGTGAACAATCTCTCCCACATCGTGGGAGCCTGCCAGATGGAAGAACTGTGAGTGAAAGAGATCGTTCACATTGAACATCATCTTAGCCAGCAGCCAGTCGTTGGCGGAATCCAGAGGTGTGTAGGTCAAGTTGCTTCCGGTATTGGTTTTGATCGCCAAGGGTAAGAAATCTCCAGATGTGGGATGGATGTAGAAGTAAGCTGTACATGCGGCTCCGAACCTTGCCGATTTCTCATACTTCCCTTGATAGCTGTCTGATTTCGGTTAGTATTGATACTATATCTAGTCTGAATTCTATTGGAAAATCTTTCTCTTCGATCGAGACATCAAAGTTTCCTTTTTTAAAATGCAATTCCGTTCTCAAATTTGTCTGAACAGACATCATATACTGTGAGGTTCAAAGCCAATGTCTTAGACGAATTCGACATTACATTACCTCAACAAAATTGCGCAAAGATGGAAAGTTACTCACGATCAACAACAAATAGCCTCCCAGTTAATTTTAACCACTCGAGGGAGTGCCCTGTCAGTGCGAAGGCCACAGCCAAAGGTACCTGAAATGGCAACGAGTCCGAGATCTTGAATCTGCGAAGCGGATATGGGTTCAGACTCAGTCTCTCCATGCTGAAGAGCAAATCTTGCGTGTAATTGGTCAACATGCCAGGTGCTTCTCCGCTAGGATGAGCTCGTTCCCACTGGTAAGGATTTATTAGCATGGATTTCGGACTGAAGTTCCAAGTGAGAATTGCATCCTCATCGTATGAGCTGACCAAATTCTTGGCTGGACAATATGCCCCCAAGTGTTTGAATTGTTCTTTCTTTCTGAAAAACAGTACATGGAAAGAAACCGAATCTTACCTGGCCACCATAAAGAACTTTAGCATAATCATCCAGACTGCGAAGTCCAAAATTCTAGTTCCCTAAAGTCAGCCAAAACACATTGAGACACGACAGGACTAAGACTAACCGCAGTGATAGCAGCACTTGCAGCCACTATATCAGCATTCAAACTGGCATTCACGATATTCCTATCGATCAACCAAGATTCCAAATCATTCTCGATTCTAGCCTCCCCGAGCGTGCCACCCAGATGAAAGGAAGCCTCGCCCATCAAAGATGGCGCGTAGAGATATCCCGCTCGATTAGCAGCAACTTCTTCTGCACGACTAGCCGGGGACGTGTCCAGTTGGGTGATCACTGCTGGGCCATCAGCACGAAAGGAAATGCGATTTCGTGGTTGCGGAATTGCATTTGCAGAGATCGTTAGTGCGGAGAGCACGAGATATGAGAATTTGGCCAGCATTTTTGGTAGGGACTGGTATCACGATGTTGTTTGCTCAATTTCTCCAGATGATGCTCGCGATGACAGATTCTCAAACAAATATGCCGTGGGACAATCTGAGTTCAAGTAGTCATGAAAAAAGATCAATGAAGGATCCGATGGAAATTGGAAACCAATAATGGTCCGTTGCTAGGTGTTGGAAAGTGGATAAATAGCTATCAGTTATGTTGGCACCGAATTGCGTGTCCTGCACCAGTAGGGGTTGGGATGGGAAGTTCAAGTCCGATTTGTCCCTTTCTCTTTCCTTTTGATTGTTCTGTGCTCCCCGATTGTTGGTAGTTGGTTCATTTTCCAACACAATTGAGGGGGAAATGATTGATTTAGCATCATTACAAACAATCGCGATCGAAAAGACGCTGGAAAAAGGGGTGAAAGGTGCCACCAAATATGAGAATCTATTGAACGGGTCGAGACGCGTCGTGCCACTACCAAGCATCTCTCTACCTTTGCATATTTGGCGGCTGTACCAATGTGGCAGGTTGCTCTACTAAATCCATGATCCTAACTGGCTGACCTCGCCAAGCCCGCCTCAATCCCCTTATTTAGCCGAGATATCAAGGTGTGGAAATTTGGCAATAGACTTCTATTGGAAATATACCCTGCAGCTTTATGCAGCTGGATATCCTTGTAAATTCGGCAACGATCCGGCAATGCCCACGCCCTCTTGGCCTCTTCACGACTTCTAGAGAACGAATACTAATGGAGCCCACGGAGGAGTGTTTTATACCAAGTGTGAACTGGACTCTAAGCTCTGTAGTATATTGTAATAAGATTGTTTACAGCACTGGGCCTTCAAAGTTCTCTCTTCGCAACTTTACGAATGCACTTTGTTTATGCGGGAAGGCAATCTCTCTCTCCTTCAAGAAACCAGAATCCGACAAGTGGGATATGAACCTACAACAGAGTATTTTCAGTAAGCGAAGTACTTTGGACACAGAAATTCAAACCGATACGTACCTCTCGTTGTCAATTCGGGGCTCAAGAACCACGGCATTGGTTCTGTAATCCTGGACGAACGCCCAGTGTGCCAGAGCAGTCAGCCAGCAGGTAACTCGATGCTTCCCTCTAAATTCCTGCTCTCCAACCAAAGCATGAATTCCTCTGTCAAACTCTCCGACGCCATCACCAACGTACTGACCCAAGATGTCCTCTTTAGCCCAGTAGAGTTCAAAATAACCAAATGGTTGGTCGTCCCAGTAGCCAATAACAGGGAATGAGTTCTTCGAAGAAAGATTGTTGCGGAGGTGTTCTTCTTGGACATTTTGCGGTCCATCACAACCCCAAAAAGCGCTCACCCGTGGAATATTCATCCACTTGTGGAGAAGCTGTAAGTCATTGAATTTCGTGATGTCGTCCGGGTCTACTTGGGGGTCGGATAACATCAAGTCTGAAATAGAAGATATAGCACGATGCGCTGGAAGTGGAGGAAATAAGGATGAGGTCATTGCAGCGCTAGATGTCGATCCGCCCGGGCCCGTATATACAACCGGATTGGTTGACAATGACGCTGTACGGAATGAAAGATACTGTCCGACACTTGGAACATAGCGTCTGTAGAAGGTCTCTCCTTGGCGAGGAGGCTTTGGACGTATGGGATGACGAACACCAGATGACATTGTGTACTGCAGAGGGGGTGGTGGATAGTAAGTTGGCAAATGGCTACCAGAGGAGAACGGACCTGGATGAGAGTGAGCAGTAGGGCCTGGACTTTGGGCACCACCCTCAAGGGAGTATCGTTTATTTGGAGAAGGGTTTCTGTTCTCCCTAAGACAGGTGAGCTTGGACGGCTTCCGTATGGGGTTGCTGGAAAGACAGATCCCGTGGTCGGAGTAAGTGTAAAGAGGAAGAGTTTGGCAGAAAGTTGCCAAAATGTTCGCCTTGAGATGAACATTTCGGCCCATCCCTCAACCGTATTCTCCTCTGGAGGAATACCGACGGACGAATCCTCGGACGATATCAAGCCCATCCGTTCTAACTTCTGAATAAGGTTCCGTCCCCGGAGAACACCCTCTCTCTTAACGTTCAATCTCCATTCACCCTTCGGTCTCGCATTATATGGAGTTTTGCTTGAAGCATCGGTTGTGGTTTCGAGGGTCGGTGGAGGGAGGTGAAAGTACCAGTTCAGGGTTGCCCACAGCATCATCGCAATCTGTCGTGTAGGGCTAGTTGGAGCTTTGAAGTCGTTGCTCGACGGATTCGATATAGAGGATATAAAGAGATTGTCGTTATGCATTGTGGGTTGTTTGAATGGGTGAATATGATGTCGCCTTTCTCGGGGCATTCCGTCAAGCTCTGGTGATTCGACTTGGGAGCCATGCTCATCCGAGTAGTCCTCCGATTGTATAATCACTGTCCAACCTGCGGGAAATACGTTGCTGTGTGTATTAAGATCGTTCGCCTTGAAATAAAATCCGCCAAATACTGGAAGTACCGTGAGAGTCTGGCCGTTGGGCAGGTGGTGGATATTGGGAGTTGGAGCCATTGTAGCTGCGCAGCGTGTTGTAGCAATGATGTGATGGATTCCTCGCTGTAACCCAGTCAAATCATCAATACTTAGAGAGTGCGAGAGGCTCGTGGAAACAATTGTACCTTTCGCACGCGATCAACTAGTGATTGATTGCTGTTTCGGCTCTTGTCTAGGTCAACTATACCCCGCGATCCCAAACCAAAGTCTGCACGGAGAGGCGATCTGAGGATTGCAGGTCCTTGATTGTCTCACAATGGAGTATGTTGGATCACCGGGTGGACATATTCGCGTCGTTGATGGGAGGGTAAAACAGAGATGGTGGTGATGGTGGTTAATTTCGAAGATATCTTTTGTGACAATGACAACGACAACGACCCCGCGATTGCGGCCAAGGCCACACATACCTCCGTAATCCTTCCCTCCCATCAGCATCATCAGCCCACAACGACGAAGAAAACATTCGACAACCAGCAACACCACAACTGAACTGCATACCCCAGACCCAGATCACCTGTCTGGAGCAGCGATATCTGATCTTCAGGATGGGAGAAAGGCAATTGAATGCTGGGGCCAAAATCGCATCATTCTACGAGTCCAGACTTGCAAGCGTACGAGTATATTTCTTTTGCTGGCGCGATGATTGTTGGTGTCTACTGTATGAGTGTGCATGATGGCTTTCTCAACCTTCCACCGCGCTACTGCTACTCCCACAACAACAACAACGACTACGACGACCTTCTCCTCCGTACCTTACAGTACTCACCTGTTTGCAGATCGCCCCTCCCCCGTGGACCCCTTCTTCAGCAGCAATCAATAAAATTGTCCGAGAGCCAAAAGGAGTGGAGTCCATCATCGATGCCAATGTCCTCTTTGGACCTAGAGGCGGGATCCTGTTTTGAGTCTTTCTCGACGTCAGTTCATCTTCGTCCTCTCCTCCTCCATTCTCCTCGGTCTCCTCCAAATTTCGAGAAGGACAATTGGCATTCAAATGTCTCAGCCTTTCCCCCGCCCATCCACCCTTGACTACTCCGGATTGCTGAAGAAGGAGGATCCGTCCGGAATGGGGGGCCCAAGACAGCAAAACAAGCGTTTGGCAGAACAGAGCAAGGGGTCTTTTACGCTGTGCTTTTTTTTTGTTTTTCGCTACCCGTTTTTGCAAGTGCGTGCATGGGGAGTGAGGGATCCATCGTGCCATCTGGCTTGCAGGAGCTGTGTTACCCTTCAATTAGATGGCCGAGGAGCCTGCTGCATCGAACATGCTTGGAGCCAGCTTAAGAGACGTTGGTTGGGAAGATAGGGCTCTGAGATTTTGAAATCTACTATTCTTTCACACGATCGTACGATACGACGTTTGGGAAGCACAGTACCGGCAGATCAGATGGCAGGCTCTTGATTGGGGACTATCTCACTGCGAAAATGGAGCATTCATTATACTTCGTATGAATGGCGGTTCTCGTCAAGCGAGAGACCGACCTGCGAACATTTTAGCGAGCCCGAACTTCTCTTTCGAGCAGTCTGTGGAACGTCTTGATGCTGGTTATGGAAAATAGTGTTGGGAAGCCATGGTATGTGTGCTTTCAATTTCTGCGTTGTCTAGTAATCAGTAATCACTCACATTATTTCGCATCTTACTTCAGTCCATGTTCCTTCCTCGGCATTCTTACAGGAGAGCGAGGTGATGACGATCAGGCGCGTCAGATAATCCTCCCTGTCACTACATACATTTTCGCGAGGACGGTGAACGTCGTGCTGCTTTTCCGCGGCTGTTGGAATTGAATAGGCGAAAGCCGGACAACGATCTGGAAGGGTTTTGCACAGATTGTCCCGATCGAAATATGCAGTTCACTATACACTGCGGCCAGTCATTTTTACCACTTGTTGGTCACCACATACGTCATATGGTGCTGGTGCACCTCTATTCGATCCCCTGTAGAGCTGGACTTCAGCTCAGCGGCATATGCTTTCACTCTGTTAGCGCTAGCATGCATGAAAATCACGTGCCATATTTTTGGAAAACCCCGGCTCTTCTTCAATTTTTCAACTGTAAAGATTACGAAGTACATAATCGGATTGAGGAAAGTCGGTCTGATTCGCCGCCTTCGAGCATGGAATGTATAGCACTGCTATGTGGCAGTCTCGATCGAGAGCAGTCTGAGCAGACATCCAGCATCACTCCAGCGTTTGTCGAACGCCCGTGCGTCAGTACTCCAAGTCTGGAACAGTCTGTAGACCGCCGTCGACGAGCTAGAACTATTCTTTTTTATGGGAATACCTCTTGGGATCCCCATGGTGCGAGGTGTAGCACAATCGTTGCAATCAGAAATGGGCAATTATGCTACCTTTTCCATGAAGACCACCCAACCCTCCCTTCGGGTGGCTCAAAACGCTTGTTCTCCATTACCCATCCTATCACTTCAACTATAACTCCGACCGGAGAAAGAAGATCGTCCAATCCGAGTCTGCTGGAAAACTATCATGCAAATTCTATCCACGCTAATGGAGTACCATAACATCCATGGTTAGGGCAAAATGAGGGGTATCAGTGGGGAATTACCATTCAATAGCCCACCTTGTCAGCAAAAATCGCACAGCTTAAACTTCAAACATCCCTCCTTCTCTTTCTCGCTTCTTGTTAGCGACGGGATCCGAGTTCGAGAGACAACGTCTACGTGTCCGGACCGTTTCTCGAAATGAGCCGGATGCCACCAGTGGCCATGAGCCAGACCAAAGATGATTTACTCAGGTATCTAGATCTACCTCTCGAGACATATAACCGAATGGCTGTAAGTCACCACCCAATAATCTCGGGTTTCTATGCCTTAGAATGGAGAAATTTACTAAGGATAACGACCACGCAGAAAGAAACGGATCGAGTCTACATTTGGCTCACGTCAGACAAATCTCACCTCAAAAAGAATTGTGAGAAGGGGAAGCCGCCATACGATTGGAGTGACATGAAGGAGAGGTCGAAGGACGAAGCCATAGAGCACATTGCCAAATCCGGAGATCAATATACAAGCTTCTACTGGAATCTTGCCGAGCCTGTGCTTGGATGTCCGAACTGGATAGCCAGGTGGTTCTTATATGTCAGTTCATCCTCTGACTTTACATCGGGTTCTCTCACTCCAAAAACAAGTGTTCAACGCGCATACTGTGCAAAATACAAATGGATGAGGAAGGCTTCACGTCAACCCGTAGACTATACGTTCATTGCAGAATACTAATCCCCAAAAAGCACAAATTTCGCTATCGAGACGGAAGGAACCGAAACACAGGCAATGCTAGCTCCGCTACACATCGCAAGCAACGCTCACACGGGAATGGCAGTTTCTCTGGAGCTCGTGGTTACCAGCCTACAGAAGGCAGCGAACACTCACTATCGGCGGAGGAATCTGCTGACGGGAAGGCATACGATGCAACTATGGGCACCGACTATACCAAAACTAGTGCATATTTCCATCAAACCGATTCCATGTCCTCGGGTATGCAAGCTCTACGTTTTCTTCTACGCCCATACAAGAGGCATCTGTCTTGCACTCGCTTGCACTCAATTTTATGCTTTGTTCCTGCATGAACCATTCCTCTCCCGCCTTCGTACCACAGATAAAAGAACTACCTACCAGTCGTGTGCGGTATAAAACAACGCAGATAAGCCATCCAGCGTCACACATGGCTTCTCCTTTTATCTTGTTGGTTGGCGGGCTGGCAGGTGGCTCGATTCAGGCACTAGTGTTGCACAGCACCATGTGTATATCCAGTATTGTTACAAAAACCCCACTAACACCAATCCCAAACCAAACAGGCTCGCACATCAATAAACACACTTCAGATGGTGCATTCCGTATGGGTAACTTTTCCTCCTCCCCTACTCCACATTCGCTCAGCCATGCACGAAAGCGCTGACCCAAAAAAAAAATGTGCTCTCAAGTCAACACAGACTATACAACCAGTCACGACTATACACCCGGTTACACCACAGACTTGAATTATGACAACCAGGCGCGAAATCCAAATGAGTACTGGGATCCTGTTAGGGATGCTACTGGAAATGCTGATTAAGCACCGCGGGGAATTTTTCAGAGGATTTTGAGTGGTCGGAAGTTTGCTCCGGTGTGAAATTTGGGGAGTTACGAGGGCGGATTGGTCGCTTTTACATCCTTAACATCCTTAACATCTTTTCTTTTTCTATTCACGCGCAGAGCTCCTTTTCAAGAGCTTTAATTCTCTCCCCTCCTTTGTTGTCCCATTCCACGCTTCTAAAGAGGTGGATTTCTCGGCATAGCAAGTCTTTGCTTCCCAGGTGTGGACCCCAACTTTCGTTTTACCCAAACTCGAGATCATTAATGTCTCGGCAATTTGATATGAGCGCAATATACCTACAAGCGGGATTTCGAGCGAGCGAGCCAGCGAAATATAGACAAGAAGATAACGGCATGGCTTTTCTTTTTTTTTGCGCATCACATACACCCGCACAGAGACAAACCACACACTTCAGCTTATACTTGAGAAGAGAGGCATCCAGATTAAATATATATATATACCCTAGCTACCTACCGACCCGTCTTTTATGGCGGAACGATTCTAGAATAGATCAAAAGCAAATCATCTTATCTTAGCTTACATCGAGGAAGAAGACTCCCCTTTTCAAAACCTCAAAAGGTAGGTAGTTAGAGGGGATAAACCGCTCATGAAGGAAGTATCCCACTACCATTTTCACACGCGACGCGTTGCATGGCGCTCGCATAACATGAAATCTCGTGGTCGGAATCTTGGGTCGAAGAACCAAAGGAGGGGGGGAAAAAATCAATAGGTTCTTCCGTCCGTTCTTCCAGGGTTAATAATATAACTCGGTAGTAGATAAAATACCATCCCCGACGCCATTCATGCTCCATCATGCTACTGCATACAGCCTAATGCTTCCAGACAACTTTCCATATCGTCCATCAAAGTTGAAAACGCCCCCACCCCGCCAAAGAACACACCCAAGAATGATCCAAAACTCAATATAATTAATGTACCGAGAAATGATACTTTTAGAGTTGGCGAGGAGTTAATCGTAAATAATTCACCCAAAAGAAAAACCCGAGTGGGATTACACATGTTCGGCGAAACATCAAAATTGGGAACAGGAAAAAGGCATTTGATTACGACCAAGTCCATTCATTCGCTCCTCACTTACGAAACTCCATTTGAAAATGCAACTATGTACCAAAAAAATAGAATCCAGCACCACAACCAAAAGAGACCCCTCTCCTACCTTCTATCCCTCTTTTCTTCTTCTTATATCCTTCCTTTCATTACGCACGCCCTCAATATCTCGAGCCTTTCGGTTGTGTGAGCGCTTTTTCTTTTGACCATGTCTTTTGTGTCCCCGTACCTCCTCCTTCCTACTAGGTATGTTGTGTTCAGTCAGTGCCTTATTGCACAAGTACGTTCTCGTAAGAGTTGAGGATGTCCTGTTTGCTTAGAACTTCCTGGGGCTCCTCGACGTGGATTGAGTATCCAATCGATAGCCTCTCCTCCATGAGCTTGATCATGATCGGAGGAACACTCTCATCTGTGGCTCGGATGGTCATGCGGAACATCTATTTTCACAATCATTATTAGCATTCGCTCCGAAATAATCACTGCTTGAATCACATGAGAAAGAATAGTCAAACCATACCTGAGTAGCATAATTCGGCTCCAATCGCAACAAACACCCAAACTTGCCGGCTTCGGTATGCAGAACACTGGCGCCCACGAAATTCTTCTTGTTGGGATCAACACCTTCCAAAATGCCCCATCGGAAACCGTTGATTGTTTGTTGAATGGATTCGTGGCTGATCTCGCGATTTGCCTTGCTGGTCTTGAGGCCGAAGATTCGCTGGGCTTCTCGGGGAGCGCCGCCGATTTGCTTCCATCTCTTGAAAAAGTCGTCGCCGGATAGCTCCGCGGGATCCATGAATTTGTGAATGGTCACTGGAAGTTTGAGCGTGAGTGCTTGGAGTGCACCAGCGAGGTAGCTGATTCGCATAGTTGGGCTCTTGTCGAACACTTTCTTAGCTTCAAACATGATCATCTGTTGACTCTGGGATCCTTGCTGAATGGTGCTTTCTGGCAGTCCTTTGATATCCCAGGTGAGATTTTCCTTTTCGGCCGGATCCAAATCGAGAGTTGTTGTGAAAGAGCTAATCGCAGCTGGTGACTTATTCGAGAAGTAAAGGATGACACATGCCATCTGGCCACGATACTCCGACCTGACACCAACTTGAACTTGCCCATCTTCGTACAAAATTCCCTCCCCTTTCAGAAGTAGCTTGTTATATCCAATCTCCCAGTCTGGTGACAAGTGAGCCGCACTCGCCATATTTGGCAGTGCTTTCAAAGTCTTCTGTTCCGATGGTCCAGCATTCAACATGTCTAGTCCCGCAAGATCATTCGCACCTTTTGCGTGTCCATTGGCACCACTTCCATTTGAACCATTGCTCATGTTGAGCAAGCTTGATGCTGGGGCAGCAGTACTGGTGCTGAAAGCACGCTTCAGGCCTGGGTTCTTCGCAAGGCTGAGGTCCTTCTCATTTGCATTGGCATCTTTGCCACCAACAACCCATGTTCGTTTGTCGCTTGTGTTAGCATGCTTTTGGTGAAGTCGAGAGAGCAACGCAGATTGTCGCTCTGGGAAAGGCGGCATCTCGTCACACACGGTTCGTAACAAATCGTCCGTGGGTAAACTGGCTAGCGCTAGATACTCACATGCTCGCTGCTGGAGCTCCGAGTCGAGGGTGTGGCTGTACGCATCGAAAACATACATGAGTCGAGGTTTGATCTCAGGAAACAAATTGACGAATTTGATAAATGATGATAGAATAATTGCCCGAGTACTGGATGAGCATCCTTGGAGTTTGCCTTGGAGGGCAAGAAATTGTTCGATGGGACTGCATCCTTGATCTTCTGCAATCAAATGGCCAAATTCTCCAAGAATATAGCCACCAATCTTGACCAAGGTCTCGTGGCAGTGATCTGCCTTAACATACTGTAAAATATTCTGAGCAGCGTAAACTTGAAGTTCCTCGTTGTTGGTAACAATCTGGATCACTCGGTGCCACACTTCATCGCTAACATGATCTCCCGCCATGGCAATGAGTCGAAGCGATATATCGACGTACCACTGAATGTCAGTTGCGTACTTTTCGGTCAAAATTGCGATTTTCAGAACCATTTCCTCTCGGATTGCGAAATCGGCGTTTTGGAGATATTGGAGCAATTCTCCAACAATCGGTTGTGCGTTGCTCTGATCACACATGCTGTAAAGTAGATCAAGACCCTTCCTCCGTACACTAATATCACGGTCCTTTAACGAACCGATGATGATTGCTTGGTGTTGCTTGATCGGGTCTAGGTTCTCTGCTCTGGCCGCCAAGTGGGTCATCGCTTCCAGTCCAAGGTAGCGAACATTTGTCTCTCTTGACTGAATGAATTTTCCCAGTCTTGTGGAAATTTGTTTCATCAAAGCTTGCTCGGTCTCTAAATGAATGATCAGATTGATTGCCTCGAAAAGTACCGCGTTTTGAGCATTGTTCTGCTGGACATTCTTGGGCATTTCGATGGCCAAGTTCAAAATCTTTTGTAATGACTCCCGAATGAGTTCTCGGGTATGTGTGTCATCTTTTTAAGATCAGCTGGGATTCCTTACAAGAGGTCCTGCTAACTTACCTGATGGAGGATAATATTGCAGTAAACGAAGCAGCTTGACTTGAATCCATGGACATGGCACCTTGTAATAAATATAATCTGGCGCAGTGTCCCCATCCACTAGCATTCGCTTCATTTTCGACGCAGCTTTCACGTAACAACCCTTGTACTGGTCCGGTTGATCTTGAGCTAAAGCCATGACCAGAGAGGTAATGGAGAGCGAAACTCCCATGTCCGCATCGTCCATTAATGATATTATTCTTTCGGCCCATTGCGGCTGCACAATGTCCGGGTGTCTTCGGTAGAGCCGTAGAAGTGTTAGAGCTGCCTTTTTCTTCACAAACGATTTAGACGTCCTAGATATGTCAACATCTTGCGCTTTGTGAAGTTGGGAATAACTAACGGCGATATCAGAAGTCTGTGCACCTCCCCACTTAGCGCCTCTCCCATTTCCCTTCCGCCCACATTGGCAATCGCGTGTAGCGCCAGACAGTTGAATAGCTCATTGTGATCCGTTAAATCTTTTCGTATACTGTTGACCACCAAGTGCAACAATTCGTGGCCTTCATGGAGGAATAGGGTCATGGCAAGGTATCCGATTTGCTTTTCTGAGTATTTATTGGCAGATATCAGGTTCACAGCTTCGAGATGCCCAAAATCAACATTCCACCCGAGTATGTATATGTAAAGAAGCTATTAAGAATTGTCAGAAGGCTAGTAGTAAATGGAACCGTTTCCAAATCACCTTGCACACGTATTTCTTCTTGTGATAGCCACTAAGACTTCCATCTAGAATTCTCGAGTCAGAATTTGTTTATACTCCCAGAGTGATTCGAGAGTATGATAGGTAGTACCTTTAAATTTTTGCCTGTGAAAGAAATAATTATCAGCCTAGTACTTCCAAGGAACAAAACAACAGTACTGACCGTATGTTGGCAAGCTCCTTGTTTATTCTTTTCTCCTCCAATTCCCTAGCTCTAGCGTTTCGAAGGTCTGCAATAAACTGCACCAATCCACGCATATTTGAGTTATTGCCCGAGCTCCCACGGCTCAGGAAGCTTGATCCTGCGAGATTCGACATTTTGACAGCGTAACGGCCTTTCCGGGCGTCTTCAATTCCTTTGGTGTGTGTTCCTCTGTATGACCACTACTCTCGCTCGAACTGCGAAGCACAGGAGCTTTCGTGGGGTTCTGGTTGCTCTCCACCGGATGGCACGATTAAAAAGGGGGGTTCAAAATGGCGGCGCAAGGAGAGTGGAGGAAGGCGGCTGGTCGCAAAGGCGTTGCAGAATCAACATCTCTTTAAATCCCCCATCCGCAATATGGCATGGCGTACGTGCCTCGTCGTTGTGAGCCTGGTGAAGCGTCGCGGTCGTCAAAAAGGAACGTTGACTATTGTGGATGTGTTTGGTGTGTGCTGATTCCTGATCCCCGGTGACATTTGGGTCGGCAAATGCCAAGGATCTGGGCTTCTTTCAGTGGTGGCATCGCCGAGACTCCGGACAGCCTCGTTTGTGGAGAACGTCATGAATATTATCAGCCTTCTCCTTTCCTCCTTCGCATATACAATGGGTGGAAGCTGCAACACAACGCCATGAAGCTACTACTGACGATACGGCCCTTTCTGCCTCGAGCTGGGCTCAGGCCAAAACTATGTGTGTCAAGGAACTATGCTGTGCAAGCTCCAGGTTCGCCAACATTGCAAATCTTTGACCGTCACGCAAAGATTCTACAAAAAGAACGGGCAGCCAAATCTGTGGAAACCAGTCGGCAGGCGGATTACTTGAAAGATGAGGTGGCTAATCGGCTTTCGGAGAGGTTATTGGTATGGTCTTGAGCCAATTGATACCTACCGTTCTATGCTGATGGAAAATGCCAGGACATCAATCGCCATTTTGACCGCGTCCTAGACCTTGGAGCAAACTCCTGTAATATAGCGCGAGCGCTCACAGTGCCCGACCCAGACCCAGATCCTTCAATTGCCACGTCTCCACCTCTTTCCTCTCGTCTGTCTCACCTGACGGCCGCAGACTCGTCGGCAACCATGCTCTACCGAGACGCAGATCTCCCCTTCAACAAGGAGATCAACCTCACTCGCGAAGTGATCGCGGATGAGGAGCGACTCCCATACGAAGCGAATACTTTCGATGCCGTGCTCAGTTCTTTGAGCATACATTGGATCAACGATCTACCCTCAACCCTCGCACAGATTAACAATATCTTGAAGCCAGATTGCCCATTCATTGGGGCAATGTTTGGAGGGGATACGCTGTTCGAGTTACGGACATCTTTACAGCTGGCAGATCTAGAAAGAAGAGGTGGAGTTTCACCGCATGTATCACCTCTGGCTGATGTGAAGGATATGGGAGGTCTATTGCAGAAGGCTGGCTTCAAGATGTTGACCGTGGATGTGGATGATATTACTGTAGATTATCCCGATACTTTTGCGCTGATGCAAGACCTCCAAGCTATGGGAGAAAGCAACGCCATAATTGGGAGAGAGCCTGGGGCTATCAAGAGGGAGGTGTTATTAGCAAATGAGGGAATCTACCGTGAGCTTCACGGGAACGAGGACGGATCGATACCTGCAACTTTCAGGATTATCTACATGATCGGGTGGAAAGAAGGTCCGAATCAAGCTGCTCCTTTAGCGAGAGGAAGTGGACGGATTAATATGAAGGATATCCTGGGTGGCGGAGATATCAGGTAGTGTATGAATATTAGTTGTCATTGTACTGTACTCGAGCGCACATCAGGTGTTGTTTGCGGCGCATTTCCGCATAGGAAATCCAAAAATACGAATCTTTAGCGCGCCTATTCGATTAAATGCCGGATATAGATTGGCAGCAACAATCATCCGTTGGACAAAGCTTTCTTACCCACTTTTTCCTACAGCATCAAGAACTGTCAATGTTCTTCAACTTTTGTGCCGGTTTAGACACTGAGAAGAACGAGTTTACGGACCGAATTGTGCCGAGTCAGCGGCCTGCTGTGGGGGAGCTGGAGGGGCTGAAAGCACAGTTTTGTACACTACCTCTTTACGTGCTTGCCATTACTCTGGGACGATATCTTCCTTACGCAATGGGCCTTGTTGTGGCATTCTTGGAAGAATGACAAAGCAGATTTACGACTCAAACAGGGTAACTTACACGAACCATCGGGATTGCGGGAGAAGGCTCCATCGATTCATTCTATTGACTTAAAAATAAGACGACTTTTCCAGGAAGACTCGGCAATGCAACGGCTTGACTAGCCTCCCGCGCGCGCTCTCTCTCTTCCTCTGTATGCCCTTATACAAATATATATATATATATATGATTGGCTGTCTATAAAAGAGCCACTCTGGTTTTCCGTGGCAAGTTTTGAAAGATGATGACCTGCCATTTGCAAGCAAGCAATAATAATAATCCAATGCTACGTAAGGTACCTACCTGCGTAGGAAGTTAATAACAAAGCAATGGAGTAGTCCCAGACTCCTCTAGCTCGTAAATTCCCGCCAATCTCCTAGGAGGAGACGAAAAGGATGCCAAAGGATTATTCAGTCAGTCTTTTATTTTGACACCGATCTCGATGATGATGCGCCTCCCCACCTGCTATGGATGACTTAAGCATTCCTCATCCCACTCTACGTCGCACTGTCAGCAGGATTATTTGGAAGGTTCAAGGAACATCCACGCATATCGAGTGCCGGCCAGAATTCCAGATCTCGGGTGAGCAAGAGAATGCATAACACATGCGATATATTGTCCGACTTGACGGGCGCTGGCTGTCAGCATTATATTTGTTAGCGCTCAGGTACAGTACAGAACAACCCGGCACGCACGATTATTTGAAGGTGATGTATCATAACTTTCATAAGGCAACTTGACTCTTGGCTGCTTCTTTGCTTCGAGACTACCTTACGAAGATGCAGACAAAACAACCCCCTTTCCGCGGACTAGGCTTCATTTGCTTCTTTCCCCAAAGCTAGCGAGCGGTGCTCCACCTCGGTTGACACCTCGACTGCAACCTTCTGCATAAAAAGTATCTAGATGCCTCTCTCTGAGTCTCCTGGGCTGTCTCTTGGAATATTAATATGCATTATTCCCTCGTCCTCTCGCCACCACCGTCACATCCGGACCTCGTAATACAGATCGAGCTTACCTAGATATAGTGACAGTGGTCCGAACTTTGTTTTGTTTTGCTCGGAACTGTGGCGTCCACCTGCAACGACCATCACTTGGCTATGTTCACGTCGGAACACCCAAAGAGGGAAACGAAGCCTGGACAAGGCAAAATTCCATTTCGAAACGGAGGCGAGAGAGCTATTATCGAGGTAGACCCTCCCAATCTCGGTCGACGTGGAAAGCCATTAACTCTCAATTATCAGAATAATCAAGCTTCATCAAGCGACCCGTCACCGCCGTCTCAGGAGACCCGCACACATCTCCATTACCAAGTCCTGAAGCTGGCGGTAGCCTTCAGTTCATCAATCTCCTGGGAACGGAAAAACATGACACTCAGGGTCGGAATACCGTGAGATCTCATGCCAGGCGACACGCTTGGAAGAATCAGAAGCAGCAGAAAGATAAGAAGCAAACCCAGCCGACCAAAACCAACGACGGCTCTCAATCCAAACTCAGACATCGCAAGTCCGCTTCCCACGACCAGACAAACCAGTCTTCAAAATTTCCAAAATCGCCAGACCATGGCGATCAGTTTTACGACCAGTGTTCCAAATTTAGAGAGGTTGCGGACTCACTCCCGCAAAGAAAGGCAATCGATCATGGTCTCTTGTTGAACCTACCACCAGAACTCGCACGATGTGCGGAAGCGGCCATTGCGATGATATCAAGTCCGTCTCCTACCTATTCTGAAGTCAAAAAAGGCCATCCGGATCCCTTTGATGTGTTTCCGATACCCTTGACCCCTCGTTTGCATCACTTGATACATTACTGTGAGTTCTCTCTATACTCTAATCTTCTGTTTCGACGAGCTCTAACTAACTGGAATGTTAGCAAGAGGAATCCGAAATTTGGCCTACGAAAACCCCGAAGATTCATACTCATTTCATATGGGGAGCAGCCCTGCGCTTGTCTACGCCACATTAGCTTGGACAACAGCACTGGCATCATCGAATGGAGCTGCAGAAAATCCGGAGAGTAACGTCTATCTTCAAAAATCCATAATAGCAATAAATGAAGAGTTGTCCAACCTAAGTATGGGTGGACTTTCTGATGGCACTATTGCAGCTGTGGCATGTCTGACCAATATGGAGGCAGGTGTTCTTTTCCCAACCAGCATTCTACATGCTAACCGAACTTACAGAATCTAAACGGGGACAAAGCAAAAGCTCGAATACATATGAGAGGACTTCAAGAAATGGTGGCCATGAGAGGAGGAATGAATAAACTTGGTATGAATGGTGTTTTAAGACGTCTTGTTCTATGGTATTTTCTCTCACCCAAGCTTGTAAGGTCCATATACTGATTAGTTTGTTTGAAGGGCCGACGTTTTCTCGGCAACCCGATGGCAATCAACTCCTCAATTCCACTCGTTGAACTCCCCGATCTCCTCGACCTCGCCCCTTATGCTACTTCCGTGCTCCCGAAGTATCCAAGCCTTACTTCTCAATAAAGAACAAATTCTTCTTCGACGCTACCAAAACACTGAGCAATGCTAATCTTCCCTCCATCATGAAGGACATCTACGAGCTGTCTCACTTCCTCGACCACGCACCTCTGCGAGATCCCGGCGTCCTGGACCGCGCATCCTTTCCCGATAGAATCTACATTGTCGAGCATAAACTTCTATGGCTCCTGTCACAGAATGAAGGAACTCAGCCGCCAGGCTCAATTATTTTACCACTGCTACATAGCTTGTTACTGTACATATATACTAACATCCGCCTCACACCCGTCGATGGCCAAATCCGTCTTACCCTCATCGCCCGTCTGCGAAGTTGCCTCGAAGCTGCTGATCTGGACGCGCTCAACACCAACTTCCCACACGAACTCCGCTGGAGTTTATTCCTCGGTGGGGGAGCCGCTTCAGCTGGTACCGCCGAACGAGCATTTTTTGTGCGGACTCTGGTACATGCGGGATGTAGAAGAGAGTGGGGATTATGGGAGAATATTGTGCTGGGGTTGAAAGGGATGGAATCGGCGTTTGTGGCGAGGTGTCAGGAGTTTTGGTTGGAGGTGGACGAGCAGAGAGAAAAGTTTGATTCGCATCGCGATGGGAGACATGGGTCGGAGTGTTTGGGGTTTGACACTTATTTTGCGGATATGGAGGATGCTGGGCTGGATGCGCTGTAGCTGTAGGTTAGAATGGAAAATAGGAGGGAGATACCATGGTTATAAAGGACTTATTAGAGGCGTCGGTTAGATTTACGAAATTTATGAATGTATGATATTTCATCTATATGAAAGAAGAGGTGGTAGTATTCGTCCGTTGTCGTTTCCAACAAGAGTATCACCCAGGTATGTAATGTAAACCACTTGCTTTCAAACACTCAATATAAGGAGTATTCGATCAAATACCAGAAAACTTGAAAGCATATCGTATCTACGCAAACTCCATTTCCTCACTGCATGTCCAGATGGCCGACCCCGTCTTCTAAACATACGACACAGTTTCAGCTCACCAAATCATCACTCAATACCAATACTTCTCCAACAATTCCTTCTCAACGCCCATCCACCTCTTCCACACCGCAATGCCTCCCATTACTTTGTTGATCACAACTCCGGCCACTATAGCAATTGCCGAAGGAAACAAGTCAGTGAATTTCTTCTTCTTTAGAGTAAACACCAACCCGTTATACCATGTCCCATAATATCACATACCGCCCCATACCAGATCAACTCAGCAAATCTACCTTCTCTAGAAGCTCAAACCAAAGAATATGTATATGCAAAAGGAAAAAAAAAAAAAAAAAAGACTCACCACCAGGAAGCCAAACATCACCCAACCCCAACACAACCGCAAGATGTCCCACATCCTTCGGGCTTCCATCTCCACTCCCACCCACCTCATTCGCGTCACTACACAGCCCCTCATTCCCCAACCCAAACATAACCGTCAAAAACTTCTCATACCCTTCATTTCCTGGCCTCACTTCAACTGTGAATTCGCTATTTCCCTTTGCTGAGGCAGGGAGGAAGAATCGATGGGCGGTGTTGCGTGGGATGGTGAGTGGTGGGTCACCGGGGAGGAGGAGGATGGTTTGGGTTTGGGTTTTTTTGGTTGTGCTTTGGGCTTGGGCTTGGGCTTGGGCTTGGGCTTGGGGTTGGTTGAGTTGGTTATGTCGAATGTGTTGGCGATTTCGAGGGAGAGGGGAGAGGGGGAGGTGGCGTGGACGGTGAATGTGAGGTTGAAGAGGGTGTGGTAGTGATATCTATTTTTTTGAGAAAGATATGATGTTAGAGTATATAGATGTAGGTACATAATTACTTGGTCCATGCTGCCATAAATTCTGAGAAAGAGTTCTTGAGTCTTTCTTCCATTCTTTCCCTCTCAACAGAGACTCTTACAGAGAGCAATATGAAAAACGGGAGGAAGTAAACAATAGAAGAGTCATTACAGTATTGCAATCAAAGAAAGGTAAGCATGAGGTGCATATTTACCTAGGTAAGTACTGTAGAGCTGACTTTCAATCAAAGGTAAAGAATCGAGTAAAGGAAAAGTATATCAACCAAAAGAAAGAAGAAAAAATCCACTAACGGATTCCCACCACCCGGCTTAACACCCCCAACGAACCTCGAGAATTCCCCATCCGTCTCACGACTGTATTTCTCGAGCGTTGCAAAGTCGTTGTGAGCTGCGCTTTGCAGGATGCGACGAGCTGGGTCTTTCATTCCTGCTGGGGGGCGATCTTGTTGTTGGTCTTGGTCTGACATGCTTTGTCTTTTGAATAAAATTGTACAAGTTGTACTCGGTGTCTATGTTGTATAGATTTGTGAAGGGGGAAAAAAAGGAACCTTAGGGAATTATGTAGGAGAAGGAAAAAAAAGAAAAATCGAGAAAAAAAGAAAGAAATGGTTGGACAATCTGCACACTTTATATACCCTTATCAACTACCTATTCAATAGTAGACACCCTGCCTACCTACATAAATACCTATATAGTTTCCCCGCTTCTTGAGCTCTTACTCAGAGTCGCCAACCAACGAGCATTCTTGATTGGTGAGATTCCCGAGTTTGAAGGACGAGTATACTCGTATACCAGGTATTATTGACCATTCACGAGCAGCCGTTCAGAGAACCAATCAATTTCAGTTATGGCTGCGCAAGGTTGGTAGATAGACGATGTCGAACAAAATGACTATGTATTCAGTTTGTGGTAACACAATTGATAACAGATGGGGGCATCTCTGACTTGATTTTGCACGTGAGATTATTTAGCAAATAGCTCGTTGTACAGTACCGGCATAGGCAGGATTTGAGAATTTTTGGGAGGTTGATTGCAAAAGCCCCCTTCAACTTGGGGGTTAGCAAGGTACTTTAAAATTGACAAACTTCAGGTCATTAAAAATTACCTATCTACCTACCTTACTTAGTTGATCAAGGAAAACCAGTAAGCGAGCACTTTGCCGTATAATACAGAGTTTAGCTCGTAGTACCTACCTACCTTACCCTCCTACCTTTCCCTACCTACCAATGCCATCATGTTTTCGTGTAACAAAATGTGGAACAAGGGCAAAAACGAAGAGACAGCACAGGACAGGACAGGATAGGACAGATATTACAATATCTCGCTCGCTTGCTTCGATTAAACCAAAAACAACGGTCTCGCTAGAAAGAATATTTGGTATTGGTCCCTAACCCGGCAACCACAACGCCGCCACCCACCCTCCTATTTCCTTTTCCTTTCTTCCCTTTCCATTTTTCGGTTCCCCAAATCTAAGGTTAAAGAAGCAGACAGACACATTCATTATAAAGTTATCTCTTCAAAAGTTTACAAGTTTAAACCCCGAACACAAACCCACAACACAACCGGGCAAACCACATTATCATTCCCGCCTGTTAACACGGCCTCCGTTAAACTTGCCATCCCAGCACAAAACACGGATTTCACCCCCGTCTTCCCCCACTGATCCTCATTATTCGCCTTCCACCCACCAATCCTCAACCAAGCCTTTGCGAGACCAAGGGCTAACGCTACAGCTGTGGCGAAGGCAACGCTCCCTTCTATGCTTTTGCCGCCCCCCACAGCCATTTTCTGCGTCCGTATCGACGACCGATTAGAGATGCTGCGGCGTCGCCCATGCCGACGCAAATCACGCCGCTGACCATGCTGACTTCTCGCGTTGGCACTTCCCAGCCTTGGAGGTAAGCGGAGCCGGTGCGGGGGAGGGCGCCAAGGGAAAGCCAGAGGGGGATTGCGCATCCTATGAGAAGGAAGATGTGGGATATAACTACGGGGCCTTTGAGATCTCTTCCATCTACGTAGGGAGTGAGGAAGTAAGCGAGTGATTTGGAGAGAGGGGGTAGTTGAGAGGCGCGGAAGAGGTCAAGAAGGAGGAAGATGGCTAGCATGAGGCTTAGTGCTAGCGCGGCGAAAGTGGGATCGATGTAGGTTGCTGGGAGGAGCATGGCGACCATCATGAAGTGGAATACTTTGCGACGGGTGTCGACTTCGTAGATGGCTGAGAGGCGAAAGACGATGGCGAGGCCAATGATTATTATGCACAGCCAGTAGCCGCAGAGAAGAAGTCGGGTGTTGGCTTCGCCGAAGGTTGCGTGTCGGAGATGTTCGACCCATCCTAGGTGGCAAGATTCCGAGTCTTCTAATCCGCTGCGAGGAGGGATGCAAATCCATCGTTGGAGGTTTGCGAGGACGACTTGCATTCGGAACCATGGCAAATCTCCAAAGAGATATCCAAGGGCCCATCCAACCGGCTCGTTTCCAAAGAGGGCATATTTGCCAACGTAGTATCTTATACCAGCTAAAGCGATAACTAGTATACAGAAGTATACATAACCAGCATACGCCCATTTTCGAACAACGGCCTGTTTTTGAGTGAGTGAAAAGAATGCCTGTACACTGGACGACTGTGCCCGCTTCTTTCGCCCCGATGGTGTCCTCTTGCTCGATTTCGGTGGTAATTGCGTGAGTGAAGGGAGGGTGTGTCTTCTCTGAGCTATGAATGAGAAGAATCCATCTGCACTTCCATTCATCTGGCCATCACGCTTTGGTTCAATGGCAGAGACCGAGCCATCTCCTTCCCGCTTTGCTGATGCAAAGGTTTTGCTCGTGTTAATCTTGAGATTAGGAGGGCTTTCCTGAGTCTTCGAATCGGCTTCACCACCATCTTCGCTCATATCACTGATCGTATCCACTGCCAGCATAGAACCAAGCTTACCAAGCTCGAAAGTCTTTTGCGCCTGAACCAAACCACGTCCTATCCTTGATTTTGCTGCATCTGATCGCTTGAATCGCCATTTCGGAACTCTGGCCAAAATAACTCCCCATTGCAAAACACGACAACAGGTTATCAAGACCCCGACACCGCCGCCCCACAACAGGGACTTGAGAATTAGAGCCTGAGGAGAAGTGGCCAATAGTAACAGATGAATAAGTGCTATTGAAAGAAGCTGAAGTTCCGCTTCGAGCAGACTTGTGGTTGTTAAGAATTGCAGCGTTACGCATAGAGCTTGATGGAGTGGTGGTATCAGCACCAATATCTCGCCGTTTAAGCGAGCATTTCGTTCGTGCGACGCATCAATAGGCTGGCCATTGAAGAGTGCAAAAAATAATGGGAAACAAGAGAAAAACCACTGGGATATGTTGGATCCAGCCAGTCCGCCAGTGGATGGTATTAGGTTCCTTGGAAGTGACGCTATGCCAAGGATCATGGTGGGCATCATATTCATCCAATTGTCGCCGGATAGCAACGAAGAAACCAAAAACGTCAACAGAGGAGGATATAATAAGGGCGCGGGGTCGAAGACCGCCGGTATAGCGACAGGGAGGGGCTTCTGCCATTTATTTGAAGGGTTGATATGCCGCAAGAGACGGATAGGGTACATGGCGAAGAGTGCAGCTGTAACAACATACTGACACGCCAGTTCTGAATGTATTAGCTGTGACATCCCGAATCGCAGTACAGTATTTACCTCCTCTCCAAAACCACAGCACCCGCCGCACTCTGGGATCTAGGCATATTATGCCACCTAGAACCAGCAAAAGTCCGGCCTCTGTCGTCCTTCTCACAACCTCTACCCTCCGCTTCTGGCGGTACTTCTCTGCCGCCTTACGTCCCTCAGGGTCATCTAGGAATTCTAGAGGTAAAGTGCTCCGTCGTAGAAAACTGGTGTTTCCGTATGAATCTTCGTGAAGGGAAGTCGGCGACAAACGCGGGCTCGGCGAGCTCGAAGCACTTGCGTCCACTCCCCTTAGTCCTTTATGTGCGCGTAATTTTGGAGCCGGTAATCCCTTCAAGAAGCGTTCATCATCTGCCTCAGTCCCACTGTCACTTCCTGTGGAGTCTCTGTATAAGCCACTTCCTCTTCTTGACGCATGTGGTCTCTCATCATCATTATCATCATCAGTCGTATGCGCTGAGCGCAGGGGTGATTGTGAAGGGGGCGTGATATTCGTGGATCGTTCAAACGGGTGAGGCAGCTCGTATTGGTGACGATGGTAAGGATGAGGAGATCTTGAGAGCGGCCTCAGGGCGTTCTCTCGCATACGCAGAGTTTTGGCATGCGGTTCATGTTGCGGAGGCGGGGATGGGAGAGGTTGCTGCTCTGGCATTGCAGGTGTTGACAGAGAGGGGAGGACCTGGTCCTGTAATCAAGTAGTGGCAGCACGAACCGATCAGCCTTGCTGGATGGTGGCAGCAGCAGCGGAAGAGAAAGTGAGTGGGATACAGAAGAGCATAAGTAGTAGGTAAGCAGGAGGAAGAAGGAAACGAAAAGTATGCGCAACCTTCGGCTTGGTATTATTCAGGTGAGAAAGTTGGGTCGCGACGATGCCATGGCTGATTCACATGTAAAAATGGAATTGTTGGGTCGCTGTCCTTGTCGGTCCAGAAATGCAGAAACGCAGCAACGCGCCGCAGCGAGAAGCGACGTAACTGCTGGGTAGCACGGCCAAACTGGGGGCTTGGCACGCAGATCACATCCAGTGCGAATACGGATGGATACGGATGGATACCGAGGATAATGAGGATAATGAGGTAGATTTTGAGAGATCTCAAAGTAAGAACCTTCCGCCTATGATGTTTACATACTCCATCGACTGGAACGAATGAAGGAATACTTATTTTTAACTTTCCTCTGGTAAACAAAACAAGCTTTGGCGAGACGACAGAAGAGCAACTACGGAGAGGTGATCAATGGGGCAATATCACAAAAAGAAGCACCTTCAAGTCGTATGTTGTTTGGTATACACTATTATTACAGAATCACCCCCTCCCCAATTCATTCATTAAGTCCAGGTATACCATTACCACCCAAATAATGCTCCGGTTTTGATACACCCCCCCCCCCCCCCCCCCCCGCCACCATCTTCGTCCGTGAAAAGAGAACAGCGCCAGGCGAATACATCCCATATATGTGAAAACGCCACTAAAATGCTCCCTCCCATTGCTTCGCCCATGTCATGTATGTGTTCGTTCCGTTCTTACAATCCACCATCTATCACTCCCTCCCTCATTGCTGCTGAGGCATAACGCTCTGTCTCCATTTCTCCACCATATCAACCTGGCCCTGGTTGTGCGGGTTCATTCCCATGCCTGCTTGCATACTATTCATATACGCAATATTCATTGCCATCTGATTCGAAAACGGTGTCATCATCTGTTGCTGCTGTCCATATCCACCTCCATAGCCACTTCCATATGCACCATAGCCATAGCTCGCCATAGTTGGCTGTGCGAAAGGAGGAGGTTGTGCATTGGCTTGCCCAAATGAATTATAAGCCATATTCCTAGGCATTTGCATTTGTTGACCAAATCCGCCAGGATTGACTTTTTGAATGTTCTGGCTCATGTCCAGCATGGTGCTAGCCCTTCGCGCACTCTTCTTTTCATGCAGCCCCAGCAAGCCATTAGAGGGTCGTTGATAAGAAGCATTACGAGCGGCACTTCCAGCTGCAACTGGGTGTGCTGACAAGATATCGGCCATACTGTGTCTGGTTTTCATTGCTGGACGTTCGAGAGCTTCCCCAGTTTTACCGACCTCAATTTCACGGGCTTCACGTTCAGCTTGCAGGCGCTTACGTCGTTGGCCGAGGGTTTCCTCTTCTTCGTTTGGTACGGAGACCTCTGCTTCCCTTCTAGTATCTGGGCCGCCAAGTTGCGACATCATCTCAGAAGCGAAATCACCTGACACTGGACGTGCTGCTGGAAGTGCGGCCGCCTGCTCCTCTCTAATACGTTGAATCCTGTGGGCGAGCGGCTCGTCTTCATCCTCTGTGCCAATACCAGGGCTGCCTAAATGCATCATCGTTGATGCTCGGATATTTTGGGTCGGTCGGCCCAAGAGTCTGTCTCGTCTTTTGCTCAGGGGTTCGTTGTCTTCCATGTCTCTGCGTTCCATCAAGCCAATTGGCCTGTTTGGCTCCTGATGTTTTTGCGAGTACAATAGCCCTAGTGGAATATCTTCGTCTTCCTCGTTGGCTTCTTCCTCTTCCTGGGCAAGAGAAGGATCCTCCCATGCAAGGTTGACTCGTTTGCCTTGTCGCGTCCTCTTCTCAACTTGTGCGACTGCGTCGAGTTGTAGAAGTGTAGAATGTACGCCGTTGGGAAATGCGGTCGTCAGAGGTCGAGTTCGTTGCTTTTGTTGCTGCTTACGAAGTTGTAGCTCGGCCAGAAGGGTTGTGGGAGCACCTTCGTAAAGTCCCCCTTCGTCGTACTCGATATCTTCATCATCCTCGTCAGAATTCCTGATGTCTGGGTTTTCGTCATCCTCATCGCCGTCCTCATCCGTATGCCTCCTATTGCTTCCCTCGACTAATCCAGACAGTGTCGACCTGCGCTTCTCGTTTTCCTGAAGTAGGTCACCACTGCTTTCTCGGCGGCCCAAAAGGTTACCAAATGTGCTTGATCGTTTCTTGGGCGGCTCCAGTATGTTAGCAACGCTGCTCCTGTTTCGAGGCTCTCGCCCGTAAACCTCGGCACCAAGGCGTCCTGCGAAAGCATGGTCTGTAAAGGCATTCACAGGTGCAAAGGCAGAAGCATCGAGAATGCTATCCAGAGTAGCCATTGGAGATTGTTCCTTAACTTCAACAACATTGGCTGCCGCAGGTAAATCGAAGAATGTGCTTGCTCGAAGCTGTGGAGGCAGGTGCGAGATGTCTTGTGTGTTTCTCCTTCCACCCATCATCATTCTTTGGTGTTGAGGAACATACTCCTGTTGCTGAGCTGGATCATCTGCTGCCAATTCCCTACTGTTGTCGGATTCTAGAACATCTGGAAGCCAGATGGCAGATTTCCTGGCTGCGGGTGGAATTGTGCTCATGACCTGGGTTCTCCGCTTGTTTCTTGCCATTGACGAAGGATTTTTGGAGAGCTTTTGAGGTAGGTTGAGCATCATCGGAACTGGTGCTGGATAATATACCATTTGCTGCCCTGTGAGCGGGTCTGCGTAGGACTTCGGCCTGTCGTTTGCCGTCAACACGTTGCCAACTGATGCCCTTCTCTGTGCCATTTGCCCATTGTCTGATTTGTGTGATTCCTCCTCCACTGATGTCCTCCTGTCGTCCTCAACGTGTACCCCATCGAAATCGGCAAACATAGTCGGTGATCGATCGACCGTGTTTTGAGATGCTGAAGTAGGTGGCCTGTCCTGCTCAATATATGATTCGGGTTTATCCATGATGGGACTTTCGATTGTTGGAGGCATAGGTTCTGCAAGAAATGGGATTTCTTCGTCTTGCTCAGGAATGGAGTCGGTTTTCGTGAGATTCGCCAGAGGAGATGGCTCGTGTATAGAGAAGGATCGTGAGAAAAGTGGTGAAGTAGGGGAAGGACTAACAAAGGAATCGAGCGGTCTGCCTTCAAGCTCAGGTTCTGGTCGTGATCCAAATCTTGAGCTTTTTGATGCTGATCGTCCTCTGCCGCTGCCACCAGTGATTGAGCCAGGGGGAGACATCATAAACCCAGCCGGGGAGTAGCCCCCAGAACGTGCTGTTGAGTTAACCTCAACTATTGATGAGGCATTGGAGACCTGCCTAGAGATTGCTGACATGCCCTGTGACTCCAATAGAGATGACCGACGACTATCCGAGCGTTTCTGCTCATTGTGCAAATCCCGGATGGCATCGTCAATAGAGGAAGTCATACTCAATCGCTCGGCAGTCTTCTCTAGGGCCTCAATGTTTCCAATGTATGCACCTTGCAGTGTTTGTAGATCGGGGTAGGATGGCGGAGAGCAACGCTATGTCCAGATGCTGTTCTTAAGATTGGGAATTTTTTTGATCTCGGTCTTGCTGTCTCATATGCTGTGGCTGGTGGACTGAGGCGAGGGAGTTTTGGGAGAGGCCGATGCACGAGCGTGTCATCTGAAGATTTTGGTTTTTCTGAACCAAGAAGTCCAGGAGAAGTTGGAGGAGCGTCGGCAGCAAAGTCGTCGTTCTCTAGCATGTCATAACTCGTATTTGCCCTTCCTCTGCGACCCGAAGCAATTGATTGAACCAAGTTGGTCAGTCCATTGTTACTGCTTGCGGAGGAATAAAGATTGTCGTGGCTCGTGTTGTCGCCGTGATGGGCCTCCAAAAATAGATTCCCTCGCAGCGGAGAAGTAGGCGATCCGAGTAGGGTCCTCCGTCCCTTGGGAGATCCCGTGTGCACTTGGTGGTGATCTCCATCTTCATCTGCGTCGTTGTGCTCGTCGTGCTCGTTCTGCGAAAGCGTGTTGTACCCCATGATGGGCACAAAATGGGGAATGAAAACAAGACGAAGGAAAGTAACAAAGAAGGTTACCGCGCGAAACAAGGTATGGAGTAGTCAAAGATCGGTCGGTTGGTTTGTTCGGGGGCACGCGAACGGGTACTTATTATTCAGGGTTCTTCCCCCAATTATCGCGTCCTGCAGGCTGGCTGCACAACACCAAGGCACAGAAGATTAGGCGTGCAACCACTACCCTTTCAAGAATGATATCAGGATAACGGTGCTGCCGAGTAGGGAGTTTGCGCACCAGTAGGAAAAGGTGTTTTGCGAATCCAGGTCTGGGCGAAATTTCCTTTGAGAGTCGCGTGCAAGGTTGTGGGCGAGTCCTTCAGGATTAATAAGAGGAAGAGTGGTGCAAGATTGTTGAGAGGAATGATGATGATGACGGCCTTGGAATCGACTTTACCCTGCGATACAGTACGCACTCGTACTGTAGTAGTAGTCGGTACTGTACGTACATGTAAATGCGGGTGCAGGCGAGAAGCAAGTGTTGTCTTGTAAGAATAGGTAAGGTAGGTACGATCTTACTATCTCATCCATCCAAATTGGACAATCCCTTCACGACAACACTCCTGGAAATACCGCGAACCAGCGAAATGTGTGTTTCAGCGGTGTCGAGAATCAAAACAAGACAGTAAGGAGTGAGAGTGGGCGGTGGAAGAATAGAGTTCAGAAAAAAGGAATTTAGGAACAACAACTGACACAGGGAGAGTGAGGGACCTTTGCTTGATTCAGGTGGTGAGAGTGTTTGTTGTTCAGCCTTTTGGTGGGGGAGGATAAGAAAAAAAAAGGAAAGAGAAAGACGAGCGAAGAGCAGTCTGAGCAGAACAGGGAGAGTAAGAGTAGTAACAGCATTCGTATTGTGATGGCAAGAATAGCAGCAAAATAAAATAAATTAGATTAAAAAAAAAGAAGAATTTGTTTGCGTGGGATCTTCGTGATGAAACTCGTATGGGCATCTGGACCTTGTCGTACCTGCTTTTCTCCAACCCGTTTCTGTGGAAGCTGGAAAGCTTGTCAAGCCGCTCCAACGCTCTTGCCAAGGCCAACCATACAGAGTGCTCCGTAAAGTAAATCAACCAAGGCTGGAGGACAATTGAGACAATCTCAACCTGACACGAGCTGAATGACGGCGAGGGTTCGACATACTCTTGGAAACCAGTAAACCATCACTTCGCAATCTCTAATGAGATATCTTTGGGATAAGTGAAATAAATTAAGATTAGAATCGATTGATAGAGAGGTGATACCAGATAGGCAAAAAGGCTGTCGATACGGATAAGCAGCCACTCCAGATATGAGCGGGAAATTGTGGTGGGTAAGCTCTCCTTGGCTGCAAGCATCACCAGATTCCAGATCCAGCTGCCACGTACGCCCAGCGTCCATTCAAAAATCCAGAGACCGAATGACGAAAGGTGGAAGAAACCGGAATGTTGGGACAGACAGGTGTGGGCGATTGGTACCTAGTATATGCCTGACCTCAGCAAACGAAGTATATGCCAAGCCTTATATTGACTTGGGGACATCAAGCTCCATTCCCTCTTGCCGCCGATTCTGCAATCAGATACTACATTCTCTCCCTCTATTTCCCATGCATTCACTGTACGGTATCCTTTTTTTGTACTGCTGTACCTACCAAATTTATCTCACTTCGTATGGAAATCTTATGCCGCACATGTCACATGATCCAAAGATTGGTATCAATTTTTTGTCGCAGTTGAGTAATAATAACCTCAGCCAACAATGCAGAGGAAAGACTCAACGGTTGAAACTTCTTGATCAAGTTAAGTCGGTGCTCTTCTAATCGCCTTCTCAAGGTCCCATTAACTATGGAATTAAGAACATAAGTCCACTGATGACATCGTCGTCGCAATTCCATGGCGCTAACTAGAGATGCCGAAATCCGATGAGATTCGCCATCTCGGCACCACGAAAGAAATACATTCAAGATGACTGGATTGGCTATCGAGTCAGCAATTGTTACCATGTTACTACTCCTGCTATCATCACCTTCGGCTATTCTCTAGCGCTGTTCTGTTCTTTCAGCCTTTCAGGTCGAAATAGTGTCGAGGGGAGATGGATTGAGCCTTCTCTCAATTAGCTTCGAACGTTCCATGCACAGATCATGTCAGAACCCTATATTGATGGGAGGGCACGGTTTCTTATACCGTCTGCAAAGTAGTAAGAAACCTATTTCCTACTACCCAGAACTTATTCTTCTACCACCAAATCCAGCTTCCAAGCTTCCATGGTCGTTTCGTTTCAAACCCCACGGGTAGCCAAGACGGCCAAAAATGCTTGTTTGATAGTGTGGAGATCTATCTCATGAGCAAAAGTACACGGAACATCGGATCAAGCTTTCACAGTCATGCAATGATCGCCGGAAACTCCTCGGAAGGCGAAATAGATCGTCTTGTGGAAGCGATGGAGGGTTGTGAATGGTTGTCGTTGTCAATCGGGGGAGTATACTTCGTCATCTACTTGCCATTCTAGCCCCAAAGCAGAAGGTCCGTTATCTTAGCACGCACAACTTTGTATTACTCCTCCCATGTCAAACGTCCCCCTCTTCTCGTCTTCCCCAAAAGGGATGAATGGGAGCTAGTTCTATCCGAGAAGTTGCAACGACTTGAACTCAATTGACTTTGCGGAATAAGGCCGTGGTCGAGTCCAACCACTTCTTGCCGTTGTCGTTGCGATACCTAGGTCCTCTCTGGATTCCATATCCTCTCCGTGGAACACGGCACATTAGGAGGGCAACCATTATCAGTCCCCGACAAAACCGAGGCTTTTCTACTATATTATGCCACGCAATCCCCCTCCATCGACGCTCACTTTTAATTCCATCACTGACCTTCTCTCGTTACTCAATTCAACATCCCCGCCAGTTGACAGCTTCCTCCTCCCCTTCCATCACCAGCAAAATGAGCAACTTACCTGGACTTGCACTGGAGAGTGACCCACGAGATGCAGCTCATCCCATCAACCATACTCACCCACCTGCTGCAAAAGAACTGTCGCGTCTTGCTCACGATCCATCCGTCTGTTTCGAGGAGTATGTCTACTATGCCAAGATTACTCGTGCCGAGGAGAAGATCGCCAATGAGAAACACATCGAGGCTGTTGGACCCAGAACTTTCAAAAGTATCTTGACCAATCGATTCTCAAAGGGTCATAGCAATCCATCAAACGTGGTAATAGAGTATGGCTCCAATGAAAATGCATCCACGACCGAGAAGACGGATATCGATACTCAGGGAACGGCACCAACCTCAAAATATGGAATATCAGAAGCAGAATGGAAGAATGCCAGTCGTGCTACTCGTACTGCTGGATGGAGTGGTGTCTTTTACTTAATCACCACTGATATCTTGGGACCCTATAGCGTTCCGTAAGTTTGAGAACTTCTGATTGACAAAACCCCGCTGATCAATCGTCGTAGTTGGGCATTTGCTCAAATGGGCTATGGACCTGGAATTGCTCTTTATACAGTCTTTGGTGGTTTGGCAATGTAGTAAGTCGGCACTCCTCATGTCTGTTGTTTCTCAACTCATTGGTTGTAGCTCTGGATTCCAGCTGTGGAAAATGTTCTTGGCTCTCGATTCGGACCTTTACCCTATGCGCAATTTCGGTGATACATTCTATCGAGTGTATGGGAAATGGGCTCGACATGCAGTAAATGTCCTCCAAGCAATCCAGCTTATATTCACAGTGTCCATCCTCATCCTCTCCAACGGACAGTCCATATCCCAAATATCGAAGGGCAAGGTCTGCTTTGTTGTTTGTCTCGTTATCTTCATGGCTGCTGGCATGGTTGTTGGACAAATTCGAACGCTTCAACGGTTTGGATGGTTGGCTAATTTTGCTATTTGGATCAATTTGCTCATCATTTTTATCTGGTAAATAAATTCTCCCTCGCAAGTGAAGAGTGGCTAGGAATAACTCGAATACTAGTATGGGCGTGTCGGCAAACTCTGCACCGAACTATAAAGCAGTACAAGCTTCTTTTGGAGATGCTTTTGCTGAAGGACCTATCCATCGATATGCAGGTACTCCACCGAATGGCGCTGCGACGGGAGGTACAGGCTTCACTGGTTCTCTGAACGGACTCAACCAGGCCGTTTATTCTTATGGCGGTGCAATGCTCTTCATTTCCTTTATGGCTGAGATGAGACATCCTTGGGACTTCTGGAAAGGTGTTCTCTGTGCTGATCTCTTCATCTACTTGGTCTACAGTAAGAATTTTCAATTTAAGAGCCCTTGGATTTCAATGTTTTGCTTTCACCTCCACCATCAGACTTGAGCCCCTCCGACACATCCAAACTCTTTTAAAACTAGCTAATGCTAACTATTTGACCTCTTACAGTGTTCTTTGGAATATTTGTCTACTCATATCAAGGACAATATGCGTACAACCCAGTCATGCAAGGCCTTTCGCCTTACAACGTAAGCAACCATCCGTCACTGTTCTCGGGCTGCATATAGAAACAAATGTTCTATATGTACTCCACAGACACCCCCATGAAACATATTTCACATATCTTAAATAGATGGGAGTCCAAAATACTAACACCCCCAATCGTGTAGTGGCAAACCGCATGCAACATCATGAACCTGTTCACGGGTCTAATCGCCGCCTGCCTCTACGGAAACATAGGCATCAAGGTAGTCTATCTTGAAGTAATTCAAGAACTGTTCCATGCCCCTTCCTTGACCACCACAAAAGGCAAAATCCTTTGGGTTGCTCTTGTACCCGCCTACTGGTAAGCAAACAATCTCTAACCATTATTTTCCCATGTCAACCAACTTGGACCAGCCCCTCTTCAAGAAACCCACCCAACCAGATTTGCTAACATATTTTTTTTCCCTTTCCCTCCAGGGCAATCGCCTTCGTGATCTGCGCCGCCATCCCACAATTCTCATACATATCCGGCCTCGTCGGCGCAGTCTGCATCCTCCAATTCACCTACACCTTCCCGGCCATCCTAGCCTTCGGTTTCCAAATCCAAAAAGACGCCATGACACCCGCCGAACACTTCGACCCGGCCACGTCGACCTACCACCGCATCGATTCCGGCATCACAAGATGGGTGCGCGGCTTCAAGGTCCGCTGGTATCTAAATACCTTTAATTTCGTGTACTTTCTCGGCGCGGTCTGCACCGCTGCGTTGGGCATTTATTCGAGTTGTCTAGGTCTCATCAGTGCGTTCGCTGGCGGGAGTCAGGGGAGTCAGGCGACTAGTTTTGGGTGTGGGTCGCCAACTGGGTGAGGTGATAAGAGAGGGGAAGTGAGTCGTGGGAAAGGAAGTTGGAATATGTGTTGGGATGGTAGATGGTTGGGTGGTGCTTGGGAGGTTTGGGTGAGGTATCTACGTTATGGAGGAAAGGCTTGGGTTTCATCACGACTTGCGATTCACGTTCGAGGGTTCTCAATGTTTGATATGAGCAGACAACATAAGACAATTACAATTTTCTAAGAAATCTGATTCTCATCTGAATCTGACGTATTGATCTGCATACACTCACTGAGCCAAACCCCATGTATCTGGAGGTAGTATGAAATAGAACTTCGTCAGACCTTTCCAGGATCCCGAAAACCTTTTTTATTTTATTTTTTTACCTTGATATCATGATGATAATATCGAACCCTAGAAACAACGCAATATAACGTAGTACAACACATCTTTCCCCCCCACAACCATCCACGACATGTCAGCAATACTACATACCTAGGAGACTTAGAAAGGAATTATTTTTTTCCTTTTTTATTATTTAGGAGCTACGCCGCTGAAATAAAGATCTGAGTGGCGCACAAGGATGAATTATTTTCAGCTTTCAGCGCCTCCCGTTTGGGCGTTTTCAGTTTTGATTTGCAAATTTGGGCTGCTGACTGACGATCAATCGACCGGAGGGGGAAAAAAACAAAAAAAACAAGGGGGTTGTGCAATGCTACGTCGAAGGAAATGCCGGTTTTGGGGATCTGCAGTACAGTACAGCATTTATCTCATGCAAGACATAGATAAGGTTTGTTTGTACTGTATTGTAACGACATTGATGCTTTTTAGGAGGAAAATCAAGAAGTGCAGCAGCATATATACTTGAAAACTGTATGTCAACACTGCAATACTTCAGATCAATACTCCAAGGATAATAACGCTTTATTAAGCGACTAATAAAATTAGCGGGAAAGAAAGAAAGCAGGGCACGTCGAAGAAACTGGTAGGTAGGAGAAGATGAAGGTTAAAATTGTATTAACTAAAAGGTATACATATATACAAAGGTTTCTCTTTAACCTTGATCTAGCAAGGGTAAAGCAAAATGTTAAAGTAAAAACGCCCCAGTGGAAGGTTTATTCTTCCGTTCTGTTCTGTTCCGGTCCAGTCCTATAATTCGTTTCAATCATTTCAATCTTTCGCCATCCAAAATAGCATACAGACGTTTCCCAACTCGCCTAAATCCCAAGAAAAAGCTAACACAAGGTCTTATAAAGCCTCTTCCAGGTCGGCCACTCACTCTTATCCTCCTTCCACTGCCTCCGCACCACCTCACTCTCAAACTCATTCCTCCCGGTCTTCAAATCCACCTCCTCAATCGTGACCCACTTTGGCCTGAACCAAATCTTATACCCGGCGTAAAACACTAACACAACCGGCATCGCCAAGTAAGCCGCAAAGAAATTCGTGGCGCGCTCACCGGCGTTGGAGGCTTCGTCGCCGGTGGGTGAGACGGCCACCCAGAATTGCGCGACGAGGATGAGGATGAGTGCGGTTAGGCCGACGTAAGAGCCGGTCACGCCAATGGGCGATTGGTAGATGAGTGCATTGAGGGAATTGCCCTGGTAGGCCCAGGCTTTGCGGAATTGGATGTGTGCGAAACAGATCGAGGCCCAGGTGAAAATGGATGATAGGCCGGAGAGCGCAAGGAGCCATGTGAAAGCAGGACCATTGAGGTCGGAGACGTGGATGTAAGAGATCAGACCGATGAGACAGGCTGCGCCGATTGCGACGAGAGGGCGACCTTTGCGATCGACGTAGGCGAGGATTTGAGGTGCTTGGCCTTGTTCGGCGAGGGCGGCGAGCGTGCGGGTAGCGCCGTACATAGAGGAGTTTCCGACGGAGAGGACGGCGATGAGGACGACGGTATTCATGACACTGTCGAGGCCTTGGATGCCGGCGTCTTTGATGGCAATGATGAAGGGGGAGGCTTTGGCGTCGATGGAGTTGCGGCCGATGAGTTCGCTGTTGTCGTAGGGGACGAGGAGTCCGACTATGGTGATTGATACGACATAGAACTGAGTTTGTTGTTAGTTTTGTGTTCACGAGAGAGAAGTAGTTGTTAAGCGAAAAGATTACTTACAAGTGCAATTCTCCAGAACACCTGTTTGATGGCTGTGGGGAGAGCTTTGGAGGGATTATGGGTTTCGGCTGCAGCGAGACCAACCAATTCCGTTCCAGCAAAAGAGAAGGCTGCTGTGACGAGAATATTGCAGAATCCCTTGAACCCGTTGTGGAATGCGCCTGGGCTTCTCCAATAGCGTCCTCCGATATAGCCACTATCTTGTCCTCCTCCACAGTTTATGACTGCGCCAAGAATACTGCTCTAAATTAGTACTTGAGGTCCTGTATCAGCAGCTGCAAAAGAGTTACTCACATAAATCCAATAACTGCAGCTACCTTGATAATGGAAAAACAGTACTCAAATTCCCCATACACCTTGACGCTACACAAATTGATGGCCACAATAATCAACAAGAACACCGTGATACTCGCCCACTTCGGGATATCAAGATTCCAGTATTCTAACGTAATGGACGCCGCCATGATTTCTAAAGGGAAGGTAAAGAGCCATTGCATGGCATAATTCCAGCCAAAGGCAAAACCCCAGGCGGGATCGATAAATCTTGTTGCAAAAGTTGAAAAGGATCCCGCAACGGGGAAAGTTACTGCCATCTCGCCCAGAGCTTGTACCGTACAGAAGAGCACTGCTCCTATTAATATGAATGCGATCAGAAGAGAAGCCGGCCCTCCAGTTGCAAGAGCAGCTCCAGAACCGATAAATAATCCAGTTCCTAGATTTTTGTTAGCGGATGGCCCGGAGTTTGAGCTTAAAGCCAAGTAGAGTCGTGTTACCTATTGAACCTCCGATGGCTATCATCTGTAAATGTCTTCCCTTCAGCCTCCTCACTAATGGGGTGTTTGCTATATTATACATGGCGGCTTTCTGGTCATAATGCCTTCCATCAACACCAGCTGTTGGCGCGAACAAGCGTTCGGACGCCGGTCGGAACCCATCAAGTGCTTTTGCTCCTACACTTCTGGCTGTCTTTGGTCGTTGTAATAGCGGGGTTACTGTTGCTGTTGAGCCAGCAGAACGACTCTTCGCTGAATCCATCTTGCGAAGATCGTCCATCTGAGCTTCAAAGGTTGAGCAGCAGAAGGTACTTCAGAGGGGGGTCATAAGGGATGCAGGTCCAAGGTGCGAGGAAGCCGTCTGAGGTTGGTTGAGAGGGATGCAGATGCGGTTTGAAGTCGCGTGGGATGGACGGGATGAGGTGATGGTGTGGCCGGAAGTACTTTTCGGTAGCTTTATCTGCAAAGGCTGGGCAGACCCGCAACTTTTTTGATTGCCGCTGTTCTCCCACATGTAAGGAAAGGAAGTGGACTGAGGAGACTGGTTCCTCGAGGTGAGCAAGCATGTTGTAACTTGTGGGACCAGGGCGAGCAAGGAGTGTGGGACAAGTCACAGACTTAGCAAACCTCACGTATTTCAAGGTAACCACATGGGGATTGCATGCATATCCTCATCACAGCTCATCTAAGGGTCTGTCCTTTGTGGTCTGTCGATTTGTGGAAAGGGCTGCAGAATCACCGGGTATGGGTCCGATGCGGTGACACCCTCAGTGTCCATCACAACATGCCCTCCTCGTAAGATCTGGAAAGTTGAAATTTTCTGAGAATATCACGGATTTGACATCGTCAAAAGTGGACGAATTGACGAGCTTGACAGGCCGTTGCCACGAGCCATTCGGCACTCCAAGCGTCTCCAAAGCAGCTACTCGGCACCTTGTGCCAATCTGGATTAGCAATTGGCCGTATCATGCAGCAAGCCCCCTAAGAAAATCCCTGTTCCGCCCTGTCAAGAACGCGTCTTGGTGTGTCGTTCTCTCTCGCTTCTCCAGAAAAATTAATTTGTCCGGAAAGGCAGGAAAAAGAAATGAGAAGATCGACGATCCTGCCCTTGACCCTGCGATATGGACATGTGTGATTCCATAACTTGCAACACTATCATTGGTGACTACCTGCACCTCGATAAGACAAAGTCCATACTCATCTGTAAAGTCCACGTACTGTAGTCTGTATGTACCTATGTACCTTTGTACCGTTAAGTGGATTGCGTTCCGTCCCAAATCTCAACGACCCTCCCGAATGAGATTGAGGCGTTCTGGCGTTCGCTTGTGCAACGGCCGCCTTCGACAGATCGGGCAGGTCGGCTTGAAGCTCCAAGAGCTGCCTCCACCGAGGCACTTAATATTTTGAAGCTCCCAAGTTTAAAGGCTGGCTGGACCTGACCAAAGACGGGTTGGACAAAACATTGCATGCTTCTCTCAATGTATGCGCTGCTTCTTTGATATCTCTCCGTTGCAGCCAGTCAGTGATCCGTTCGAAATCTGCTTTTTGGCATTGGTTGCAGCGATGGCCCAATCTGGAAGCTCAAAGGACTTGCGACCAGGGGTGCAATCAATGGGGATGTTCTCGACGACTCCATGCAGCAGCCACTGAGAGCCCGCTGGTGAGATTTTCGACGTCAAACGGTTCTTGCCCAGGATGACCGGGCCAAAGAAATCCCCAGATCTGGTTCCCCTGCATATTAGACCCATTTATAGTTGGTACCTGTCAGATTGTATCGACTGCGATGTCGATAATACCGGTAAGCATTTGTGGAAAACCCGCCTCTCTCTATCACACTTCGCATGCTCGTCTCTTTTATCCGTTTCATGCCTCGTGGGCTTGGGGGATTCTTGTCTCTCTGCCCGCCAATATTGAAATGTCTCCCCTGACAATGCTTTCCCCCTTCCTCTCTTCGTGTAATAAGGTACCTCCAACGCTTTATTTCGTATTATTGCAGTCAGCGTCACATCTGTCACACTCATCCTTCAAATATCGAACGCCCCTCGTTCACAACATGTGTTGGAGATGAGAGGCACAAGAAACGAGGGAAATCTTAGCAACCACACCACCTCGAGAAGTTGACGCGTATAAGGAAAGCGTGGCAGTCACTTAATTTTCCGGTCCACGGAGTTCGTGAACAATCAACGATGGACTTCCTACGCCGAGCAGTAACGGATGCTCCAGAACTTCGATCATTTCGCGATGATAAACCTACGCTGCTTGTGAGCTGGTGGGCTACCTTGTACGCCATCGCTATTATACTCGTACGCGTGTGTGGAAGATATGTTCGAACAGAAAGGCTTTTTACTGAGGATGGAACCATGCTTTTGGCAATTATTCCACTCCTCATGCGAATGGCCTTTGCTCATGTGGTCCTGCTGTACGGGACCAATAATACTTTGACCATGGACTTAACGGAGGAAGGAATTCGACATAGACAACTGGGAAGTCGAATGGTTCTAGCGTCGAGAGTCATGTATGCTGCATAGTACGTTCTAAAGCATCCAGGTATCGGAGATATGCTGACCAGAAAAGTCTGTGGGCTATCAAATACAGTGTTAGCATGTTTCTTCGAACGCTCACAGAAGCGGTTTGGAGGAACTCTCACCAGCGTTTGCTTCGCTACCTCCATATCCTGCTTGCTGTGACATTTGTTGGAACAGTGATCAGCGTTTTTGCGGAGTGCCAGCCCTTTGATCACTACTGGCAAGTGATGCCAGATCCTGGACCACACTGTCGACAAGGCAGTGCGCACTTGTTCACGATGGGGAGCTTGAATGCCATCACAAACGTGGTGCTTGTCGTGTTTCCCATCCCTATGATCTTTCAAGCTCGTTTGCAGACAAAAACGTACGTCGTACCTCTAGATATTCTGCGGCAAATCTAATAGATTCTAGCAAACTCGGCATTCTCTTCAGAATTGCGCTGCCGATCGCATCCGTCGCGTTTACTTGTTTTCAAATGCCGTATATCATTTCCCAACACTTCATGCAGCCGATGCGGTCACTTCTCGCATCCATGGATATCCTTCTCGCAACAATCATCTCTAACGCTATCGTCCTCCTCTCCCTCCTGCGAGACCGCGGATACAAGAAAACAAAATATAAGCACGGAACTGCGCAAGCAGGATTTCATAGCAAAGGCACTGTTGGCATCGGTGGATCTCGCAGGAGGGGAGGCAGCCCGCCCACAACTAAATGGGGAAGCGACGAGAATCTTGTGCCGGATCATGATGTATATGGAGATAAGAAGGGTACGATGATCAGTATGGAAGTACTGCGAAGTGACAAAAGGTCACGGTCATCGGTTGAGAGAACGAGCATCGAGGAGACTGGCCTTGACATGCCACCGAAAGCCAAATTCCAGGACATCCGAATTGCCACTACGTGGGAAGTGAGCGTAGAAAATAATGGCAGGAAAGAGTAGATAGATGTGCGCGTTTGTTAATAGTTCAGACGATAAATGATACCAAGATTCTCCAGCTTCTCAAGTGCCACGAATGCTCTCCTTGGAAGCCATGAAGGCAGAGGCACTTGCTCCTCCGATGGATGATTGATTGCTGTATTGTTGGTGATGGTGGGGGTTTATATTGAAAAAGCTGAAATTGCAATATCAAAAAGGGGGATTTTGAATCGTAATCGTGATCGCGATTGTGAGCGGCATGGTTGATGACGGTGATCGCCATCCCTGGGCTGGGGAAATTATGAAGAACGATCTAGATCGCCAAGGCGCCTATGTAACCTTAAACGAGTACAGCGCAACATCTCGAGCTTCTTCAGCTCCCTTCCGCCTTTTCCCCCTTCTACAGGAAAGTTCTCAACACCTCAATTAACTTTTCATACCCGTCTCGTCCTCTTCGTCGCACTCCAAGATGTCTTATAAAATGGGTCCTATTGGTGGCAAGGGCGGGCACGGTAACCTTATTCTTCCAACCCACATCGAAACAGGACCCTTGACTGACCGAAACACCCATTAGCCTTCAACCACTCGCAGAGTCAAGATGCCGAGCAGGAATACGATCGTCTACGCGATCTTGCGCGACAAGAAGCCCGTAAAAGAGGAGATTGCTTCGATCGAGTATGCTATATGCCTCACCTCTGCTCCATTGCGCAATTCTAATCTCTGAGTACAGTCGCGTCGAGCGTACGAGAGCGGTGATGGAGGAGCTGCCCACGACCTGTCAGAGGAGGGCAAAGCCCACGGCGCAAAGATGGACCAGTACAACAAGCAGGCCTCGGATTTCATTTTCCGCGAGAACAATGCCAATGGCAGAGTCCCCGATGATACAATCGATTTGCATGGTCAATTCGTGGAAGAGGCCGAGGACATCTTGGAGCAGAGGATAAGATATGCACAACAGAACAACCAAACCCATCTTCATGTGTAAGCTTCGCTACTTGCTGTAGTGTTCTCGAGGCTGATCAATCCTGTAGTATTGTGGGCAAAGGCATTCATTCGGTGAACCACGTACAGAAGATCAAGCCCAGAGTTGAAAAGGTCTGTCAGGAACTCGGCCTTCAGTATGCTACTGAGGAGAATGCTGGTGTTATCTACGTCAACCTGACCGGTGGAGCTGCGAATATTCCCTCGAATTCTCACGGAGGGCAGAGCCATGGTGGATCCCACGGAGGTCAAAACCAACACCAGGGCGGTCAGACTCAACATCAAGGCGGCCAAAGTGGCTATCCTGGTGGGCAGCAACACCAAGGGGGCCAACAACAAGGTGGAAACCAACAAAACAACCAAAACGACGAGTTGGAGAAACTTGCAAAGAAGCTTCTGCCTCGTGTCATCCGGAAGCTGGAGGGATGCTGTGTGGTCATGTAAACTGGTCGCCGCAATCATTCTTGCATCTCGGTTCTTTTCATAATTGCACCTTGGTAGGTTTTGACACTCCAGAAGCCATTAATTTGTTGCTCTATATCATATATATTTGCCTTGAGATACCCTCATTTTGGAGGTCGAACCAATGGATGCATTCTTGTCAACACAAACTACTCATATTCAAGCCACATTTAGTTGAAAATTCCAGAAAAGCAAGTCTGTATGGCAAATCCAGGAAATCCGCCGTTTCCCTGTCAGGAACAAATTATCTGCTGGCTCCTTTTCGTCAATACCGAAGATATGTAGCCCAGTACGATGAAAAACAAAGATCACACCACCAAAAAAATATGTCACAGCTGAGTCGAGGAACATGGCAGTCGGTGAAGTCCAACCAAAGTATCAGATGGTAATTCCCTCCAGATGTCCAAGTCAGATATGTGGAAAAGCCATGGAATTGTGACTTGACCGTCCATACCGAGCCAACGATTATGAAAATCTGTGGACAATTGTCCAGTCCTCTACCATACACCAAAACAAACGCACCGCAGGACAAATCTTCGGAAGTGTTCCCGATCATACTAGCCCACAATGTAGGCAAGATATTGGAATACGGCATATATTTTCCTTCCGGGGGTTCAGGTAACATGTGAGCAGCAGTACTCTCACCATCCTCTGCCTTTGGGTAAAGTTCAGACTGCTCTTGTTCAATCAAGCAGAAAGTGTTTACTCAAAGCATCCGTCAACTCGACTCTACCCCGACTGAAACGCGTGATCTCATAACCCATATATTATCATTCTTCCGCTCAGAGTGGTTGATACCACTCTCCTCCCATTCCCGCAAGCTCTATCAAATCAGTCCTGCAAGCACCGCCTGAGTGCGAATGGGATGTGGGAAATAGTCCTGAGGCTGTTGGAAACCTAGCCTTGGTGTTACCTACATACCTAATCAGCCAGAAAGCGGGGCGCAGCAGGCATGTGAGCGCCCAATGTATCAGCCTCGCGAGATAGGTAGGGATATATCAACGACGTCCAAGTCGCAACTATTGCGAAGTTGACGTCTCTTCATCGTAATCACGGGTAGGCCAGTTCAGTCTTCTAGTCTCTTTGCCATCAGTGGACTGGTATAACAACGAAGTCGAAATTCGCAGACACTTCATAATCGGAAAAGTCGACGGGCATTACCTTCATGTGCGGCTTGTCATTGCTCTGGCGGCGGTCCAAAATGGCTTCGTCCTCTCTCGCAGCGAGACCGTTATCTCGACCGGACGTCGCCTCACAGAAGCTATCAGGATTCCAATATGTCCCACTTACTCGACCAAATGAGATCCGCGTTTTGTATTTCGACAATACAGAAGATCGAAACCCAGATGGACCGATCGCCCTCAATATCGCACACGGCACACTAGCCGAGCTCAAAGAACGGGGTTTTACCTTCACTGCCCTGTCCTACGCCTGGGGAACCCATCCCAGCGATAGAATTGTGAAGATTAAAGGCATGGACTTCAATGTCACACCGAATCTCGAATCCGCCTTGCGGAATATTGCCCCCAAAGCGGTACCTCTCTTTTCTGGATCGACGCAATATGTATCAACCAAAACGATATTCCAGAAAAGAACCGCCAAGTTGCCATGATGGCCGAGATATATGCTGCTGCCAGCCTGACTCTCGTTTGGCTTGGGGAGTGCAGCGCAGCCATCTCAGAGGCAATAGCCATGCTGGAGGCTGCGGAGGTCGTTTGCGAGGTTAACAGGCTACCGGCGCTGGATTTGAAGCACACCATCAGCGATTCAAAGTACGACTCTGCCTGGAAAGGTGTTGGGCAACTGCTGGCTGCGCCGTGGTGGCGTAGGATGTGGGTCATTCAAGAAATCACACTGGGTCAGAAAGCCATGATCTTGTGCGGAACGAAGACGTTGATGTTTCAGAGATTGGCGATGGGCGCCGACGTTGCATTCAAGGACAATACCTTGAAGTATATATTTCCCGTGTGCAGGAATGGCTTCACGAACTACTGGAGGGTCCAGAGTATGATGCAGTATCGCATGGGAAAACAGATGGGCTCACCTATTCCACTGGCTGAATTGTTGGAGAATAATGTATCGTGTGAAGCTAGCAACCCACGGGATATGGTCTTCTCACTTCTTGGACTCGCAACTGATACTGATGGCGCAGAAGAGTTCGTTATTGACTACAATTTATCAGTCGAGGAGGTGTACGAGCAGGTCATCAAATTCCATATTCGAAAATACAAATCTTTGGATATGATCTGCCACAGTGCCCACCCGAAAAGGCATCAGAATCTTCCATCCTGGGTACCTGATTTCTTAAACATGAAAGAGACCATTGCTTCCTCACTGGCGACGTTAAGTAGGTCGTGGGCCGGGGATGCATACTGGTACAATGCATCGGGAACGAGCACTTCTAACGACGACGCACTTACGGGCAGTAATGGCACTCTACGTGCGTCCGCCATCTTTTTTGATAAAATCACACATGTCGGGGAGGAGTTCCGGCCAGCAGACTTGTCAGATCACTTCGAGCGCATGGTCACATGGTTCAGAATAGTCGCCCGTGTCATTGGATTTGAGCGAGAATATATCGGCGGCGGATCTGTCATGGATGCGTTCAATCGAACGCTTTGTGGTGACAAAGCACGATCAGGTCTCCGAGCACAGAGGGGTTGGAGAGGTTACGAAGCGCTCGAGGATGGAATGGAGATTCCGAATGATTTTCGGCTTGGGCCTGAAGTTGCTGAAAATGAACGTCGTGAGGCATGGGTCGGAGATGCGATGCAGGCTGTTTCGTTGCGATCCTGTCGTCGACGACTGATCATCACAGAGACCGGATATATTGGCCTTGGACCTCCGGGGGTGGAGGAGGGTGACTCTGTATCGATTCTTTTGGGATGTAGTGTCCCTGTGGTTTTGAGGCCAAAGGAAGACAACTGGTGGTTTGTAGGGGAGTCGTTTGTGTGTGGGGTTATGGATGGTGAAGTTCTTGGGATGACCGATATGGCTGGCAACGGGACAGAACCTTCTGAAGAGGAGTCCGCTCCAATGCGATACAAAGTAGAACAAATATTGCTTGTTTAGGATTGGTAAATCAAAATAACAGCGTTTAAATTGTTAATGCTTTCTCCAGGGGTTTCAAGTAATTACTATGTAGTCTACCACAACTCGCACAAGTTGTGGCTTCCCAAACTATTTCTCCATCTCCCTTCCGTATTTTGAGAGGGCAAACAGGATATCCATGATCTAGCTACTTAATACTCCAGCGATCTATAATCTCCAGCGCTTTCCCCTGAACTTCTGGACTCAACAAAACTACACCTGCAGTAATTTGAGTTTGTCACAAAGTCACTTTTTGAGAATTCTATGAGATGCTACCTTCGACGTCGTTTCTTTTGCAGATTCTCTCAATTTAGCCACTATATCTATTGAACACTGCATTACATCTGTTTCACCAGGTTCTGATGTTTTATATTGCTTTACGCTTACAACTTTGTTTGAGGTCTTGTTTCATAATATAAATGCGATACTGCCGTGTTCTTGTATTGATACCTCTACACAGCCACCTTGGCACTGCTAGATTTCTCTGGTAAGTGAATCGATCTTCTTTATACCTTCCACTTCTTACCACTTCTGACTTACGATCATGCCTCTCTATTTACTCGCCCAGTACGTACGGTTTTATAATCAACAATCTCTCACAAAGCAGTGCTGATGATCTAAAGCCTTCCTCACAGTCACTGTCGGTCGAGCACAGTCGAAATTGATTGAGATACTGAAACGAATCGAACGGTTTGGGTAGGCCTGTTTTATTTGTTTGTGCCCAATGAGCAAAAGAGAGTCAGAGACCGGAGAACTGACTTTTGTATACTATGATAAAACACTAAGTCACGTTTTAATATCGGCTCTCCCTTCCCTCCCTCTGCCCTTCTCTCCGTCTCTTCACGCTACGTAACCAACCACTATTTACTGTATATTACCAACAATAATCCTCTAACAGTCTCAGCTATCTAAATCTCAATCGGAAAAATCTAATGAACCTCAGCAGCGTATCTTCATCAAAGCCTGATCAGAAAAGGTCGCAGATATCATCGTCACCTGGCAAAAATCCATAATCCCATTCATTGTCGATTATAGCATGAATCAGATTAAAGAGATTATAGGCTTTAATCTTCCGCCGCGTCTCGTTTATGAATTCGTAAGATTCTTCAGCATCGAAGAGGAGGTCGTCATCTCCAATGCCATGACTTCTGACAATCATATCACTTCTCACAGTCGTGAAATAGTAACAACCTGAACGCTCCCTCTCCTCAGCGTGATCAACCACACTATCCACCGAAGCCTCATCGGCAAAAATGAAGTAAGACCAACGCGGCTCGGTGAGTGCTAGAAGCAAGTTTAGTCGACCAACCGTCATTCGAGGGATGCCGGTTTTGCCCTCTTTTCTCGCTGGTTGGACTTCGCTCGCATCCCACTCTGCAAAAATGCTTTTTGCCTTTTGATAGCTTTCGACCACGAAAGGGTCCTTCTCCTCCAATATCGTATCTTGTAATCCCCTGATCTGATCCCATGCCCACTCATCGTATTTAGTGCGCGCGTCCTTGATTGTGGCCCCCTCTAATCGTGCTCGATCCTCAATGATGGGGCAAGATAGAGTTGAAAGGAGGTCTTCAGCTGGGGGATCCTCATGCAAGGTATTGTAGATGTCTTCGTAAATTAGGTACAGATACCTCTCCCATCTTGCGTCTGAGGTGTAAGTGCATCTGACGATGGGAAGACCCCATTTACCACCCTGTTCCTTGCGAAGGCCCGCTAACCGAATTATTCGTTTCTTTTCTTCCATACCCTCAAATACAGCTGTTGATCCTCGATCCATATCGTCTTGTTCGAGCACGTCGAATATGGGGCTGAGCAAGGGTAAATCTACCGTGTATTCATATGTGTCCAAGGAGTGAAAGGGGGATCTGGCCCGAATGGGGCTTTATATGCATGGCCAAGGTGGCCACGTGATACACCCACCTTGTATTCCTACCTACTGCTATCATTACATGAATATATTACCGACAAACCCAGTTCTTGATTCTTGGAAGTTTTGATGAGATTTTTGTTGTTGCTCGAGAATTCAGCATGAAGAGAATTTGTTTGAACAAAGTTGGAAGAAGATAACACGTAAAAGATTTTCACCAAACAAGTTCTCCACTTACAAATTGAAATCGACAAAATGTCAAATGTTACTGGTAAACCTATGTGTGTAGCGTTCACTTATGGTTTTGATAGAAGATCGTTATATTGTGGTGCAGGGTTTTGAAGATATTGATTGACTGGCAGAAAAGGGTGGTGACATCCAATACTTCACTCAACTTTCCACCAAGGTGTAAAAGGAAATTGAATGTTTACTACTTCAATGAAGAATCAATGTTGGTGAAATTGGACAGGAGAAGATTCAGAATACCAATAAAATATATTAGAAGTATTTACATGACAAAAGTTAACAATCGCAAAGAAAGGATCACATGTATCATATTAGCAGGGCGGGCGTTGCCTGAAGTATCCTAACATCACTTCAAAAGTTCTCGTTATTCCCAAATATTTTACTTCCCATTTTTGTTGCTGTAGTAAGATTAGAGAGATTTCTTCATATCCCTAAACTCAGACTTCATTATAGTTTGCTTTTCTTACTTTATTTTGAATGTGAGATCCTCGCCAAGACAGAAGCCGTCGTCTGACAGACCAACGCCCGGAAGGGATACAACATGTCAATAAGAAATGCACCGCGGTCTGGCGTCTGGCTGTCGTATGGATTATGAGATAGTAATCAGATGAACGAGGTTCATATTTTGCTTGATGTATATACATTATCCCCTTCATCCAGCATGCTTGCTTGCTGGGTCTACTGGAATTCGTTACTTCTCGTTCCTCTGCCCCCTTCAGAACACTTCCCCATGCAGTTAGAATCGATGAATATCAACGAGCTGTATATTCTGAGTAGTTGCAAATTAAGTAGAGGAATACTGATCTTAAGTGAATAGTCGGTGTTGGTGTCAGCTTCCAGCATGAAGTGATGACGCGGTGTGAAGAGAACCCTACTGTACTTGATAATCTTACATTTTCTGAGCCAGCATGAGAGGAGACCAAGTAAAGACGAACTGTGAATAGTAATGCGGTCATATTCACTAGAAGATAAAGATACCGATATCAAATTCGGCTCGTGTGCCCATTTCCAACCCCCCATTCATCTCACTAGTATCTCACGGATTTAAACTTGCAAAAACGCAAGAAAAACAAGCCCACTTACCAACCATCACATCCCCCAAAGAGCTCGATGCACCCATGAGAATTGCCCTGCCCTTGCCTTTTTACTTGCTGCTTAAAAATTCAAGTTTTTCTTTCCCGAACAAAACAACGACGTACTTGACCTGGGCTTCTGTGTACAACGACGCATCAAGAAAAGAAAGGGTTCCATTTTTCTTCTTTTTTTTTTCTTCACGAATCAAATAACAGAACAACTGATCGATCCATTGACACTTTACTTCACTGTACTGTAGATACTTTAATCTCATTCAATCCCAAATACCCTCTCGTCCCATACCAACCCAACCCCACATCTTGCCCAACTTTTTTTTCAACTCAACCCAACCTCGGTCGGTATTCCCTGCTCAAAAAGTTCATTCATTCAATTTTTTTTTTCCATCCACGTCTTCCAAAAACTAAACTGAAAAGCGACATACAGTACAGTACCACACCCTCCTTCAACCTCGGAAAATAGTAATGTACAAAAGTCAGTAGTTAGCCACGTGAAATTCTGAATGGACTACCCTCTCATTCATTTTCATTTGTTCTCCCACCAACGCGATTCCTTTTCTTTCCGAGAGATAGACACAAGCCTTGCCATGTGCGGACCCAATCCACCCACCCAACCCATCCATCCATCTACAGTATCCATCGTCACGACGACTACCGTACCGTGCCGGCGGGTATTTCCCGATGATGGATATTTTTAAGATTAGATGACTTCGGAAATCAGGGTTCTCAGTCTTGCAATATCCTCTCTTTTCTCTCCTTTTCAGCCTGAAGCTTGAAATTTTGTGTGACGTGTTGATTCCATACATACGTCAACAGCTAGTCAGTAATACTATGATTCAAGATCTGCATGTTTTTTTGGTAGAGGCAGTCCGATGAAGGAGGGTAGGAGGGTAGGAGGGTAGGGGGCATCAAGAAACAAGAAGATGAGAATGGAGATAGATGTGAGTATCTATCTTCAACAGAAAAGCTACTTTTCCTACATTTAGCTGCATGTATTCTAGATTCTAGATTCTAGACTCTAGATACATGCTGTTGGTGCTGCTGAACTGTACAGTAGTTGCATATATCCTCTTCCCCCCTTCGAATCAGCACCTGCTTCGTGTCACTCTCACCTACTCACCTACTCTTTTCTCCATTTCTTGATGGTCTAGAGTGAACCTCAGCAAGCAAGCGGTGAAGAATATGCAGAGACACTTCATCACTTTCCCACAAACGCATTCACCGCAATTCCTCCCCCTTTATCCCCTAGGAAATAAAATAAAATATAATAAAATTAGAAAGAATTTTTTTGGGGGAAAAATAATGTTTTCTCCCCGGCTGTAGCTGCAGCAAAGCAAGGAGTAAAACAAAGACGTGGTACTGTACCTACCGTACCAAATTCCATGTTTTGTGGGGTTTTTGCCTTGCATATCATGCTTCTCCTTTTTTTCCAAGGCCAGGTCCGGTCAGGGAGTATGGGTTAGGGGAATATGCAAATGCATGGAGGTCGGTCTACCTAGTCTGCAGCAGCAGTAGTAGCAAGCAGCACCGCCGTTGAGCTTTGCTTTCGTTGGGTCAGCTCACCCTTTTCAGGGAAGTTCCCTACTCCGTCTCTCTACAGTCGACGCTCATGGAACCCCATTTTAAAATTGTGAAAAACTTTCCGTTTCTTTTTGTGGGAGCGTTTACGATTTTCTCTGGGGCGGCCACTTTTAAATTTTTTGGGGGGTGAGTTGTCCTTTGCGGAATGGAATGAATGGAGGGATGGATGGACATGTGCAAATTGATATGCGCCGGCCGGGGTAAATGATGCCGTGGGAGCGAGAGCTCGGTACGGCTCCGGAGATTGCGAGGTTTTCGGGTTGGATGAAGATTGAGGAGGAATGTCAGCGAGAGAGAGTGAGTGTGACGAAGGGAACTTGGACCCGTTAGATTTGAATTTTGGTTCGGTTTGAACTTTGATGATCGGGGGGCTGGGTCCGAGGTAAGTGGTAACCAAGGTAACGATGATCTTGTGGTGGACTGATTAACGGGATCGATTATTGTCATTGGACTCGTCATGGTGGTTGTATGTAGTTTACTGGCACAGTGATGATTGAGTGGGGAAGAGGTGATACCCGAGCATGATAATTGAGATGAACACCCTATCTATTTGACTTCTGCGTTGTTCGTTGCGAGGAAGAAAGGAATATCCTGTCTCTCTTGACTCTTGGGCTCCTGCTGGAGGCAGCCGATCGTTTGGAATGAGAGTAAGACACGCTAATGGCGATGTTCATTCTAGAAGGCCGCTAGAAGGAATCCGGTGAGATGATGCTCGTTTGAGAAGGAGACTAAACCTAATAATAAGATAATAAGTCCAAAGTCTTGGGGGGTTGATCCATGTGCCTGGCTGGGGCCGTTTCTGCATTTTCCATTACCTACTTACAACATGCCCATAATGGGGAGAAGTCTGTCTGATGTTGTTTGGTTCTAAGCTCGCGTGATTGATGAACCACGGATGTTCCTTTGGACATGCCCATTGAGTGTCAACATGCGAGATGTGTGGGAGAAGAGCGAGCAAGTGACCTAGTGGTGACTTACCATTGACAGAGTTGAGATTTTCTGGATAGACAAGGTTCGAAGTACAGGACGTACTCCGTATTGCAGCAGCCACTGCGAGTGGAGTGCATGCAGCACCGTTGCGGCTAAAATACCCTAACCCTCCTTTCGACCACTCCTTCACGGAGGATTTCTTCACTAGCAGAACCAGCAAGAGACCGATTAGTTCACCATCGCTGGGCGAGGAGTCGTCGGTCGCGTGGGAGCCAAGGGTTGCTCGAACCTGAAACTGGCATCTCGTGCTGCTACTCGTTGCTCCCCTGGGACGAAGGGCCGAAGCGAACCTTGGACAGCGCCGTCGTTTGTTTCGTTTGGGGCTGTCCTGTCCTGTACTTTTACCGGAGGCGCTGATTCCGGCAGCTGCTTTATTGACCTTGTCGACGATCTGATAGGTGAAAGGATCCTCCTGTATATAATACTCTGTACAATACTGTACTGTCAGGTTCGTACAGTACTTGATTTTACTTGATGTGACGAGGGTAGGCCCGACTCGCGTGCGTTGTTTGCAACTCAATGAACTGACGAGGTCTGAGCGAGCGAATAATGTGCAGTGACTCCAACAGGTGATTGAGGGATGAAGAAATGAACATCCACAATTTCAAGGCCAGAAACGAGGGGAGGTTCATCAGAACTATGCCATATTCTCATGCGTGGAACGACCGAAGAAGCAGAACTGCAAACACGTCAAACCTTCTCACCAAAGCGAGAGCGAGAGAGAGAGAGGGGCCGCCCCTCCAAATATAGCATCAGTCAATGAATCAGAGGTACACTCTGTATGGAGTACATGAATGGATGAGGATTTAAATACCTAATGATTGTGATTCGAACAACAATGCCACATGGGAGAGCTGGGATCCTCGTCAAACCACTAGCTGGCGTCGATTCTGTCGTCGATTGGAGGTGGGAGATACAATTTCAATGCAGTGGGATTGAATCCGAGTGGGCGGTGGCAGCAGCAGCAACAGCATCGTTTGAGTCTCTCCTTGTTCCATCTTCCGCAGCTTGCGCGACGGACCATTTGGCATTCTTGCTTAGCGAGGAAGCTGTAAACGCTGCAACCTGCGACTACCCTCCCTCACCTGTGGCTTTTCCGCCCGGGACAAACTCAATCAGGAATATTCTTGACGGTCGTACAGACCAAGCCGCTCAGATCGCCGTCACATTACATTTGTGACCATTGCAACGATCAGGTCGCAGGAGGCTGCATCTCGAAATCTCCCAACAAACCCAACCTCCACCGGGTCAATCCTCTCAAGTCCCGGGACTGGCATGTATGGAGCCGGAACGTTGCGATGTGGGTTTTGGGTGAACCCTAGCTTCCCTCTACTTTCGGGACTCCGGGATTGCTACAGGATGCCACAAGCTTGAGAGTTTGGGACCGTAGGATTTTGAAGATCGCGGGTTTCCACTTAAGCGAGATAGGGGGTGAGGGAGGTTTAATGCCACACTTTTCATGCAGGTACCGACGGACGTTTGCGCTAAGCTGCTTTGAAGCATTTCCAGAAGATAATTCGATGGGAGAGGATGGATGCAATGGATCGTGAAGCTTTGGAGGACGATGGGGTGATTCAGCTGAACCAGTCACTCGGGAGCGGCTGTTCTTGATGCTGTGATGTTTGCAGTCAAGTAGAGCACCTGAAGATGAAAATGACCTCTCGTCTGTCAGAGCTCTTCTCTGCTGCGACGATCTGACTCGTTCTTTGCGCGCCCGACCGGGCCAATGGGCCGTCGAGTTGAGCTATCGAACGGAGGAAAAAGTGAGGCGTCAATACGTTCAATATCAGATTCGATAGGGGTGATATGCAAATAGGGATGGCTGTGACTGTACCGTTCTATGTACAGTATTATTGCAACGAGGATATGTGTTGATGTTGCTCATACTGCCTGTAACTTGCGGCTGGCACAGTCATATCACAGTCATATTAAGCATTCGGTCCATCGCCCTCCCTTTCCTCGGTTGGTAACAAATAAGGTACAGTATAGCACTTCATTCACATGGATCTCATTCTCTTTCGGCAGCCGATGGATGGATGGCATAGGAGGATTCTGTTTGCACATGGCCTAATAATCCACGGCGCCTGCCGCAGGATTTCCGATTCGTATGCCGTATAATAGTAATGATATCCATAGGGAGTACTGTAATGTAGTATCGCTCGTCACCCTCCGCATGGTTGCCGCCACTAACTACTGTTGCGATGCTTTTACTCACAAGGAGATAACGATGACTCCCTGATCCTCAGGAGCTGAAAACGGGCTAAACATAGGAATAACAACACTTCTCAACCCTCGCACTGCCGGTCGCGTGTCGTCGTCCTGCGCTTGACCGACTGCCTTCTTCCGAATGGGAGAAGGCAAAAGATCTCACCTCGGGCCGTTGCTGAAACCCTCACACAGAAATACAAAATCCGTAAACAGGTCTCGGATACGCCAGCTAGCCTCAGCCAGATGATTAAACCTTTTCCTCCTTGATTGTGAGAAGCCGGCAGCCCCATCTCTCTTGCTGCTGCATCTTTCTGCAAACGGGATAGATCATGGCAAAGGAGGAGCCGCCGCAACCACCCCAGCCACGCCTTCATTCCCAGCAATCCGTTTCGACCCCCTTGACTGCATCCTCAATCCTACTGATCCCTCCTCCCCGGTGCAGCATGGTGCAGGCTAGAGCATCCCCCCCTGCCGGCACAGCAAGTTGCCCAAACCGAGTGGACTCCGGAGAGCTGCCTAGCAAGCGAAATGGCCTTCTAGCCGGTTGCCACATATAGTTAGATCCAGGAACGTTCCACCAGCCGGCTGGGAGCAGTCCCTGACTGATGGGGACATTTATTTCGATTCACTCTGTTTAGCTTTGGGAGGGAGGAGTTTGCCTGCTCCTACCTACCTGGTCGTGGTTGGTTGGTTGAGGATCAGGGAAGGAAGTTGGGGATTAATTGGTGGTGACGTTGGGTTGCGAGAGATTTGTTCAGGCATTGCGACGTAGATGAGTTCGTGTACCAGATTTAAGATTTTTTATTTTAGATTTCCATTTCAAGGTGAAAAGAATAGAATAGGAGCCAGCCACAAGAGAGTTTGCACGTCTGAATCAGACGCTCGATGCGCGCGTGTGTGTCTGTGTCGGCGCTGTTGATAATATAAAAAATACTACGTGCAGGAGAGTACGGAGTAGAGAGTTCTGTGTTAAGATAACACCGTAGTTCTGTAATTAATGACCACGGTTTGATATACACGACGAGTCGGACATGAGGACAAAGTTTTGGGGAAGGAATAATGCCGTTTGCGACAAGTTGTTTAGCAGTAGTGGTGTTCGGCCATGCATCTCTTCTCGCCTTCTCCTCCCCCTTCCCCGTCTCAGGTGCTGCTGCTTCTGACTTGCTTCTAGAAGTCTGGGAGAAGGCCGTTCGGAGTGGGCCAAGTACAGTACAGTATCGTCGTCTTCCTTGGTCGCTTGAGTAGGTACCAAGCCGCCCACCCAAAACACAGGGTCAGGTCTAGTCAAGGGCTAGTCAGCTCATCGGTCAACTCTAATAATCAAAGTCAATCCCACAATTCTTTGATCCATTATTTGCCTGCTGTCAACAGATAGCCTCCTATGCGTCCACAATAGTGTGTGTGTGTGTGTGTGCAAGTAGGAGAACTAGAGGAGGAGAGAGAGCAGGACGGCTGGATCGACCAACTCACCAAGGAAGAAGAAACCAGCCGCATTATTGCTATTACTGCTGCCATGTGTTCGACGATTTCGACTAATTTTCCGTCTCGAAGATCCCAACCCACGAGCCTGTTTCGAGTTGCTGGTCGGTCTTGGGTTACCTGACTAGGTCCTTGACTAACTGACTTTTAACTTCCTCTGTTGCCCCTTTCCGCTCATTTATCCCCTTTCGGCTATTTTCTCAAATGCCACAACACCGAACACTGGATAATGAATGATGCCAACGCCTTGAACTCCTGCGGCAGCAGTTGTCCAGTCACCAGTGGTGGAAGAGGGAGTACGTACTGTGGTTCCAGGGGCAGAGCTGCTCCAACCACTTGCATCTTTCCAACAAACATGCAAGAATGCTATATGCACTTCACACTCACACACTCACAATCACACGCACTATACTACACCACTTACTTACTATTCACGCTACTCACGCTCCTCCTACTCCTTACCCTTACACTACTCACTCGCCCACGAATGCCATTCTTCTCTGCCTCCCCCCCTCCTGGGGCGTTTCCCCCTTTGAGTCGCTGCGGTGCGTTGTATCGTCGCCGTGCTGTGTGATGGCGCGGCGTCTGTGTTCCCAATAGCCAGCAAGAGATGCAGTGCGCGCTGTGCTGTGCAGAGTGGTCGGTCATGTAATGTAATGTAAATGTAATAGTGCTCAACATTTATGGAAGAAGATTTTCCTTAATTTTAAATTCTTTTTCATGCCCCCCCTTCACCCCTTCACCCTCCAGACCAACCCCCCCGGTCTCAATTTCCATGGGGTTCATCAGGTTCATTTGTTCCTTTTTTCTTCCGTCTGGCGTCCGTCCTCTGGCCCCCTGCTCACTCTCTCCCCTTCCTCTGCCCTGGTCCCGCCCGGCAGGCATCGTCTCCCTCGCTGGGAGTCCCTGCAAGCGTGGATGTGTGAATACCCTCGTATAAGACCGCCCCTTCCCACAAGCCAGATTGTTTCCTCTCGATTCCAGATTCCTCTGATTATATTCTCCTCCTCTCTCCCTCCTCAGATCCTGCTTTCTGAACACTGCACACACTCTCCGACCGCCATCTTGCTTCTTGCCCATCTTTGCACTAAGCACAACAACCACAATATCAACACCAAATCTTGAACACTTCCCGCCCCGTTCACATAATCTCCAACCAAAAAACCACCCATTTCTACCGGCAGCAGTTCACGCAGGATCTCTCTCCCCTTTCGCCTACGCCTCCACTCCACATCCAAAGGCAAAAAAAGTCCAGTTCAGTCTTAGTTCACTAGACCGGCAGCAAGGCACACATCCCGTCAGCTCTCCCGCATACTCTGTCGCAAAAAGAGCACTGTCAAAGCGACTCCTTTTTTTTGGGCCCAGAGCACACGCACACACTTTCGCACGCACACATATACTCTCGCCCATTCCCATCTTTGACAGCGATTCTTCGGATCAGAGAACATCGTTGCAACCCTTTCATCCTTCAATAATACACCTCCTGTTTGGTGTCATCCATTCATCGCCGAGCCACCACCCCGTACTCTCCATCCGTCACTTGCCTGTACCTGCATCAACTTTATTTTGAGCAACGAACCTCGGAACATCACAGAACTCCTTTTCTCTACCACAGCAGGCGACCAAGTCTTGCGCAACAGGAACCCAACCCAACCAAAACGTGAGTCACATCTTCTTGCATTGCTCTCAACTCAGCAGCAAGCGGGACACACAGCTTCAGCGCAAATGTGGCGAGCCGTTACAAATCTCGCGCGCTGTCTCATGTTGCATTGGCGAGCAGAATACTGATTCAGAATCTACATATAGTCTCCACTCCACACACTTCGCCATGATGACCTCGATAGAAACTACATCTTGCAATATGGGTAGAGGCGCCTACGATACCACCGGCGTCCCAAAGCCTCCTCCACCAAAGCCTAGATAAGGACCTGCAAGGGCACCTTCGATGGACTCAACCCGAGCATTTCCACGACTGCGAACAGTTCGAGCTCACCTCGACGACTCGTCGCAACCGCAAGACGCATACCTTGCGACGAGACCACAGCTTCGTCTCGACCACCAGCCTAATTCTCTCGAGACACCAAGTTTGTCATTACATTCTGCATACATATCCCTTTCGAACCCAACAAATATTTTTAATACTCGCTCATCGATCCTTTCACTGTACAACTACTTAATACCCACGATTTTACGATTCTCATATATTCCCATCCACCCAACATTCCAGCCCTCTCGCCAATGGCCTCTCATCTTTCAGCTTCCTCGAAGCAGATTCCCGAACCTCGCTACCACTTGCTTCGAGATCGCGATCCTCCCTCAATCTCCGACGAGCCAACATCCCTTGTCCCACATTCCTGGGCTGGAAGATCACCTCAACTTTCGCGCAATTTGGGTCATGAGAGCAGGCGTTGCATCTAGAATCGGACCTTGCTCACTTTTTGGGAATACCTTGTTGTCATACGCTTTTACATCTTTTGTTTCAATATCTCGTTGTATCATCATCTCCTTGTTTTTCATCTCATTTGTCATTCCGGGGTTACTACAAAAATTGGGTTTTCGGATACATAAAATTGCGCGGGACACGGCTGGGAAAAGAAATTTGCTTTACTTTGATGGTTGTTTTTTTCGGGACGCGCATATAGATTTGCTTTTCACACTTTGGTCATGGTTCACACCTTCGGAGCACACAGAAAGAGAAAGATTGTTTGGCAGCTTGTCCTTGGCCTCCTCGCGGAGATGCCGGCTTGCACTTTGTATTAGCATTAGGATCGGAAAAATTGCTCTTTTTGCGTTTGCGCGCGATACTCATCATTTTTTTTTAATACTGTTTCTTCCAGACACACACTTGTATCATTTTTGTCCATTCTGCCTCCTTCTCGTTTCTTTGCGCAACTGGCGACGGCATAATATCTCTTGCGATGGGAATACATGGGCTGGACCTGATGATAAATCGAGGGAAAGGCTGGTCGGTTTGAAGATGGATCATATACCCAAACTTAGACTGTATGAGAGATCTTCTCCAGAGAAGAAGGCAATCGGGAAGGGAGAAAGAGCGAAGTGTATTATTCTGCCTCTTCTTTTTTTCATTTTCTTAACCTTCAAATGTAGCGAGTTCAGCGATTATTGTTGTGTTCTTTTCGCGAGCGAGGACTCTTTCGGATTAGATATACCATTTTACCTTAATCAAAAACAACAGAATATCACACATTAACAATCACCTTCCCATATTATTTGGTTTCAAACGCTTGTGAAGTTCAACAAGCACACACCTTGATTTATTCGCCTCTTTGCCTCCTCCCTTTTTTCTCTTGTTTCAATCCCCTTGTTTTACCTACTTACGCGCGACTCGGACGTCTTGGGGGAGTAGTGAGGGACTTTTTTAGACTTTCGTAACAAAAAAGCAACGATCATTTGTCAAAGGAGGGATTACGTACAGTAAGGGTAAGTAATCATCACTTCTCACAACCCATCTCCCCTTCTTCGCCCCCAAGTTCCCCAACAACCTGGGATTTCGTTCAACTACCGACCATCTGTTTGCGCGCGTACTTCGTATTCACGTTCAGCTTGCTGCAGCACTCAACCAAACAAAAAAACAAAAAGAGAGATCTTTGAGAAAAGTTGTTTAAAGTTGGGTAGGTATGTCACTACCAGTGGCAATATGCGATTGATAGTACTGTACTGTACAGTAGTGAATGTGATTTTTCCTTTCTTATGCCGCTGGGTGAAAAATTCAGCATACTGTTCACTTCGTTGATTCAGCAGGAGAGGAAGTTTGGGTGTGAGTGGAAGTGTGTGTGTGTGTGTGCGTGCGAGAGAGAAGGGGAAAAAAGTAATTATATGTCTTACTTCCTTCGGAGATACTGATTATACTTGTAATATAGGACCCAGACCCAGCAACCAGGACCCGGGACTTAGACTCCATTGATCGTGCATTCGTATTATTTATTATACAGATACAGTAGGGACCGAGGGAGTACTGTTTCAAATCCTGAAAAGAGGGTTTTCTGACCACCGGGAACCTTTTCCACCCTATCATCTATTTTAGCAAACGGCGCAACGTCCAAACGAAAGGGAAGGGAAAATAATTAAAGTAGAAAAAAGAGATAGGAGAAGGAAAGGGGAAAAGGAGAACGGCTTCTGCCGCCACAATAATACCACCATCACCGCCGCCGCCACCACCGGCGTCAGGGTACATGAATTGTGATACTGGACGGAGTAACCCCCTGGATAGGTAGGTAGGCAAGAATGTGAGGGAGGAATAATGGAGGGAGGCGTCGCGCTTATGATTTCCTGTTTTGGTCTTGATCTATTGAGGCTTAAGATAGGTATGATTGATTGATCGATGGATCTGATATGGATATGCATGATATGAATTGATTGATATGTACACCGATATGGCACTGTACAGTAGAGTATGTACCTAAGGTAAGGCAAGGTAGGTAGACATGAGATAAAATGGAAATAATGAGAGAATTTGAATTTTTGGGGGGGGGGGTTGTGAGTTCCGTGAAAGGGAGAAAAGAAAATACTGTTGAAGGGAAGGGAGAATAATGAGAGGGGACTGGATTCAACGCAATTTTGGATTTGATTGATGGTCGGGGTTTGTGATGCTCGTTCCTGTGCTTTGGGACTGGTAGCGGTAATAAGTAGATGAGTTGTAGGATTGCAGTGGTGATTGTATATATGCCATGTAGTTAGGTGCCTTGGTAAGGATATAGGAAGGTATATACCGTTTTGTCATTCTCTTGTTGCCTACTACCAGCTACCTTCCCAGGGGCTTTTTGTACCAGAGCACTTGTACTCTACGATCCTTTCAAACTTGAGGACAGGGACATATGAGCGGTTCCTGAGGGAAAGCAGCCTGTCTAGATAGGTTCGTATTGACCTTACCTACCAACTCGTCCTACTCTTCCAATTGCAGAAGCTCAAGATGAGAAGACTCCAATAGGTAGGTAGGTAATCAAAACCTGAAAGATTTCATGGATCCACCAAAATAGGAAGCAGAGAAAGAGAGAGACACTCAAATGAAACGGGAAGGAGATTAAACTTATGGAAGCAGCCAAACGAAAGGGAAAAGAAGAAAAACTGTGGGACGAACGGGACGGACATTGGACTAGAATACAGAATTGGGGGTTCCAGAACAAAAATGCAGAATCCCGTTATCCAGTCTATCGGTAACGTGTGCGTGGGATGATGCGTGGGGAGGTGTGTGGAATCATGACGGTGGGAATGAATGGGTGGATTGGATTCCTGTTTTGAGGTTGGTGCTGCTTGGGGTGATTGAAGGGGTTGTCTGAACGTGGGGGGTTTTTGGGCTAGCATGATGGATAGAACGGAATAGGGGAGTTTGGGATTTGATGTTGTTGTGGTCTACTATTTGAGGTGTTGAGGTTTTGTGGGGAGACGTAGTAATGGAGGAGTGATGATGCGGCTCGGCTCGGGGCAGGTTGATTGGAGATTGAGAAGATACTTTGTGAAAGAGAGGTTGTTGGTTGGTTTGTAACTTAGAATAATTGATTTGTTGGAAAGGGATTGAACTCACACTAGGTTTATCTTTTCAATTCGATAACAGCAATAGTCGGCATAACGGGTGGTATATTATGCCTTGTTTTGGTTCCAATCACTCACTCAAATCGCCAACATCCAACCCCACCAACATCTCCAACCCACCTACCTACCTGTACTGTACCTCAAGCTCCACCTGCCATAACCTCACAACACCAACGACAACAACAACAGCCCTCCCTCTCCTCATAACCAACCTCCTCCTTCTCCCACCGTCCATCCCTTTACACAAACACAAACACACACAGTCGCCAACATGTCCATAATCCAACAACACACCTCGGCCTCGCTAACCGACAACTGGCGCACCATCAACATCGACCTGCTAGACCCCGAATCATCATCCAACTTCGACTCTGCAACCCTCCACCCGGCCTTTGCGCCCGTCTCGCTCGATGAGATTCGCAGCGTGGGACAGCAGGTGAGGCAGTTGTTGAGGGGCGGCGATGCGGAGGGTGCATTGAGGGGCGCTTTAGAGAGTGCGCCATATGGAGGGGATGCTGGGGTTAAGGTATGTTTGGTTTTGTCGTATTGGGATTTCAGGCAGATTGATGGTTAGGTGGGAGTGGTGTATTTTTGAGGAGATGGGATATGGGATATGGAACCGGGGGTAGGAGGAGCGGTTCATTTATCTGGATATGGGTATGGAATGGACATACAGAGTGCTAATATATTGGTCGGTAGGAAGTTCATCTTCAGACTGTCACCGAGGTTTTGCAATCCATCAAGGCGTCGGAGATGACGCCTATGCTGCAACGAATTTATGGCAGTGAAGGCGGCAGTGATGCTGTGGATGTTTTGATGAAGTATATGTAAGCCTGCTCACCAATTCCTCCTCCTTCCCTCTCTACCAGATGATTGATTGCCTGGTGGATATTAATTGAAATGTTTTGGGATGTAGATACAAAGGAATGGCAGGAAAATCCCAAGCACGAGACTCGAGCATCACACCGCAAGGCACTGGAGCAGGCTTCTCTCAAATGGGTGGCAGACCAGGAGCACAGAATGAGAGCTCGGGCGCAGCAATGAGTGTATTGCTCTCATGGCATGAGAAAGTGGTTGATGTTGCCGGCCTCGGAAGCGTAGGAAGATGCATGACTGATTGGAGAAAGGTGTGAATATGGCTTGTGAATGAATGGTCATAAGCACATGAAGAGAACGAGGAGTGGTTCTGGGGGTTGTCTAGAAGGAAAAGCCAAATGAGAAGCCAGCATCGAAAAATAGAGAGCATGGAATACATTTCAATTACAACCAGGCAGGTGCCGAGCTATCCATGATTTCGCAGTAAACGGCCTCCTTTGGATCTGCAAGTGATCACATCAAGCAAGAACATATCAATATCGGCCTTTGGTTAGTTACTAGTAAGTGTTCCCTCCGACTTCGCTATCATGTGCATATTAATGATCACGAAAGTCTCTCCATCAGAAAGCAATAGTACAACAATTCCTCTCACCCAACCAATTCCTGCACTGACAGAAACCATCTTTCGCGTTAATCCTAGGCCGACATTTCGCCAGGTGCTGCCATCCCACTCTTCGCTCGCTACCCCACAGAAACATTGGATTTTCTTCAATCTCAGAGGGTAACAAGCTCATGCTAGTGCTTTGAGGTTCCGTTGTCGCTGGGCTGCTTACGAGATACTTTGAGCGCCAGTGCGGTTGGTGGAAAGACTGGGTGGGCTGTTTTCTATTTCAACGTCGTGTCTCCCTCTCGGTATACACTTTTCCCTATTCGTTCCAGTGACTTTCATTTTCCAAACGTAACAAAATCTCCCAATTTTTCGAGTCTTTTTGTGTTCTCCCCTTCTCTCCTGAATTTGCAGTATTCAATAACACTTCACGTATCTTTGCAAACCATTCTTCAATGCACCAAAAACCCATCACCACCACTCGACCAGCACATCTCCACCATCCCCTCCATCCCCCACAATGTCACAATCCACCACCACCACCACGCCTCCTCAACTCCGCCTCGACCCGGTAAACCCATCTCCCCACAATATCAGAATTTACACACTAGTCCTCCTTTCCTCCCTGGGCTCCTGGATGTTCGGCTACAACAACGGCGTCATATCTGGTGTTCTCATCCTTCCATCCTTCATGCATGATTTTCATCTCCCTCCCCTTAACACCCCGGCCTACGATAACACGGTTGCGAATATTGTGTCGTTATTTCAGGTCGGTGGATTGATTGGGAGTATGGGGATGTTTATAGGGATGAAGTTTCTGGGAAGGAAGGGCTGTTTGGCAGGCGCTGGGGGCATATATGCTGGCGGGGCCTTTCTACAGGTATGTACTTCCTAGATTTTTTGTGAGTAACGGTTGATAGAGGGCTAATGTGGGATTATTGTAGACTTTCTCGAATGGTGGGTTGAGTGCTATGTATGCAGGGAGATTCTTCACCGGCTTTGGTACTGGGAGGTAAGTCCAACTGTGAATTTTCTCATCTTGTGAAAAAGATTTCATGAAGCCCTTATGTACAGCCCGGACTTTTGAATCTAAAACACTAATCTCTCAATTATGATCTTTAGTATTACTGTTGTTGTTCCACTTGTTAGTCTTTCCGCAACCAAGACCTCGCTTGCGTCTACTAGCTTTGCAATAGTGACTTCCATGTGACAACCAACCATATTCTAACGCACATGTACAGTATATTGCAGAACTCTCCCCACCGTCAATCCGCGGCTCTCTCGTTGGCATCTACGAAATTAACAATCAACTCTCATCTCTTGCTGGCTATTGGTATGAACCCTCCCTCAAATATCATCCTCACATTCCATTTGAAAGCAATTCAGAAGCCCTCTTTGATCCCTCGTTCTTCACATTCTCACACTCAAATAAACATAGGGCCAACTACATCGTAAACGAGTACATCCCACCCACCTCGTCCCTCCAATGGCGTCTCGTCCTCGCAATCCAAATCATCCCCTCTACTCTCCTCCTCCTTTCAGCCCTCTTCATCCTCCCCGAAACCCCACGCTATCTCATTCAAAAGGGCCACCTCGCAAAAGCACGCTCCGTGCTCTCCTATATCCGCAAACTCCCTGAGGATTCAGACTCCATCGGTGTGGAGATGCAGGAGATTGAGGAAGCTGTTCGAAGTCAATCTGGATTTTCTGATGGAGGGAGGGAGGCAGGTGTGAAGGGTGCCGTGAGGAGGTTTACAGGCTTGTGTAGGGAGTTGAGCTGGAAGGGGAATAGAAATAGGGTCTTGATTGGGGTGGGATTGATGGCGGGACAGAATTTGACGGGGATTAATGGCGGTGCGTATCTACTCTATGCTTTGTTCCTACACTCAAATTCCCAAGTCCAGATCACAAAATACTGACGAAGCGTCCCCCCATTGATAGTGAATTTCTACACGCCTTACGTATTCCGCAGTATAGGGTTCGGAGGAACGAAAGTTGGATTGCTAGCTTCTGGTATGTTCTATTTTGTCATCACGAAAATAAATATTAATTTGATTCATCAGGCATGTTCGCCGTCGTTAAATCCGTCGCGACAGTTCTCTCCCTCACAGTCCTAATCGACCGCCTCGGCCGCCGCAAACTCCTTCTCACATCCTCCATTGGCACCGCCCTCGCTCTCTGGTACATCGGTGCCTTTGTCGAAGTCGCCAAGATTGATCTGAGCAAGCCTCAAAGTAAAACCGCTGGTGGTTGGGTCGCTATCGTCTGTGTTTATCTCTACGCTGTATGTCCATCCATCCATCCATCCATCCATCCCAGTTTCTTCCCTCATGTGGAACAAATGTCAATTCAGTACGTTGTTTATCTACGTGCAACTGTGCTAATATTGTGCGTGTTTCTTTGGGGTTGGTGTAGGCATTCTTCTCTTTCGCATGGAATGGAGTCGTCTGGGTCTACTGCGCCGAGATATTCCCTCTCCGTATCAAAGATCTCGCTATCTGCATCACCACCGCCGTACAATGGACTGGTCAGGTACATACATTCCCTCCCTTCTTCCTCCCATCCACCCATCAATTTCGTTAACATTTCCACTTCTTAAATACCTTAAACCAAAAAAGCAAGGCTAACAATGAACCTCCCTTCTAAAACGTACAGTTCGCAGTAGCTCGTGCAACACCACCCATGGTCTCTAATATGCGTGGCGGATTCTTCCTCTTCTTCGCGGGTTGTATCACGATTATGATGGTGATGGTGTGGATTTTTGTGCCGGAGACTAAAGGGAGGACATTGGAGGCAATGGATGAGGTGTTTGGAAGTGCGTATGTGGGTAGTAGGGCTGTAGATGGAGGAGCTGGTGGTGGTGGGTTAGAGTTGGGTGAGGCGGCTGTGGTTGGCGGCAAGGCTGTAGATGGGGTGGATGCGAGTAAGATCAAGGCAAATACCGGGGCTTGAGCTGGAGTTGAGTTGAGGAAGGTAATTAATTTGATAGTTGTTGAGGAAAGGGCAAGTATGCGTCGGTTGTTTTCGCATTCCGATGATCGGTTTGATCTGTTGGATCTGGTACGTATTCCTAATTCGCATGGCTAATAATATTCGATAAGCAGTCGGAAACTTATTTTCTTTATTTTCCTTCTTCAAAGTGAGAGGTAGGTACAATCCATTCATTTATACTCAAGATTGAGAGAGTGATTGGGTGTGGGTGTGGGTGAGTGAATTAAGATTTAGTTTTCTTTTTCTTTCATTACGGCGATGGCATTGCAAGAGTTTTTTTTATTCTTTGAAAAATTCCTATTGGGTAGCGATTGATTGATTGTTTATTTGTCTTCAAATTAACGGAGATATTCTTTCGTTGTGTTGATGTTGATGTTGATGTCGAGGAGGTTGATAGGGGGAGCCGGGGTGAAAGACGCGAGAACGATCTCTTGACTTTGTTTACCACACAGCTATTGACAACAACAGTTCACCTTTCACCTCACTGACTTAACAATAAGCTAAGCCACTTTCAACTCTTTGGTACAATTCTTACCCTGCTGCAAGATTATAATTTGTCAAAGTGATGCAAGTTTTCAAGTGCTGCGCACTGAAGAAGTTTTCCCTGGATATGATTAACAATACAATATCCAGAGGGCTCAAGTAAACAAACAAAAAGTATGCAAAGAAAAGAATAAAATATATTTGATCACTGGACCTTATAATGAATACGCATAGGCCTCATCACTAGCGCCCTCATGCCAGGTATTTGGCTGAGCGGTAGCAGATATTCTTCTTATATAATGAATAATTCTACTTTACCATCTGGCTTAGTATATCTCCAACTTCAAGCTTTGTTTCTTCCTCTTACAGCATAACTATCAGCGCATTTGATTACCGGATGCTTCATTACAATCGAAGTCCCTCCAATGCCAAGAATATACTTCGCCGACCTCATCTCCGCACAGAACTTCCCCACGATCCACTCCCCCAACTCAAGCGGGCCTTCCCGCAACCTAATCTCGGCACTTTAACGCGAAATGCAACAAAATCTATTACTTTTGTTGCTACGACAAGAACTTCCATCAGCTCGCAGGCCAAACTCAAAACACGCGTCAGGAGTTTCAGACAAAGCGCCAAGGCAAACCTAAACCACAACTCAAGAGTGTCTTGAGTGTCTGTCTCTCCCAGCATTTCGGTTATCTGCGATCTGCAACAAAGCCTTTGGGCTGTCTCTGATTATGTGATCGTGTTTGCCTTTCGCTGCTTCAGAGGATGTGTTTGTAGTTACACACGCAGACAAACAAAGCATCCCCCACCACAGTAGTCTGCGAACAATGATTGACTCCTAACACCACAATAAGGTCATACGCTTGCCCAGAGTGTTTTCCACAGGGACTTGGAATGTTTTCACCATCTTGGCAAAATGTAGGTGTGCAACAAAGTGTTCTCCTGAAGCGCAGAAGACAAATTTTGACATGAGAACAAGCATCTGGTTTCCCACACAGCGGCTTTTCAATGTCTTTCTAAAACAAACTTGGCTGAAATCGCGAAGTGCAACAGCAAAACTAATTCAATGCCTAAAGTTTCGGAGCATAGGATCGACAATCCGAACATGTCGAGTGAGTGTGAGCGGACCCGGTTTCTTCCTGCCTTGGCAAATGGTAGACGCGCAACAAAAGACACACAAAACGTTCTAGCAAGGACTGAAAATTGTACGACTAGACGTGAAAATGTTTAGTCTTCTTGGTAGAAAGTGCGACATGCAACAAGTTCAAATGTTCGGATGGTTGTATGGGAACTTACTGTCTGCCATTCAACTGACACTAGCGCGGTGAAGCGACTACGCCTGCGTCCTAGCTGGCGCTCTTAAAATCCCTCATTGTTTTTTTTTGATCAATACGCTCAAAAATATTAAGAGCCCGGTCCCCAATGAAAAGGTGGTTAGCTAACAATAACAAACCTGGAATTGTGTCCAAAGCACAAAAGACTATGGAGTTGTGGCCATCGTGGTATTGCTTCCGGACTCAGTCTCGGGTTCTATGACAAGAGCACATCATAACAATAATTTCATCGTTGAATTATGACGCTAGCAGGGAAAGATAAAAGTGTCTAGTAGAGAGTTAAGGAAGGGTCATAATCAGACAGAGATATTTGGTAATGACTACAAAACTGGGAATCGGGGCCATTCAAATGCAAGGAGAAAGAAGTGTCTCACAAACTCTCAAAGCCTAGTAGTAAGGGAGTGAGCAAACAAAGAATATCAACGTGAAATATCATGATACTTTTATTTGCTTCCCTTTGACTAAGAGACTTCAAGTAAGGGGGTCTGAAGGAATTTGGGTCAACTGTCGACGCTTGGAAAAGCTTTCACCTCTCAACTTTTCGAGATTGTAAAGTTCACTTTGATTAGCGTACTGAATAGACTACATCATCTTCGGCCAATGAACAATTCTTTGTTACTGAATTCAGTCGTCGCTCTGTAACCCTTCGTGGGGCAAGCATTTGCTTCCGATTCACTCAACATCAACTCAAAATCGTTGTACCTCAAAGTTGCCCTACAACCAAAAGCAATCAAGCGAAACAGCAGAATCATATCTACAAACACAAATACAAGCGGTGTAAGACAAATTCATCCTGGGCGGTATCTCACTCAACCCTCCCGAAAATTTACCTGGCCAGTTCGAGAAGCCCTCCTCTTCTTGTCAACAAAATGGAGACCATCATTCCCCTCGTTTACACCATGGCTCTCTATCCCGGTATCAAGTACACTCTTCGAAACAAGCTCATTCTTCTTGGGCATGTCCTCCTCAGAATCCTCCTCATATTCGGTGTCGCCTTCGCGTGGATCGTCAATGGGTTCTTCTTCGCACTCATGCTCATCTTCCTCGATTTCCCGACCTACCTATTTGCTTCGAAGAATGCAAAGAAACGCTATGAGAACTGTGAACTTGAATCACCTGGTGGATTATCAGCACAAAAGGAGACCGATTCGGATGGGTGGTGCAGAGTAACGATCTGTCCCATGGATGACATCTCAGAATTGGAGTTGGAATGTGGTTACTGGGAGGGCAAAAAGGAGATGCGTTTGAAGGAGAGATTGGAAATGGTCAAGGTCTGGGCTGAGAGGATCTCTTGTGAGGATATCTTGTGAGGATAGATACGGAAGAGTAGGGTATCCCAAGAGGCCTACACTTGGGCGGAGGTGCGGTGAATGTCATCTCTGAACATTCGAGCAATACAAAAGTTTAGGCAGTGACTACCTTTCACTGGCCGATCTTCAGTAAACCATGACTTCAAAAACAATCCATGGGAAATATTTCGTTCCAAGGTACCATCGAGACTTACATCGTGAACTTTGTCTGCGTGTAATCACGTGACTTTACCATCAGAGTTAGATGTAGCCAATTCCTCCTAGAAGACGCTAACTACTAATCGTGGGGCTTAGGGGAAGATCAAGATTCTGGAAACGGCAGCATCTTTTCAGCTTTTAGGTAGAAAAGAAGATAAGGCTGAGATTGAGGTGGCCGCGTAATGCTCAAGGCTCCAAGCTGCTTAAATACCTAGGCTGACTTGCACAATATATTATTAGACTATTGAGATTATCTCGAATATCATAAATAAATGCATCCCAAGCCGCCAGTTTTGTTTCTTTAATAGAAATAAAGATGCGACGTAAACTGATTGATGTTGTGAAATGTGGACAATATCAAGGTAGTGATCCTGGAAGGCAATATAAGAGCTTTTAGACTCATAGTTCGACTTTCGAAACTAGCAACCTAGGGTAAACACAGTTCGTATTTGGAGCACCATAATTGGTTTGGATCTCTATGGTAGGAGTGAAATACACTCGATATTCAACCCAATCCTTGCCGGCAGTGGGAAGTGAAGTTGTGAAATCTTCTCCAAGGAAAAGCGAGAGACTATACTTGAAAAGACATTGAACTCCTTCTCCGACCGCAAACAACTTGAAGATTAAGAAAACAAGTTCAAGGATACAAGAAAATGAAACTAACATTTTGTGTTAACTTCCTTAAATATACTACTCACTTTCGAGCAACTCCTGGTCTATTCAAGAATTTGAGCTAAACTCATAAAAGCAGGCAACGGGACACTTGATCCAAAAATCAAACTCAGCGAACATTAAATCAAAAGAAGACTTGAGCGCTCTGAATATTTCATCGCCTTTCGCAAATACGTTGAAAAGACCCTGAGAGAGAGCATGCGAATGAACTCATGATCCGTTGAGCATCAAAAGGGGCTAGAAAAAACCTCCGTTTGTGTCACAAGTCCTTGGCCTGCCCTCCCACAAAACGGCCAAACAATGAAAATTTAAGTAGCAAATGCCATCACACCTGGGAAGGGGATCTCACACATCATGAATAGCAAAAAAGAAGAATAGAATTAGAATGGTGAACACTTGTTGCTCGCTCTGGCTCTCAAATTTAGAGTGACGACCCGAAATTAGGCTAGCCTGGTTGGTCCTTCAAGCTTTCTCGCGAGCGCTGAGTCGCTCCGACCGTGCAAGTGAATGAGAACCGACAAGCAGCCAGGTGAACACATAAATCAATCCACCACACCAATACCACGACTTCCATCAATTTTCAAACTCGCCCTCATCTCCCAACCATCCATTAAGATTGGCAAACCATCCGTTCTTCGCAACGGATGTCACGATCGCCTTGAAATGGGCGAGGTCGCTGCCCCCGACCGCGAACGCCTTTTGCGATCCAAAAGAGACGATTTGAGGTAAGTAATCAATTGATTCTGTGTACCATTCGAAAGCCCTTCGATCTGCGACCAGATGCATATAATATTCATGGTGCTAATAATTGTAGTGGAATTGTTGCGTCGCGAAAGAGGAAACTCCGTGAACTTTACGCTATTTGCGACAGCGAATTTCCCATTCCCCAAACCAACTTCTCGAACGTCGACGCGCCACCCACCACCGCAGAGGAAAAACACTTTCTCGATGTATCTGATATATTGCAGTACGTTATATCACTCGGCCCGCCGTTATTTGAAAGCTTTCTGGCAAGGGCTCGACTTGCACCTGTCACTTTACTGATTTTGGATTGCCAGGGCTCGACTCTTCGATGAATCAAACCTTCCAACGCGTCGACAACTGAGGTCAAATACTGCTAAAAACAGGTCACCAATTCGAAAGGGCACACCGGAGTCACGAGCAACTGATGCATCACGGAAATCTACCAAGTCACAGCGCGATGGGTCTGCTTCGAGAAAGACCAGAGCACCAACCCCAGGCTCGAGAAGCGATGGAGTACCAAATGTTACGGCAGAGAAGGAAGTGAATGGGGACCAGGGATTGCAGATGCAAAGATCGACTTCGAAGGGCTCGCAGACTGATCAAATTGTTGACGCATCCCCCGTTTTCGATAATATAGTCCTAGGGACTTCGCAGTCTGCGACGACGCAGAGTTCATCCATATCTGCTGACACACTCTCGACGAACGATCTTGAAGTCGAGAGAATACGCAGGAAGGTCGAAAGCCCACCGAACAGTCCTGGAGCGGATCCTCGGAAGGTAATGCCCATTTCCAACGAGGACATCGACGAGACGACACTCGATAACTTCCGGACGGACGATACGCCTCACAAAGCCGCGACTATACATTTGCCTTCACAAGAATTCCAAGAAAGTCGTTTACGAGAAAACAAGAGGGCACGTCAACGAGGGGAGCAACCATCGGGACATCTATCAATCAATCTCCCTCCACGAGACGGACCGAGAACTGACCCTATCTCCTCGCCTGGATCTACGGCTGGCGCCAATTCCGCAACAACGCCAGCTTTACATGAAGTTTCCGCGGATACAAGTCCTGAGAATGACAATAGTCGTTATGATGCCGAACAGTTGGACAAGGCTGATGATGTACAAACCCCTCAGGAGTTCAGACCAACCCCGGAGGAAGCAGCCGAGAAAGAACACCATGATCGGATTCAACGGGCGCAGATAGAGGTATCTCGGCGAGAGATACTTGGTGATGATTCCGGGGTGATCGAAGACCAGCTTAGATCAGGTATTGATCCCGCTCAGGAAAGCTCCCAGTCAACCAAAAACGCCCAAAATGTGGAAGGACCGGCTGTCCAGGACATTACGGATGCTCTCACGAAAGGAGCAGATGAAGTTGTCGAAGACTTTGTGGAGGATCAAGACGAGGTGGATGCTGTGCCAACTCCTGTTCATGACCAAATGACGGGTATCGAGAGTGCTGTTCCTGTAGAACCGACACCGAGACTACAAGAGGTAGCTGACTCGGAGGCGGAAGACCAGACGCCACACCCGGATCGAATGGAAATTGACAATCCAAGCGTCAAGGACTCTTTTGAGACGAACGCAAGTTCTGTGGCCCAGACAGTCACAGAGGCACCTGAGCCGAAAACTGTCGAATCCAGAATGTCCTCTGCTACTCCTGTGTCAAATACGCAACAAAAAACACCCCCACTACCTACTGCGCCTACCGCACCGTTGGAACGAATGACCACGAGAGTTGGTTCGGGTGCTTTGAGGCACAAATCCGTCTCTGAGATTTTGGGCCAAATTCCCCCACCTAATGCAAACACTGGCTCTGAACAAAGTTCTGTAAAGGGTGCTCGGGATTCCGAATCTGTGGGGAGCTCGAATACAGCTTCTCGAAGTGCAACGCCTCAAACTCCCTCTGCCCGAGGAGCCCGCAGCCATGTCGAAAAAGCCAAGGAAAAGGAGAAGGAGCGCAGCAAATTATCTACGGTCGTGTTTCCAGGACCTGGGCGGCCTTCATCAAAAGCAGGATCCAACAAAGATTCTGCTATTGTTCCTTCACAAGGCGCAAAGGATGATTACTTCACAGACTTGTTTCTTGCTACAGCCATCGCCGACAAACGCGGAATGCCCTCGCTGGATAATTTGATTGGAACGGCCCATAAAACCATCACTACGTCAAATGCTTTTGTTCCAATCATCGAACACCAGACATTCAAGATTCTCAAGAGGATCTATAATCTTCAGAGTTCTCACAAATGGTCACTCAGGCAGCCGAAGCGCTCTCCAGAGCCAATTCGTCCCACGACACACTGGGATGTCCTGTTACAAGAAGCGAAGTGGATGCGAACCGACTTTCGAGAGGAACGGAAATGGAAAATGGCCGTTGCTAAGAATCTCGCCACGGCTTGTGCGGAATGGGTCAATGACATTGAGCATCGCAAGTTGCTTCAAGTCAAAGCAGTTCCACCTCCACGAGTCAGCCTAGCAGCAGTACCTAACGATGTTGAGATGGCAGACTCCTTCAGCCAATCGGACTTGCATCCAGTTCCCGATCTTGAAATTTCTGGAGAAAGCGATGTACACATGGATGACTTCGATGAAGAGCCTCAACTCAGCCTTTTGGAGACCGTGTCTCCCGCTGCTATTTTTGGCTTGCAGGACGATGATGTTGTTTTCCCACTTCGGAGATCTCCTACAAGTGAAAAGCTGCTCAACGAGCTGCCAATGTACGGTGCACCACTGATGGTTCCTTCATCTGATTTGCCAACATCGGAACTTGATCCTGATCGTTTCTGGAGACGTCCCGCCTTACCCATAAGTAAGTTTGTTGAAGGTCGTTTGGAGTTAAAGATCGAGAGGCCACCAAGGAAGATAAGCCGCTTTGAGCATGAAGACGAGGATGAAGATGATGACCACGTCGTTTTTGGCCAATCCGGGACTAGACAACCTATACTACCCCCGAATCAACCGAGGTTGCTCTGTTCAACCCAGAACACAAACATATTCGAGATCGTATACACTCCTCGCATCAGTTCCGACCACCTTCAGAGTTTCCGATGCCGCAACAATCCTTTTTCGAGTGTCGGACAGCCTCTCAGTGGACATGGAGCGAAGACGATGACCTGAAAGCCCACGTGAGGAAGTATTCCTACAACTGGTCGCTCATTTCTAGCCTTTTGACAAGCAAGTCGCTGTTTACATCCGGCGCAGAAAGACGTACTCCTTGGGAGTGCTTCGAGCGGTGGATCAATCTGGAAGGTTTGCCTGCTGACATGCAGAAAACTCACTATTTCAGAACCTATACCAATCGCATTGACCAGGCTAATAGAGTTGTCATGGTCCAGGCAGCTCAAGCTCCGCAACCGCCAAATGCCAATGGCCAAGTCCCACCGCCCCCTAGAAGACGTCCCACCACGAGTGTGCGTGTGGAGCGTCGGCGAAATCAGAAGCATCTTACCCTTGTCGATGCGATGAGGAAACTTGCAAAGAAGCGTGAGACGGGCATCCAGAAGCAGCAACACGCTGCTGGGCTCGCTGCCATGCGCAAAGCCAATGAAGTACCACAACCTCGAGGGCCCCTCCATACACCCCAAGATTTCAGCCGGTTGAAGCATGAACGCGAAGAACAGATGAGAGATCGCATGGTCCAAATGCAGCAGAGGCAGGAGGCAAGTCGAAGGGTAATAATCCCTTACTACGTTTCTAGTTAATTTGTAAGAACACAAAACTAATCAAATCTTAAGGCGGCTCTCCTTCAACAGAGAAATGCTGCTCAGATCCCTCAACCTGGACCTGGACTTCAACCTGGACTTCCCAATGGGGTTCCACAGCAGCAGAGGATGGCTCCCGCTGGTGGACCGTTACCTCAAGGCGGAAATGCTAATGCCAGTGGCCAAAACCTCACCGTCCCTGGACAAAACAGACCCCGTCCCATGCCCCCTCAAATGCCCAACGCTTCTATGCAGAATGGACTTCGCCCTCCCCAGATTTCTATGAACGGTGTGCCATCTGTTCCCATGCATGGAATACAAGGCCAGCTTCCCCTCCCAAACCCTGCTCTAGACGTCGGACTCGTGGCTCGCGCTCAAAATATTTCTGAACAACAACGTCAAGCCATTCGAATGCAACAACAAGGCCAAATTCCAGGCCAGTCTCCTCAGATGCATAACTCTCCTCCACGGATGAACGGGATGCCACAACCTGGATTCCAGATTCCGAACAATATGATGCCACCATTCAACCCCAATCCAAACGGTGTCGGTACGCCCCCAACGAACAACATGATCAACCCTTCAGCACAAGGACAAGCTGGATCTCCACGAATGGTTCAGGCCCATAATGGTGGTAATGGCGTTTCTCATGTGAAAATACTCGAGCAGAATCTTCAGGCAAAATATCCAACTGCCACACCCGAACAGATTAGGACCATGATTCAAGACCACTTGTCAAAGCAGGTTCAAGCCCACCAAGCTCAGCAGCAGAGACAGGGTTTGGCTCAGAGTGCTATGAATGCTGCTGCTGGAGGGAATGGTATGATGGGCATGAACCCGGGACAGCAAACTCCCCAGTCCTACGCACAGATGTTGAGACAACAACAAGAACTTCAGCAAAAGCAGTCGCAAGCCCAACAGCAGCAGCAGCCGCAGCAGCCGCAGCAACAGGGTAATGTTTCAAGCCAAGGACAAAATCAAGCACAACCCCAAGGAAATGGACAAGTCAGTGGCACGGGTAGCGGACATGCGCATAGGGGAAGTTCGGGAAGTGTACAAAGCGGAAGCAAGTGATGAGAATTGTTTTGAGACTTGGGATGGGTAGAATGGGTGGGATTGGTATGGCGATAGGTATGGGTATGGTATGTCTATGGTCTAGCTGGGAAATCCCCAGCTAGTTTGATTTGGTATATAATTAATTACTGGCTTTGCTGAATGCAAAAACAGATCGCCCCTCTTAGAAGGCTGCGACAGAAGATGATAGTAAATATCATTGAACAATAAGTATATCATCTGTATTTTGATTGAAAATCAGAAAGGTGAATTCATCTCACTAACTTTGTGAATTGCGATTCAATGAATATTGAACTTTTTGAGGGTTGTGGGTGCCTTACTATGATGTCAGGCAGACACTCTTGGCATTAAACTCCAAATCAGAGATGAGCACCGACGACGTCAAACACATTTGATAACAAACAAACAACACAACAAAATGTCGCGCTTTCAAGACGACCCTAAATCAGGGTCCTCAACTCCTAAGATAGCCATCAAAGGCTTCTCCCTCTCCTCCAAAACCAACACCACTACCAAATCCAAACCCGCCCCTCCATCCTCCCTAGGCAAACGCCCCAGAGCAACTTTCGCGCACGACGACGACAGCGATTCCGACCATGACACACACAGCAGACACGGAAAACACGAATCCGTCACTGGCTTTGGAGAAGGCGGCGCGATCAAACGCGATGAGAGGAAGGTCGAGGGACCGCTGGTGATTCCGAAGTTGGAGAATCGAGACTGGAGGGGCCCGAAGAGGAGCAAGAATTTGTTGCCGCCAGAGGTACAAGCTGCGCAGGAGGCGGCTGAGAGGGAAGCGAGGGATAGGGCGAATGGGATTGTGAGGGTTGATCCTGGGGAGCCCAAAGGGGATGCGGAGATTGCTTGGGGGTTGACGCTTACGAAGAGGGAGAAGGTTGGGGAGGATGTAAACGGGGGTGAAGCTGGGGGGGATTTAAATGGCGCCGCGAAAGCTGTGAGGGTTGAAGAGAAAGTGGTTGAGGAAAGGAAAACAGTCGAGCAGGAAGCTCTGGAGGCTTTGATGGGGACGAGACAGGAGAGAAATGGCCCAGACTTGGTCATTCCTGTTGCTGGCGAGAATGAAGAGTACACAGGCCCTGTGTCGGAAACGGACGCATATAAACGTGCTGTGGCTATGGCACCGAATGTTTCGACTCTCGAGGACTACGAACGCGTTCCAGTTGAGGATTTTGGCGCCGCGTTGTTGAGAGGTATGGGTTGGAAGGGAGAGAAGAGGGGTGAAGTGCGAGAGGTTAAACGAAGGCAAAATCTATTGGGTTTAGGAGCTAAGGAGCTGAAAGATGCAGAGGAACTAGGGGCATGGGTGCAGAAGAGTGATACCAAAAGGCTGAATCAGAAACCTAAAGGAGGCGGGACCTCTGGGGGTAGTGACAGAAGACCGAAAGCTTCGGAGTATAGGAGGGAGAAAGAAAGGAGGGATGAGCGACGGGAAGAGAGAGGGGGTGGAAGTTATAGACAGGAAAGGGAGAGGGAGAGGGAACGAGATCGCGATCGTAATGGGGGGAGGGATCATGATCGTGATAGGTATAGAGAGCGAGATGATCGCAGGAGGAGATAGATAACATGTCTTCTGATCGTAGTGCACGGAAGTCGACATGGTTTTGTAGAAATTGGTGTGTAGATTGATTGAAGATGACACCAGTAACTCTGTTTTCGTGTGCTCTCGCCTGTTACCTTTCTCTATGTGACTACTTTCCACTCTGACTATTCACCGTGATGTGTCGTCTACTTTGTGTAGCCGAATTTCTTTTTTCTGGATGGGAGATTTTTGATATGTTTTGGCGTTCGTACATTTTACTTCCAACGTCGTCTAATTCTTATGTCCCAACTGCTCATACTAACATATTATTGAAGTCCCCAGGCAAATGGGAAGTATACTCATAAGAAACGAGCTTACGTCACTGTATCCTTTGGATATAGAGAAAGTGAATAACCAAAGCTAACGAACCATTCACCTGAAATCTTCCTACATGTCGGAAGAGTCACACTACTGCTCAGTGTCATCTGTAATTTCTTTGACAACGACTCTAAATACAAAACAAAAACCGACTTTTGGACTTGGATTTCAACACAAATGGCTCACAATCGCCTCCGATGGATAGTAGCTTGAAACCTCCATTCGGATTCTCGAAACGGCCTCGATCCCCGTCCTCGTCAGAAGAGGAAAGACTTGCCAAACGCCTTCGCGAGCTTACAGTTGATGATGGCTTTGCGAACATTGCCATGCTTGAATCCCGTTCCTTCAACCATGCTCCTCGGTCTCAATCTCAAGCTCCGTCAATTCATGATATGTCAATGCCTGTAAGGCACATCTACGCAAAGCGAAACAACATCAACAATTCTCTTCCCTTCCTCACATACAACCGACAAGCACAAAACACAAACAAACTCACCACCGCCCAACCAATTAAACATCCTTCTCTTTCCCCCGCCAGCAAAATCGACCCTTCCCAACTCAACTACCCAGCCATGCTCCTCCGCAAAGCCAAACGCAAAGGTCTACCAATCCACCAGCAATTCATCCACCCTGGTTTCTTCGCACGTTATCTCGATCAAAAACATCCCGATATAGAGTTTACATTGGAAGAGTATCGTGAGGCGTGGCATTATGCTGTTGAGTTGGCGAGGGGAATCTTGATTTTAGTTGTGTGAGGCCGGTGGGTGCGAGGGTAGTTGAGAAGGAGATGAAGATGGTCCATTGTCTGGTGAGTTCATAGTTGTTTTGTTTTGATGATGAACTATTTTGTGGAAGTATATTTGCTAATATTTTGTTTTTTTAGGTTGACAAGGTTCCGCCGAAGACGAAGGTTGAGTATGCCGTGAGCAAGCAGGCGGCTTCTCTTCTATGGGCTAACGCGAATTTGGCGAGAACTCAAGATTTGCTTGCGAGTAAGAGAGAGAGGAGAGAGGAGTGGAGAATGGCGAGGTTGTCGGATGGTATGGCGAAGATGAATATCGAGAAGGAGCGCCGCGATGTTGAATGAGCAGGTAAGTGGGGTGTAAACCTTCCCTATCAATTCTCTGCAAATATAATGTATCAATCACCTTTAAGCATCCTTATTATCTTTCTGAACCCAGAGCCTGTGAATCTGCTAGATCATCCGTGGTCCTCCGAGCCTCCTGTGCAACCTCCAGGCGTGTTTTCAAAATCGGATCCATGTGCGATTCAGAGCTTGTGTGAGATGAATATTGATTGCCATTATCCTGACGAGTTATGGTGGTCGTTGCTGAAAATGCCGACTTGAGCTTAGGCGGTGTAATCTTGCTGTTGCAGTCAAACTTCTGTGGAAAGAACCCATTGTAGACAGTTTCGGACGCTACTGAAGATCCCAGGCTCAGAAGAAATTCTTTCGTTCCCTTGATACCTCGCTCCTCCCACTGATCATGACAAACGATAGAACATGTTCCCCAGACTGAATTGCGTTTGTGGTTTGTGACCTCGTCTCCACACTCCTGAAGGACAACATCTGCTCGCGAAGCCCAACAGAAGGCACTAACAAGTGCTTTATACGCGCTGTTGATGGCTACCGCCTGATTACTTGTTCGTGTGCTTGCGCCCTCGTAGGCTTCTCGGACGGCGTACGCATCAATCAGCATCGATTTTGCAACTCCGAAGACTAGGAGAGCGTAAAAGCAGGCTAATTGTGGCTGGCCAGTTAGCTTTCCTCGGCCCGCACATATCGTCTCCATATCATCGAGAAACCTTTCCATATCGTCCTTGATGTCGACCAGAATTAGATTGTTTGAGGAAGGGTCTCCGGATGATAAGAATGGGGTCGGTCCAACCAAGTTCCCAGATGCGATATGGCCGCAAAGCCTTTCAAGGAGGTATATTTCAACAGATTGGCGAAGCAGGCGTTTGGCTTGGGTGAATATTTCCCACGAGGACTAAAAGTTTTAGTGATTATGTTTGATGGTGACAAAAGACTTACTCTATTGTTATCCGCAAACCCGTTTCCCATACGAATTAGACGAAAGAAATTATATCTCGTGGGATTGAGATATATCGGATCCATATATATTGCTTGTAATACAGCCCAGCACGCCTCATAGTCGTTCATTACCGATGGATCGTTGCCAAAAAGACTGTCTTCTAGTTGGTCGAGAGAAGACGCAGCAGTCGCTAACGAGGAACGGAGGCCACTGTCGCTCCAAGACGCATGGTTTAGAGAAGAGAAGTCAACGTTGGTTTTAACAAGCTGAAGTATTCGTTTTCTCTTCTCTATTGAAACACGCGATCGTGTTAAAACAAAATTGATCACATCTGAACTCCCATCAGGATGACGAATGATTCGTCTGGTTGCTCTCGAGGAAGCTGGAGCTCGGTCAGAAGAGAGAATAGGAAATGAGGGGTAACATACTGGGACATAGTATTGCAGACAGCCCATGCATGTGGCCTCGATAACAGCCAAGAACCTTCCAAAAGTCGCTCTCGTGATCGAAGCTTTGTTCGGGACAATGGCTACATTGCTCCAGAGAGTCACACTGAGGCTGTCAGCTTGGATAATACTCAAACTGAAATTGAGATGGGCTTAGACGTACTCTCTTCTTTAAGATTTTGCAACGTAAGCATGGAGGTTTCTCATTATCCGTGGTACGAAGTCGCTTTGATCTGTGTGAAGACGATGCGCTAGCGTCAGGCGATTCTTCCCTGCGGTGTGTCGTATCGCGGTTTGGGTATGGCGCTAGGTGTGTACGGGAATTACGAGACGATTGTAGAGCTCGAGAGTTTTTGAGCTGATTGGCAGTATCAAAATGGCTTGTTGCGAAAGGTCCCATAGCTTTCGACGGGACAGTTTGGCTTCCAATCCACTTTATGAAGCCATCTCGATCAACGGCATCAAAATCAGTTTTGGGCGCATGCTCAATATATCTACGAGCAGCATCCCATTTTCCTATTAGTTTGATTAGACAAGGTCTATATAAACAAGAACAAGATTATTAGATAGGTACCTTTGCCGGTCAGTTCTGCCTCAAGTGTGTTGATTCGCTCATGGAGGATCTGGATCCTATCTTCGACGGCACGAGGTTCCATGCCACCTTAAGGATGTTAATTTTCTAATGCGAGGCCAAACGGAAGGATGAGCATACCGTTTCTTAAGAATTCGTCTAGTAAAACTGCCTTTCTCTTTAACATCACCTCTTGCTGCTCCATGCTGAATTGTGGGAGAGCTGGATTGCCGAGAGTGCTCATGGACCTGTCCTCATCATCATCCCACATTGTTTCTGAGGTACTCATGTTGACTGAAGATGGATTATCAAGAAACCATAGAAATCTGGAGAAGGAAGCTGCTTTATATAGATTATATCAGAGGGTATGAGGTGGAGGTGGTACAGTACAGAACGCAGTGGCATTGCAGATGTCAGGACGAATCAGAGATTGTCGCACCGCGCCGCCTGTCTATGAAAGTGGCCGCCTCCATAGGGGTAATGCCAAGGGTACACGACAGTTGCTGCCTCGCCCACAGTTCGGTCCTCGGTGGCTTGTTTTTATTTTTACTTTTTGACAAAGCTAAAAAAGACCCAAGAAGGTAATTCCTAACGTCGCTTGAAGTCATTGTGCAAGATTTAAGCAGTTGCAGGAGACTTCTTACTTCTTCGGTTTGATGTCGATCAGTACTGTACAGTACTGTACCGCGGGACCGTAAGATTACAATATTCTCCATTGATAACGCTGCGGGAGGAGCGTGAAGATCTCCCCTCTCACTGCTGTGAGTCTGTGAAATCAAAGGGAGCAAGGCGAAGGCGAGGCTGACAGATGGACCAGATCAAACTCTTCTCGCTCATGTCTCTCTCCATCGATCATCTCTTGTCTCGTCTCCAAGAGTTCGATACACCTGATCGAAGGAGTTTAAGAGGCCAAGAATGCCGCTACCCCTTCTTTTTTGATCGACTTGGCCGCATCACGGTCCCCATAAAGGTTGTATGTTTGCCGTCATGATTGGCCCCATGAGTCGACAACTCCGTCTCATCTTCATTTGGCCGTCCCTTGCAGGAGGCGCGCGAGCTTATCCAAGAAATCCGAAATGACTTTCTTTACTCCTGAGAATCGCGATGGCTTCATTGTTCATACATATCTGCAATTATGGAGACAGCACGCTCATTGTGGGCGCAATATGGTGAAGGATACTCCTCCCTGAGCGCGGCGTCTCCTTCCACTCTTTCAAATTCTTCCTCTCTATCTTCTTCTTCTTCGCCTGGCGACCGCGATTCGCGAATCCATCCTCCCACCAATCCCGTATCCTTCGAACCAAAACCGATAATATCATGGCGAACAGAACCGAGTTTCGAGATTGCGCTCAATGTGCATGCATTAAGGCGACAGATTATACCATTTTTCCTGCTTTTACTTCCAAGTTGGATCCGCACCCCGAAGAATAAGAAACCGAAGAAACTCTTCCCTACGAGCTATCTAGACGGCGTCAGGGGAGTGGCCGCATTCATTGTGGTTATACATCATTACACTGTTCAATACACAATCGAATCTGCCACAGGATGGGGATGGGAGAAGCGACCCGCAGAGCGTCACGATTGGTTCTTCTACTTGCCCATCATCCGCGTCGTTCACTCTGGTCGCTTTATGGTCGTTATATTCTTCGTGCTCTCCGGATACGTTTTGTCATACAGGAGTTTGCAATTGGCGAGACAGGGAAAACATCTGGAGTTGTTGGATTCTTTGGCAAGCTCAGTTTTCCGCAGATGGCTAAGGTTACATTTGCCCGTCGCGGCTTCTTGCTTTATGGCGTTTATGTTGGCAAGGATGAATTTGTGGAATCATATGCCAAAGGGATGGGAGCACAATCCTGATGGGAAAACTTTCATTCAAGAGCAGTTCTTTGCTTTTCCAAGCAGCAAGGGAACCTTTTGGTCCCAGTTCAATGGTTAGCACGTATAATTGTCACTTTGCGCATCCGAACTAACAACACTGCAGATTGGTATCGTGATACAAAACAATTGGTCAATCCCTTTCTCTTTGGACGCATCGCAATCTCAAAGTATAATATTGGCATCTTATGGACTATTCCAATTGAGTGGTTCGTACTACATCATCCCATAAAGGATAAATTTCTAATTTGAACATATAGGATGGGATCCATGATAACATTCGTGACTGTTCTCGGCATCTCCCGCACAAAAACATGGGTCAAACTGTCCGTACTCGGACTCCTCTACTACCACTCGCACCAAGTTGTAAAATGGGAATGGGCCTGTTTCTTCTCGGGCATCTTCCTCGCCGAACTATCCTTCATCTGGGCGCGTCCCATGGAAACTATTCCCTCCCAACAACCTCCCAACCACAATCCCGAAAAACCCATTCCCCTCACGCCCTACAAACGCTACAAAGCCACGCTTTCCAAATCCTTCTTCGTTTTCCTTTTCCTAGCCGGTATCTACCTGGGCACCCAACCGCGAAAATACATGAAAGACACGCCAGGATATAAATGGATGTATAATCACATCCCCAAACAATACATCAACGCCCCCGAGCACACGGCAACATTCTGGCCTTCCATCGGCGGCATCTTCCTCATCTTTTCCCTTGAAATGGCACCATTCCTTCAAACCTTCTTCACCACACGCTTCGCACAATATCTCGGTGAGGTCAGCTTCTCGCTGTACATGACGCATTTGCAAATTGAGTATACGCTGGGTGAATGGCTGGTGCCGAAATGTATGAATCTCACTGGGGGGTGGGCGAATGGGCAGTTGGGCTTTGTGAGTGGGATGCTGTTGGCTTTGATGGTTTGTGGACCGGTTACGTTTTGGGTGGCGGATGTGTTTACGAGGTTGGTCGATGAGAAGTGTGTTAAGTTTGCGAGGTGGGCTAGTATCAAGGCTTTTGTGAAGATTTGAGAGGTGTGTGTTACATTTGAGTATCCATATGATTGCAGGGCACTTCCTGCAGCTTTTCATTTGTCCTTGTAGATGATTGAGACTGCGTAGAGTTGCATGACATGGCGTTTTTTGGGGTGGGTTTTACTGCTGCACATGATGGAGAAAACACTTCCTGTATATACATTTATTTACGACTTGTACTTTTAAGAGCAGACAGACACATTTGAGAATTTATCTCGGATTAGACAGCTGCATATACGAATAGACAGACTTATGTATATCAACTCTCTCGTCTGCCAATACCTCCTTCAAACAATGGACAATTCAAAATTCAAAATATTGTATCATATGTCTGCCTTTCATTCTCATGTCAACCACGGAAAATTTCCAGCATATAATTTTACCTACGCCTTGGCATAGTCAATTGACAAACCAAATCTTTTCGGCGACTTCTCTTTGGACTCTCGCTAAATAATGAAAGACAAATAGGTAAGCTTTGTGCGAATGATGTGACAGATGGTAAAGTCAAGCACAAAATCTGATGCCAGTACTGTAGAAAGATGAATAATTGACTTTCACTCCTGAATACTAAGGAGTAAGCATTGGTCTTGGCAAACCCCCAGACTTTCCCTTGGACAAGTTGGTCGGTGATGGGAACAAATGGAAGAATCAACCACAGGAAGAAACTATGGATTCAAGTTTTGAGAAGATTTGATGGGATCAAATTTCTTTACGACAACACGTTGAACTTATTGTGAAGCAACGATAAAAGAGGCGACCGCTCATGAAGTCGCTTACAAGCTCTCCAAATACTATGTTACACCGAAACTATTATGCTCCCGACCATCGCCATCATCATCAAAGCCCAGCCCGCCCCCAATCTCGCCCGCCAGGAAACTACTATGTAGTAAGTTAAATGACGTTCAGCTTTCTTTCTTGTTCACGTAGCCAACTAGTTTTCATAATCGCTTTTGCCAAGAAATGCAATCCCAAATACTTGTACAAACAGAATAGGAACTGTGGTCGTAGCCAGGAAAAATCCTTGGTCTTTGATTGAACAAAGAACCCAGAAGTGTTCGAGAATGTGGTAGGTGAAATATGTCTAAGAGGTTGGCTTCTTTTCGGAAGTAGTGGTAGCGTCTTGGCCGTTTCGTGAGTTGGAGGTATTGTGGTGGTTGTTGTTCTTTTCCTTCCGCTGCTCATCGATTGCAGCTCGTTGTGTGATGCTGGAATCATGAGACTTCCATTCAACCTTGGTCTCTGGTGGGAAGGCAAGGACGCGCTTCATCGTCTCTCTAAAATAAAATATTAGCATTTATCCATAATCCTGAACCAGAACAACTCGCCTAATCTTGAGAACCCTCCCTCCATCATTTCGGGTCCAGATACTTAAGATGTCCTCTCCATTGCGCACACTGAGAACAGCGCCACAAACTTCCTCGCTTGCCTCTGCGAATTGGTCTCCAACAATCGCGAGAACAAGCTCCTCCCAGTAACGGTCCGAGACTCCCTTCTTCAATCTAACAATCCACTTTCCACCCTTCTTGTTCTCCTCATCCTCCCAAACCGGTCTAATGCCCTTCTTGAATATATGATAATCGGAAACGAGAGGAAGAGTTGAAGGTCGTTTGAGGTGTTGGTATACAGAAAAGAACTCTTCAATGGTGCCAAACTCGGCCATTGGGTGTAAAGTCTTCTCATACTCTACAAACCCGTTTGACTTCGAGATTGGTGGCCGAAACCAAAATGCCCAGCTATGTCTGAGAATGTGTTGAGGAAGTGGTGTAGGGTTTTTGGAGCCCGCAAGGGAGGCCTTCGAAGACCTCGAGCCCAATTCTCGGTTTTTCTCTGCAGTTGGGGTTTTACCCACCAAACTTCCAAAGTCCAAAGCCCCGCTTGGCGTCTTCGGAGCCTTTGAAGAGCCAAAGGAGGCAAACGCGCCAGTTCCTAAACCAAATGCGCTGGATGCGCCAGTTGGTGATGCTATGGAGGTGGGGGACATCGCACCGAAGGGATTTTTGTTGCTGTGAGAGGAAGTATCACCATGCCGTCTGCCAACGGAGGCGTAGTTTCGAGGAGGATGCTCGTTGGTGGGGCCTGCGCCGTTCGCAGATGGAGATGCTGTGGACAAGGAGAGCTTGCTGGTACTATTGTGTCCTACATGTTAGAGATGCTCTTGTGACCCAAGGATCCAAACGTCGCAATGGTGACTTACTTTGAGCGACGAGTCCACAGATTGTCCATAACGCGGGGGTGATGGAAAACTTTGGTGTATGTTGGAGATTCTGTAGAAGCTCCCGGCGTATTGAAGAAGTGCTAGCGGGCGGACAACGAGTGAGGTTTTGGAGCTGTCTTCTGGTGGAGTGGTGTTCAAGATTCTTGGATTCTGGGTTGTCTGCGGTGAAGGTGGCAAGGAGATGTGAAGTGAGATAGACTGTGGGTTGTTGGAGATGGGTGTAGATCGTTGTCTTGTTGTTTAATTCACTGAAAGAGGTGAGCCGGATGAGGGAGTATGTGCAGTTGTTCGAGTTGGAGATGATGCTGGAGGTGCAGGTGCTTCTTTGGGTGGTGGTGGTGAGGGAGGAATATCAGTGGAAGACGCCGACCGCTAAAAGCAGCGCCGCTAGACAAGGCCGCGCTAACTCGTTACGACCAGCAGAAAAACGTGGTGGGTTTTTCTTCTCACTTTCTTCTTCTTCTTCTTCTTCTTCTTCATAACAAACAAAGACCCTTCATTCTCCAACAACACCAGCTTGAACCTTTCCACTCAACTGGCAAATGAAAATGTGCTGGTCGAGATTGATCACCACTTTAAAACCATCGTCAGGAGGGCCCCTCGTGCGGCTTCCATGATGCGATGATGACCTCAAGATGGAGACATTTCAGCCCCCTCCCCAAAGAAAGGTATCAATCTAGTCAAATCAATGTATGTAGCCTCTATTGATCTGGTCTGCTACATGATGATATTCGACTCTGGTAAATCGATGGAACCTCTCCGCAGTTGCGCCGTGATGGTTAGAATGAGATATGAGTAGGCAAAATCTGATAGCCTCGGGAAATATTTCGGTTCTCTTGCTTGCAATGTTAGACAGTTTCTAACGTATATGATAGAATACCCTTTGTAAAGGCGAATGCCTCAAGCAATGATGGCTCCGAGTCAATCTAAGACTAAGGCGATTCCTTTAAACTGCTGACTTCGCACCATCTTATGATTTGGTCGTTTGGGTTACCTTTATTCTTTGTCTAATTCTTGCCCATGCTAGAGAGCATCGTCTACGTATGAATAGACTGCCTGACTAGGTAGCCTTTGGTACCTCATGGATGATTGTCCAATCCTCTAGTTTCTCTTTTTTCTCATAGTCGAACCCAAGCTCTTCCATCGACTTCGCCTTCTTCCCACCTGCTATGAAAGCCTTTCGCATTTCCCCAAAATTTTCTCTTACCCAACATTGTTTCTCATTCCAAAATGCTGGTGTTTTGGTAAAACCGCCCTTCGCCGACTTTACCCATTCATGCAGGTCGTTGATGTATGCAGCATCTTTGGGATATGGCAAGAGGTGAAAGTTTGTCCCATCACCCAGCTCATCTACTTGTCTTTGTTCAAGTTCAAACATCTCCTCCTTTGAAGGCAAATCAAGCTTATTTGACCACACTTTTGCAATCGCTGCACCCTGTCCTTCCGAGAGAGGAAATGGGATTATTCTTTGCGATAGAGCCGTGAAGGCGATACTTGGATATGTGATGTTGAAAATTTGTCGGTAAAGACCCCTTGCTCGCCTTCCATCCGTAACTACTGGTGGATCAAGAGATGTCAAGAAATGATAAGAGTAGAGATAACCCGTGCAATACACGATCGCGTCTATATCTCGCTCTACTCTGCCATCTGTGAATCTGACGCCGCGCTCCTCAACCAGATACTCTTCAATGGCAAGCACTTCCTCCTTATCTGCCTGATCAACATTGAAAGGCGATGATTTTCGAACTGAGTTGAGAAGAGGCTTCTGAGAGACGTGGCTGATCTGAGTTCCGATATCTAGTCCTGATGGGCCATTTCCAACACAAATAACCTTCTTTCCCTTGAAGTCCGCCGGAGAACGGTATGTTTTGGAGTGTGAAATGATTTCAGGATATGCAGAGTTGAAAGCCTCGATTCCAAGGACCTCTGGTATGAAAGCAATTGAATAGTGGCCGCTCGCTACTACGAGAGCATCGTACACTTCTTCTCTCTTCTCGGAAGTGAGGCAGGAGCTGTAACGAACGTTCCACTGATCTTGACCATCCTTAATAGAGTGACGAATTTCCTCAACTTGAGTAGAAAATCGGATGAGATGTCGGACATCTTGCGCATACTGTAAGAGGTACCTCTGCACATCCTGCCTGGTTGGGAAAAGTAGCGAGTCCGCCGGAAACTCCAAATCGGAAAAGTTCATCAGGTTTTTCGGAATGTTTGTGTTGAGGGTTTCATACATGGGATTGGAAAAGATCGGAGCCGTCCCATCTTTTGGCCAAATCGGCTTGCCTGGCACTGTCTCGGGCTTCGTTTGAGGAACTGATACATGTTCAGTTATGGGAGGAGTGTAGTTCCAAACACCTCCGATTTCTGCCTGTTGCTCGAAGATATCGATGGTATCGAATGATTTTTCAGCGAGTAGATGCTTGGCCGAAGCAAGTCCTGTTGGTCCAGCGCCAATGATGCATATTTTCTTGATGTCTAGGGCCTTTGTTGCCCGCAGAATAGATCCCATGTCTTTTTGTGGTGTTTGGAAGTGGATGCTGGGTGTCTTCAGATTTTCGAGGACCAATAAGAATAGAAGCGGGTACCGCGAATATGAGAATGAATGTTTATGAGAAAGTAGAGTAATCAAAAGTTATAAAAGAAGAGAACATCAAGGGAGAAATAAATAAAAATCAAAGTCGAGCAAAAATGGGTGCATCGCACGACATTTCATTGCCCTCATTCTGTGGCTCGTGGGGTGGAAGGCGGTGACGGATTCTGCCGCCCTTTCGCTCCTTCCGACTGAGGTCATGAGCTTGAGGAAAGTCGCGAACACCCAAGAAGCGCAACTACCTGAGGTATCTAACAACTAACCAATACAGGCGCCCCCAACTAATTCGAGGACGACAAATTCACAGATCGCGCCGAACACAGCTACCTACGTCTCGGTATGGTTTACAACCTCATCCGTTCACACCAAAAGCACGATGGCGGAGGAATCCAGAACGAGTATCGCGACTCTACAGTCAACCTCGCACATCCCCATCGCTCAGCTCACGCCCCTCCTGGCCGCACCCTCCTCAAGATCGATCAAAGCTGTGGTTACCTTAAAATGGCCGTATAGCTCTGCGACGAAGTCGGTGGCATTTTTACTGGCCGAGCCTGATTTTCGATTGCGTCGGACAAGGGGGCAGGTTCGAGTTCAATTCAGTGGATCGAGCGCGCAGATAATCAACAAATCTGGTATCGAGAGCGGTGATGAGGTTACACTATGTCTAGATGGGGTTGAGTTTGTGCATGGAGAGGCAGTGTCCACTCCTGGACGTGGCGTGGAATTTGAATTGCGCTTCGCAGAGAGGCTGCTTCTTGAGGTAGGAAAATCGTGTGTAACTTCCAAGCATAGCTTTTAATTCTTGTCTTTAGTCCCGACAGCAAGAGACTGAGAAAGTGGAAGTTTTTGATGTCAACCACCCGGAAACACAAAGCGAATTGCCCAGTAATGGAATAGCCCGAATAACGCCAGAAGCAGAACCCCTCCAATTCACGAGCACTAGTACTCCTGTACGTCGAGAGCCAAAGCTTGCAGATGATGAGTTTTCTTCACCTGCATTTATCAAGAGAGCTCGAACATCATATGGATCACTCTGGGAAGAAGGCTTTGAGGCTGACGATGGATCTGTTCAAGGAAAAGGAAGGAAGAGAACAAGAATGAGTTCCACCTGGACAATTGCCAGCGATGCAGTAACACCAGAGCCGGAGGAATTGGAGGGTCTCGAAGAAGCTGACGCGAGTATTATCTCTTTGAGTAATGTCAATAACCAAGCTTCAGCGACGATGGACGAAGGCGTTCAGACGGAGGACATGGAAGTCGGAGCTTCCGAGACTCTCCTTGAGTTTGCAAAACAATCCGTAAACGCCAGCCAAAGTAATCACGAAGCACAGGAATCCGGTCCAGTCTCCGGCATTTCAGTTTCTGGACTTCAGATACCACCAGTTATTCTGACAGACTTGTCTTCAGATCAAGCAGATACAATTCATCTCGAACCGCCTTCATCGCCCCGGCTACAACCACTGTCATCTGATAACCTCCCACTGGTTTCTCCACTTCTTTCTCGAAGCACTTCATCATTTGCGGAGCCTATAAGCACACCTTCGAAGCAATTACCGGATGAATACCCAGGCTTCATTCCGGTTTCTAGTATTCCGTATCCCGAAGAGGCACCCCACCATAGTAATTACGCCTCGAGTAGTTATACAGATCATGCATCGAGAAGTTTTCAAGGATTGGAAGATGCTCCTCTCAGCTTGGATGATTCGAAAGGGCCAGGAGTTGAGGAGCATGTTTACCCTGAGCATCAGTATGGGAATTGGCAAGGTCAAATCGGCCAACTCGGTTACGAACAGCCAGAGCCTACCAACGACGATCAAGTGGATGTTGATAGGTTTGAGGTCGAAGAGTCTGGCCAACATCTACATTCTCCAACTTCGCCCGGCATGGATGGTCCCAGTGTACACTACCCCGTCTTGGACGAAGCCGCATCCGAGACCGGGCACTCTACGAGGTGGGATGCTGTACCAGAATCCTTTTCGTATCCTGAACTACCAGATCATGGTGACAACCTCGATGCCCTAGTGCGTTCTCTCTCTGGACCCGAATCGAGGCCGATGTCGCGTTCCGTCAGCGGGCAGTCTAGACAATCCGCCGTTATCGACCTTACCGAGAGTGACGGCGAAAAGGAGGTCGAAGAGGTCGAAGAATATGATACCGACGTTTCGGATGCACCTTTGCAGAAGGATCCGAGCTCCAAAATTCTGGCTATTGAGGACTATCAAGAAGGCTCAGAAGAAGATGGAGAAGGTTACGAAAGTGAATTTGAGGGAGAGGAGGAGGAAGAAGAAGAAGAAGAAGAAGGAGAATATGATGACAACGGAAATGAATTGCCCATTGATAGGGTACGCCAATATGCACGAGCTGGTTTGGGCCAGGTGGATCATGAGCAAGACGAAGATGACGAGATGGAGGACGAGCTAGAGCCAGGAGAAGAGTACTACGATGACGATGAGCTGGATTCTCAAGGAAATCCTTATCCTCCTGGTGCTTTTGAAGGCGATGAGGGCGAATTCGAGAGCGAGGAAGAGGAAGAAAGCTACGATGAAGATCAAGTCGACGATGAGCCACCAGTAAGATCAATTTCACAAGGCAAGCCGGTTGTAATTGATTTACTATCATCAGATGACGAGGATGACGACCAACTCAGCCATCCGGTGGCCGCAGGCGCTTCCCCGGAACAAGGGGATGTTGTATCAGAAAACTCATACCAAGACCAACCTGAAGAGGAGATGGGTGGCAAAGACAGCCTTGAGCCTCGTGGATTTGTACCAATTACTCCAATATTGTCTCGGTCCGTGCCCTTGGACGAGGAACAGAGTGAAGAGGAGGTGGATGAGGCCGTTGAAAAGTCTCACTCAGGTGTTGATGAGCCTCAGACATTGACCAGATTCGAAGAATCGAAGCTACGCTCAGAACCTAAAAGTTTGGTTGAAGACGAGAATAGCGAAGACGAGGTGGCTGCTGTTTCCAGCGAGATTCCACAATCCATGGAGCTAGATGAGGAATTACCTGTTACTGGAAAAGAAGACATCAGCAAGGATCCGTCTTGGCTTCCATCTTTTGAGGACATAGTTGAAACAGAAGGCTCCGGGTCTTTAGTAGAATATAACGAAAGTGATCCTAGCATGGAGCTTGCCGCCCAAGCAGCGTTGGTTTCCTCCAGCAAGGATGAGGATATCAGTATGATCACACGAGATGAAGATGTGGAGGCAAAGGCTGCGCAGGGGACAGGACTACACGAAGTTGAAGCTCAAACACCATCTACTTCAGCTCCCGCGGAGGATGCACACGAGACAGAGCAATTTACACATCTCGCCCTTACTTCTGATGGTCCAGTAGACGATGAGCAACGGGACCAAAGAAGTAGCGGCCGTTCTATTCTGGAAAATAAGATCGCACCATCGCCACGATCATCACTGTTCTCAAGAATGTTCAGCATAGATGGCGCGAATGACGAATCAGACGATCAAAGACAATATCCAACATTGCCAAACAAGGGGCCGGCACCTCCATCAAGTGCAGTAAACAGTCAAAATTTGTCACAATCATTCGGTGTTCGATTCCCAATTGGTTCGGCACAGCTTCCAACACCTGATGATACACAATTGTCCCGGGAACTACTTTCTCGACAATCCTCCTTCGCATCTGGAGCTCAAATGTCACAAGTCGTTGAGACCGCTATGGAAGCATCCTATCAAGTGGCCGCCAATTCCTTGATAGAAGAATCGGCAGTAGATGATAAATCCATGGAAGCCATCCCAGTTGAAGCTGGGACTGTCGAGGAGATCAAATTTGAGGCTGTCGCTGAGAAGATTACGACCACTCAAGAAACGGTGAGCCTCGCGAGCAAGGCATTGGAGGATGAGGCAGTCGAGGGTATCGAAATTAAGACTATCGCTGAGGAAACTACGATCACTCAGGAATCGGCGAACCCGGCGAGCAATGCTTTGGAGGATGAGGCAGTCGAGGAGAAGGAAATTGAAGACGAGCCAGTTGAAGACGAGCCAGTTGAAGATGAGCCAGTAGAAGACGAGCCAGTAGAAGAATTGGGAGAAGAGCAGGCTTTGGAATTGGAAGGTGATGAAGCCGTGGACCAGCAAATTCAAAGCGAGATGGCGCACGCAACAGAATCGTTTGCATGGAAGATTTTCAATGAAGCGCTTGTTTCTGAGGAGCCACCATTCACCAAAGACAGTCCAAGGAGAAGCCACCGAAGAGTGAGGTCTACTTCAAACGCTATGACAGGCAAAGACGATACTCGATATGCTCCGGTAACACCTGTCAAAACTACAAAACATATGGCATCAAGCAGTCTTCGAAGTGATGAGCAGTCACCTATGGTTGTCATCGATAAGCCATCAACTCAAAAAGGGCACGACGCAAGTATTGAGCTTGCGCTCTCTTCCTTAGAATCTCCGGAAGCACATCACAATCTTCGCAAACCGATGACCGATCTAAAGCTGAGGCTCAACCGAAACTTGCGAACAGAGCTCGAGGAATTCAAATCACTGAAAATCTTACGATACGAGCTTAACAAGAAGTTGAACGTCCTGGCAATTGCAACGACAGCTCCGCCCGAGCCAGAGCGAGTTAAAAATGGGCCTCGCCATTATTTAATTACCTTTAATATCACCGATCCTTCGATAGCGCCAGCTGGGGTCACCGAGGTGCAGATCTTTCGGCCATACAAGGAAGCACTTCCAAACATAAAAGTTGGTGACGGGATCCTGCTGCGTGACTTCCAAGTTGTATCATTGAAGAATCGAGGATTTGGTCTGAAATCAGACTCGGAGACCAGTAGCTGGGCAGTCTTCAAGGGAGCTGAGGAGGTCGAAGTGCGGGGACCACCCGTCGAGTACGGTGACAGTGAGAAGAACCACGTGTCTCAAATGAAGGAATGGTACGATAGCTTAGATTCGCTGTCTGCTGCGAAGTTACGCAGGGCGAATGGGGACAAAAGTACTGTAGCGGGTGTTTGAGCGGGTATTGCGGATTTAAAAGCAGGCAGGGGGAGGGCGCTGGAGGCTTACGAAGCCTTCTATTGGAGTTCACTTGGCTTTATTGCATCACTTGGAGTATTTCTATAATGGACAAGGGGTGCATTGTTTGAATTTGTGTGTAAGATATTATTACTAGGGTGGAAGTGGGTAGCTTGAGGGTAGAGATGCAGGAGCCTGAAAGTGGTTCAGTACAAGCAAAAACACCCAATTGTGAGGTAACTGCCACAATATACCCCATTATGTTCTACACTTGCCATATTATACCGAAGATCTAGTCATTGCGTGTATTTCAAAGGACTTCTCTTCTTGTGCTAAGGTATTTGAGCATGTTAATTAAGGACGAAGTCAAACATGAATGACTAAATGTTTACTCAGACGTTCTTTTTTAAGCTTCCCCAACACGCAACATTTAGCCATTAGATAATGACCATGAACGCATGTCCATCCATCTCTTGTCTCTGCTGCGACAAGCTTTATAAGCTTCCTGTCCCTTGTCTTTAATAATTCGAGGGCGTTCTATTACCCCTCATCCAGTGAAGGAAAGTGGTGCTGGGGAGGTTTGATGCACTGCGGCTATTGCGCATGGGCTTAAGTAAGCATCCTTTGTTGCCGCCCTCCCTTCCAACATCCCTGACGCATTTGAGGGCTTGAATTCGTCTCTGGTAATGGTTAGAACTGTGAATCCTAGACTGCATGCTGACCGATGAGTTTTGCGTTACAATATACCAGATTGGAAATAAGGCTGCGTTTCGAGTTGATGCTGGTTAAGCAAGCCTGAGGCGGGATGGAGGAGGAATGTGATGGATTGTTAATCATGATGCCTTTGAGATGTGAGGGGATGGAGTATATTAAGGAGGGAAATACTGGTCTTTGGAGGATTTTAATCAGTACTTCAGTTCATCATCATCATTCACATCACAGTTTCGCAAAGCCCTCAACTACAAAATCAACCTCGAATCCACCTACCACCTTTACTAACCTCCAACATCACTTCAACACCAAACCACCAACTCAAGCCAAATACTACAAACAAAATGACCAAAACACTAGTTACAGGAGCAAACGGCTTCGTCGCCGCCCACGTTATCGACCAGCTCATCGCCGCGGGTCACTCAGTCGTTGGCTCCGTTCGATCTCCATCTAAGGGGGCCCAAATTCTGGAAACTCACCCAGAATATGCTGGCAAAATCTCCTTTGTGACAGTCTCGGATTTTTCGGCAGAGGGCACTTGGGACGAGACTTTCAAGGCACATGAATTTGACTATGTCGTTCACACCGCTGCACCTTTGCTGGACAATCCAGCAAATACTGATTTTGAGAGGGATTTCTTGAAACCAAGTGTTGAAGGGTATGTTCTTCCATTTTTCATCCTCCTTGTGGAGGCTATGTTTTAGTGGAAGAGGGAGATGAGATGAGATGAGATAAATGAGTGTAGACTGACTTGATGATGTACAGAAATGTCCAACTCCTCAAATCCGTTCAGAAATACGGCAAGTCTGTCAAGTCCATCGCCGTGACAGGAAGTGTCAATGCCCTCACCGACGGTAGCGACCTTGCCACCCGCACCATGGATTCCTCGCAATGGCTTCCTCTCTCCATCGCGGATGCCATCAAAGCCCAACATCCCTACTACAGCTACTGTGTTGGCAAAGCCGAGGGCGAGAAAGCCATCTGGAAGTTTGTAAAGGAGGAGAAACCTTCCTTCACAGTCGAAGTTTTGCTGCCTGCGTTGATCTTTGGGCCACCTATCCAACCGGTTTCGGATTTGAAGCACATTAACTTTTCGACGGATACCTTCTATTCATTGTGGAATGGGACGAATGAGGAGGTGCCTGGAACGCCTTTTCCTTCTTATGTGGGTTTTCCTTTTGTATTTCATCCTGCTCGCTCTCTACCTCTCCCTCTTCCTCACTCTTGGCAGTTTGCAGAGATACAAATTCAAATAGAAAGATGGGAGCTGACTATGAATGTGTGATAGGTCGATGTTCGTGATTTAGCCACCGCCCATATCAAAGCACTCACCATTCCTGAAGTCGCAAACCAGCGCTTCATCGTGGGAGGCAAGATATACAGTTCTCAAATTGCCATTGATGCTCTCCAAAGTGTCAAGGAACTTGAAGGTCGCTTCCCTAAGCCAAAGGAGTATCCAGCGAGCGTTATCACCTTTGGGGATGTGGAGGTTTGGAACAAGGTATTGGGTTTGGATATCAGAAGTGCAGAGGAGACGTTTGGGGATTCTGCGAGAAAGTTGCTGGAGCTAGAAAAGAAGTTTGCAGTGAAGGCTTGAGTTTATTAATTTGTTTAGATGGACACTTAGTTAGTTGGTAGTTAAATTTTATTAGTGTTTTCGTTGCCCGCTGAGCACCATCGTTTCCTTCAATTGTGTTGATTGAATGTTTCATATCTTTTTGATATGAGCTTTTGTTAAAGTGAGAAGCTGGTCTCTACAGTAGCTTAAAAATTCCAGAAAAAGTGACGATTGGCGTCACTGACGAGGCAACTAGAATACACTTCGATTTGGACAAGACTTGTTTATTGCAATATGGAAGAAAACAAGACATCTGCCTTTCTGTTGGGGATGCGAAAAGGATGGATTCAGAGAATATCAATACTGTAGACAATCCATCCATGTCAAGCATCTAGTGACAAGAACATTCACACTCAATTCGCGTCCTGCAGCTTGTCGCGTCTCACGAAACTGCTATTCGAGTACAGTACCAAGGTGCTTATGAAACTTTAGAAGACTCCGAGCCACTTTTTCCTGTTGATTCGAGTGGTTTTATTTGATAGAGAAAGATCTCTCCTCAAGAGTGAACAGTAATTTACCTTTGGTATTGTCAATATTGACTTTGATGGCCATGTGATGTGGAGGATCGCGAGATCCCACTTCTCTCTCACCTTTCGTGAATACGGCAGACGACTGAAGCTCACCCCGCAGTACAATGCGAATTTTATACCTGATATTGAAGCAAACTTCACCTCTGTCTCTCGAATTGGGCATTTTGAATACGAAAATTATCTTCTTATCTTCTTCGTTATCTTCTAATTTCGTCTTGCCTTCTTCTAACGCCCTTTGGTGGAAGCTCTGCCCGATGTAATGGATCGATCTTCGCAGACACGCGACGAAACTCCGACTCGACGTACCAAACCACGTCGCTCCAAAACAATACCAAAAGCATATAGCGAATCGCCCAACAGCCACGACACACCGAAAGCAAAAAAGGAGGATGCACCGCCGAAGGAGGAGGAGAAATCAAAGCTATACCCTACAAAAGACCAGGTGATACTTCGAGAGAGGAGAGTGAGAGGGCAAATTCAGTATTTGGTAAATTGGGCGGATTCAGCATCAGGTGTTGCCTATGCGCCAACTTGGGTAGACACCTCAACCCGCCTTACTATTACCAAAATATACGTACTGACATTTTATCAGGAGCCTCGGAAATACGTTGTAGTCGCTGGTAGAGCACAGTGGGATCAACAGAAACGAGAAGGATTGGTGGTAGATCGCGGTGGTGAATGGGTACTGAAAGATCCCGAGCACAACAGTCAACAACCTGCAAAGCGAAAACGAGAAAGCCTCGGCGATCAATCGCCATCGCACGAACAAGGGCCCTCGAGGAAGAAGTTACAAGGAGAGGGAAGTCCGAATACAGCAACAACCGTATCGCAACAGAGTTCCCCGCTAGAAGAAATAGAGGATAACTCTCCAGAAGATATACTTCCTCAACCGCCAGCGAACATTCAAGTCCATATTCAGGTGCCAGAGGATTTTGACAGAGGTCAATACATAGTAATCTCTTCTTTGGAATCTTCGTCAGACCGATCACAAAAGGCGTCTCTACCGAAGGGTACAGTGGAAGATCAGTCGATACCGCAGAACAATACAGAGGATTCTTCACAACCGGAATCTCTTCACCACCAAAGCCAATTCGTCATTCCAGATTCACAAGACCAAGGCGATTCCAATTCCTATAGCTCAACCCAATCGTCAAGACCTCTTAAGTCGGCGGGCATTCAGCAAGAGTCGGAACTGGAATCCAGTCTTGTTGACGGCAGGCAATTTGAATCTCAACTAGATACCCCAGAAAACCCCGAAAGTATAGACAGCGAGGAAGAGGAACCTCTTGATCATATTGACTTTACATACCGTGAAACACTACACGATAATCTCCCACCGACGGCCTCAACACCATCATCTCCCGGCTCGAGGCATCGGTTCTCATCTCCTTCTCAAAATCGACCTGCACCTGATTTCACACAATCAGCCATCCCAGGTTCCCACGAAAATTCGAATACAAATTCGAATACAGATTCGCATGACCTGTCAATTAAGTCTGCCCAACTTCTCCCCAACCCTACCCAAGCTCCTTCCCAAGATTCAACATTCCCTCAAGACGCACAAATCTTCAATCCGAGTCCCATCGACCAGTCTATTGAGTCATCCACTCAAGAGTCAAAGTCCCCATATTCATCACCTGACAAGAATAAACAATCTGAACTTTCGAATTCTGTGCATCCTCCATCACCAAGGTTGGCGCTCTCCTCGACCTTTACAAGCACCCCTAAAGACATCAGCGTTCTTGACGAAGTTGTGAACAGCCCACCTTGGCCATCGCAAAGCGTTAACTCTCCGTCTGCGAGGTTGGTTCATCTTTCTGAATTGTTTTTGTTGCTGTATCATAAGTCTATTACTAACACTAGAACGTGCCAGCCCAATCTTACCTTCTAAACTGCAAATTCCAAACAACAATCAAGCTCAACCTGCCGAATACTCCTGCTCACAACATACTAGTAACGCAGAGAAAGAAGTGTCGCCAGTACCACCATCTCATTCCTTAAGCCTCACTCAACCGCTCATAGGGGACACACCTAATCTTGATATTGAACAGCCCTCTTTCATACAATTCTCTGCCCCGAGTCAAGTTGTAGTGAATGCACTTGCTTCTACCCAAAGCGATAACCTACCCGTTCCTTATTCTTTTCCATCCGACTCTGAACCAGTAGAACATATCCTTCAAAGTATCGAGGGTTGTGACAACGACGAGGACGATACACCATATCGCCAGATCAGCAGTTACGAGGACCTGCCATCCGTAAATATGGACGATGCAGCTGCGAGAAAGGCTGCAAGAAGAGCCGCACGTATGAAAGAGAGCGAGGGTCATACTATGGCTAGCTTGCATGAATCAGATATGAAGTGGGAAGGTAGCCTTGCTTCGTCTTTTACAGCATCAATACCACCAGCGTCTGCGCTCCCTCAAACAAGTCAGCCAATACCTCTGCGCGATGGTTTTTCCAATGCCCTGGACGGAGTGGCCGGGGAGAAGGATATGGTGGATGAGTTTGCTGTCAAGCCAGGCGATCTAATGCTAGAAGATCAGGATTTCGCGCAAGAGGAACCTGTCAGAGAGCTGTCTGAGGAGGATGCAGCATCACCCACTCGACGGGACTACAGCCTTCAGCAGATACATCCCGACTTGGACAACGAATTCTTCGTTGCCCTCCCTATGAACGCCATTACACGAGACATTTATATGCAGCATATTTACACAAGTCGTCAAGACAGAAATGAATTCACTGATGAAGAGGTCATTGATACGCAGTTGGTCAAGGCGATTGATGACCTTTTCTCAAATTTGGACCTGCTATGCAGTCACTCCGAATTGATTTTCGAGGGGCAAATGACGCAAAGAATGGAGACAGTTCATGCCCAAGCTGTACTTGCCGAGGGCACGAGCACTAAATGCATCTTCGTTGCAGAGCTTATTGATTCCATGCGCCATCTCGACAAGCATATCGCAATTCTTACTCGACCTGGTCAAATGCAACAAATTGTCGCTTCTGTTCTAGAGTATCATGGACTCTCCCTTCGATCGCAAAGCCCAATTGAATATACATTGGATAGTACGCAGGATGGTTCTTTTAAAGTTTCCCTCATGTCAACGGGACTAAATGAGCAGCCACCCTTCCAGCCTGCTGATTTGGTCATCGCTCTTGATTCAACTGTCCACGGAAAGGAGCCCTACCTCGAAAGGTTGCGCTATAATGCAGACACCAACAGCACGTCCCCGCTAGTTCACCCGCTAGTCGCTTACTCATTTGAACATATTGACAAAGTCTACTCGAAAGATGTTGAAGCCATCGAGCGAAAGATTAAGATTTGTCTCAGCTTATCGGATTGTATTGACGATGTAGGGAAGCTTGCTGAGGACGATCCGAGCCCTACTGAGTTGGCCCAACTCATCTCAGGGTGGGTTGCGCAGAAAGCAGATCCAGGTCTTTGGCCTTGTCCTTTCATGCCCACCATAGAGGAACCAAACACGGATGCTACGACTCAGGCTGAAACAGAATCTAACCGCCAATCGGAATCCAAGCAAACTTCAAATCTCACACCAAACCCAGATCCGACTCTTCTACAAAATCTTAAAAGACAGCTTGACGGCAGCGATGATGTTATGGGTTCCGGGACGCCAAAGAGGCAAAGACTTAGTCCTCATGCTGATGCGGAGGAAAGCAGCAGCAACGTGACACAGGATCATGGTCTCCCACATCCCTCTTTACGCAACCAAGATGAAGGCTCTACAGATATGCTTGACCAATCTCTCCATGTCTCGGAAGCTTCTCTCTTCCAGGAAATCGCTCAACTCAAAGCTCAACTCCGCAATTCAAACGATGAAAAGGCACAGCTCCTTCAAATTAACGAGAATCTGCGCAGCCAAGTTCAGGATTTGCAATCAAGCATTTCAGAAATGCAACCCAAATTTCAGGCAGCCCTGAACGACCGTGGCGCATTCGAGCATCAAGCAGCCGAAGCAACTGCTCAAGCCGCAAAGTTAAGGCAAAACCTCGACAATCGTTACGAGGAAGTTACCAAGCTCAAAGAGCAGAAACATGCCCTCCAAGAAGAACTCGTAACGGCCCGCGCAGACCTCGTAAGCAACTCCAATCCCGAAATCGCTTCGATGGAAGCACTCCGCGAAGAAATCCGAAGCTTGCAGGCCGATAAGGAACGTCTCGAGAAGAATAAAATCGCCGCTGGAAAGGAGCTCGATTACATGCGTACCAACTACCAAACCGCCTCGCATTCGGCTGCTGAATCCCGTTCCGCTCTCAATGCACAACAAGCCGTCCTCGACACCCTCCGTGCACAAGCTGATAAGAACCGCGTTTCAATCCACGACATCCAACATGCAAGTGATGTACAAAACTACAATCGCATCGTGAAGCAATTGAAGTTGGAAAACACAGAGCTATCTCGAGAGTTGGACAAGAAAACCAATGAGTTGGCCGCTGCGATGAATGGACGACGTTCTACGAGAGGTGCATCGGCGCCAATGTTGTCACCTGGCCTAGGCGGCATCCAGAGACGAGTGGACCGAATCCGGGAATCTGACGGTGCTGGTCCGAGGAGTAGGGGCAATAGTCCTGCTAATGGTGGTGCGGATGGCTTCTCGTCGAGGACCGGTAGTAATACACCATCGGGACGATTTACGACTGCCTCGCCATTTGGTGGAGATCTGCCTAACCAACCTATTTCGGGTGCGCGGAGAGCAGGGCAGATCCGTCCTACCAACACTTAATATCGCTTTTGTAAGCTTTCCTTCTTGAGAGTTTTTGAGAGTGGCAAGTTCTGGGGTGGTCCTGTCACAACAGCAAACCTAGATTTGATGAGGAACATGAATGGCAAATGAAGAAATTGGAGACTGTTGACACAGACAGTAGTAGCTAATCTCGATTCCAACAACTCGGACTTTCTTTAATTGCCCTCTTATTTTTGGCAAAGCAATCTGCATATACTCAATGCATGTATCGTGGGATGGGTGGGTGGGTGGATGATGATGATGACGATGGGCAAACTACATTATATGAAATCTACTTGGGGTAGTTGGGATGGGGGCGTTAAATAATCAGGTACATAGAAGATGCGTTTTTTTTTTTTTTCCGTTTCTGGCCCTCCATACATAGGTACCTACCTACCTAGCTTCTGTTTTCGGAAATTGCGAATACCAGATACACAGGCTGCCGGCTTGTCTTATGAAAGATCAGATCAGCTCAGATCAAATATATGTATAAATCATTGCTATTGAATCCTCTTGTCTCCTTTTTTTGATGATTGTGACTTGAATGCGTCGAGGCTTGGCAGGTGATTTGTGTTGCCTATTTGTTGGCTTGCCATTTTCTTTGGTTGTTTGCCAAACAGCCCTTCATGAAATGGAGATTGAGACAGAGCCTCTATAAAGATCATGAGAACACCTCCCAACTTTTCACTAATTTGATTGCAACTTTACTTCCTTGATCACAGAAACACATCCCCCGGAAGTATGTCGCACTCTATACCCAGGTGGATAGACGAATCCTCTTCAAGAGCAGTAAGGTGTGTAAACATATTAGGATCACCAATTCACCATATATACAAAACGTCATGGATTCATTTGCCTTCATTGAGTCAATTGCTAATTAGATGCAGCGCCATGCACATCCATTTTGGACCCATAACCAGGCCACTCAACCCAAAGCACACACGCGAACAAAACGACCGATCTAATCCTCGTGCAAAACACCAGCGAAAGCAGTCTTGCTTGCACGCTCTGGCTTACCAGCCTCCAATCCCTTCGTACCGATCTTCTCCTTTGCGTATCCGCTTGCGTATGGGTTCAGTCTGAGGAGAACTTGCTTGTTGTGCAGAGGGTTCTTCTTCTGGACACCAGCACGCTTGGTCTTGGAGAAGCCGCGTGCAGCTCGGACCACACTCTGGATTTCGGAAGAGTTGATCAATCGGCCAACATCGGACTGGGTGACAACTGAGGATGGGAGGAGGAAGTCCTTCTTGAGTGCGGAAGGAACAGTGGTTGATCCGTAGATGGTATCAAGAGCCTTGAAGGCAGCTGAAGTCCAGATGACGAATCGTCCGAGGTGTCCACCTGGAGCGAGTTGGAGAAGGTTCAAGGCGAAAACAGTGCAGGTCTCAACACCAGCAATGTTTCGGAATGCGCGAGCCAACTCCTTTCCGTCAACAGCTGGGTCGTAGACGACGAGAGGTCCACGGCGTTGGCGGTGACGGCGGCCACGAAGCTTACCCTTACCGGCGCGAAGCTTGCGGGATGCCTTAACCTTCTCGATATCTGGGGATGCACCAACAGCCTTCAAGAGGCCAAGAGCGGCGGCAGTTCGGGCAATGGCAGCACCGGCGAAGACCTCGGAGTTGATAACGAGAGGAACTTCTGGGACGGTGGAAACCTGGTGACCACGGGCGAGGAGGAGAGCGGGGACGGAAGAAGCAGCAAGGGCAGAAACGGTTGCGAATCGCCTGGCGAGAATTGTTAATACTGTGCTTTGAAGGCGAGATTTTGAAATACATACTTTTGGCCTAGGTTGATCTTCTGGTGCCACTTGCGCCAGACCTTGGTAGGAGCGAACATACGACCAGATCTGCACATGTTACCGAAGGCAGCTTGTCCAGCACGGTGGGTTCCTCCTCCAGAGACACGGGGAATACGGGCAACAGCACGACCTAAGAGATGTAGAATTAGCAATTGCGTCGAATCTGCCGTCCCCTTGTTTCCTTTCCAGCTACCCCAATTGCCCCCAATCGACACATAGCTCCCATTTCAGAATTCTCCAGATAGATCTGTACTCACCAGTACCCCAAGACTCAGCAGAGGTCTGGTGACCGGCCTTCTCGCTCACGGCATATGGTTGACGCTTGTTCTTCGCAACACCGGTGTGTACGCTCTGGACGATATCAGGTCGGATGGGCGAGGTGAAGACCTAATAAATTTCCAATCAGCTCAATTCCCCCTAAGCTGCAAGACCCTCCAACAAGAATCTCCCAGGTTGATGTCCTCCACCACACTTTGAGAAGTTGTGTTCGAGATCCGGGCGTACCTTTGGGAGAGGGTGAGTCGCACCGCTGGCAGAGCCATCGGCGGACAGGATGCTGACGGTAGGACGGGAAGCCATCTCGAGGGATTGATGACTTTGTCGTGGGTGTCGTTGGAGTTGGTTGTCGTTAAAAAGTTCGTTAAGGCGTCGCGATCTTGAAAATCATTTTTTGGAAGTTGAACCTGGGTGTGGGAGACCCACTCTCGCTTAGAAATGCTTGGTGTCACGTGAGACGCCTCGTACGCATGTTGAGACGAGACGACATGTCTCTTCTTTCCAGCCATCTATGATACCGCATTGCAGAACTTGGTTATTGAACATCCGTCTTATGAGTATATTGTATGGTTACTGGTTGTATTTACTGATTGGATAATTTCGCTAAAATGTCAATAGACTGATTCCGCAGAAGATACACAGAGTTGCTTCGTGTGTGTCCTCCCAATGTATGTTTTCTAGCAAGTGGCATTAAAGGATATATCTCATCAGGCGAAACAAAATGGAAATGAGTTTCCTCACATCTTCTGGATCTAGTTCATTGCCTTCATCGCCGTGTTTGGGATCCTCCTCTCTTCATAGAAGAAGCTGCAAGCTGAATCTAGAAGGCTCGGCTGGCACGAAAAGTTCCTCAATTTTGTTCCAGTCAGTCAGACCTAAATAAAAGAACAATGTTTATCGACGCTATAGGGAAGCATAGCCACTACTTAGAATCCGACTTATGGAACCCTGTAACCTGCCTGATGGCTTCGACGAGACACAGCCCTGCCTCTCATATAGTCTCTACCAAAGGTAGTAAAACATTCTCTTGCCTCTGTTTCAAGATCATTCCTCTCCTGCCTACAAAGGATTGTTGCAGGAGAATGTTCCATTCATAGATCAACGCTTTTCCTTAATTCTGGTTTTTATATGCAGCGGGTAGGCCTTGTTTCGTTGTACATGGAAGGCGGGGGCTCAAGTTGCCTTGCAATAATCTTGCCATCGGCCTTGGAACTTGGACCATTCCAGTTGGGACAGGCAAGTCTTGGCATTGTTTCTTTCCCACGATTTTGTGCTACCTGGGTACCTTACCTATATTCTTGCTCATTTTATTGCGTCGTCCATCTCAACTTTACTTTTTCCGAGTTCGCCTGTTGCTGGGAGTAATTGCCCCCAAACTGCCTAGAGGCCTGGCTGAAATCATGGAGTGTTATATACACTTTGTCTGTACCCAAATTATGTCGAGATCAAAGGTCAACTACCGTCCAGCTCTTTCTTTTGCTGTCAATGATTTATTGGCGATAAAGAGTTTCATCTGTTGTTGCAACTGCGCGAGCGTGAAAATGTGGCATGCTTTCACCTTTGCCCAAGTTTTCTGGAGCTAGATGTCGGCAGAGCCCCAACTCAGTCCAGCCCTTCAGTCCTTCAGTTTCTACTCGACCTACTCACATCAACAGCCAATGCGACGACCCCATCTTGTATGCGACACGCCATAGGCTCGCCTCTAGCCATCCCTCCCGGTATTCATTGTCTTGTCGACATGGACAACAAAAGTAGGGTTCCCTCGGGAAATCCTCGTCCTCTTCTTTCAACAAGCCATGCGCCGTCAGGACTCCATAGAAACAATACAGACGCCGCCGGCTCCGATAAACCCAATCCTGTCACTGACTGTACAGTCGAGGAATATATCGGCCAGTTTTTCAAAGTATTATTTGGAGAATATTGGCAGGTCGAGGTATGCATGCAATCTTCTTTCTTCCAATTGAAATATACTTTCCGCTGCAAAGCGCTGATGATGCTTCTTGCGCTTAGCCTATTAGTGCAGACTGAGATTCAGACTACTCTCCAAAAGCTTAAGCCGTCAGTGATCTCTGGCTCGGTTGACGCTTTTCACTTTCCTTCTCTCCCAAATATTTCTGCAATCAATTCAACTCCTACACCACATATACAACGAGCTCTCTCAGTACAATCCCACGAAGGCCAGAGAAACGATTCTACATCTGCATTACAGACGATCAGTTTGGCACATAACCAAGGTGGCCTTCCAGCCAAAGCCTTGGTGATCCCCCGCAACCGAACGCAGATCAACATCCCCTGCAACAGTCTCGAGGAAAGCGAAACAACCCTCTGTCACACACTTTTGCGGATTTACAACCGAGTGCACATCAACATCCCGATCAACAACTCGGAGGACCGCGAGGCAGCTCTCAGACACCCACCATCATTCGCCATCAAGGCAACGTTGGCAACAAAGACTCCAGTTCTCCCTCACAACCGATCGCACTTCAAAATCGCATACACCAACTTAGGGAGCATCAAGGCAACTCTCTCCAATACGCCATTATGGATAACCAAGGTCGATTTAGCATCTTGAAATTTGATAGTCCACCTCAAATGGCCGCACATCAAGGTCCCATGCACCAGTTTGGAGGACAGCAAGGTAATCCTCTTACACACAGCATGATGAACAACCATCCTTTGCTTGACCAGAGCGGTCGACACAATCTGCCAGGCAATCCACCACCACAATTCATGTCCAACAGGAATGCCACTGCCGGGTTGAATTCTTCACTTCACCTCAATGGTCAACACCCTATGCCAAACAATCCACAACCACAACGAGCTAATGGATCATGGGACATCGGCATGGATTATCCACTTGGCCAAAGTTTCCAATCCCATCTGCCAAACAACCCACAACTGCAACACCCATCATTCCAGCCTTTCCAGCCTGATAGAAACGGCTTGGTTCCTTGGAGCCCTCACCCTAGCCGGAATGGACAATTTGACCAGCCAATGAATCTACCAATGTCATTCCGGCCCCATGGAAGCGTTCCCTTTCCACCTGGATTACACCCATATGGCCAGTACATTGGTCTACCCCACGCACAGCAGCAAGTACCAAGTTCTCAGTACGGTATGCCGTTTCCGCCTGTTTCGCATGGACATGACTTTCCACCACCTCAGCGTTTTCCTCCATCTCATGTACGACCGTACCATAGTCAACCCCGGGTCGACGGAAATAGTATGATGCACATGGGACCTGGACCTCAAACCACAACAAATCCAAACCCTCAACCACCCTCTACACAAAAGCGGCCCATGCCAACAACACAAGGACCTCCAAATCATGGTATCGCTTCACCAAAGCTCCTCAAGTCTGCAAAACAAGAGCCTCCAAATCTTGGTACCACTCCACCAAAGATATGCAAGCCAACCATACAAGAACTTTCAAATCGTGGTACAGCTTCATCTAGGACAGTGAAGCATCAAGTCGTTGAGGAGAGTGGAATGGACATGGACCAAGGGATGAACCTACAACAAATCATGACGGTATTCCCTCGTCTGCAAGACAACTATCTAGAGTTGAAACACAAAAGTCTGTTGGAACCACTTCATCAAGGGCACAACAGGGCCATGTTCAGCCCCAATCCATCAGACAAGGCAATATGCACATGGCGGCTGGAATTGAGCAGGCGGCAAAATCCATCATTGCTACACCTGCCGAAGTCAACGTATCTGGATCGCGCAAACGAAAATCTTCGACTGACACTACCAACGCAGCTAATAGGAGCTTGCCTACTTTAGAAACAAAGTTCGAAAGTACACAAGTCCAGGGCATACCTCACTCCAGCATTACTATGGGAGAGCCCGACCGACTAGACTCGGCCGGTGTTATCTCGAGTAGCGGTAAAGAAGACCTCACCGACCAAGACTCCACACCCGCAACACAAAAGTCTACACCCCCACAGCCAAAGCCTGGCATCTTAGAATCTGGCGACCCTCTTGGCAAGTCCAATAGCGGTCACGCAAAAAATTCCCCATTTCCAGCAGGATCTCAAAATCCTCAACTAAACCCAACTTTGGCTCTCGCTTCCAAAGAGCCCCAAAGCCTGATGATGGCAAAAACTCCCTTCTTGGAGACGACCCAAAATCTAAAGTGTCCATCCCTACTCAAACGCCTACACCACTGCCGCCATCTGTTCCTTCACCCCTTTCAAATTGGGCACAGTACGAAGTTACTGTTGACGATGCGCTGTATACGACAACCAAGGAGTTTCAACGCTTCGTATACAAGCCGGAGGATTGGACTTATGCAGAGGCTGTGCGGTATGCTGAGAGTCAGCCAGCAATGAATCTGGACGCATTCATTGCTGAAGTTGATCCTGATTACTGGCAACGTCAACTGAATCAACAAGGTCAACAGGCTCAAAAGAGCCAGCAAAAGCCTGGAAACTAGAATGGAGTATCGATATGGAATTTCCCTAGAGTGATGAAGTTGGACGCCTTTTACATTAGAAGCAAGGTTGCTCCCCTGAAGAGAAAAATGATTTGCATAGACAGTTCTGCAAAGACGGTTCTGGCGTTACGCTCTCGCCATGTCTTTTGCATTTTCGCTTTTGTTAGATTTGCTTTGGTTAGTATTTGGGAATGAAGGAATTTAAAAAGCTAAGAATGGGTTCTCTCTGGGACGGCGTACACATCGGGGGAAGATATACGGTATACCCAACAGGCGTCACTGGAGTTTTTCATTTGCACTTTACAAAGACATGGATCGATCTTTGATATAAAACGAGTTATCAATGCTCCTCGCTGGAGGGTGTATATTTGGAGGGAGCATGGCACAGCACAGTACATATTGAGAGGATACAGTACATACGATCCTCAAAAGTTAATAGATAGACTAAGTCTTTGAAAGAATCGTTTTCCAATAGTGTTTTAGTCCGTCAATTCAAACTCACTGTGATTTTCTATTTCCTTTGATGCTTGTATGTCCTTCCGGTGAAGTCTTGAAAGAGACGGGGTTGTATATGACCATGACATGGCCAAAGAGAGGAGAGGAGAGACTTGGAGAGAGCCGGCTAGCTTTCTCCTCGAGAAGCCCAAGTTTGATGGTTCTTTGATTGGTCATCAAAAACTTTTGAAGTGATCCTGGTTATATGAATTTTTGGGTGGGCAATGTTCATCGTGGATGTGAAAAGAGTAACCAAGTAAAAGTAAAATCTAGAGTTTATAATATTAATAAGTTTTAATATATACAGATATATTAAAGTGTCTTTGTCTACTTGTACTGTACTGATTCGGACGTTTGGGTTTACTGAGGGACCTGACTGTTGAGAGCATAATACCTGGGTACTTACGTAGGTAGGTAGGTACGTGGGGTGGTACGTACCAGGTATTCAGTTTGAGGTTTGAAACAAACAGCTAAGCAAGCCCCAGATTTTCTTGGGTGGATATCAGTATAGCAAGGAATACGGAATAAGTAATGATGAAGAATAGAAAGGTGTGTTGAATAAGAAGGCTGGGGGGAGGATGGCCAAATGGCCAAATGGAAAATGGAAAAGGGCAAAGTCTAAAAGAAAGAGAAGAGGAAAATGGAAAATGGAAACGAAAAAAACAAACAATTGGAAAAAAAGGAACAATTGAAGCACGAAAAGAATATAAGCTTCAAAAAATCAAGAAAAAAAGCGAGAAAAAGAAAAATTATGATGGTAAGAATAAGCTAGATAGATAGATAGAATTAGCGAAAGAACGCCCAAAAAACCGTTTGTGGCTGGGGGGTGGTGGGAGGGGTGGGGAAGAAGACGGACAAGAAAGATTAGAGAGAAAGAAGCAAAAGTAAAAACGTCTCGGTCGCAAATATACTTGATTGGAAAAAACAAGAGTGAGTGATCATTAAGCTTGAGGAAAGAAGGACTTACGTTGCCGATGAGGGGGGGATGGGGAGGGGCTGTCGTGTCTCCTCAGACGTAAGATCAATCTAACCACCAACCACCGAGACTGGAGGGAACACGAGTATAGGAATGGCAATGAATGCTGAAAGACAAAGTCAAGAAGAATCAGGTGGTCACGTCAAGTCAAGTTCATAAAAATAAAGTAAAGAGGGTCAAAACATTCTTTCATATTTCTTCCAAACATGCTATGCCTCTCGCGTTTTTGAAATCTTCTACATACGTCTATGCATCAGAATGAAAAAAAACACTACCTGCACAAACATATCTTTTCCCTCTCTTTCTCTTCATGCAAAAATAGCTACATACATAGATAGCTACTCTTTTCTTCCAAAACAAAAAACAAGTTGTCCGCTTCGAAATCGCTTTCGCTTTCGCAATCATGATATGATATGATATAGTGCTTTCAAGTAAAAAAAAGGTTTCCCAAAGACAAAAAGTTGAACTCCGAAAGTTAAAGATCCTGCAACGCCATGCGAGTTTGTGCCAGTGTTGACGAAAAAGTTTGGATTAAAAATAACATGCTGAGAAGGTTGATGTGGAGGATGGTTGAGGTAGAGGACCAGCGCGTGGGCATGTGTGTGTGTGTGTGATTGTGTAACACAAAGTACATGACTTTTATGTTGGCCGTCCCGAATCATAGCCGAGTCTGCCCAAGACTTAAGAGCTGAGATTATGATGAAACAAGAGTAGAGGAGAGAAGCCGTCCCAAAGATATTATATTACGTGAATTGAAGACGTCGCCACCCATTACTGTTTCGCTCGCAAGCATACGAGGATGTTTGTTTTGAGTTTTGCTCAATTCTTGACACTCTTCTTTCGACTCAGTGTCATCCTGAAGCTACTCTGTTTAGGCTCCGGCGGTGGCGGAGGAGCCCTCACGACTTTCCTTGCAAGATCTTCAAATTGTCTTCGCTGACTTGATGTTGTGGAACTGGTTGATGGTCTGGAATTTTCGCCGTTGCCATTCATCAAGACCGGCATTGTCGCCGACCTCCTTTGCAATGTCTTTGGAGTTTGCTCCTCAGAGTTGGTAGAGATCATTGATAGATTTGTGTTTGATGCGTTGTTGGACTCCTTGTATGCCATGTTGAGTTTGGGCATGCTTGGTTTGCGCGCCTTGGAGAGGGTGCGCGAGAGGGAGCCTTTGGAAAGAACATTCTTCCATGCGGCGGATGTCATGCCAATCGGGGTTTTGGGGACGGGGATGCGTTCTTCGGTTGGGGAGTGGTAGTGTTGGGCTTCAAAGGGGTCCATATTGAGGAAGGCATGTTGGGTTTGGGACTCTGGGGTGGGCATGGCAGAGTAGGAAGGGGAGTTGGTGAGGACAGAGCCGGCGTTGTTCATAAGGGTGTTGTGGTAGGAGAGGGTGGATTTGAGAGAGGCCAGGCGGGAGGATTTACGTAGTGGGTTGGTGATTGCTGAGGACGAACTGGTGGGGCGGGGAGAACTGTAGGATGGCGAGATGTAGGATGTGCTGTGCGTAGGTGCAGGCGAGGGAGTGAAGGCGGGGACGCTATCGACGCTCTTCGGTTCTGCTCCTGTGGGAATAGCTTCAGCGGTGATGGGCGACGAGACTTGAGTTTCGACAATTTGGAGTTTGGGGAGGCAAGCGTTTCAAAGTCGAGCGTGTGTCGCTTGCGTTCGACGGGGGAGTGAATGAATATTTCCACGATTTGAGGTTTGCGTACCACCGTAAATGATATGATGGTCGCCGTGTCCTGTTGGGATCTCCTGCTTGCTGGTCGCGAGACAGGAGTTCCCTCACCGCTCTCATTCAAGTCGTCCATGTCGGCGTCCAGCAACGAATCTTCGTAATCGTCCGAGAGGGAGGCATCTTCCTCGCTCGACAAGTAGGCATCCAGAGGATTTTCCTCCATGAGTATAGATTTGGTTTCCATGTCCTTGTGTGTAGCTCCATCCAAACTGTGTAGCTCCAGCAGCATAGTATCCAACATCACACTCGCACGCCTCTCATTCCTTTGTGGTATCGCAGGTGGTGGTAGCTTCTCTTTGGTCATCTGGCTGGTCCTCTTCTTCGGCCGTGGTCTATGCATCACCGAACCTTCCATATCGCTGTCTAAGCAATCGTCTTGTTCGTTTGAATCTTCGTAGCCACTGTCCTGCTCGTCGGGCTTCAATTGCGCTTGCGACTTCTTCACTGCTAGAGTGGGTTCGTGGAGGTCTTCAAGACAACTCTGCTCATCCACGCCAGGTGGGGATAAATTCGACACGGGGGGAGCCATCACGAAATCTCGCGGCAGAAGCCGTGTAGATATCTCTTTTTGTGAAACCCCTTCGCTATCCAGGGTTCTGCTTATCTTTTCGAAATTGTCTCTCCAAGACCGGTCGTTCGTACAGTCGTACGGCGTAGAGATCTAAATCTGGATTGGGGTACCAAACTGTCAGAAATTGTGGATGCAGAGAAGGGATAGAGAAGTATACTTTTGTAATTTGAGGGTCGCTCAAACTTCTATATGGCCAGTGGGAGAAGGAGGACGGGAGGGATTTGTAGTTTCAAGTTGAGCTTTCCCCTGTGACTTTGCTGAAATGTTCAGGGTCCTGTCGAATCGAAATCTCCGGACCCAAGTTGGGTGATGACACAGATCATCCAATGCAACGTGCAGACGATGGACGAGAGCTTGGAAGAGCAGGGCAGCTTGAAACGGGAGGTAGAAGAAAGAGTAGGGGGGAAGAAACGAAGAGCGTTTGGTTTGGTTTGGAGAAGAGCGACAGAGAGAGAAGAAGAGAAGATCCAAACGCAACTTGTAGGAGCAAGTCCTGAGAGTCGTTTCGAGAGGAGGAGGAGGTGGTGGTGGAGATACTCTTCCGGAGAGTATTATCAAATGCCAGCTGGAGGCGGTGATGTGTAAGTTTTCTGTGGGATGATGATGGCTGGCGCTCCTTCTTTTGGGACCCCTGGCACTTGCCAACATGATGCTCCTGCTGTCAAGCCATCTTGTTTTTTGCCTGTTCTTTTTTGCTCGCATTCATCCGTCCCATCATCATGGGGGCCGGTCGCAGGTGGAGGTGGAATGTGGATGTGTGGATGTGGTGGTGGTGGCATGGGACATGGTTGGCACTGATCCCTGGAAATCTCGATAGACTTCTGGCCGCCGTTGACCGTCGCCAACCTCCTCGCTTAGACCTTTCCACCACTCACATCGGCCTCCTTCATCCTCCACAAGGACTCCAGATACGCGATGGCGCGATGCAGTCAAAATGCAGTGCTCACAGGTACGAGGTCTCGCGCTCGTATTGGTTGTTGACTTTGTTCCATGAACCAGCTATTCTCGTCCCGCCATCCTGATAGGCCGCTGGTGAAGGCTGAGACGGCCGCTGAGCAGAAGCGTTCCGACTTCAGCCAGAATCAGCCTGTGTTTCGGTGTTTGGGATTGATGGGACGAACTTCGAAAATCCTTCTCCAGGGTGGAGGAGGAGGAGGACGAGGAGGAGGAGGAAAGTTTAAAGAAGTCTCCGCCTCTACCAAATTGCTTCTTTTGTTCTGGAGATCGGCTTACGAAGTATGCCTAGGGGGGCACGTGGGAAAGGAGAAGGAGAAGACGAAGAGAAGAAGCAAACGACGAGGAGATGAGACTCTGTGGGCATCAGAGCGACGAAAGAATACAATCTCAACTACTCCAGCCTCCTCCTCCTCCTCGACGATCTACAACAATCCCTCGATCATACATACGCACACACACTACTACACAACATAGTAGTACAATAGTCCACCACACGCACACCCCCAGACCATCCTGACGACCCTCGAGCTTAACAGACTCCTGAATAATAATGTGACCATGACCATGACCGTGTTTCTGGCTTTCCACTACCACCGAACGAAACACTTTCTCTAACACCCCGCGTTCTACTACGCAGCCGCCAAAACAAGATCAACAATGCCTTTAATACAACAATGACAACGCGCGCGCGCGATGCTTCCTGTCATCTTCTGTTTTGTTTTGGTTCTGTGCGTGCCGTCCATCTTCATCTCGTCGCGTCGGGAAGCCTGACGAAAGTCTCAAGACCGAAGGACGAAGGACGAAGGAACCAGCATCCATCCATCCTTTGAATCCTAAACCCCCTTCCTCCCCCACCCATAGCAATCAGTTAATCAATCAATCAAATATCACTCAATCAATTATTCAAGTCAGACCTTTTGTCCATCTGACCCCTCATTTCAATTTAGACTTCTGGACATTTCAGATGTCACAAAGTCCCTCAGTTTTTTCCATTTCATCTATCTCATTCTCATCCCCATATTTATTTATCTTGCTCTCTATCAATCTACTACAGTCCCTAATATAACCCATCCCCATTAATTAATATCCCTAATCTGCAAGTGACAGATAATGATGGTCGCGCAATTAATTTGGAGGTCGGCTTCATCTCTTTGACTTCCCGATGTGGTCACTCACTCGATCAGGTCTCGATGTAGTAAGTACGGAGTACTATACAGTATACTCACTCTCCCGCCACCGTGGCTCACCGCTCCTCTGCTCCTCCTCCTCCTCCTCTTCTTCCTCTTCCTCTTCTTCCTTCTCCTCATCCTCTTTACCTTACATAATGAGACACAAGTATTACGACGAAAAAAACACGAGATAAAATGCCCGATGCGAGAATATTAATAGCCAGAGCAGATCATGTAACCACCACCTGTTCTTTCCTTTCTTTTTCTTTCTTCCACCTCATATCCCCACATTCCAACATTACCCCTCCTCAAGGCTGGATGCCCTTCTTTCTTCTAGGAGTCGGGAAGTTCAGGTCATCGGGTGCTGATAAGATCTTCAAAAAAAAACTGAAAATATCCTGCTTTCCCCTCCTCCATCCAATCGCAGTGTCACCATCGTCTTTTTCTAAGTAATATGCGTTGACTTCTAAGGCCCTTTGCATATCTTCTGCATGTCTCTGCATACCACTCTCCATCAATCACAAGTCTCATCACCCCATTCCTCAGCGACCGTTTCTAAACGCCTTGTTTTCTTTTTTTTTTTTCGGTGGTGGTGAAAGGTCTACTTCTTTTTTTTGGGCTCTATTCTTTCTGTGCGGTACATGCCTTCGGTTGTTCTGGTCCTGCTGTGCAGTGTAAGACATTGTGGAGTCAGTACAAGGGAAGGGGAAATATCGTGTGCATTTTTGGAAGTGGCCATATTCGTGTATGCAGATGAATGCTTGAAGATGGAAGGGTATCGTATTTTTGTAGATGTGTGTGCGTCGGTTCGGCTCAGGAATGATGATGAGTTGACAGGTATATTTCTGGAGTGTTTCGCCACCACCACCATGTTTTTTGTCTCAGTATGCTGACCTCTTCGGCTATTGCTTTCCTTTCTCTCTCTCTGCCTGTCAAGTAGTGGGTGTATTCTTGCATTTTTGGATGCGTCTGGATTTGAGCTGTTAAGCTGGTCAAGGTTTTGATGCATGTACAGTACTTCGGAGTTCTTCAGGCTTGAATGCTTGTCATGGCAGATGTCATGACAAGGCTCGCCTCGACGACCTCGCAGCACAATCAATCCACCACCCTTTGGTGAGGAGGGGGGGAATCCTTTTGCAACAATACCAGCCCTCTCTGATTCACTCGAGGACTTCTTTTTTTCAATTCTTCGCATTTTTCACTTCAATTTGTTGGGATATTGACCAACCCCGTTCGTCGTCCTACATGTACACAACGCTGAAGAAGAAGAGAGAGAAAAAGGTTGGAGTAGGATCGAATGCCTTCTCGCCCGACGTACTACACTTCCTTCCCCGTCAACCAACCACGTCGCATCACTTCTCCTCTCTTCCTTCATGTGCCTATGTACCGTAGATCAACGAACAAATAAGACAAGCAAGACAGCAAGAATATCAAGAGTAGGTATGCACACCTCACCTCACCCCAACAGCACATCCTATCACACCACGCATGCTGTACTGTACATGCACGCGATAAACGCACGTAGGATGATTTTGATCATTTTTTCTTGGGAGGAGAGGCCTTACTTCCGAACGTGATATGAGTTGTTAAGTAGGTACCTAGGTACAGGTACATGTTATGCCGCCTTTCCTGAGTGGATTGATTATCATTGGGCATGGAACAGGAAAGTGAGTGAGCTCTCCAGGAAAACGAAGATGGAGATGAGGCTATTTGTGAGGCTGATAAGTGACTTTAGCATAGAGGGTGAAAGATAGTGTAGGTCAGTATTGTATCTAGTTGAGTGTGTACCTGCAAAGGCAGGTAGGTACCTAGGTAGGTATGCATTCCCTTCACTCACCCAGATCACCCTCAATATAAAACAAAATGCCCCTCCTCCACCCCTACATACCTACCCACAAGACGAAAAAGAAATCCTCCTTATACTTCTACTTCCTTCTTTCTTTCCTTCCCTCTTCTTTTGAGATAATCATTCTCCCAAAGCAACCAGCAAATCCAACCCAAAAATCCAATCCCTCATGCTGTACTCTATGCAATCAATACTACCTGGGTAATTAGTAGTACATACAACAACAAACACCCACCACTTCATCTCAAAAGTCAAAACCCCAAGGAGCCTATTTTGTTTTACCAGAATCAAAAAATACGGTAATCGTCGGAAAGAACAAAGCGATCATCCCGATGGCAACATAAAAAGGCAAAGCACGATAATTGATAATAAACGAGATGTATCGAAGATGGAGAGGAAGGGGCCTGTCATGCAAGGTGGGTGCAGTGCAGTGCAGTCAATCACTGGACTTGACATTCCTTGAACGAGGGAAGAGAAGGCAAGGCAAAGCAAAAGCAAAGGCATGGCAGACTAAGTAAATAATTTTTCTTTGAGTTGGGTGTGAAAGGAAATGTAAGATTAGAAAGAACCCGGTGTAGGTACCCTAGCGAGGGTAATAAGAGCGAGGAGGGTAGTCAGGCGATCATCATCAATGAATGCTGAAGAATGAAATATTATGAATGTGCTTGATGACAATTACTGCCGCCTACTGGAATGCGAGTGGTGTAGCTTTTACTGCATGCTTTGTGATATCATGATATATATGTAGGTTAGACATTGTACTCTACCTCAATAAGGGTATCATAGGGATATCTTAGGGTATGGACGGATTACTTGCCATACCTGTAAATACAAGTACTGCTTTGTTTGGAACGACTACTGTCTGACAAACGGGAAGCGTACATTGCTGTATGGAACTAGTGGCGTGACAGATAACGTCTTTTGTCTTGGGAGGTACAGTAACTTGAGATGGTGTGTCTCACCTGTTCTTAGTATTTTGCTTGAGATGGCATGTCTCACCTGGTGTTTCTTGAGTTATACATACCTACTCAAAGGTCGTAGAGAAGAATGTTTAAAAACTTTTGAATAGACACTTCTAGAAGAGAACATCTCATAATGTAAAGAGACACTTGATCACCCTAATGATCACTCAATGAAAGACTACATTAGACGACGAGGTAGACTTCTTCTATTGCAGAAGCTCAATGGGCATTATTAAGACATTTCATTTCCTTTTCTACTACCCTATCAAAACACACATGGAATATCTATCTATCCTTCCATGGCAAGCCTACATATCTTCCCACACCACTTCCGTATTATTCCCATCTATAAGAAAAAACATGGATGCTTTCCCTCTTCTACTTTGAAAAATCCAGCCCACAACAGCAGCCCTTCCCAACCGGACCAGACCAGATCAGACCAAAACCCCCATCTTTGCCAATGCAATATGCTAGGAAGAGACACGCAAACGCATACACACAAAAAGGAGTACAGTAATACAATCAAAAAATTGAAGTGAAGCAAACACAAAGGAGAATTTGAAGAAGAGCAAGGTTGTGCAAAGGAAAAACCACAATTCCAACACTCCGTCCGCTGATGTTTTTTGTACCATGCATCTCCATGACCATTAAAAGCAAGAGGAACAAGATTCCACCTGGATGGGAAGAAGGTAAAATGTAGAATAGAGGACTTCTCCGAATACAATTGTGTAATTTGTAAAAAAAGGCTTCCGAGTTGAACTCCATTCCATTATGTTATCGTCATCCAAATATTACCCAGTTCATTCGCTTCGTCCAGTCTAGACATTATGCAGAGAAGTATAAGAGGGAAAATGCTTTCCATCTCGCTTTCAATGTGTTTGGACTGCTTCATACGTTGCAGCCCTCTCCATCTTTTGTGCTACCGAAAGCGATTTAGGCCTTGCGGGAGCGAGTGACACGAGGGCTTGGGGAGGTGGCAGAGGAGGTGGCATGGCCATTTGTCTTTCCGTTGATCTTGCCATTGGTGAGGGCAGCGACATCTGGAAGTTGGGCATCCTTGAGGGATCGTGCTGCCTTGCGACCGGTTGGGCGCTTTCCATCCTTTTTGTAGGTGGCGAAGTAGAAGGAGATGAAGAGAACGAGGTAGGAGCTGATTATGCCCATGCCTGCAAATGCTGCAAACTCCTCGCCGGCGCAGTTTCCTGCATTTGGCATCCACTTGAAGTAGGTCGAGGTGAAGTAGGTGTATGAGGCAAAGTAGACAAATCCTAAAATTTGAAATTAGCAGACGACCAGTGTTTCATACCGGGTTTTGCATACCGAGATCAATCACGAATTGAGTGATTTGGAGACGAGTGATCCACTCCTTCCACCAGATTCTAATCCCACGGGCGCTCTGGAAGTAGTACCAGTACATAACAACATGGACCATCAAGTTGAGGGTGATAGGAACCCATGAAACAGAGGTCAAACCAATCAACTGAGTGTAGCAGAGGAGGGCAGTGGCACCGTGGTGATAGCAGTGGAGGAAGGCTACAAGACTGCATTAGCGGAGTGTTCATGAACTTTCGTGACTCGTCACCTACTCAACGGCTTCTTCTTGAGGACCAAGAACACGGTGTCAATCAATTCGAGGTATTTGGTGAGATAGTTCAACTGTTTAGCGTCAGTATTCTGAATCAGCAACACTCTCGCCGCAATCCACGTATACTCACGTAGTAGAGAATGACCAAAGGAGGAGTCCATCCACCCTTGACGTCGCAGATGGCGTGGAAAAGACCGTGGTTGTAGACAGTTGGAACAAGCTCCTCAATGAAGAGTGCCAATAGTATCCCACTGATAGCTGTGAGGTAGAAGTTGTGGACCATGAAGGGGCCGTTCAACTTGAAAGCTGGTCGGTTTCGCATCAATTCCCTTCCGCCAAAGATGATGATGTAGTATGCCAGGATGGTGAAGCCGCTCTCCTTCAGCGTCGACATGGGCGTCTCTCGTGGCTTGAAATCAAAGTCCTGAGGAGAATAGCCCATGATGGCCGAGAAGGCCTTGTCGAAGATGGGCCATAGATGGACGCCGAAGGCCTGTCAATGCTAGGCAAGGGGATGGACTTGAAGATATCCTGGGGAGACGACATGATGGAGGTCGGGTTGCGGACACGGCCTGTCTGCGAGTATTGGGAAGGAAGATACGACTGCGATTGCGATTGAGACGATGGATTCAAAGTAGGAATTTCGTCGCGCGGAGGAGGATGTTGTGATGGTAGACACGTAAGGCGGTCTCTCAATTAAAACTTGGTAGCGCAATAAAGCAATTAAAAAAAAGAAGTAGTGGAAGGAGTGACGGTGAAAGGAGGGAGGCAATGGCCAGCTACAACAGAACAACGAGATGCAAAGAATCGTCGTCGTTTTCGGAGTGTTGTGTTTGGGAGAGAAAGGGGAGAGAGGGAGAATATAGAAGAAGTCGATGGTGTTGTGAAGACGACAACGAGACGAGACCAACCGAGATGTTATTTTTCATGTGGTCGCCTTCCGAAAAGGGGGAGAGGCGCAATTTCCGTGCTACATCCACACACTTGGGATTTGTAGGCCGCCTGATTGGTCCCAGCGTGGTTCGTGGCCCTGCGAGAGCTGAATCTCCGACTCGCGCGCCCACACCGAGGTTCGCGTATGGGCCATATAGGGGCGGGCACTGGGGGGGAATTGCTTCTTTGTTTTTGGGAGGTTATCGTGTCTTTCTGGGCGTGGAATTGCGATGTTGAAGTGTGGTGATGTTCTGCATGTGATAGACCTTCATGAGGTTTCTCTCTATCATTCATAGATTCGTAGAATAGCGAAGCGAAATGCTTCGTGATATGCAGCGTCAGCGACGAAAACGTCATGGTTAGTCAGAACACACACTTTCCTTGCTGGTATAGTACAGAATGTACAGTACTGAATGCGGAGGGAGAGAGAGAGAGATCACTTGAATCCTTTGTACGAAAGCTAAAGGCCTTTTGTTTGCAGCATTACAGTCATCATTGATGCTGGTAAAGTGATACTCTCACAATTGCGCTTCAAAGTTGTCCCTAGTAGTCAAATAATCAGGCATTATAGACCACCCTCAAATGGCTAATGGTAAGATTACATATCCGACATATCCTTGAAAGAGACTCGTTGTCCACAATTTTACTCTGACAAAAATATGTTGCGGCATTTCTAGCATCCAGATGATTCGAGTATACCCCAATGATCCAAATCCAGCAAGGAGTCATTCTCAATAATTGCTCAGATAAAACCACTCAAGCTCCATGCATTCAAAATTCCCGTATAATTGTCTTCCCGTGTTACGACTTTTTGACCATGATTACTTGTAACTGTTGTAAGGTCCTCACCACTGAGATCTTCGCTGGTCTTCGAAGAGTTTGTCTTTTGCCAACATCCAAAGCTGGCGATAATGCGGCCGAGATATCTTCATTTCATGATGATGTTGGTTCACTAGTGTGGTTGGCGTTATCACTACAACACCGAAGAAGGATCAGTTTTCAACTTGTTGGGCATGATGAGTGAAAGTCTCTCGTCTACCTAGTTCTTTCAAAATCAATGCTTTCCATGCCACAATGTCTGTGTGCTGATGACCAGAATATCTTGTTTCTGCCTCAGGATATATACTCGCAAGTGAAGAGTAATGCTAGTTGAAGTGTCGCTTCGTGGAATCATTGGAATGAAATGAAATCCCTCTTCAGATTGAAAAAGGCGAGACTTCGCTGCGGAAGGCGACGAGGGAGATACTTGTTCATTACATTAATTTCCCTAATGTAGTCATTCACAAACGAGACCATGGAATATGATGGTCTCAGGGTTAAAAGGACGTCTCTAGGAGTGGTTTGCATGTTGTCTTAAGAGAGACGAAATAGTGTGGTCGCTTTCGGTGACTGTCTCTCATAGGGTATATGCACTTGCTAGGTTTTGAATCGTTCCAAGAAGCTGGAGATATAAATTCTCAAATAGCCAATACACATGCATTAGGAAGTGTTGGACTTGCAAGCCAAGTGTGTCGACTAGCGAAGATTCAAAACTTCTTTCTGAGTTTGAAGTTGAGCAATAGTGATGCCGCCGATGGTCAAATGTTAAATGAAAACATCTTCAGCTAATTTTCAAACGATAACTCTTTTGCAAGACAATACCCATCCATATCGAACACAGGTTGGTTGAGAACAGGCATTGGCCAAGGAAAATGGCATCAATAATTGTCGAAGTTGTCGTTCTCCAAACTGTGTGTGCGGGTTGGGTCGGACCGGGACGAGGTCGATTCAATCAAGCATGAACTGTAAGGTATTTGTGACCACACTCAACAAGAAAGCTTCAGCTGAACGAATTTGTCCACCGATTCAAGACTCTAGATTTAGTATAATGGTGCTGGAGCGATTTCGAAATAGAAATTGTGTTGGTCACTCTGGAAGGACATGAACTGATCACCCGAAGCAGAGCCCATTCCATTTTAAGGAACAACTGTCGCTGACTAATGAGTTGTTAATGGTTGCCCCCTATTGGCTATCGGCTACGTCCCAGTTGAAAATCGAAAGTAACATCGTTCGATGAAGCTCTCCAAACAATCCCCAAATCATCTTCCAACAAACCAGCTTTCCTAATGTCGTCCACCTCATTGTTGCGCATTGCGTCTCGCGCTCAACCCTCGAGCTTCTTCCGATCCAATGGCCTCCGTAGCCTCAAGACTCGCAGTTCCAGCGCTGTTTACGCCGTACCTGCCTTGATCGCAACCTCCGGATCTGCCAGCAGCTTCAGCACTACCGTTCGCCGTTCCGAGGGACACCACGAGGAGAGCTTTGAAGAATTCACCGCGAGGTATGTTGGCCATCAATGGGTGTTGTGGGCGGATGGGTTGGGCGAGGGGGCGTTGGAGGAGGTTCACGCCGAATCGAAACACCATCAGTCGAGGAGTTGGGAGCGTCAATTGCTAATTACCTGTCGTTGATGTACAGATACGAGAAGGAGTTTGACAGTGTTCAGGATGTCTTCGAGCTCCAGGTACGATCATACTCAGTTTTGGGCACTTTCCAAAATCGAACCATTTGTTGGAGCATGTGCTAATATCATCTCAAACAGCGTAACCTTAACAATGCCTTCGCATACGATCTTGTTCCCTCGCCATCCGTTCTCACAGCTGCATTGAAGGCCGCAAGACGAGTCAACGACTACCCAACCGCCGTAAGGATCTTCGAGGGTACGTATTTCTGTAGGGTGGGAGAGGACTTGGGGATGGATGGATAAGGACGCAAGAATACTTCGGCTGACATGGCATCTTCGAATAGGAATCAAGGCAAAGGTCGAGAACAAGGGACAATACGACCAATATCTTGAGGAGCTCAAGCCACTCCGGGAGGAATTGGGTGTCAATCTGAAGGAGGATCTGTACCCAGAAGCTTCCAAATAAAGAGTTTGAGAGGGACTTGTTTTGAAGGGGATGCCTATCAATGGATATCCCACAGTGGAGTTTCGACGGGTGAAGGTACTGGGGCACTTGTTGTGGTACCTCAGTTACCATTGTACAGCTGTATCAAGAATTGCATTCCAACTGAGTTATTCGAAACTACATTTGATATTCTATGTGACTTGGGGTCAGATGTGATGTTAGGGTGGAAATAAACTGGGTCTTTGTTCTGGAGAATTGAGGGAATCCATTGTGCAGAAAGGTATCGTCATCCAAAAATCTCATTAATTATAAAATGATAAAGACTAGCTGCTATAAGATAAGGCACCCACGAACTTACTATATGGACTCTATTCATACGTATTAGAATGATTTAACTTTGGCTGAGAAATGGGCTGCCTTTCTCGATCTCAAACTATATACTATCTCGGAGAAAATGTACCTCGACATGCCTAGTGAGCTCCTCATACAAATTCACCAAAACCCACGCAGTATTGATATGAGTCCTCGAATATCTCTTCACCTCAGCTTTGCCAAACTAAATATGCCTAGCTCAAGGTGAATTAACTCTGGCAGTCCTCCATGCTCCCTGACAGAGGTGGTAGTAGACTTGATCTCAAACGCAACATCTTATAACAACGGCAACTCTCTGTCTACACGTCTAAGCTGAACATTCGGAGGGTTCAAGTGATACGTCGTCATCAGTTAGATGCATAAAACTCCACCACTTTGTTCGCCCTTTCATCCGTTCATATATATATATGCCTTGTCAGAACACTTCAGGCTGTATCGTCGGCTTCAACTGGATCAAGAAAATTCGCCACGGTTGAGAGAGAGAGAGAGAGAGAAGCCCCCCCTGAAACTCACCTCCAAAATTTGATACTGTACTTTTTGCAAAACGGGAAGAGCAGCCATCTCACAGACAACAGTTGCCTCTATTCCTGACTACCTGAATTGTGACAAACAACCAAACGCGGCGGTGACCGCGACCGCGACAAGCATCACCACCAGAGGCTTGAAATTTAAGAACCATTTTGCCTGGTGGTATCTCTCACAATCAACATGAGGTTCGGCCAAAGGCCTAAACCTGCTCTCCTCCCAATACTGCCATCCAGGACAAATGAAGGAATGCCGCAGGCAGAAAGTCAACAAGCTCCATCGCCGTCAAGCATGACGATAGACTCCTGTGCCGATGCCTTTTTGCAAAGAGACGCTCGCAAAGCCACCTCTTTTGAAATAGAAAATAGTCAAAGAAAGAGAAAGTTTTTCTTGGCGTCGCAAGAACAGGAAGTCTCGGTCGCCGCCGTTGGTCACAAACCTATCCCCATCAACGACGTCCTCTCCCAAACCAACACTCACAACCACGATTTACCACGAAAATCTTTTGCAAATTCCTCTGGGCGAAACAGACCAGCACAACGTGACGATGAAAGATATCCCTCAAAGAAACGCGTTTTATATCCCGGCCTGAAGAACTCCCATCAGGATCTCACTTTTCCTGGGGCAGAAGAAGAGCATGAAGCTCTGGCCAATAGCATGCCCGGATCCAGTGCTGAGAGGAGGCCGCCGCCAAGTGCTGGTCTGCTAACAACCAGCCCGTTAAGATCACCAAGTCTTGAGCACAAGACCGGCGCAGAAGATATTGAACCAAATGTACGTTGAATCTTCTAATGTTATTACATGGTGGGACGAGTTTCCAGCTATGCCAGCTGTTGGCACGTGCGAATTGTTGCGATATCTTGCTAACCTTGCAACTTCAAGGAAAACGAAGGCAAAACCTTGTCTGTAAAAAGAGTCAAGAAACCTAGCACCCAAAAACCCCCAGTCAAAAAACACTGCAGTCAGGTAGTAATAGAGCTCGATAGCTCGGACGCCGAGGCAGCGGCAGCGGACGACAGACCAGAGGAGGGGCACAGAAGACAAAGAGAGCCGCCAGTGAATTATTTGGCCGAAGATGACCGGCAGAGGAAAGACACAAAGATACCGCAGGACTCGGCAGAGACGAAAGAACCCGGCAGGTAGGGCAACGATATCAAGTCTATTTGTTGAATACTGATCGTCCATTTCTAGGCTCAGGTCACTTTGGAACAACGGACAAACGTTGTTTACAGGTCTGAACTCTGCATTTGCGACCAAAGTGATATCTACAGCGGCTGGAATATCCTCTTCAACTGCAAACAAAATGGTACACACAGAGACTTCGGGCTCCTCTTCAGCCGCGACTAAAAGGGTATGTACAGAGGCTTTGTTTTCCTCTGCAACTTCTTACTATTCGTAGAAATCCATACCCGGGGGCACACGCCCAATCAACAGGTTGTCCGAAAATCAAGCCATTATCAAACCTACCAAGCCGTCGTCAGGAAAACATTTTGATTTGACGACATCTAACCCGCAAGAATACAATGAGTTTCCACATTCGAGCAACCGAAGGCAGAAGGAGGAGATCTCAGAGACAGGATCCGTTACTTCTAGGGCCCACAGGGCGCCAGGTTCTGAGGTGGAACATCGTCGCGTCGAAAAGACGCATTCATCAGCAGCGAGATCAGGTTTGGTGATTCAGTCACACAATGGGAATGAGAAACACGGCGCTTCCCGAAGTGGTTTTGGGGGAGATGGCGACAAGATTCGAGCCCAGACCACAGTAGCAAGAAAACGGGGCAGAGCATCAAAGGTCAGAGAAAGACGGGCTTCAAATCAAAGTTCTACTTGTGCGGGAGAAGACCCCAATGATCGCATAGAATTGGACGAGGAAGACTTGGGTCTTGCTAATACCACGAATAACCCGATATCATATCCTCGTGTCGAGATCCCCTCTGGGGTCGGGTCTGCGTCTGTCTACCAAGGGACTGCAAATTTGCGAGCTGCAAGATTGAAAGAACCACGAATAAATCACTTTAAACAGCATGCAAGCGAAGTTAATCCTATCGCCTCGCAAGATTCAACGGAGTCTCCATACTTCATTAAGGCCCGGAAGCCTCACCAAGGCTTGGGGAAAAAGCCATCTCGGGTTACCCAAGATCCCAACGAGAGTGTTGATGATCTTTCCAAGGACTTTTACGGCACAAGTGCCGACCCACACCTTGCTACAGCAAGTGCATTACTGAAGCCAGAGGAGCAAATGAGATTATCAGCAAACACAGAATCTAAGCGCCGATCAAGACCTTTACCAGATCCCGGGGCACGTCGACCATCTATTACTGACGTATCTTCAGATGAAGGGGACTCGAATAGGGGGAAAATTCACGCAACAGAGTTTGCGAATGCCTCGAGAAAATCGAGTGAGGAGACTTTCAAACTCAAGCAAGCGTTTTCCGAAAGGGAACCATGGCTACTTGTGCCAGACCTTCGGTGGTCCCTAGTCCTCAATGAAAAGAACGTAAAGAACGAAAGGAGCGACACGTTGACGATACTTGGTGAAGAAGATCAGCTCGTGTGGTCCTTGCCTGTGAGCAAGGTAGAGAGATATGAGTATGCAACAGACGGCGGAAAACTTGTTTTACATACATCGAGAATGATGGCCAAGGATTCCTCAACCAAATACTACCTGGACCTTGGTGGATTTGACCAAGTTGAACGCCTGAGAGGTTTCATCAAAGGCAGGCTGCCACAAGTGGGTGGGATTCCGAAGGAATCAAGTCAGCTTGACAAAGTTTTCTTTTCAGCGTTGAAACATACGAGGGCTTCTGTAAAGAAGCTTCCACAACAGCAAGAGCAGGATGTCGCGTGGCTTGGTGCAAAGGAAAGGGCAAAAGTGGACGCTACATTCCAGAAAGTTCAAGAAAGAAAAGCGGAAGGAATGGTCAAAATTGCAGCCTCCATGATGCCTGCGCCTCGAGGGCTTCGGTCGATGCCCACAGCTATCGATCCAGTCAATTTCTACGGCTCCTCAGATAAACTAGTAGATGCTCCTCCGTCAACTCGTCCTGTAGCAAGACGTCAACCACGACCCCGTATAGCATCACCCACTCCTCCTCCACCCCCCGACAGATGGTCAGATCACAACACAAGTTGGGAAAGCGACTGGAAGGCATCGCTGATATATCCCCGAGAAGGCAAGGACAAGGCTACGGTCGATAAGCAGGACATCAAAAGGCTGGATGAAGGCGAATTTTTGAACGACAATCTATTGGTCTTTTATCTTCGATATCTCGAAGCAAACCTCCAAAAAGAGAATCCCGGCCTAGCAAAGCGCGTTTACTTTCAAAATACATTCTTTTACGAAAGATTGACCAGTAACGTCCCACGAGGCAAGAAAATCAATTACGAGGCGGTACAACGATGGACATCGAAAGTCGACCTTTTCGATTTTGATTATATTATCGTCCCCGTCAATGAAAACTCGCATTGGTTTGTTGCCATTATCTGCAACGTAAAGAAGTTCCTAAACCCAGACTCGGAGGTAGACGTGCCGTCAACTTCAGGGACTCCGAACGGGGTTTCTCATGCAGTAAAGAGCTTGTCTATTGAAGATAGAACATCAGATCAGGAAAAGTCAATAAATGGAAATCATGCGTCGGATAACATGCCTGGGCATCCAAGAGGCGCTTCCTCTGGGGAAACTAAAGGTAATTCTGGATGTATCAATATTGAGGACGAAGAGAATCTCATTGTATCGGATATCATTTACTCAAAGTCGACCTCTACCTCGAAGCAAAAAAGGAAATCTTTACCCGCAATCCGCAAAGTCGATACGGGTTCGCCGCGCATCATAACTCTCGATTCTCTCGGAATCACTCACTCGCCCATCTGCACTAACTTGAAGGCATATCTACTTGCGGAAATTAAGACGAAACATGGCAAAGATGTTCATGATCCACCCAAAATTGGGTTGACGGCAAAGCACATCCCTCAACAGGGGAATTTCTGCGATTGTGGGGTGTTTTTGCTCATGTACATTGAGATGTTCCTTGAAAAAGGAGACGACTTCATCCATGGCCTCATGGCCGGCTCCGAGGATCTGACGCTCAATTGGCCAGAAGCTCCGAAGCTACGTAGCAAAATTCGCGATCTTCTTTTCCGGTTCCAAGCCGAGCAAGTTGTCGTGAACGAAGGACTTGCGGAAGAGAAGAAACGGGTTAAGCTTGCAAAGAAACTGGGGAAACAACCTGCCAAGGTAGAGAATCATACTACCAAGGAGATTCAAGGATCAACAGAGCAAGCTGCTGAGCTTCTGGGAGCGCAGAATGTCCTCGAGAACAAAAGCTTGTTACCAGTCTCTGGTAAACGTGTCTCGTCGGTGGATAATACAGAGGTGTTGAACAACCTCTCTTCCTCGACGGTGCCCCCCCTTCAGAGTCCCCCAAGAAGGAGCCTGTTGATCTTATGTTGTTAGATGAGGACAGTCCAAAAAGGTCCCCAGAATATCATGAAATCGACACAGCTTCTGGTTTTGAGCGCACGCAAAATCAACAAGAATATCACCAGGCGAAGGTGCCAGCTAGAATCCCAGAAAGGGGCCGGCAACCTGTCGAGACCAAGAAGATAACAACTTACAGTCGCAAGTCCCCCGGCAGAAAGGCACGGCATACCCAGCTATTGAGATACCTGAATCTCCTGATCGCAATCCACGACCCGCAGCTGGCAGTCGGAACCGTGATCTACAACAAAAGTCGGCTTCCCCGGTCATGAACGGCCTCGAGACTTTGAATAAAACGAAACATACATCTGGCACCCGCCCTCGAAGTTCTCAATCGATTCAATCAAGTCAGTCTCCGAGGATCAAACGACTTAAGCTGGTTGATTCTCATAACACAATCGATTTCGATGGAGAAGACAACGTTTCTCTTGTGCCGACACACAACGATCCTATGCTTCTTAACACGCCTAATAAGAAGATTGACACGCCGGGCAAGAAGACGAGTGGTGCAAGTGACAATCCACTTTACTTGTCGGATGGCAGCCCGGTATTACAGTCGAAAAGACCGAGCTCTGGAGGGAAAAGGCATCTTCCCACTAGCCCCAATCGACAGCAGAGATCAGATCGAAGATCTCCTTCTCCTTCGCCATCAAAAGTCAGAAGCGCGAAAAACGTACCATCTCCGGGCTCAAAGAAACGCAAAGCTGACAGCGAATTGAGTACTGGAAGAGAACCTCAACGTCGTAAATCTGATGGGGGTTTTATGGCTGTCGACGGCCTCGATTGGGCCATGTTGGGCGGTGACAAGAAATGATGGTTGTCACATTCTGGCGCCTTCATCACCATTGCGTTCATCCGTCGTGTAGAAGGGAGTTTGCCTTCTCGCAAGTGAAGGAGATCCTTCCGCATCGCAACAAGAATGGACTTGCCCTTTCGCCGCTGAAATTATCTTCTTTAGCTTTTTTCTCATTTTATTTTTAGCATAGCATAGCAACAGGCGTTTTTGGTTTCAAGGTTCCACACTTAGGCTCACAGAATTTGCGCGCGTAATGGAAAGTCCCTATTTACCTACTTATTCTTCTTCTTCTTTGTTGTGTCTTTCTGAGGGGTTCTTTAGTTACCTACCCATTAATCCACCTACCTAAATAGCATGGCAAACATCGGCGTTTTTTATGAGGAATGGGATCAAGAGCTTTTAATTTTTCTTTTTTGCAAGGGAAGGGCGACCTTATTCAGAGCAAGCAACGTGCATTATAGACAGTTATGGGAGGGGTGGGGCGTCAATCAATGAAGTCGGGCTTTGGATTTTGGGTGAAGGGGACAGATGAACGATGGAAGTGGGAGGGAGAGGTGGAAGAGGGAGGGCATTTGTGTAAACAGAAGGTTGCACAAAGGTGGGTGGAGGGGTGGGTTAGGCGGGGGTGAGTGACATGAATGAAATGGAAACTTTTGCGCTCTCTCTCGCTTAACTTGCTGAACTTGGATTTTCGTGGTCTGGATTGTGATTTGGCATAGATGCTCTATTATTGTGATCGATCTGAGTAATATGTAACGGAGAAACCATCATGGGTAAAAGGCGGGGAGCCTTGTCGCCTCTCTACACGAAAAAGGCAATTGGTCAGATTACATCACTAGCTGACTCCTTCTTCCCTCCTTTCATATTTGATAATACCAAACCTCTAAAGTTTAAAGGATATCCTCCTCCCTCTCACACCTCTCACGCCCTTTTCAACCCTTCCGATCCTGCACAATAGCTAGATGCACCCACCTAGTTCGTTCTCATTCCATGTCCCTCATTCCCAATTTCTTGTTGCACTCACTCACCCTTGCTATGACGATTTGAAAGGCATAATAACCTACTATACTCTACTATACTATACTACACACTATTTTCCATTTTCCTTTTAGCAACATTTCAATATGATCAAGTAGAAAGAAAAAGAAAAAGACAAAGAACAGTGAGGTTAGACACGTGATTCCTCTTTTTTTTCCAATTTAATTATTAGTTTAATCTTATATTTTTTGGTTCCATTGGAAGTTGATAATAAACAAAGGAGATAATTGTGATTTTTGAAAAGAAGCGAAGAAATAGAATTGAGAAAGGTAAGAAAATAATATTGCTTTCACTACTTACTTATACCCCTTCCAAGACCCACCCCTCTTCACCATCCCTCCCTCCCTGCTTCTGCTGTATGATTGATCATCCTACTGTAAGAAACATCCCCCCTAAGAAGCAGTAGCCAACCTCCAGACTGCCTCGTTATTTTATTTGACTCATTTCGATTTGTTCAAATCCAGTTTCAATTTCAATTCGATTCGATAATTCAGCACGAGGGAACACTTTGTGAAAGCCAAGAAGAAGAAGAACACTTTGATGGGACAACAAAACAGAGCTTTGAACAAACTTGGAAATGGTATATACAACCCACTATATCAAAAGGGGGAAACCACCGACCCTTCTGATATAATAGTAGACAAGAACCTCGCGATATTTGCATGGGATTTATTCTTCTCAAGATCCAAACCAAATTCCAAACACAAAAACGTAACAATAGATCAAAAACTCAACGATGGATGATGATGCATGCATGCAGCTGAACCTAAACCTATGAGGCTATGACGGTGACACGAAAACAAAAACAAAAACGAGGGAAGCAGTAATGGAAGATGGATGACCCCTCAAACAAAAAGTAACAAAAAAATAAGGAAAAAAGTGACATCTTGGTACAGTATTAGCTTAGCCCCCTTCGTCAAGGCGGAGCGATCCCTTTCTGTTTTTTTGGCTCCTGTTCCATGCAAAGTTTTTCGCCCTGATCACTCCCCTTGGCCGTGTATTTCCTTCCCTTCCATTTCCCCCACTTCCCCCTTCCCCAAATCCGACAAAGCTCCTTCCAAATATTCACAAATTCCTCGTTCAATCCTTCAAAATCGCTTCATGGTTATGATGTTGATTCTGCTGCGGGTGCGGCTGGTGCTGCAACCGCCCCACCGTTCAAGATTATGCCGTCAAGTGGGCTGGCGGGTCCGGTGCTTCGCTTCGATCTGAGGGTGAGCGGGAATGGATACTCGTCTGGGTCTTCCTCCTCACTTTATGAATTGTTAGTAACGGTACTCTCATCATCTCCTCAATTGAAAAATGAAAACTTACGGCAACTTCCACGCAACGTAATCCTCTGTGCTCAATCCCTCTCGGCCCTCTTGCAGACTGGCGAAATCGCCAGGGGTCATCATACCGCTGCGATCTTTTGGCGAACCTGGAACCGAGAAGGGACGGGAGATCTTTCGGTCAACGCCAGTGATGTAGTCTGCTTCTTCTTCACCGTCAAACGAGGCTGGGTAGGCTCTTCGGAGAGCAAGTTGTCTGGCCTTGACATACTCCATACCCATTCGCTTCCAATCCAACAAATCCGAGAGACGCTCGGTTCGGTTTCTCTGGTTGATACGTTGACGACGGGACTTTGCGGCGAAATCGAACATGTAGGAGGTGAGTTGGTTAACGGAATCGTCAACACCCTTCATACGTCGATCCACGATATAGATACCGTAATCGGTCGAGTTCTCGATGAGTTCCTCCATGTAGCACCCGAAACCGGACAAATTGGTGGTGATGCTGGGAACACCCATGACGGTACACTCGGCAGGAGTATAACCCCATGGCTCGTAGTATGAAGAGAAAACACCGAGATGGGTACCACGAACGAAATCATCGTAATCCATTGGCAGGACCGGGTTCGCGGAATTCAAGAATTCTGGGTGGAAAACAATCTTGACACGGTCGGATGGGTGGTTGAAGAGTTGGACTCTTCGGATCTGATTCAGAACTGGGTCTTCGGCATCGTTGGCCATGTTGTGGGTCACGATTGGGGGAAGGCCGTGCCTCTTCATGGCAAACAAGCGCCTGCGAAGAAGGATGCGATCCTGGCTTGTGATCAAGTCCTTCTCATCAGGCATAGACTCTCCGTCATGCCATTTGAGAGCGCGCTCAAAGATTCGTTTTCCAACTCCATTCTTGATGTGGTCCACCGTATCCTGCAGCGACTTGATCACGGCTTGTCCTTTCAATGCCTCGACCGTCAGAGACTGCGTTTGTGCTGGCAGAATGATGAATGCGACAACGGTCATTTTGGATCCGGAACTCTTCAGTCTGTGGTTCAAACGGGCTAGGGACTCTATGAACATATCGACACCCTTATTCCTGTACTCATAACGACCGGCAGTGAAGAAGTAGAGGGTATTTTCTGGATCGAAATCATTGTGGCCATAGAAATGACCTCGAACGAAGTCGTGGATCTTCTCCTTGGACTGTTGATGTAAGTTCTGGAACTCGTGCATGGCAGAAAACTTGGTAACGTTCAGACCGTTGGGGAGGACTCCATCGGGCTTGCGCTTGAGGAGATGCTCACTTTCGTAGGCCGTGATATGCGAGACGGTTGTGAAAACATCACAAGCGTGAGTTGCCGCACGCTCGATGCAATATCTGTGGTAAATACCACGCTTCCCAGCCTCGGCATCCACATCAAAGTATTGCAGGTTGTTATAGAAATCAACGGAACCGGCGCAAAGGTATCGACCGAGGAGCGTGGCGTGGGTTGTGAAGATGGTCGTACAATCGATTCGGCGCTTTTTGCAGAGAGGAAGAGCTACACCAGATAACCATTCGTGGAAATGTGCGATGACGGCAATCGTTTTCTCGCGCGCAACGAACTGTACTGGGTTAGCCGATTATTCTTCTGGAATCACAGTTTGGATGTGCCTACCTCTCCCAAGAACCATGCAACCAAATAACCAAAGACCACAGCTTCGTTGGTCTCGTCGTCTCCCGGTGGCGATGGGATACCAGCCGTATTCCAAAGATCTGCCTTCCACTCGTCAAGGAAACGATAGGCCGACTTGGTATCGATCAAGATCACACGGGGAGCGCCCTCCACCAACCATCTACCATATACAATTTGGATACCTCGCTCTTCCATAGACTCGATGGTCGCGGCAATGATTGGGTTGGTTGGGGTCAGAGCTTCCACCTCTACAGCGGCCTAGGAGGAATTAGCCTTTTGTCTCGGAGGGTCGAGGAGTAGTAGCAAACTTACAGCGGCTCTGTTGAGAGGACCAATGAGGGTGTATCGGTCCCCATATTCGGCGGTGGTTACGGGAGCTTTCGATTTGATGACCGAGTAAATGCCACCCACTATTCACAGGTTGGTCAGCTCTTCATTGTTGGGGCGATGGATGAATTGTGTGTTGTGGAACATACCTCGATTCGCGACCTCGGTCGCAACCTCGAAGAGATAATGGTTCTTAACCTCTCGGTTTGGATTCGCCATTTTTACGGAAGGTTGTAGTAATTGTGTGGAGGAGGAGGAGGAGAAGAGGTTGGAGGAGATCCCGGTGGTGGTGGTGGGATTTGAAGAGGGCGCGCGGGAGGAGGATGGGCGGCTTTCAGCTGCTGATGTTAATGCTGCTTGCTGGGTCGGATGCTGGTGGTGTTAAGAATGACGAGTTTGAAGCGATTGTGGTGTTCCTGGTGGATGGAGGAGTGAGTAGGAAGTGTGAGGATATGACGTTTCCTTTCCCCTCGAAGCTATGTTTCCCCACCTGGTGATCAGTCCCGTGGTCGCTGTGCAGGGCAGGGCAGGGCAGGAGCAAGTGGGTGGTTGAATGTGAGGAGGCGAGGGAGGGAGGGAAACGTACCCAAAATGCAAATGCAAATGCAAGCTTGCCGTGTGCAATTCAATGCAATTCCCAAACAAACAAATTCAATTCAAGTCAGTTCCAGCTTCAGACAGGCAGTGAGAAGGTCTTGAAGAAGAGTGGTAGGTAGTGAAGAAGTAGAAGTCTGAGAGGGAGGAAGAGGAGGAAGGCAGAAGTTAAAAGGGCGCGAGAAAGAGAGAGAGAGGCGAAGATAATAGCTAGCTTCCCTTCCCTTCCTCTCGAGCTGCTTGCTTGCTTGCTTGTTTGCTGCACACAGACTGGGACTGGGACATGGGCAGATTGGCTTTTGGGTGAGGACTAGAAGGAGGTTGGTGCATTGTCGGCTACTGATTGGGTGGGGCGGCTGGCTCAACCCGGTCTTCATTGGCTCGAGCGGCCCCACCCCTGACGACAGAAATGACGCAGTCGCAGAACAGAGACAGAGACAGAAAGACAAACAAAAAACATCCTACAATAAAACATAAACATTCCCTTGTGACCGTAAACTACCGGTAAACCAGCCATAACCAGCCATATATAACCCATAATCACCCAATTAGTGCATCCCGATGCAGACATAGCGCGTCCTTCCTCCGTTTAAACTTTCGGTCCCTCCTTCACACCTCTCTACTCTAGCTGCAAAGGAAATCCAATCAACCAACCAACCAACCAACCTCTGCTTCACTCTGCTCCATCATCACTAACTAACATCCATCTAGCTCTGCAAGCTCTCCAGCTCCCTCATTCATCTAGCTCTGCGGGGTATCGCCAACTACCCAGTCTATTCTTTACTAATGGGAAGTATTGAATATCATCTTACAGGAGAGTGAGGACTCCACATCATGAGCCAGCAGATGGGACGATCGCAATTCGACGAGATCTTCGACCAGATATTCGACAAGAATCCAAAATAAGCGAGCCGACCACTCTTTTCGCCTCTCTTACTTACTCTACACCACCGACCAACTGCCAAGCATCGCCATTCTCGTAACACAACTGTAGTAATAGTAGAATAATTCTAATGCCAGGTAATCCTGATCCTAATCCTAATGCCAATTCTAATTCCAATTCCTATCCACTTCCCACGCGACGGCAAGCGCGAGAGAGCTCTCCGGCCCACTCGCCGTGGCTAGCGGCAGGGCCATCTAGTTCTAGAGTTTCAATGCCGGCCATCTCATTTCCCTCTTTCTCTCTACTACATCTCACCATACACACACACACACAACAAGACAGGAGAGTAAGCACTTCTGGCACTTGCAGCTCTACTAACTACTCTCTCTACATCGTTCTGCATCTCACTCTTTGCATCAACCAAGCCAAACAAAGCATACATACCTACCTCGATCTGTAAATACGAGCCGATATTCCCCTTCAGCTCGTTTTATTTAGCCTTACCCAGCCTGTTTGCTTTCTTCCTGCTGCCCAATTCACCCCCTCTGCCCCTCCACCCCTCCACCATCTACACTCTCGTTCCCAACACTTCCGCTGAATTATCGCCTCCTCTCTCACTTCCATTCCTCTTTCGTCCTTTTTTTTCTGTTGAAGCGAAAGATCTCTGCTGGACCCCTGTCGCTGGCCTTCCCGACATGCAGCAGCAACGGTGGTCCAACATTTTTTTTTGGCGAGAATATGTACGAGAGCTGCTGGTGGCGTTGAGAGAAAGGACGACGAGGGGTGGGCTGCAGCAGACCTGCAGACCTGCAGTGTGTGTGTGCAGCAAAAAAGCGGCCCATCAGTGCCATCACCGAGAGCGGCGACTGAACTTCAATGCCGTGCATGCATGCAGCTCACTCAATTGCAGTCCCACTACCACTCCCACCACTACCTTCTTGCGGCTATCGAACCTCTCTCTCCGAAAAAAAAATATTAAAAAATACATAATTGCAGCTGTCATGTTTGAATGCCTTCTTGTTATTCTATCCATCGTCGCCTTCCACACCTTTTCAAGTAATTCCGTTTCCCTCCGCGGAGAGGCCGTTGGAGCTCGTATGTCGTCAAGTGAGACATGGCAAAGTCAGGAATACGAAAGAAAAAGAAGGTACAAGCACCGTGTGAAATCGCGACAATGTCTTTGTGTGCGAAGTTTGCTGCCCACTTCTTTGAAAAACATCGCCATCCTCATTCTTCTTCTTCAGGAAGGCCGAGTTGGGCTACATCAGAAGTGTCTCTTCTGGTGGTAGTAGTGGTGTGTGTGGTGGAAGATTTGAGATATATGTTTGCAGGACTCTTTCAACCGTTCTATTTCCGCAGCTATCTTGCCTGTTGTTATTTTTGTTTTCGACATTGTTATTTTCATTGTTTTCGCCCAACTTTTCTTATTAGAAAAACAAGCGAGGTGGGACATCACTTCATGCACTTGCTTGCAAGACTGGTTCTCATCTGATGAGAGAACAAGCAGAGAGAGGTTTGGCTTCGAGTCTAGACTCCAACTTATTAGGTTCAAAGTTATGTGAAGACAAGAGGATGAGAAAACAAGCTTTTTCGGAGAAACAGTCCTCGCGACACAATTATCAGGTACACACCATTGTTCCAACTAGATCTCAAGGGAGGCATGTTGAAGCTATGATGAACAAGGTCACGAGATATTTCACATCGAGTTGTACAGGAGAACCCGAGCTACAGTCAACAGTCCTTCGTTGTATACAGCAGCCTGTGGTAGAAGAGACCACCTTGGTCAACATCTCATGTTACTGTACTTGCAAGGTCAAGTGATGAGGGCCAAGAGCCCTAAGTTCTGTCTCTCTATAATTCATACCTACAGTACATATACGAGAAAGTCATCTATCACATCGAGCCGAATAGCTGGATCTCGAACCGCGTCCAGATTCAAGAAAAGAATGGGGTCCAAATCATAATCTTATTTATCTCAATTACTGTACAGTACAGTACAGTACTGTAAGAGCAATCTTATCATACTTTTATCTAACATTCTATAGTTTGCTTTTTCCCAACGCCGGAAGCCCCCAAAACAGTCTTCTCTAAACTCAACTTACCTACCTAGGCAAGGGAGGTCGGCCCAGTCACAATGTCTCGTGCAGGGAAAAAGATGCAAAAAGCATAAACCCCCACAATAATCCAAAGCAGCGATGGACCCCAAGATCCCCCTCCCAAGAAAATCTTATATCTTCACCAAGGCGCGATGATGTGAGTACGTTCACGTTCCAGCTCGGAAAGTGTGCGTGCTTGTAAGCAAAAAGGGCGGTTCATGCTCCTGACCGCTGACGGATGGGAAAGCAAAGAGAAACTGATACATCAACTCGCAGTGAGTCCTCTTTGGGCCTTCAGACTTCAGAATGTCTTGATCGAGTACATCTACCCGAGACTTCTGCGGAACGACCTGAGCTAGATCTCAAAGCAATTGCAAAATCAAATCTCGAGGGGGGTTCAATGATCCGAAGCCAAGCGAGTGTGCGAATGTGAGAGCTGGATCTCCAGGCAAAGGCAAAATCAGATGTCGAGGGGGCTCGAGGTTATCAAGCCAGGCGAGTGTTCGGTAGTGATGTTGAAGAACTTCTTCAAATGCAGCGGGATAATGTGTACCGTTGAAGTTTGCGAACGCTTGCTCGACATCTTCATCTTCTTCGTCGTCGTCTTCTTCATCCTCTTCCTCGTCAGACCCCGAAGTATCAGGAAATCCAGGACGATAGAGCATAGCTTCAATCAAATCCACCATCCCATGAACATCACCCACGAAGTCCAATTCCACAACCGAGTCTTCTTCCTCTGACGCATGAGCTACCGCGAACCCATTTGCATCAGCCAACTGATGACTATCTCCGTCCGACTCCTCTTCATCAGCGTCATACTCCCCTTCCCCCTCCATCATCACCCCCTCAACAGCAGCACTACCATCTTCCTCAACTATGTTATTATTCAACTTAGCTAAGAGATACCCATCAACCGGGATGACTACCTCAACTTCAGCGAAAACACGTGCTGACATTCTGTGAAGGAACGAGCTTAGACTTTCCTCGGGCTTCACTTTGTGATTAGAGGGATACCCTTCTTCTCCCTTCTCAGAAGTCTTCTTCTCAGAAGTCTCGCTGAGATCAAAGCCCAAGGTAGCTTCCATTCTCGCTAGAAATGCATCGACGCTTTCTGCTGCGGGTTGTGCTTCATCGGATGCATAGGAGGAGGGAGAGTGTGAGGATGAAGATGATGATGATGATGAAGGGGAAGATGGTGGAGATGGAGGAGATAGTGTAGAGGGGGCAGAAGGGGCAGAAAGGGCAAGAACTCTATCCAACCACTCCTGGATAGTTTCTTCGTTTAAAGAATCGTCTTTATCTCCCTCCTCCGCCTCCGCATCCTCCTCCTCGGATGAAAAAACTGACCAAAAATTCCTCAACCCAGTCACCATCTCGCCTAACTCCCCCTGTGACAAGAGACTTGCAGGACGACGACCATTCCCGTTCCCATCCTCCTCACAACCGTCGCCACCGCTGTGTACACCTCTACGATCCAAAACAAAAGGTTCCAGAAATGGATTCCGAAACCTCACCCCATCAGGTCTAATATCGAATAGGTGAGCTGCGCGAGGGAAGTCCTCTGGACGGTCATATGATCGCGGGAGCTTTCTGAAGAGGTCGGAGTGGGTGTAAGATTTAAATGGCGAGGCGGGTTCATCGGGTGAGGGTGTGGATGAGGTGGTTCGTGGGTTTGATGGGAGTTGTGAGTTTGAGGGTGACGATGGGGATTGGGATTGGGATTGGTAGTCGGATTGGGATTGGGACTTGGATTGAGATTGGGAGTGGGATGAGTTGCGTTCGGGGTAGTGGTGGTGGTAGTGGTGAGGATGATGATTTTGGTGATGATAGTGGTGATGATAATGATAAACAACATTCAGATCACCCTCTCCCTCAACCACCGCCGACACGGACCGAAATCGTGAAAATCCATTATGATGGGTGACGATAGGATGATTATGACGAACTTGTCGTATTGCGATGTCTTGCTCATCCCCATCCTCATCCTCATCCTCATCCTCCACCCCGCGAATCTCCTTAGCGAGAAGGAAAAAAAGTACGTCTAACTCATCTCTAGACAATTCTCGTTCATTGCTTGTTGTGAGGAGGGTCGTGAGGAGGTATGTTTGTGTTTGAGGGGTAAGATGGGTGTTGAGTGGGGAGTGGGAGGAGAGACGTGGGTGTGGTAGTGGCATGGTCTCCGTGGTCTCTGGTAAGACTTACTAGTGGGTTGTTATTAGTATATAAATGGGAAAAACTAAGAGGTTGGACAGGAGGAAGAAGGATATCAGGTAAGAAGGGAAAAAAGAAAAATGTAAAACAAAACCTACCAAAACTATTAGGTATGGAAATTTCCGAAAGAAAAGTATATACAAAAATTCTGGAGAAAAAGAAGTGTATAGCAGAATGTTCAATCCCATCCCCAAAAAAGACTTTGGGAGGAGAAAAAGTTTGTACAAACCTAGAAGATATTTCTTGCTTCAAATCAGAACTTTTTTCTTGGGTTTTTTTGGGGGCTTTTGTCGAAGAGAGAGGGTGGTGTTTGTCGATTCATGCGGAGAAGTTCATTTCCAGAGAAGCTGGGTGGTGATGTACTCGGGGACAGCAGGTTGTTTTTCTCTGTTGCACTGGCTGTGAAGTGAATAAGTGTCTTATTGTTGGTGTGAAGGTGGTGGTGGTGGTTCTTTGTTCTCTGGTAGGGTGTGAGTGGGAAACCAAGGCTATTGTTCTGTCTGTTTTACAGCAATCGTTTTGTTTTTGTTTTTCATTTTCGATGGTATGAAGCATATTTGGTATGGTTTGAGATATGGAAGAAAGGAAGAGTGTGAATACGACGATAGAACGATACCATTACCTATACTCAACAGTTATCACACAGTCCTCACAACCCATGTAGAATTGTATGAGAGAGAGAGAGAGAGAGAGAGAGAGAGAGAGAGAGAGGAAGGAACGAAGATAGAACAAGAGAATAGTGGACACAGACAACAACAGAACATTGGCATTCTCCACATCCAACAGTATCATCACATAGTCCTCACAATCCATATAGAAATGTATATAGCAAGGACTTCACGATCCCAAATCCCAAATCTCCTCTCTCAACTTCCTTCATCATCTTCTTCAATCTTCCCCCGACCTTCCTTGCCTACTAATCACCAGTATTCGTTGATCGAATTCTTCTCTTCTCATCCAGATGCCATCCCCCCTGGCATTGCTTCGCAGCCTGTACCATCAGGGTAGCGAATCAAGCAGTCCCAAAATCGTCACCACATACCTCACGAAACGTCCAGACAGCAACCTCCCGCTCATCTTCGTCTACCTCCCGCCCGCCCATTGTAGATGTAGACATCGTCTCCAAAAGCGCGGCAAAGCCGCACTCGCAAATGCTAATCTGGTATTTGCGGAGATGGATGTTGATGGTTTGGTTCTTTCGGACTGTCTGACTGATTCTCCCGGTACAGATGCAGCTACTAACACTCCATCTCTAATCTCTTCTCCTGCCAAATCGTCAACAAGAGATGCGACGGAGAGTGAGATTGCATTTAGGGTAGCTGCTGGTAGGGAGTATATGTCGTTGGATGTGGAGGGGTTGATGGCTGAGCAGGGTGCGGAGTTGGTTTCGCATGATGCGTTGTGTGGGTGGTCGGTGATGAGCATTAAAATGGAATGTAGGTATGTAGGATAGAAGGTTGATTGGGGATGGTGGTTGGAGGATGACACCTTCATTATTTACAAGCGATAATGGCAGATTGTTTCTGTTGTCACGACAAGAATCGAGATTGCTAGGTACTTGGTCTAGACTTCAAAATTGATTTGTCAAATATCTACATTCTGTTTATTTCCACCTTAAACGTGAGCTTTTGAATCAAATCTCTCTTTATCTTTTGTTTATATTTCACACGGTTTGATCATGTGTTGTGGTTCCTGCGAAGGCTCTCGGCTGAAAATCGAGTCAAGTGCTGTCTGTACACTCCCATCCACTAGAGAATTGACGCTCCATGAAATCTTAGTTTCTCCCATGCTTCGATTGAGAGAAAAGGCACTATATTTCTTGTTACTCAATCATATCCCAGTATCAGCAACACGCGGAATGTTCAATACACATCGATATTTTGCTTTGGATGATTCCTCCTCGAAATTCCGAGAACCCCAAATAGTCACAAAGAAAAGGCTTCCTCGCAAGCCAATCTACTGACAGAAATCACACAATAAGGATTGTTCACTTGTGTTGGAACAATAGTTCTGTGTTTTGACAAAGCCATGTACAATACAATATGAATTGTTCACTTGTGTTAGAACAAGTGTTCTGTGTTTTCAGAAAGACCATGTTCACTCTCTTTCATCACAAAGCAACAACACTTCAACAATGCTCTCTTTCGCAAGGACAGATAGGGAACTTCTAACATATATATCCCTCCTCTTTCCCTCCTCGTTCAGGCTTTTTTCCTTTCCCTCTTTCTTTACTATACATCAAAACAAACATTCAGCATCCCGTTGCTCTTCCCAGTTATAACTCCAACCAGCGCGCCCTTACATTTCAGCGTATAAGTATATTAAACTCAGCATATCAGCATATCAGCATACCACACATCGATCATACGGCCACTTGAGCATATACACACATTTCCAATAATACACAGATACTACTCCTTTGGAAAGAAGCCCTGAAAGCAATGCCGTACCATCATCGAAGAACCCAACAACAATCTCCAGGCAAAGTCAACAAAAGTGGTCTCACTTGCAGCTACTGCAATAAGAATGGCCACGCTATGAAAGAATGTCGTCTCTACCAACTCCAGCAGCCCAGTGGTCAAATGGAGTTCGACCTTGAAAACAACGCCGTCGCTCCTATCAACACCGGCAAATGCGTTAATTGTGGAAAGAAAGGCCACACAGCGCTCGAGTGCTTTAAGGCACCGCGGCCTCAGCAGAACGCTGGAGGAAACATCAACAATACCACCATCAAGTGCGGATATTGCGGAAAGCCAGGTCACGCGGCGGATGTCTGTTATGAATGGCAGAGAGAAAAGAACAAAGCAATGCCTAATAACAATGCCTTCGGACAAAACAACAATGTCGTGGTCAGTTCTCCGGGCGCGATCGTATGCGATTTCTGTGGAAATTTTGGTCACAAGAAAGACGATTGCTACTCCTTCAAGAGACAGCAAAAGGCTAATTCTGGAAAATTTGGAAGCATTCCCAGTATCTATGATCTCAATTTCGCCAAGACATGCTCATCCTGCGGAAACAAAGGCCACACTTCAGCTGAGTGCGCTCTCAATCAAGTTACGGTTGTGATGGAGGGTGTTGAGCTTGGGGAAAGCCCGCAGCCACCTTTATATCTAATCCCACAGAAAACAACACCAAGCTTGTGATTGAGCAGATTACTCGACAAGGCGTGTCCGAGATACTCACGCAATCCGGCGATCCTAGTGGGTATTGCACCCACTGCGCTCATTCTCAATACACACATCCCATGAATTCTTCAAATTCATCGTCCGTAGGTGGCAAAGTCGAGTTTTTCGAGACTCTCTGTGGCGGTCGTTTATCTGGCAGCAAATCGACAAATCGATACTACGGCTATCGTAACACTTCCTCCCTGGTCACGAACTATGTCAGTGGGAAAGGCTTTGTAGCACGACAGGAAATTCCGGATGTGTTTGAGAGCACGCCGGTGTTCAGTGCGGTTTGTGTTCAAAAACAAATCGGCTTTGCAGTTGAGACTCCAATTGGTGGGACCCAGCAGGCACGTATACTGAGTGCGAAGACGAATTACATGAATGGCATTGGATGGTGCTTGAGTGAGACTAGGGAGATCATAACAAATGATCATGGAGAGACAAAAAAGGTATGGGTGAGATCGATTTGTGGGTGCAGGGAGTGTAGGAGACATCATTTGCCCGAGGCTGCGAGACAGGCTTCCGCGAAGAGTGTGCTCTTTGGTGATGACCCTGTGGTTTTCAAATTTGTGTAGATTTCGGGTAGGTCGGTGAACCTTTCTTTTCTGCTGGTTGGAGAAGAAGGGATTAATGAGGAGGGAATGATTGAGGTAGGTGATTCTTGCCATAAAGGAGTACGAAGTCGTATAATTTAAATGTCAGGGTGAGTACTCTGCTGGACGAGTAAATGTTTAACGAAATAATGACAACGGGAATGAAATTTCTACTTAATACAATTTAATATCTCTCCTAAATTTTCAATCCAATAGCGAATGATAAGTATTACTCAATAAGGCAACTCCCAAAATATATGCAAGTGTCTGAAGTATCTTGGTCGTCAACCTTCAGCCGCCCAACGGCTCAGAAGCTGCCAAGGCGAACCAAAACTCATCTAAAATTAACAGCCGAATCAGCAGAAGGGGCGAATTCTTACTCCGAACTTCACCCGTAAGGGTCCACTGGTTTTTCCTTTTCCTTGAAACAACTCGGAATATCTTCGGGCGATGCGAAGTGCAACAGAACTTCGGGATATCATCGGGGGACGAGGTGATTGGGACGAATCTTCGAATCATGAAGTTAATGGCTCGGGGAAAGTTGGTGGAGGGATTGGTGGACGGGAGGATGGATGTGGAGATGGAGCAGCCAGGTAGCTTTGACGGCGTTTTTATGAGCGAGTTGGTAGTCCTTGGTACTGTCTGTATTGTGTGAGAAAGGAGCCATGGGTTGAGCGAAATTTAGCGGCCTTTTCCATTATGTCTTTGTTGGCCTCAATTTAAAGGTAAAATCTCCAAATAATGCTCCCAGCAGTCTGTAATACACAAGAATGAATTTGGAGTTCATTTTCGAGCGTGGGATGTTTGAGGGAAGACCTTATTTGGGGTCAATTGTGGCATTCAATTCTCGAACGAACCTTATGAAATCCCCCTCTTTCAACCCTCAGACTTCATGTTAATGGCAAAATGTTTAGATTGTCAAGCTGGTGAACAAATCTATCTGTTGTCTGGAGGTTCAATCTTGTCATCGGGGAAGTTGACCCTCGCCAAGGCTACATTGGAGGTCTGCTGAATTGTAGGTGGGGAAGTCTAGCTGCAGGTTGAAGAGGTTTCTGAGGATTCTGGTATACATAATTTTTGCAGGTTATTTAAATACTTAGTAGGAAGTTAGGCATAGCTCCATGTCTAGTTGTAGAGAAGTATGCCTTCGGAATATCGAATATCTGGATTAAAATCCACATCAATCAAACAAAATATACCCTGACCGTTCTTTGCACAAACTGTTTTCACTTTAGTTTGTTGCTGTCAAATATCAAAAGAAAATAAAGATCAGATGGCGCAACTGTGCAAGGTAAAAGCAGCTTTAATCAATATCCCCTTCTGCCATGTTCTGCCCTTCCTTGAACACATTGATGAGCAAAACTTTTGTTGATAATTGAAGGTGAAATATGAGTATCTGAAGCATAGGTCCATGTTTTGGATTCTCTTAAAGTAAGTGAGGCAAAATATGTGAAACTCAAGAGTGGTCAAATCCGTGTGGTCAAAATACGTTGTCACGCTTAATTAATATCGACTTCACTTCCCATCCACGAACTCACCTGGAGAACCTGTTTCTCCTTACTGGAACTACCTCTTGCTGTTTTGAGCAGGTGCAAGCCTGCCCAATGCTCACCAACGTTGGTACGGATTAAACATTTTCCCCTCCTCTCATCAACTATCTCTTCTCACCCCCTCCCTCTTCACCCTCTCTCGTCATTACATCCTCTCTCCACAGCAAAATCTCTTTTGCTCATACGACTTCCTAATTTCTCTCCCTTTTCTCGGGATTCTGAAAGTCTCTCTTTACCGTCCTCATCAGAAACTTGGCAACTCAGCAACCAGACCGAACCTCATCTCAACACCGAGTTCATTCGAAAGCCAAAGATTTTGAGTAATCTACAGGCTTCAAAAGATCACTCAGTCCCTGGATCCCCTACTCCTCACTTTAATTTCTTTCCGGCAGCTCACCAACTTCTTATTCTAGTCGCAACTCTCGTTTTCATCCTCGACCCTATCAATTACTTCGAAACGGAGATATTTATCACTTACATCTTATTCGTATCTTTCATTTTATCTGTCAGCAATTCCCACATCGCGAACCAAATCAATTGAACCTCAAACTCTGATTCCTCTCGCTCATGATGTCGGATCAAGACCCCAAGATATCTGACGGTGGTAAGTAGTACCATAATTCAATATCCCAAAGATTTTGTCTTCGAGACATGCTCCTCGTGGTTAGCTTATGGAAAAAATCTAACACGTATACAGACTTGACGATACCTCTTGAAGAGCAATATCGCGCTGCTACAACTGATGTATCAAGAGAGGTTTCAACAGTTGTGGGAACAACTATGGATCTTGATGATGCCACAATAACACAGGGCAAGAAACGTGGAATTGGTGATTTTGATTCAGCTCTAGAGGGTCAATCTAAAAAAATCAGGAGTATGTTGGAGTCGTCGAACATGTCAAATATTCGAAAATTAACCAGTACTCGCAAAATTTTAGCAAAGCAAAAAAAGGTTGCTGTCGGAACTAGCTATCGTCTTGCTCAATGGAAGAAGATAATGGAGAAGGAAGAAGAGAAAAAGAAGAAGACGAAGACCAATGCTAAGGACACGAATCGAGAACCCGAAGATGACGATATGTCAGACACTGGCGATTCAATATTTGATGAAGCAAATTTACGCATTCCCGCCTCTCACTTCGAAAGGGTCAAGGCGGCTGCTAGCAAAACAAAAATAGCACCCAAGACCAATGAGACAGAAATTTCTGATACGGAAAATCCAGCTTCCACACCAAGTGCTGTTGATGCCGAGCAAGAGGAAGATGACGACGATGACGACGACGAAAAGATGCCATCATACTTAGATCAGATAAGAAAAAAGCAGCACAGAGGTCTGATTGCGGACCTAAGGAATATGGTGAAAGGAGATCTTACAGGTGAGGACATTGTACCAAAGTGCCTGGACTTGATCAAGGCGATCGAAGAAAAGTACAACGTCAAGTATAAAACCGACGCAGAGAAAAGACTGGAGGAAATGGAATGGAAGCTGTTTGGTCTTTCAGTCAAGCACCCCTTCTCCAAGGCTGAAATTCTTGAGCGACTCGAAGGCGAAGGCAAGTTTGGCGACGCAGAAAAGGAGAGAAGATGGATGAGACCTATCGAGCCGAACAGCATTCCCAGATTCTTGATGCGAGCATGGGATGCCAGTAGTAAATCATGCATCACAGACGAACGAACCGGCTTCGTATCGCAAGGTTCAGCTCATCGTTTGGACACCCCACGTGCTCGACAAATCGCCCTTACCCAGCATGCTAGCTGGCGGAATCGTCGTGGCACAGCTTTCATTAGTACATCGACCTCAATCCATGAGATTGAACATATTCGAGTTCCACATTTTGAGAATCGACAGAAGAAAAAGAACAAAGGACTCCCCAAAACAAACATAACAGTCATTAACCCCGCTGCTCGGCTAGCTGCCGGCAAGCCAATCCTAAACATGAAGGAAGAGCTTATACACTACAAAGTGGACTCGGTATATGACAAGATTCGATACAACCAAACCTCATTCTACGATTTTGAGTGGCTTCTCCCCTTTCATTGCGGACAAGACGAGATTGTGGGCACTTGGCCTTGGTTTGAGATCTCTGAATGGATGGCAAACAACAAAGTAAATTTTGCAGGATGGATTTATGTTATCGCCATTCCAGCCCTCAGAGAGCATGAAAAAACTAGGCTCGAGGCAATATCGAAAAGAAAGAGACAGTTCAAGGAACGCCAACAAGCCAAGGAACTTGCCAAAAATCCAGAAGCACTTGATACGAATAATATCAAAGACGCAATAAATCAGAGAAACACATCGAAGATCCAGAACCACTAAACATTAACAGCACTAAAGATACCAACGAGGCTGTGAGGCCGCCCAAAGATCCAGAGGCAATTGACGCCAAGGACTCCAAGGATTCCAACGAGTTACCATTGTCTGCCCAAACAATAAACCAGCAATTATCCTCTATGGAGCATTGATTTAAACCGACGTACAGGCGAGGGGGAGGGGCAGGAAGGACTTATTCGCAGCGAACAGAGAAAGTAACAAGATAGCATACAAAAGGTAAGTCTTCCAAAGATCAGAGAAAAGCTGCAAAATAAGTTCTTGTTTGGCCATACCATTTGTCTAACTCAAGAGATTTCTAGCGTGATTTACTGGCGACTTAAAATGGGGAAAGGAATTGCGATGAGTTGTTTTTCTCCGACTCTGGCTTTCAACATGGTCAACACTCTCAAGTAGCATGACGGGAGACCATCTTCGAAGTCCAGCCTAGCGGGTGTGATTCGACCGGGTTGAAATTGCGGCTGCAGTCATATTCATACATAGAAAGCAATCAATGTCGTTGAACTTCATGAAAGTTGGCAAGATCCTGCTGACACTACTACTACCCTACCCAGTCTCTCCTTTTTTCCAAGCTCTGATTGAGTGAATTATACGAGGACCTGGTAGCGAAATTTCGTGGTAGCAACTGTGAACTCGAAAGGAGCACTACTCCAGACTGGAATACGGGCTTTGTATCTATACTGGTACAAACAATCATCATTGATTTGTTGTCTCGATGATTAGGTATCTCTTGACCGCCGACGAGGGTCTTCTCGCAAAATAAACGAAGCACCATGACTCCTTATGCCAAACAATCACACTGTGCCGTTTTTCTCCACAAACAATGGCAGTACGACAACAAGTAGGACAGACAATAGCCAATACGTCAAAGGATTGCTTACATCTCCTCGACGTGCTGAAAGTAGGCTACGCCGCAAAGCAGCATGAGAGTCACTTTCCTCTCAAGCTCATATAGTATGAAAGGGTTGAATTGATGCATCCATCCTGCTTGTCTTCCATCATTCAGTCTGACTCCTATTGCGCTAGAAATCTTTCGCATCCTCACTCGCACTTGCAGTCTTGTGGCACTTCATCCCTGATTCACCAATCTCCCTGATTGATGATTCACACTCGGGTATTATTGTCTAAGCAACTTGCCTCCAGGTTCCGACCGACCGCCGTTCAAACCCCTTTTAACCGCAAAATAATCCGAAGTCGTTGTGGAAGGTCAATTTGTGTTTGTTACCCCTGAAAATCAATTGAGCAAGTGACCAGCCGAGGCGGCCACCAACAGCAGCGTTCCCCCTGTCTCTCAGCCTTGCTTGCTCAGGACAGTTCCGCCAGAAGAGCCAACCCCATCTTTCGTCGCGATATCCCACAACAAAGTTCGTTCGCAAGAACGAACGTCCAAAACCGCCAAACTGGCGAAATTCAGCATCATGAGGTGGTTCAAGAAGAAGCCCAAGTCGAAACCGGAGACCTCCCAAACTCGCAACCAACGCGACCCCGGCTTGGCCAATTACAGAACCCCACCAAGTGTGCCGGTCTCGAGGAAAACACTGGAGAAGCTGCCCGTCGCGATACTGGAGCGCATCTTTACCTTCGTGTGTCCGCATACCCAGGATCAGACCTACGAGAGCTGCGAACAGTCGGCGGTTGAGGATACGTGCATGCTATGTGATCTACGCGACCTATCGCACTGCGCGCAAGCCTCGAAGAAATGGAGAGCCGCGGCCTACAAAGTGATGCAAGTAAACAAATGCGCAAGAAGGACTGGAAACTAACGCGTTTATAGGTTCCATAGCATCCGGATTGATGCCGTACACTACTGCGATCTCGAGGATATACTGGCAGAAAAACGAAAGCGTCGCTCTTTCATGGGCCGCAATGCCGAGCCAGAGGATACACCGACTGCGCGACTGCGATTGCTCTACAGAACGTTATCGCATTTCCAGGACTCTCTGGCATTGAATGTTGAATACCTCAAGGTACCATATATGACGAGAGAGACAAACAAATCAGATCTGGCCCGCGCAATTTCCGTGTTGCCACATCTGAAATTTGTTGATCTTCCCGAGGGATTCTTCACGGATGACCCGTCCTGCCATACTCTGAAATTGGAGCTCCAAGGACGATGTCCAGACATAAGGAAGATGTCGTATATGGGAGGTTCAGAAAGGAGTTTGGAAGTTCTGGCGAATGGGTCAACCTGGCGGAATTTGGAGGTGATTGAGCTATCACGACTAAACATGGATCCTACAATTTTGAGGCATGCTCTGGGTTCGTTGCCAAATCTGCGAGCTCTAAAAGCTTCTGACATGCCCTCGTTCAACGATGATTTATTTCAGCATAGCGACTATGTCCCTGCCTTCCCTGCACTTACCGAGCTCATATTCACCAAGACTCCGAATATCACCACCCAAGGGCTTTGCAACTACCTCTTGCGCGGAGATACACAACAATCCTTGAAGGTGCTACTTCTTACAACAACTGGTGTCCACCCTTCAACACTGCAGCAGATTCTTCTACAGGCGCCAAATCTCACCAAGTTATCTCTGGTTGAACAGATTACGACGTCCTTTCCAGCTGCAAGCAACATACCACCTCTTCAGTCAAGGTCACTAAAGATCCTACATTACGAGATCTCAGCAGCTGCTTCTGCCAACGCGTACGCGAGCACAGCATCAACATACTATGCCTATCTTGCGAATTCTCTAGTGGTTGGCGGTCTGCCAGCTCTCCATGAACTTTACGTCCGAGGTCAGTCACCTTGCTTACTCCCCGGAACATACTAACAATATCAGATCCTGAGTTCCCCGAGCTGCTTCTCGACCTTGCACCACCAGCCTTACCATTCGCATCCGGTGCGGATAACTACGTCCCTCCACTTCCCTCATACGCCTCCCCATTAAAAAACCGTTTTAGTTCTAATAATCCCTTCGCCAACGCCAACGTTCCACGAATGCCAACTGGCCCAGCTCTAAAGCAAGAGCTGGAAATATACAGCAAAGGCCTAGAGGAGCTGGAGTGGATCGTATCAAAATACTTACCACCAAAGAACGGCGGTCGTAGAGGAAGCGCAACCACACCAAGACCAGTGAGCAGTTACGGCCTAGGCGATGGTCTGCGAAACAACTGGGACGAGACCGGCGGAGCGAGAAAGAGTATGATGGTCGGAAACGGCTTTGGTGGTTTCCTCTCTGTACCGGCGGACGGAAGTCCACGACCGAGCAGCTCCGGCGGCGAACACAAAAGCCATCGGAAGCGAGGAAGCCAAAATGATCTGTGGCGCTAAGTTGAGCGAAGTGTCCCTGGTCAAAAATTAACATTTTTATACTCTGTGCTTGCTAAAGTTACCAATTGTGCAGCAGCAGAAGAAAGGATCGAATTTCAAGCGAATATGAGCGGGCGAGTGAGTACTTGTAGGAAGCGATTGTTTTTGCATTTGCATTTGCAACGAGCTGAGCTCATCACAACGGGGCAATTTCACTGTCTTTTTTGCAGTTCTTCGACCAATACAAGCACCTTTTTTATACTGTATATACATATACCCCACAACTAAGATTCAAGCTTTAAAACAATACCAACCATTCTCTTCTTATCCGAAGAAACAAAACAACGCAAGGACAGAACAACCTACAACGGCTCCTCAACCGTGCCGGCGCCCGACAACTCAACTTCTACTCACCTCCATTATTTGTTCGCTTCCCCGCCTCGTCCCTCCATCTCTCGACTTTGTTGCATGTCTACACGGGTAGCGGAAGGATCTCAGACCGATTTCCCCTCTTACAAATCTGACTTTACGCATCGTTCCCCTCCCAATCAAACCCAAGCCCTCTTACTCTGTGGTGTAACTTTTCCTCTCCACCACTCACTTTTTTTTTCTCCCCTGCGGTGTAGTGCTTAGTGCTGCTTGTACCTTTTCCCTGCCGGCATCCGTGTTGTGGTCACTGTAAGCGTGCAATCCTGTACGTCTGGTTTTAGTTTTGTGTTTTGTGTTTGGTTGTCTCTCTTCCACAACTCCGGTTTTTTTGTTAAGAGCGCGGAGTGCGTCCGTCTCGCCCAGACGGAAGACGGTACAGCATGGCCAATATGGCTACAGATCTTGAAGAGGTTGAGTGTTTTGTTGCATTTCGCAGTCCTTCCGCATACCCGTCCTGTGCCTTTGGATGCGGTTGTCTCTGTGATTTTGTAACCTTCTCTTGAGTGAGAAAGTGCTGGTGGTATTTGTGGTGGAGGAAGATGCTCTGGGAATTTGGCATGTGAGGTGGATCTCGTTTCCACACGTGATCCCGGGAATGGGTTGAGTCCGTTGAGAAGGTTTGAGAGGGGTGAGGTTGATTTTAGGTTCCTAAACCTCTGTCTGGTGTTGTGTTGTGTTGCCCTGTTTTGGAGAGTAGGGAATTATTATTATCATCAGAATCATTCCTGCTAGATCTCATCCTCTACAACAGGGAATTGTCAGAGTTGCCGGGATTCAATCGAAACAGGACGGGGCAGGATGTCGCTCAATTCATGCAAAGATTCATTTTTGTATACCAGGAATCGGGAACTTCATTGTTGGGAAAAGCCCATTTCGCAGCCCTCGCACAGCAGCAATGAAGGTTCCCAATATCAAAATGAACCTCGTCGATACTTGCAGCGCCCATTTCCTAGTATAATACTGCAAGTATTCCACCTCTCCCTGAGCTCCGGATAATTCCCGTACCATATTACAGTGGAATACAGTACATATTAATTCTTCTTCGACTTCTATCCATCACTTCGAAACTGGAATTCTGGCCGTCACTTTGAAACAGGCGTTATGCTGTGCCTGCTGGCGGCAGCTAGGTGATTACCTCTGGCTGGCCGTCCACATGAAAACATGGATTGACTATGCAAGCCACAACGCTACGCGATTTGCAACAAAAAGATTACGTGCTTCCGCATCCGTAAAAAGTGCGTGTTGTTTTTGTTTGATCTTAGGGATGTTGTCTTTTGTGGTACAAGAGAAGAGGGGTGAGTGGATGTGATGGCGAAGTGATTTTGTGGAGGATGAGGGAAGCGTAAAATGTGGTACAAAGAAAGACACTTCTATTGGTTCATCGCGAGGACGTCAGCTCAATTACTTTCAAAAACGAAGAAGATTTCTGTTTCAACATTCGATCGATTTGTATAAGATGCTGGTAAGTGACCGTCTGCTTTGGGAAAGGATGATTCGTGTTCGGCAGTTTCTACACCTCAATTCATATCTCCTCCTTCCTATCCAGTATCCAAGACAGCAATACCTCATAAAAGAATCACTTAAATGAGGTGACGATAGATCACCGTCTACGAAATTGTTTGATTGACTTTCTGGAGGTCTAGCTTTTGCTAGAAGATTCGAGTAAGTATTGGACAATCCAAGACCTCGAGGGTGTAGACGAAGTATTGCGAGCACTTTCCCATACAGAACGCCGAGATGAGTTGTTCCTCAGTTGCGATTGATCATGGTCAGAACAATCATTCAAAACTTAGACGCCTGGAAGTCTGGAACGGCAAGAGTGCTGGTCACTGACCATTCAGTTTGAGCCTCAAAATTGTGTTTATCCCAGAGAAGAAGATAAAGATCACAAAAAGGATAAAAAATCGAAGGAAGAACAAACAATTAAGCCAGTAGAGTTGTATATTCTCTCCTCATCAGACATCAGTGACCAAAGCGGACAAGTATTCTTGAAGGTTATACCTGGCACATGAACTCAACCTTCGTAAGGAGTCTCCAAAGTTAAATCCTCTCTCACTCGCGTAATGAAAGGAGCCATGCCTGGATTGTTTAAGTAATTGATTTTTTTTTCTGGCTGAACCTGCCTGACAAATCTCAGCTCCAAGGTTCCACCGCAACCACATTCATTTTCATTTCTTCATTACATCTTTTCAAGGGTATCTCGTGCTGTACATATTCGTGCTGTGCAACTGCGTTGTCATCGTTCATGTAACTCCATCTACAACAAGTAGCTCATCACAACCGCAGCCAATCCAACCACAACAGTCGAGACGGCGGATCCTCCGAACCCACGAGCTGCAGCAGAAGGAGTTTGGCTCGCGGTAGCACCAGTACCAGTTGCGCTAGGACTTGGGCTGGGGCTGGCTGCCGCTTCTTGGTGGTGAGAACCTCCAATATACTCTGCGGTGATGCCGGTGGTGTTCTTGCAAACAGCGCTGTCAACCTTTGGTGCATTTGCGGTGAAGGTGATATCAGCGCACTATGTGATAATTAGCATTTGATTTCATTGTAAACCAAAGGATCTGTGGTACATACGTTGTACAAAGCAGATCCAGTGTGACCGAGAGTGATAACTTGAACGGAGGCTTGGGTTCCCTCCGAGATGTTGACGCCAGCAGGGACGGTAAGATCTGGCAAGCAGAGAACGCCGCCAGTTACGTTGAGAAGACCGTGTTCAAGGAGCGAGATGTTGAAGCTGACCTGTCCTACACCAAGTCCGAGATTGATGAAGGCAATGGCTGAGTCGTGGGAGCTGTTATATGCGACAGCTCCTCCTGTCAATGGCCATTCGGTGCGGTTGGATGCATCGGTGGTGTTGATGCCAGCGCCTGTGAAAGTTAGTTGGGAATAAGTCCCAGAATAAAGTGTTTCCACATACATGGGTAGATCCATTGCGATGCGGGGGCACGGAATGAGTTTCCACGGGGCTCAGGTGTGAGGAGTGTGAAGTGAGCAGTGGCAACTGAGGCCAAAGCAAGGACAGAGACGACGGATCCGGTGAACATCTTGAAGTTATTTACTTGGCTCACTGGTTGACTGGTTGGTTGATTGAGATGTGACAGAGAATGGAAGTCAAGTGGATGGGTGATCAGAGAATCTCTTTGAACGAGGGAGGATGTCGAGTCTTATATCCTAAAGAGTCGACGGAGCTAATGAAAAGTAATAATTTGCACGACATTGCACCTGCTTTGGACTCCCACAAAACCAGCTCACTTACATGCCCATCACGGAAGGAGGAAGAGAGCAGCCAACTCCCCAAAGAAGCCTCTTCACTTATCAGATTCATCAAGGACCAGCCATTGTCCAATCGCCAGAGTTCTTTGTTGATGTCTGGGCTGCTTAGCGAGGTATAATCTGCTCATGAGGCTGGCCAGTACGGGTCCACGGCTGCAGGAACTGCTTGGCCTCCCATCTTCGCTGCCCATCTCCCAGACAAAGGACTCGGCGTTTACTTGGCAGATCGCGGGGAAGAATTAAACTTGCTCAGAATAATTTGCTCAAAGTCACGCAACGTGCTTATCCTCTGGAACAGCGAGCAGCATTCTCACCATTATTGCTGGAGTGGCTGGTGGGTGAGGTCCTTGGGATCCGCAATTCCATACATTATTGCTAGACGCCCAACAATCAATCGTCCTGCCGAGCTCCGTTCCACAACTTCCTTCGTCCGCTTCTTCTTCCTCGAACCGAGGAGTTGGAGGAATGATAATAGGAATTCAGTATTCCGACCAAAACCTTTGGCGCCAGCTTCGGGAAGGCAGAGGTTATTCCACTCTTGCTTGAATTGCTCGAATGACTCGAAGACGCCTTCAACCGCCCAATAAATTGTCTTTTCGACAGAAACCTGTGTTTGTGATGGGCCGTCCAGAACATGCACAACGGCAGCCGTCCTGAGTGGGGGGATCGATGGTATTATACATCGCAAAGTTCGGTGGGTGTGTCAGAGAGCGACCGGCATTCGATGTTCTGCCTTTGTCGACAACATCTAGATGTTCAAGATGCAAACCAAACCCTCGATATCAAGCATTGTGAAAGAGAGGGGCACTTTCTTGGCATGAGAGCTTCAACGTTCCTGCTTAGTCATGATTGCCTCCTCATAGTCATTGTATTGTTCCAGAACTTTTGCATGTTCTTGCTTTTAGTCTGATTATGTATTTATTCATTTTAATTTACGACTCTTAGTATGGATTATATTCTGCAGCTCGCAAGTAAAAGGGCAATGATCTTCGGGTCCTCAACAGGTGTCCATATTTTAAGAATGACCGGGGCTGTTTCGCTATCAACCTTCAACTCGAAATACAATTTTGCAATTTTGATTCAGTGATGCCTGAACACTCTCCTTGTATTTACGTCTCAGGTGAGAGCGAAGGTGATTCTGATGATTTATTTGGCGGTCATATGGCATCAAACTCTGGCATTCTACAGGGTGCCCAAAGGTCAGTGGCACCTCCTTTAATTTTTAATTCGGAATAATTCACAAAACCTTGCTTTCCAAATAGCGTGTTTACTGGACATTACGTCTCTTCTATTTAGTAGGTATAATCCAGGCCGAAAGCTGAACAACAACCTGAGAAATTAAAGGAAGTGGATGAAGTGCCAAACTGCTATTGACGAACAAATTGAACAATCGTGTTTACGAACCTAATGCGAACTCATTCAGAGAAGTCTACATTCTCTCGCGACTAACTGTTATCTTCATCAACAAGCTGGAAAAATTACCGCAGAATAGCCTGAAGCTGAATGAAGTGTCGATGCGAACAGGTCGCTGAGCTGCTCTGCATGGAACAATATCCAAACAAGAGAACAATATTAGTGAAACAATCATCATGGCAGACATATGAAACAAATGCATAAGAGATCCAGAACACCAAGTCCCATTCTCAGGCTCCTGCTTTACAACAACTGCATACATGAAGTTCAGACTGAGAGTTTCAACACACCGACACCTTTGATACCAATTTCATGACCACGAAATGCCAATCCAAAACGCCAAAGCCCTCGCATCATTGCACAACGCGTCTAACTACGTGCTTCTCAACAATTCACCTTCCCAACCTCGCCGTCGTCGCATCGCGACCTCACTTTCACCGTCGCCAAGATCCACTTTTACGCGCCATTCACGCTCGGCTACGGCAAACAAACAATAGAAATGGTATATCTTCAAATAATCATTTTGCTGTCACCACCCATCCAGCCTAGTTGGCTGGGTGGGTGAGTGCGTTGCGTGATATGGTGACATGGTGACATGTTTTTCATTCGGTGACTTGGTGACATGGTGATAATGTGATATGGTTGATAATTGTGATATGGTGACATGTCCCCTTTCCCTCCCTTCTCCCCTTATCCCCATCCCTCCCCCCTTTCCTACTAACCCTAGATACCTATCAGTGCGACACCGAGCAAAACCAGCATTTCGAAGCGAGTTTTCATTAGACGTCATCCAGCGGTGGCGGATAAGTTTTTGCCATTTTTAAATGTCTAATTTTTTTATATTTTTAAGCAAGCGCTGATTAGGTAAGCAGCCTCCGTGACGGATAGATTTTTGCTATTCTTAACTTCATCCCAAATCATTCTCTTTTTGAAAACTAAAATAAAATAAAGGAGTGACGTTGTGGTGTGAGAAGTCAATTCTTTTTGGACAATTTTATCGACGATGCAACTAGCAGTTCCCCATTAAAATCAAAGTTTATTTTTGAGCCAATATGTTAGAGGGAGTGAGTGGAACTTGATTATTTTCTGTATGAGTTTCCGAGAAACTTAAAAATGCGTTTTGGTAAGAAAGTAAGCATATCGTGATATTTAGAATCACTTCGCTCCTTCTTTGATGTACATACCTGAGGAAATTCATATCCTATTTGAACCCCTTCTTTGTATTTTTTTGCGAATTGAATCAGAGACTTGTTGTTTCATTCCCATAAACCCCGAATATCTCTAATAAATTCCAACTCTGTCGATCCATATCCTTCAGAAAACAAGATCGCAATTGAATATTTTCTAATACTATTTGGGACGAAAGTAAACAAACATTTGCATGACAGGCATCCTTCGCGCTTGGCAGCGTGGAGCTGCTGGCATGACTCGGACCAACAGCTCCCCCACGTTACAGGTAACCAGTAGCTCCCATTCTACTTCATGACATGTAATCGTGATAGGAACTACAACTCCACAACTTGATCTTCTTATATTACTTACTATCTACCGAGACATATTCGAAATTGCACCTAGCTATGTCCTGCTGCTCAACCGGCGCTGATGCGCAAATTGAGGAAAGTTCCTCAATTCGTAAGAGAAGCTGTGCCCGCTCCGCATGCTGCTCAACCCCGTCACCAGAAAAGAGATGCTGCGATGGTAAATAAATATCTCTCTCCATCGCTTGCAAACAGAAGTACGAACTAATTAAACATGCTAGATAACTGCCTTATCGAAATCGCACGTCGAGATTGCAAGCACGAGCACAGTCATCCTCTCTCCAACTCCTCGGCCCCATCTCCAGCAGATGAAGAGCCATGCGAAAGTCACCTCTCCAAAGCAAAGGCCGCATACAGCGAGATACTGGAAAATATTGGGTGTATTTGCAAGGTCTTACTTTCTTTGAACCTGGAGTCTTGCTGTACCCAGGAGACTGGGAACGCTCGACGAAAGAGTTCGGAGAAGGAGGGGCTTTTGGCAGAGATGAGAAGGGCTTCGAGTGAGCGACGCTCGATCAAGTCCGTTGGAGCTACTTCTTGCGCCGGAGAATCATGCTGCTCCCCTACGAAGATTGACGTGGTGAAAAAAGTTCCGAAAGAGTCCAGTCGTTGTTCTACACCGCTAGACCATGTTGGAATTGACAAACGGTCGACAGCCTCAGTTGACGGAGCTACGTCTTGCTGTGGTGGCAAAGCTACTTCCAATTTTAATGAAAAGAGCGAGGAATTATGTGCTGGAATTTCCAACATTCAGGATTTGTCTGCTGGGGATAAAGAAGGCTGTTGCTCCGAACCAGCTGTCACCATCGGAAAAGATGATTGCAGTAAAGGATGTTGCTCGATGCCACTTTCGAAGGAAGCTGCTATAGTTGTTTCTTCGGATGATTGTGGCAAAGACTGTTGTTCTGAGCCAGTTACGGAACTAATTGCTACTGGCTCCAAAGACGATTGTAATAAGGGTTGCTGTTCAGGGCCCTCGACATCCCCCACGAACATTATGCCCAATGCAACTGGGAAACTTCCGATTGCGAAAGATTCTTGCTGTGATATCACCGAGTCTGGGGTGAGCAAATGTCAGGATGTTGAGCCTTTCCTTCAAACATCAAATCCCAACGTTGGTGGCATCGATCTTGAAAAAGGTGCTTTTGAAATTGAGCATCTCATCATTAGCGTACAAGGAATGACCTGTACTGGCTGTGAGAAATCGCTCTCCAAAGCGCTAACATCGATGCCGGCGGTTTCAAACATCAAGACAAGTCTGGTTCTAGGTCGAGCAGAGTTCGACCTGAGGACAACCCACAGCATTGTCGAGACTCTGAAGACTCTCGAAAAAATGACTGGTTTCACTTGTTCCAAGATGACATTGTCTGGGCATGAGATCGATCTAATCGTGGAAGATCCGAAACTCTTTACAGGCGACAAAGGAGTACCGTTCGGAGTTTCCGACATCACGGTTCTTGATCTGCACACAATACGGGTTGTTTATGCTCCAGAAGTCGTCGGTGCGCGAGATCTGATGGGGAAACCTTTCTTTGCCTCAGCTAAGTTAGCGCCGATGGCAGATCCTCCTCTTATTTCATCCGGTAAAGCACATCTTCGGTTGATGCTTTTCAAGACTTTAGTCTCTACAATTTTGACCGTTCCTGTACTCGTGCTCTCCTGGGCCGAGCTCCCACCACGAGAAGTTGCATATGGAGCCGTCTCACTAGTTCTTGCGACCATTGTTCAGGTCTACATTGCGGGGCCATGGTATGTGAGTGCCTTCAAGTCGCTGGTTTTCTCCCACTTGGTTGAAGTGGACTTCCTCGTAGTCCTCTCTACCTCGACAGCATACGTCTACTCAATTATTGCATACGCTTTCTTAGTATCAGAGAGGCCGCTCTCAACTGGGAGCTTTTTTGAGACTAGCACTCTACTTGTGACGTTGATTATGGTTGGCCGTCTTGTGACGAGTTTGGCCAGACAGAGAGCCGTGGAGTCGATTTCTATCGAATCACTTCAACCTCCAACTGCCATTCTTGTGAATGCAAAATCTGATATCCGAGAGGAGATTGATGCGCGACTTTTGCAATATGGAGATGTGTTTGCAGTCTTGCCAGTAAGTACCAATCTTGTAGGATGTTAGGACAATATCTGATTACTTCTTCAGGATACATCCATTGCTACAGATGGCACTGTTTTGTCAGGCATATCTGAAGTTGACGAATCTATGATCACTGGTGAAGCCACGCTGGTAGCAAAGCAACCAGGTTCTCCTATTGTTGCCGGGTCTATAAATCATTCTGGAACCTTGACAGTACGTTTGACCAGGCTTATGGGGGATAACACGATCAAGGCAATTGGGTTGATGGTAGATGAAGCAAAATCGTCAAAGGCGAGATTTCAAGACATGGCGGACAGGGTAGCTGCTTATTTCGTGCCGGTCATTCTTGCTATCACGATCATTGTGTTTGTTACCTGGATTGGGGTAGGCAAGGGAAGCCGAGACTACTCGACGTCAAGAGCATGCATCAATGCTATGACCTACGCAATCTCTGCTCTCATCGTCTCATGCCCATGCGCCATTGGACTCGCGGTTCCCATGGTTTTGGTAATCGCTGGTGGTGTGGCTGCTAAATATGGTGTGATATTTAAATCGGCTGAGACGATTGAAAAGGCCAGAAATGTCTCGCATGTTGTGTTCGATAAGACTGGCACTCTGACCCAAGGGCTTCTCACGGTACAATCGGAGACATACCCAACTGGCGAAGGAAAATCCCTTGGTCCGATGATTCTTGGGCTGACAAGCAGCAGCAAGCATCCCGTTTCCACTGCTATCGCAACGCACTTGAAACAAACTGTCAGCAAACCAGATGAGCTAAAGAATGTCACCTCGATTGCCGGCTGCGGCATTCAAGCTACTTGGGGCGAAGAGAATATCAAGGCAGGGAACCCACACTGGCTGGGCGTTGACAAACTACCAGCAGTTCAGACAATCCTTTCGCTTGGGGTCACCGTCTTCTGCGTCACTGTTAACAAAGGTCTCGTTGCGGTGTATGGCCTCACAGACAATCTTCGATCGGATACCATCACTGCCGTCAATGAGCTAAAGCTGCGGGGCATCGAGGTTTCCATTGTCAGCGGGGACAACGAAGAATCTGTCAAATCTGTCTCCCGGGTACTCGAGCTACCTGAAAGTCACGTTCGCTTTCGATGTAGTCCAGCAGATAAGCAAGCTTACATCAAGGAGGTGTCAACTGAAAAGAGTGTGGTGATGTTTTGTGGAGACGGGACAAATGATGCTGTTGCGCTTGCTCAAGCTGATATTGGTGTCCATGTCAATGGAGGTACAGACATCGCGCAAAGTGCAGCCGATGCTGTTCTCATCCGACCAGCTCTCGGTGGTGTAATTGTACTCATTGACCTCTCCGGAGCATTCTATAGACGGGTCGTCTTCAACTTCACTTGGTCATTCGTTTACAACACCTTCGCGATTTTGTTGGCCGCGGGAGCATTCCCAAATGCGAGAATACCACCTCAATACGCCGGGCTGGGTGAGATTGTAAGCGTTCTACCTGTCATTGCTGTCGGGGTGCATTTGAAGTGGGCCAAGTTTACCAACTTCAAGATCTGAGTGAGCTGTACTTCGTGGTGAGATATGTGGTGCGATATGTGGTATTGTTATGGGGTGCCTTATTTCACAGCCTACCTGTGTAGTATGTAAGACTTACTTCCTTTCAGGTGATACTTGGACGCAAATAAAGGCCTTATAATTAAATGTAGCAGCTCCATTATTCGGGCCTTGACTGCAGTGAGAAATTTGGTTACACTGCCTCTGCGATGCAGTAGGCCAATGATCTGCGAAAGGCTGATAGGGAGGGAGGGAAAGCTTCATATGCAGGAGGGCGAATGAGTGCATTCTTGGAATGGCACTGCATTCTCAATTCGGAAGTATTTATAGGGCGATCGTTTGCTGGTGTGTATGGAAGTTGTTGTGTTGGAAAGAGAGAAGAAAAGGGAATATAATTCACAAATTGCCATGGTCAAGCGAATGTACCTATTCAAAGTTGCTCCCTTAGTTGTCGGGTCGAGTATACATATATAAAGTTTAGCGAATTCACAACGTTTCGATGTTTTGAAGCTCTTAGAGTTTATGGCGTCCTTCTCCGCAGATCGTCCAAGGTACATAAAGCAGACATGTGAACATGTGAACATGAGTCTCCGGACTTCTCGCCCTCTACAGTAGCGAATCACACCCGCCGCGGCTGGAGCTGACCTGGTCCATCACCCTTCTGACTCGCTCTCACATGTTTCGATTCGATACCTACAGTTACACTCCAGCTACTGTCCTGTACTCACTCCTCTTTACTCCCATTTTTAAACTTCATCGTTTTCCTTCTTCTCTTCTTCTTCTCTTCTTCTGGTACCTACTTCTCCTTCGCCCCCTCCACAGTACATTACAGAAGTATTGACTTTACCGTATTCACATTCGCATTCTGCACTGGGAATCGCATTCGTATCCAGGCCTTTTTTTGTTGAGAAATTGCCGACTGTTCTACCCCAGCACGCCGAGAAGGAGACCACGAGGCCATCACAAACGTGGAGAAACACGAAATCCCGACGTCACATTCTTCCGCCGTGAAAACAGCTCCGTTTGGGAAGACAATTGCTTTTGCTCTATGACTCGGATGTTTGGATTGAAAGGAAAAAATCTATTCAAACCCAAAAGCGTCCGGAAAACAACTATACATATCACGGACTCTCTCTCTTTCCCCCCTTCCCTGGATAAATAATAAGTTGGAGCCAACATAACTTAAAAAATGTCTTCTTCAAGCCCACAGATCATTCGACCCAAGCCGCGCCGACCGTTTGAACAACAGAACGGATCAACATCCCCTCTTCTCACTCCTGCAGACGCGGCAGACCCTCATTCTGAAGCGCCATCGCGAACACACTCCATTCTCAACCTCACATCCTCCACTCTCCTAGGAATATACAGCCCAGGCTATGATCGCGATGAACCTTCTACGCCCTTTGGATCGGGCTCGCAGACCCCCTCCGGCCTCTCTCTCTCCGCCATGGCTCCCAATCAGCGTAGAAAGTCAATTGTACCCGAGTTCAGACCGCAATTGAAGAGCGACCCAGTGGCAGACGCCGTAAGGCTAGGTTCAAGGACCGTACTGCTTTTTGCATTGGGATTGGGATACGGGCTGTTGGTTCGCCATCTTCACGACGATAGGCAACTTGCCCCCTTTCAGGTCGAGGGGATCATCAAGCCTAGGAATGACTGGAGATATCTTGTTTTCTGGGGCGTGGCAGGTGTGGCATTAGGAAGCTTGTTACCGTGGGTAGATGGATTCTTTGCTGGAGAGGACGAATTGGAAGATCCAGTGGAACGTAGGGTGGTTAAGAACGACGACGAGTCAAGTTCTGGCTTGTTTTCTGCGGATTGGACACCTGTAATTAGGAGCGTTGGCGCCTTCGTGGGTGTTGCGTTCGCAATTGTGAGTTATCTCCCATTCCATATCAAAGCTCCTACTAATTTATACAGCGTAAACTTCCCTGGGCTTCAACACTGCAGGCGTCTCTCACGCTTGCCCTCGTTAACCCAGTCCTCTGGTACCTCGTCGATCGTTCAAAACCTGGCTTCATTCTCTCAACCGGTGTAGGCCTAACAGGCACCGCCCTCCTCCTCGCCTCAAACCCAGACATGATGCCCTCACCCGCCTCGCACAATTCTCGCAACTCCTCGATCCACCACACACAAATCCTCGGCGACATCGGAGGAATCGGAACCGTCGTGAGCCGGGAGACCGTCGAGGGCGCGGTCTGGATTTGGAGTGTATTATTTTGCTCCTGTGTTTGTTTTGGGAATATCGGGAGGATGTTTTCATTGAGTACGGGGAAGAAGCCCTTGATTGTGGAAAATGGCATGGATGGGAAAAGAAGACGGTGATTACTCAGGCACGTTTTTTTTGTGGGATTGGATGGAAAAAAGGATAAAGAAGGCATGGGCATGGGCATGAACGGAATTGGCTCATGAGGCAGCATTCGGGGGTCAGAAAGGATATTTGGATGTTATGCCGCCACTTGTCTCCCTATAACTATTTAATGACGAGGTCTGATTCTTCAAAATGGAATGTACACCTCTCTTTTATTTCTGTTTCCCCCTGCCTCTCTCTCTTCCGAGAAAGAGGAGACTTCAAGGATAGATGAATGAAGCTCTCAGAAGTATCTGGACATTGATAGATATTATAGGTTCTTATTTATTATCCTCCCCCGGGTGATGTCTATGATCTAATCTTTTCCTTTGTCTTTTGTTCTTCTTCCTCCAGAATCCTAGTCAAACAAATGGGTATATGGTATCTAAAAAAGGGACCGCGCAACTCCATATCTTCATATTCGTACACCCTCCCATCACCCCTCCCAAGGGAAGCCTCATCTCAAACTCCAAACTCCCTATCAAAAATTCCCAATATTCCAAAAGGAAAAGCTCCATACCAAAATCCTGCCCACCATTGCCATTGCCATTGCCATTCCCATTACCGTTTCCCCAAAAACGCCAGGCAAAGCTCCAAACGATTACACCCTCCCCTCCATTCCACCAAGATACCCCTCTATCTCTTTCTCTCTCTCTCTCTCTCTCCCCACACCATGACAAATGCTACCTCTTCCACTTCGTAGCATTCATGCTCCCCTTCAAAACCTCCTTCCTCCAAATTTGCCTCTGATTAGGGCGCGCGACCAGAGTTTCGATATCCTGACAACCACTTTGACAACCGGTATGCGTGCAATCCTTATATTGACATGGTTCGCCTTCCTTGAAGATGTTACCATTGGCGAAGGAGTTGTATTTGCCGCACTTTAGAATATCAAATCAGTTTCTTGCGTGGATTGATGGTGGGGATAGTTTTGTGTATTTGCTTTTTCTTGTGTGGGGAAATGGGAAAGGAAAGGAAAGGAGGGAGAGAACCTACTGCACAGCAGACCCATTGCCACTCCCTACGATCAGGCATGACTTGCTCCTCGCTTTCGATTTCAACTTCTGTATTTGACTCCGGATTTTTGTATTCGTGGTTATAATTGTGATTGTGATTGTGGTTATGATTTTGGTTGTGGTTGTGTCTCTTGTGTTTGTGCTTGCGATTCTTGTAGTGTTGTTGTTGTAAATCAGGTGGTTCAGTAGTGGAGGTATCGTGTTGCATTATTGATCTGGAAATGTCGTGTTGCATTATTGATCTGGAAATGTTTGTATGCATACTGTCCGAACAAAGAACAATACTTGGTCGTGAGAGTAGTAAAGGAATTTTGCTTTGTATAAGGTATTGACTGTACTACTGAATGGGGAGAAGAAGAGGAGTGAAACCAAAATAGAGGCAGCAGCAGAAGTGCGTGTTATATACAGACAAGGGAAATGGATGGGTGAATGTACAGAACAGGAACAGGAACAGGTCATTCATTGTACGAAGTAAGGCGGATTCAATATCAGCCTTACAAAAGCGACGCGCTCACCTTCTTCGACGCCCAAGATGGAGTCCGGCCCTGTGATGTGGCGAAGCGACGTGGTTGTGCTTGTTGTGATTCACACTCACATTCAGCGGTACACTGGATGCGTCTCGGTGAATTTTGAACGGACATTTTTGATATCAGGTTGAATTGCACTGCCTGCCCATTCATTATTATTTGGGAGAGAATGTTAAGGTCTTACATACAGTCAGGAGTTTGTGGAGGTTTCGGACTCCGGGGAAAGCTGCGACCTCCTGCGACTCATAATGAGAGAGGCCGATGCTACGCGCCTCGGTCATGTCATTGAGTCCCAGGCCGGCCAGGTCCCTTCTCATACCGCCTTCCGCCATTCTGCCATCAAACATTCCTTGGCATCTCTACCTTCACTTCAACCTCTCTTCCTCAAGGAGAGTGAAGACAAGACCCAGCGAAACATCCTCTTCTTCCCCACCGGTCTCCTCCCCGCGATAATGCCATCCGACGACTACACCACCGCAATCCGCGGCTCTCTCAAACTAAAAGGCGGGCCCTCCAAACCCGAAGGTGTCAAAAAGAAGAAGAAGAAGGCTAAACCACCCACCACCACGGACGAAGCTTCACTACAAAAAGCACTTGAAGACGCCGACGATCAAGATGGAGTGGGTAGCAGTAAGGATATAGTTAAGGGCAAGGGCAAGAGGAAGGATAAAGAAACAGAAGAGGAGGAGTTGGACGAGGCGCAATTAAAGGAACTTGATCCTAGAGGGGGTGATGGGAAGACAGCCAGTGAGAGGGCTTATGAGGAGGTTAGGAGGAAGAGGGTATGTTCTATGTTCATCTCCCTCAAACTTTCCCCCGCGTTATCAATGCTCCAATTGCGATATGAAAGAGCCGAGTTTTCTTTTCTTTTCTTTTCTTTTCTTTTCCTTTCGGAAGCTAACAAAAACCCAAAACTACAGCTACAAGAACGCATTCAAAAGGAAGGGCCGAAGACACATAAACAGCGCGTTGAAGAGTTGAACAAATATCTTTCTAATCTTTCTGAGCACCATGATATGTATGTTCTCCCCCCCCCCGCCTCCCCCCCTCAAATCCTTCCTTGACTCCTGGTGGTTTTTGTTTGGGTTTGCAATTGGGGTCTTGCTCTTTTACAGTAATTGATGCTGATGGTTGATGGATTTGGTAGGCCCAAAATTGGACCTGGATAAGACGTCTATACGAACCAACTCAGAGACTACGATGAAATATCTTCCGTGCTTGATTATCTGGTTATAGTAGTGGCAGTGGTAGCGTTAGCAGGAATTCAGAAGAAGCTGCTTTGCCACACAAACATCGTGAAAGGTATGGCATGCAGTGAGGAAGACGAAGATTGGAATCAATTGTAGCCCACTGGCTAGGAATCAAGGAAGAAAGCTGGTGGATATTGCCGTGGAAGGGCAAGCTTCTTTATCCGCGAGAGAAATGCAGTTGTATTCATAGCTACTTCCCGCCGGAGACAGCAATAAGAGTACGTATGACTCAATGTTCCAATTTAAGAAGTTAAAAATTACTCGACATCACATGGACTCGTTGGGCTAAACATTGTGGGAGTCGATATGTAAGTACGGAGTAAAGTAGGTACTTGTGCAAGGATGAAAGCGCCCATGCATGCGTGCCCCCAGGATACCAATTTGGTTAAGTGTCAGGTGCATCTAAAATGCTCAACTGCACTCGATACTAAGCAGCCCTTCTGGTAAATCTACCAAGATCTGATGTAGACAGGACAAACTATGCAGGAGGAACATGGTAACTTTTTTTATCCTTCTTGAATGAGTATTGGCGGAGATATTGCGACATTTAATCCAGGATCTCTGGCATGGCATGGCAGAAGATAAGACGAAAATGCAAAGGTAGAAGAATAGAAGGTATCTACCACCTAAATCACTGAAGAAGGCATTGATGAACCTATCCCTCCTCGTCATTTCTCAATTCACCTACTCCAGCTCCCCAAAATAATACAATGAACATAAAAGTAAGTGAGAGATATTGAAGTAAGGTAGGTAGGTAGAGTCAGAGGAAAGGGGCAGATATCTATCTATCTTCTCTCTCTTTCTCTCTGTCTGATCTTGAAGTACAAACAAAAGGTTTAAGCCCTCTCTGCTTCCTCCTTCTCCATAGCACGCTGACATAGACTTGACAAAAGAACGGAAGAGACAAATCCAGTCATTTTGGAAATGTTTTCTCCATTTTTAAAAACCCCCCCACCCCACTCAATCACTCACTCCCTTTCAAACTCCAACTCCAAACTTTAGCATTTCCCATTTCCATCCATCGATCGATTCCACCTTCAGACGTGTGAAGTAAGTAGGAAAGAACGGGGTGGTTTTAGGCAGTGAAGATGGGAACCAATCGTATCGTTTAACTAATTTAAAAAAGGAAAAGAGCCGAAAAAAAGGGCAACAGGCCGGTAGGGGTATCCGATCTTAAAATCCGTGATGAGGTCGCAATCAATCATATAATAAATCCAGATAGGGGCCTAAAAACGACATCTTGGCGAACCTTGCAAAGAACTCTTTTTCGTCTTCTGCAAAGCGCATAGGCGTTTCCAAACCAACTCCAAACTCCATAAACAATTCTTTTCAAATGAAATGACATATGCGAGCATCGAGAGTACCGAGATAATCGAACCCTCCACATCCAGCAGATTGTGTACATTATGATGATTTTGGCTTATCTTCTTCGATGATTGGAGCTTGGGTTGTTGGTGCTGCTTCGTCTTGGAGCTTCGTCTCTGGCTGGTGTTGAGGCTGCACTTGTTCGGGCGTTGTGGACGCATGCACTTGACCTTCAGGCTGACTCTGAAGGGTCTCCTGCGGTTCCGGCTTTGATTGAATCTCAGGTTGCTGGACTTCACCTTGAGAGTCGTGCTGAATTTGACTCTTTTCCTGGCTTGGAGGTTGTTGAGTTTGAACCTGTGGTTGTTGAGTTTGAACCTGTGGTTGCTGTGCCTGAACCTGTGGTTGCTGTGCCTGAACCTGTGGTTGCTGTGCCTGAACCTGTGGTTGCTGAGCCTGGGCCTGTGGTTGCTGAGCCTGGACGTGCTGTTCTCGAGCATGGCCTTGAGGTTGCTGGGTCTGCACTTTCTGTTGTTGCGTATGACCCTGCGGGTGCTGTTGGCTCTGCAATTGTCGCGATGGCTGCGGTGTCGCCGTTCGTAGAGACGACTCCTCGGTAATCGGCTCTGGGTGGTGCTCATCGCGCTTGATATCCATGCTCTTGCCTCTTGACGTGAACGGGGCCGTGAGTCTATCCATCGACGCAGGCGGACTTTTGTTTCGCTCCTTCTCCGCCTCTCTCTCGCGATTTTCTTCACGCTTTTCCCTCATCTTGTTCTTGATCCAGCCTAGTGGCCCCTTCTTCTCCTCAACGGCGTGTGCCGAACCGCCGCTCTCATTGCTCGACTGGGCATGCGCTGTAGAGAGATTGGGCTCATACGGAAGACTGTCTCCTGTGAAGCTTTTGCGCGGTCGAGCAGAGCTACCAATTGAGCTGGAGCTAGCTGCTGCATTTCCATCCACGCCCAGTCCTTTCCTCGGCGTAAGATTTGAACCGTAAGATTGCGGCTCATCCCGCTTGCGAGACATCCTCCATCTTGACTTCTTTTCCTTTTGCTCAGCCACTGCAACATCATCCAAGTGGTCCATATCAGAATGTGACTGATCGTTGAACGATGAGTGTGAGCGGAGTGATGAAGTTGGTGAAACCAGAGGCTTGAGGGTTTGATCCGACGAATGATGGGGGTCTTCTGGCCGCTGCTTTTGGGGTTCGAGTCGTTCTGGTCGATGCTCTTGTTTAAGCTGCTTGGCTCCCTCGGATTGGCGTGGCGTATCTGCGGATGGAGAGCCTCCTGCGGTTGGCCGCTCTGGGGATACTGACTTGATGACTTCTAATGGCCTGTACTCGACATCTCGGGCGTCTTGGACAGGATTTGCGAGAGGGGACGGAGACAAAGCAGAAGAACCATTGAGTGACTGGGTAGAGCTCTGAGCGCTTGGATTTGAGCTCTCAGGGATACGCTTCTTTCGCAGCTTGTTTGGTGTCTTTTTTTCGCTCTCAGTTGTTGGAGACCGACCGAAAAATCCTGGCTTCTCTCTAGTGGGTGTCAGAGGCTGTCGCTCGGAATCTGACAACAATCTCTCTTGGCTGGTTGCCGATGTTGGATTTGATGTTGGAGACAAGCTTGAAATCCCCAATGCAATTGCACGTGGATCGCTTGGTCCTGAAGCCGAGATATTTTGGCTCGAAGAGGTCTCAGATACCGGCTCCCGTGGAGTTGATGATTGCGAAAATAGTAGAGGTCCATTATTAGGAGATGATGTGCCCGAGTTCTTTTGCAGTCGTGAAGATGGTAGGGCAGGCGATCTCTTTGATGGGACCGTGTTGCTTCTATGAACACCTGAAGTAGGGGTGCTGAAAGCTGGGCTAGCAGGACTTGGAGCACCATTTGATTGCCTCGAGTGTCTTGAAGACACAGACACGTTCCGTCGCACGCCACCATGCTTCCGAACATCATCTGCACCTGCGCTTGCATTCGAAATCGACCGACGCACATTGTTCTTCGCGCTAGAATTTGGGGTTCCAGGAGGTGGTGTTCCGCCATTTTGGACTTCTTGAACAGTCTGCTCATCAGCCGCTGTACCTCTCATGCCGATCAAGAAGTTATCTTGATTTTCAATAAGGAAGATCAGAACATCTTGACTCAATCGATATTCCGGTGGTGCCATGTCATGGTCTGGGTGCGAGAGCATGCCTGGCTGAAAGATGGCCGCCAAATTCTGAGAGTTCATTCGATTCTCATCAGCTTTCGAGGCAAACACGGCCAGCAAATCGAGAATATACAGCAGGAGCTGACGATTTAGAGGTGGGAGCTCTGTGATCAGATTTTGATATGTGGAGATTGCCTTTGCAACATCAAAGGAGTCTGGGGCTTGTGGACCTTCAGTATCTCCCACAGCTTGCTTAGTATACCCTTTCAGAGGTGCTCGGAATTGGTAGTATAGGTTCAATGGGACAATGGGCTCAGGGAGCTGATTGAGATAACGGCGCAAGACGTTCGCGGCATCATGCACAGTGTAGCCGGTCCAGTTCAATCCCTTCCCATATCGATCTGGAGAATCAAAGATGGCCCTGAGCTCTTTGATGCGCTTTTCAGAACCTGCCAGTCGAAAGATACCCTCAACATTGGTAGCTGCCGAGACATTAGCTTCACACACATACAGTGGACCAGTTGCAACCATCACATACCCTTTTCCTTTAGATATACCCCACACTTAGCCACCACAATAGGTACGTAACCATATATATAACTCTTGCCCTCGGTATCTACAAGTGAAATCGCGACGTTGGCGTAGGTGATACTTTGACGAAGGGGGACTCCAAAGATACCGGCAGGGACTTCTGGTGCTAGTTCTATTTGTTCAGCTTTTGTTTCAAGGGGAGAAGTAGCAGCGCGATGAATAGGCAAAGGTTCAAAGAGGGCAGACAGTGGTCTTGACTTGGAGGCAGGAAGTTTCCTAGCTCCAGCGGCATATGCCTCACTCGAATCTCTGCCACTGTTAGCAATAAAGGAATGTGGATTAAGCTCCTGAGCTGGGCATTGCTTCAGCCGAGAAGACTCCCTAACGGTATGGCTTCTGCCTAGCATGGAAGGATGGACACTTGGCATCTCATCCTCCACAGGAAACTTGGTCCCAAAAGCACTGTACTTCTGAAGGACTTTGGCTGAGAATCCTGTCAAGGTTCTGGGGAGGGGCGTAGCCCAAAAGGGAGACACCTGCAAGAACGGCGCGCTAGTTGGCACCACGATATCAGGTTCATGGTCAACAGTTGGCGCATGCTCGTTCATCGCATCTTCCTTGAACTTCGACAACTTGTTCTTGGGTATGTTTGTTCCCTCGAACATGGCTCGAGGAAAGCGATACGGAGAGGTCTTTAACTTCGCGGGGGTACTAGCTGGCTTGCCAAACAAAACGCGGTGAAGGGAAAGCTTATTATTACCCTGTGTCTCCTGTGTCTTCTGCGGGGCCTTGAACCATTTCGCCCATGTCTTCAGGCTTTGTTTTGTGGGTGGAGGGGATGCGATATGATGTGCTGAGGAGACAGGCGCAGGTTGGGCATGTGCGAATGGCTGCTGTGAGGATGAGCCAGGAGGGCCAGACGCCATTTCAACGGTAGCAAGCCTTGCCGGCTCAGTTGCTCGAGGTGAAGGTGAAGTCTGGGATTTCTCAATTTGACTGTTGTCGCTGAGAGGGGAGAGGTGGTTGAGACGGGGGATCGCAGACGCAGCTAATCGAGCAGGTAATTGTCTAGATGTTGGAGTAGTGGTTTGTGGGCGCTAGCAGACGTCCGGGGGGGACAGGTATCTCACGGTTTTGCGGCTCAAAGCAGCTTTGAGGTCGTCGAGGAGGTCTGATCGAGGGAGAGTGGTCGCAGGCTGAGCTGGCGCAAGCAGGAACGCGACCGAGCCAATGACGCAGGCGCTGGTTTTGGGAGAAAGAAGAGATGGGGAGTCGAAGCTGGCGCTATACCGAAGGATGCCCAGAAGACAGAGAGCCGCGTGGTGCGCGACAGTACGAATTGTCGTTACCAGAGAGCGTTGGATGGTGAGCGTGTTTGGGCGGCGTGGCAGAGGAAGTCTTTCTTTCTCTCTCTCTCTCTGTGTCGAACTCTGGAGCAGCAGCTGTCTAGAACACTGACTTGCCGCTATGACGAATGCGGGTTAGCACATATCCATGGTAAGATTGCCTGAGGGGCAGCAGAAACCTGCTGACCTGGAAAAAACACAAGTCGACGACGCAGAGATCTTACCAAGATTACCTGATATGTCTCGGATTGTAGAGAGACTATTCGTCAAGATGCAAGTCTGGCCCGGCTTTCAACAACTGGGGAAGCTATTTACGTCGTGGTGGTTGTCCGGGGAGAGATGGATGGGGGAGAAGGAATGGCTTGGCGGGTGAGTTGTGTTGTTTATTCTCGGGGCTCGCTCCACCTTGAAAGTAGTCAATATCAAGCAGCAGCGGCGGCCGTGTGTGCACGTCTCCAGAAAGGTGAAAATGAAAAATATTGGAGATGTTGGGAGATGATTGTGTGAAGAAGACAAAAGCAAACTGTCTTCTGAAGTGAGTGATAGATACAATTCTCCTCGCTCTTGGCCTTCTCTCTGCCTACGGTCAGGCACACTACGAGTCTGTTTTTACTTGTCAGATGAGTTCGCCTGCTTGCTTGCTTTCTTTACTTCTCAGCATCCCTCCCCTCTTCACAATAACAGACAAACAGGGTGGTATAATTTGGGGAGACATACAGAGGCCTATAGTAGGTATCTTGTAGTTACAAGTGATTGATAGTCCTTTTGGATCGATGTTCTGTACCTGATTCTCACGTCCGCCTTCCTTACTTGAATCCTCATCGGCGTTAACCTTTTCCACCTCCGACGGCCGCTAGCGTCGTAAGGATGTCACCGAATGTCTGGAAAAGAATCATCAACACCAAACCAAACCAAACCATCCATCTACCAAACCACATCCTCCTTGCCAAATCAACTTACCAATTCTCCCAATCAAAAACGATATCCTCTTAAAAACACCACTACCACTTAATTTCCCCACATTACATCCAAACAGCCAAAATGGAAGGGTATGCAATCATACCCATACTTGAGAAGCTGGAGCTAGAGCTAATTATTTCATCAGTTTGACCGCTTCTGAGCAAAGAGAGTTTCAATCTCGCATGGAGCGAAAGCAGATGAAGGAGTTTATGGGCGTGAGTCTTCTATTTTCTGCTGCTGCTGCTGGGAAGGAGGAGCTTTGCCTGCATGTGGCCCAGATTGCCCCTGTACGACTGAAGTTGAGCTCGACAATACTACATACCTCAACACCATCGTTGACAGACATCTCAACCGCCTATCTTGAGCACATATATCTGCCAATGTATTGAAAGCGCCATTGGGGCATCCACCCTCCAATGCCACAATGCTACTACCCAGATTGCGCCTCTGTCCCGACCCGGCCTTGCAAAGCTTCTCTCCTTCCAGCCCCAAGGGCCATCAAAACTAACACGAACCCTACCAGATGTTCTCTAACCTCGTAAACCACTGCTTCGACTCGTGCGTGGACGACTTCACCACCAAATCCCTCATCCAACGCGAGACCGGCTGCGTCACCCGGTGTGTACAAAAGTTCATGGCTGGAAGCGAGCGTATCGGGCAGAGATTCCAGGAGCAACAGGCACAGATGATGGCCAACCCTCCTCCAGGACGTTAAAGAGAAGAGAAGATAAGAGATAAGATTAGCCCTGGATGATGGGAGAGGAGGCGTGTACGGTGTACGTTTGAATGGAGATCTGGGATGGGAAAAATTATTTGTACTTGTACGATAGGGAAAGGGAGGAGGTTTCTGAGGTACATAATGAACATGGGTGCTCTCAAGCATTGCCTACCCGAGGCAGAAGAAGGGACGTGATGTGATGGATATGATTAGGGGCCATTAGACGGAAAACTGTACGATGAATTGAACAGATTCAACTCCTCAGAATTGGATGGCGGTTACGCATGGTATCTCTTGTAGATCTCTGTCGCAGCAGCCCAGGTTTTGGCTTCATCTGTTTCTTTCGTGACATCTGGCTCGTAGGGAAGGAGGGAAGGGATGGATATTCTAACCAGGAAACTGATTTTTCCAGGTATGACTGTTAAGAAGCAAGAAATGAAGAGGACCAGCAAACAAGAGGAAGCGAGTCGAACATTATGACCTCTGGAGAAATATTTACTTACAGCTAAGGAGCTAAGGAGCTAAGCCCACTGGTTCCAGCTGTTCTCTCCCCAGATGAAGGTAGGTAAGATTACATACATAAATATTCTTCGTGGTGATTTGCGGGCACCCAGAGCTAATAATAATGTCAAGCTCGATTCAATATATTGCATTTTCTCTTCCCACATATTGGTTGCAAACGACGCGACAATAATAGCCAATTGTATCTGACAGCACATGGAATTCTCCTTCCTCGCTTGTTCGTATCATTTGCTTCTAGACCTCACCCCCTCCTTGCGTTTCACTACTACCTCTTCAGCAAGTCATTCCCTCCTCGCCTGAGCAAATTCTTTTTTAGTTCGCACTTGGGTACTCCGACTACTTTTCCCAACGAAAATGATGAAACGGAAGCTGGAGGGGCACTGATGCATCAAGGAAATACGAGGTAGGTAGAGAGTAGGTGGTGAATAATACGAGTGAGGAGAAGATGGTCTTGCTTGTGAAGTTTGTAGCTGAAACTTCAGGTGGCGTTTGAGTTGTATCATGAACTTCTTCGCTTGGAAGAGCACGAGTTTGACCACAAGCGAGAGAGAGAAGTAGGTAGGTAGTTGAGCTGAAAATAGTAATAGTGGGAGATAAGCGACGACGACATGTTTGGTAGACTTCTTCTCTCGCTAATTAATTGAGAAAACAATACCTGCGGAGTAGTACATACAGCGTAGTAGTGATGGCTGGATGCACAGGTACAAAAGGAAGTACAGTACAGTACGTAGGACTGAAGGTAGGTACGTACCCAAACATGACCAGCTGGAAGTCTTCCCAACACAGCCACCAGCCACATGTGCGACCCAGCTGGAAGGGTAGCAAGCGGAGGAGGTCAAACCTCACCTCTCGCACGCAAACACGCACGCAACGCATTTTTGGCCATTGGCCAACCACGAAAACGGCCGCTTGCCTCTTCATCAGGAGCGCGCGGCGGAAGGTTCCATAGCGCGCTTCTCGCCTCCCCCTTCTCCTCACTCCCTTCTTCCCCCGGGTTGAAGTGTTGCGTGTGCATTGCATCTTTCCTTTCTACCATACATATTGTGCAGAGATCATCAGCCTTCGGAGGGATGTGCTGGAGATGGTGGTGATGGTGGTAACTGGTAAGTGATGGATGATTTGATGGTTTTGGGTAGAAGCTACCGAATCGTAGCTTTTTTTGCAAGCGGTAGGCAGGTTAGCGGCCAAGTTATTCTTAGGATTTTGACTTGACTGCTGCATTGCATTGCATGGATGCATGCATGCATGGGGTGACTGGTCGACAGCAGAGAGATCGCCCGCCTGTGGGAGTTTTTTAGCTTGTGCGACAGAAGAGAAGGGAAGGGGAGATCTCGCTTCTCTCTCCTCTTCTATTCTTGTTTTGTTTTGTTTTGTTTTCCATGTTGGGCAATTGATTGAATAATTGATGTGTTTGCGGAGTTTGGAAGTATTCTTCCTTTGATTTATTTCTTTCCGACCATGGTCTGATTTTCATGTGCAACAATGGGATGGAGGAATGAATGGGGAACAATGACGCACCTTGGATTACATCCTAAGCAAAAGACGATAAGCTTTCCCTTGGCGCCTCGCTCACTCCATCTCCTCAGCTGGCAATGTCTGGGACAAAGACAGTCAGGGCTGGTTAATCCGAATAATAAATTGGACAGTACAGTAAGTAATAATGGTTTCCTCGGCCCGTAAAGATGGAGCAAAGGTCTTGCTTGGTCTTGGTCGCGGTCTTGGTCGCTAGTGTGTTTGGCATGGCTCATCATACGAAGACGGTCCAAGACACTCGTATAATATATATCATATTTCATAACATATTCATAATAAAAGAATGGGGATTTGCATGTGGAGTGGAGAGGGAACGATGATGGAAGTTGGAAGAGGAGACGACGGACTCCCGTAATCATGATGCGGTTGGTGGTGGGGCAGCCAAGTCGGCCTTTGCTCGTGCTTCAAGTTTTGAGGGCGGGAGAGAGTCCGTACAACAGCAGGCATGGCATCTTTGACATCCTCTTGGCTCCAGTTGTAGTTGTATACTACGCGGATGAATGTGCCATTCGACCAAGGAAATAAATAATACGAGAATGGCAGCTCGGCCGTTATTCTTTCTTTCATTCGTTCGTTCGTTGTTCTTCCTCGAAGGCCGGCACTTGCTTGGGATATCAATCAATCAATCAATCAATACCATTGGACACACACAAATCCATACATCCCCGTGAATGAACAATTATTATTTATGTTGTTGTTTTCTTAACTTGCAAGGGTCTCTCCAAGAGCCAAGCTGCTTCTGGGCAGAGACATACAGTGCAGGACAGGATGTGATGACCAGCCACCACCATATCCATCTCCATCTCCATATCCACCATTTATGCCAACTCTTCTGCATTTCTTTCACCACACAACAACCTCTCTTCCTTGCCTTCTCCACCTCCTCCCTCCAAACATCTTCCAAACAAACTTCGCCCACTACTGTGCGTCAAAACTCTTCAAAGAACTCCTCTTCCTTGCACGACAACCACACTATGGAGAACTACTAGCCTTAGAGTTCGGAACTTGCTTTGTGCTGCACAAACCTATCCATCCTAGTCTCCTAGATCCGCCTCTCATCATCGTTGCCACCTTCCCCCATCCGAACAGCTCTGTCGGCGCATTACCTCACTCCTCACTCCAACCTGCCCCGACTGCTCTTCCTCAACCACTTCAGAGCCAACCATCTCCATCTCCTCCTCCTCCTCCTCCTCCTCCTTCTCCTCCTCCTCCTCATCCTCTTCCTTGTCTCTCTTGCCACCAACCACCCACATCCCAAGCACGCACAACAGACGGCCCCCTCGTTCAAATCCACACACTCGCTCTTACTTTTGCATTGCATTTTGGTTAGCACGAGCCGCGATGAACTCAGCTAATAATGCTGCCGACATGACGGCCTCCGCAGAGAAAGACTTCAAGAATTCTTTATCTCCACCCATCTCCCACTCCCCAACAGCTTTGTCTTTCTCCTCCTCCTCCCAATTGCCTGCTCGAGACAACCGACCCCGACGAGCCATGATGTCGAGAATCAAGCACGCTCTATTCGTCGTCTTCGCCCTCGTCCTGCTCGCCAGTGCCTTTGTCGGTGCCAGCAATTCGGGCACCAGTGGTGATCTCTCGCCAGAGGCACAACAGTTCCGAGAGCTGCTCGACACCCTCGATGCCGCGACTCTGCACGAGATCCTCCACGAGCATTTCAAGGACAAATATAAGCATGGTGTATACCAACAAGACAAGTCAGCATTGGAGGCCCTCCACAGGCAGAATGCTGAGGTAGCTACTAGCTTGGTTCGACTGGCACGAAGGCAGTCTCCGGATGTGTCCAATGGCTCAACTGTCGTGACCACTACTGCCGTCACCGAAACCACGGTCGAGGTCACCGTCACCTCGACAGGTACTCCCTCATCGCCTCCAAATCAGGCAACGCCGACACCTACTCCCACTCCGTCACAAACGCCAACTCAGCCAGACACAACTCCCACCGTCAGCTCAACCCCTCCTACAAATCCCCCGGAGTCGACGACCACCCCAAGCAGCCCGCCAACAAGTACTCCGATTGAGAGCCAGACGTCTTCTGTGCCCACTGCTTCGGTCCCTACCACTCTTTCCGTCTCGATAACCCCGGCCAGTCCAACAGCATCTTCGGGTACGTCTTCTAGCAAGCAAGCAGGATCTCCCCTGTCTTCTCAATCATCTTCGGTACAGACCTGCATTTCTATGGACAGTCATCCGTCGACATGCAGCTGTGCTACCCTTCCTGTGCAAACTTCTTCCAACTTTACCTCCCCAGATCAGAACAGTCCTTCAAAATCCCCTTCGAATTCCTCGTCTGATTCTCCAAACTTTTCTTCAACTTCCCCTTCAAATTCTCCTTCAAAATTTCCTTCAAACTCTCGTTCAAATTCAAGCAACCCTGCACCTGATTCTTTTTCGAATTACGGTTTTTTTAATTCGTCTTCAGGGACCTCGAACCCACCTAATACGTCTTCGTCGTCTAATCTTGCCTCTACTTCCACTCTTCCTGCCTCTTCTTCTTCTAATTCTGATTCTCCTTCTACCTCTACTTCTCCAAGTACTCTTCTGACAGCCAGCACGTTACCCAATTTTTCTTCATTTTTCTTACCACCCTACACAAACATTACATCTAACTTCAACCTAGCATCGCGCACCGTAACTTCCGGCACAACTCGTCCTTCCGCGACGAATGATGTCACCACGAGCATTGTGTACACAACCACCTTGGCCAACGGTGCTGCCGTTGTCACAACACAGTATACCGTCGTACCCGCTGATCAGGTTGCACAACCTACTGGATCAGGATCATCTGGTACGAATACTGCCAAGGCAAGTTTGCAGACTGGCCTTGCAAACAGCCAGTATCAACGAGGAGGTCTGACTTTGGGCCTGGGCGTTCTGGGAATGGTGGTTGCATGCGGTCTATAAACTAGATCTACGGAGCAGGGGAAAAAGTCAATTTTCATTCATTGCCAAGGGGCATCATTGCATAGCGAGGCGCAACGGTCGAACGGTCATATGGGCATCTCGATACCCACCAACTACATTCTCTCCTTTTAACGACCATCACGGCTGCTTGTACGCGAATACGAATCTTATTTTACGGAGTTTTTGGGATTATTAGAACGGACCATCATGGCTTTGCATTTTACGGTCGTGGCATTGTACATACACACGCTACTTTTTCGCTTATTAGGAGACGTGGCGATCATGCCTCCCACTCTTTCCGGACAAATTCGGTACTGATAATTCTCGCCCATCTCAGTAGCCTGTTCATCACTCAACGTGACGATAGGCCATTCCGCTGGGCTATCTGGTGGTGTGTTCGTCGTGTTTGTCCATTTATGAAACATCGGGGGTAGTACTGGAACTATCTCAGTCAAAGCCATTATCAATGTGAGAAAGTCGGTAGGTAGCTCAGAAGTAGGACGTAGGAGATTAATACAGAAGTGAGATACCTCAGAAGCTGCTTGAAGATATTGGAGGGATACAGAAGGGTAATTGTCACTTCTATCTTTCTCAAGTGTGCTCAAGCTTTATTAGATATGCGACAAGATGCTAGGCTTGGTAAATTGCTACGAGACACATTTTTTGAGCTTAGACAGAACCCTGACAAGCCATCGAGAGAGTTCTTACCGCCAATCAAGAAGTAGATGTAAGTCCACAGCATTAATTGCCTAATTCAAGCGACTTCTCAGGCATTTGTAAGTACAACTCCATCACAAAGACACGCTTGTCAGTGAACAAGTCAGCATGATTCCCTTCTCTTTCAGAAGGTAATAGTATGTCATCCCCACTCGCATATATAGATTCTTCAGGCGTACATTTTCCTTTTGCTATGAACCCAAAAGCTTCGAGTGGCCTCAACACTTTTGTGTTATGCATGTTTACCATAACTCGAATTGTGATCTTTTTAGTCTTAGATGCAGCCTTGGCAAAGTTGATTCTTGCGTTGACAAGCTTTCTCCCTATGCCGTTACTCCGGAAATTCGGACTGCAATACAGGGCAGTACAGTGCCATTTTGTCTCTTGATCATCATCACCCACTTCTAGTCCACTCAAACTAGCTATAGCATAATCGATCTTTGAAACGGGCCCAACTCCAGGTTCAAGTTAGTTACTCTCTCTCTCCACTGGAACCTTTCAACACTTTCTCTTGGACACTTACTGAGAACGGCAGTTCCAACTATTTCACCTTTGTCAATTGTTTGATCTTCCTCTGGCGTGCCAGCAGGATATGCTACAGCAACAAAAGTATGCACATGAGGCCTTTGAAGGCGTTCAATCCATTGAGTGTGAGGCATGCGCAAAAAGGTTTCAGTAACAAGTTGTCCGCCAAATGCTTGTGCCGAGACAGTCAGTGCTTGTAATCGTAAGGCCGCCAGTTTGCCCGCAAGGAATCCGGATAAGAGTGAATCATTGGTCGAAGCATGATGGACTTTGAAGGTAAGCATCTTCGTAGTACTGGTGTCTAGTGAAGTAGTTAAAAACATGAATTGACAGGCATTTCATTGTTTTACAACTTACCAAGGGTTTGGAAAATATCTGCTGTGTATTGACGTTGCACGAATCCGTCAGAGGTTTGGTGGTAGGCAACAAGTCAAGTAGAACAAGAGCAATTTGTATTCAGTCACAGAAAACTAATCTCTGGCCTCCTAAGGAATCCAGAGGATTTAAGCTATATATAGGAAGAGGAGAAGTTTACTGTGAGACGAGCACCCAGGGAGATCTCGGCATTTCAGCTGACATTATCCCAGTCACATCGTCTCACTATCTATATTATTTTCTTAATTTAAACTATAATCGAACTAAAAGCAAAAGAGCTTGAAACTTGAAAAGTGACTAATCTCATTCCCGAACATTGAAGAATAAGCAATATATAAAGCCAAGTCAACTGAAAAAAAGTGGAATTTACGGCTACTACCAGTCGGATAGCTTGGATGCTCAAGTAGTGCGACGCGAGGCTTGATTATAGTGAAACCTATCTCTCGGGTAGACTTGGGACGGGCCGGGGTGGAACCACTAGCACAACTGCCGCAACTAACACAACTACCGCGATTGACTAGCTGGTCAGCCAGTTGAAAAGACTGGCGAACTGGTTCGTCACTGGCGTGGCCCAAAAAATAGGGGTAAGTGGGGTAATTTTACATAGAAGCTATAATAAATAATATATCCTCATCTACGGGTTGAATAATCACCCCATCTGTGTCCACCTCTGTAGGGATCTCATCATTATCATCTATAAAAACACCCCACTCCGTTAACAAAGCATATATCTAACTTTCTCACTTGAGATACGAGTTCTTTTCTTCGTAGTCAAGTTGCCTTCATCATGAGATTATTATTATTATTATTGATTATTAAGCTGGATTATAGCTCTCTGATTGTCTAAAAGGGGGTCTTGGCGCTTCGCCAGTGATCGCCAGTTCGCCAGCCAAATGCTTATATCAAAACTGGCGGTCACCATATTCCACCAGTCCCAAGTCTGCTCTCGGGCAGTGTAAGAGAATACCTAAATCAATATCTGCTGAGTAGTACCTGTACTACAATAGTATTAGACAAACGTTCCGCTCACACAATAAAATACGCAATGCAACTTCAATTTGTCAACTGCATTTATAGAGTGTATCATAGGGCCTTGCAGGATATATAAGAACAAGGGTCTCAAAAGCAAGTAAAACACACTTGCGTCCCAATCTATTCAAAATTCATTCTATACACCTCTCAAAAAATAAAGATAGATCAGGACAGGGTCTCAAAAGGAAGTAAAAGACACATACCCCTAATCTATTTAACATTTATTTTATGCACCTCTCGGACGTTGAGGATAGATCAGGACAGGGTCTCAAAAGGAAGTAAAAAACACTTGCGACCCAATTTATTTAGAATTCATTTTATATACCTCTCAGATGCCGGGGATGGCTTGCTGCAATCTTTCAATAGTCCCGAGAAAATTCCGTTCTTGTTGAACGATGCAAACGGATGCTTGTGCAACCATTTTGAAAATCACTACGAGTCTTGACCGCTCGTGTCTCAGTCACTGGTCACTTTTGAAGAGAAAATGATCTGCCAAGGCTCTATGAACAGTCCATACAACACAAGACTTACTTACACCGCTCCCTCACTTTTACAGTACTTGCAGGAGAAGGGAGCCACTATATTCCTTTTTTCGCTCTTTCAGCGTTTTGCAAAACTAAGACACTAAATATTAAACACTATATAATCTTACTAGTTTAACAGACACTTTAGCAGTAAAGAGAATATATCGAATATGGATTTCTAAAGACTTCAACTGGCTCGAAATAAAGTTATATAACTGAGATTGCTTTATATAGACTCGAGCAATTAATAATATTCAGTATGCTCTCAGTCCCTCTACAGCCAAGGTGTCCGCCAAACTAGTAAGATTATACAGAACTACTTTGTAAATCCCGATACCTTGCCTGTGCCGGGTGTTGGGAACTTTACTTAAGAAAGTAATGATCACCGTATTCCTAGGCGGCCATGTAAAAAGGAACTCGATGTCTCAGCAGGGCCCAATTAAGTTTTCCTGACGTTCCGCGGGAACCCGTGATGTACCTACATATTTCTACAATGGACAGTGCAGGTAGACCTATGAATTTAGGATATAAATTAAGAAATCCTCACTCGCTGAAATTTTTCTGGTCAACTCTAGGTAGGATATCTATTCCAGCTTCAATCATGGCGTCCACTCTACTTCTTCCTCCGATTACGGATGATTCTATCAAGACTTTCGACCAAGCCATCTGGCTCGATCTCGTTGCTACTCTCTTTAAGAAGTGTTCTTACAGCCTTGAACTTCAACAAAAATACATGTCATTCTTCACTTCCCACGTTCTACCTCAACTCATGTATTTACCTCGCCGACTATCTCGTTCAAACAGTAAACTGACTATACTTTAGCCAATTTCCATCATGCAAATCCAACCATACACACAACAATTCTCCCTTCTCGCCCTCTCGCAACTTGCAGAATTGCGAGTCTGCTGTACGCTACAGCTTCGAGCCAATGTCTGTTACCGGTGGTACTGATTCTGATCCTTTCAATCAAGATGTATCCTTTGCATTCATTGAAAAGCTTGGGAAGCTTGGTTTGCTAAAGGGATTCAATACGGAGCTATGGGACCATTTTACGAAGGAGCTGTATGTCTGGGATGAAGCTGAAAAGCAAAAGGTATTGGGGATCGAATCGATTGTAAGTTGCTTGAAGTGAACATGAAAAGGGGGAGGCACACTGATAAGCAAATAGCAAGGAATGAGGTCATCCTTGATGGCGTTCGATTTCAAGAAGAAAGAGTTCGAGATAATTGGCAGGGCGTACTTCAACCTTTTCCGAAAATCTCACATCCAAGAGAGATCACCGGCTGCGATACTTTTCGAGGCTGTAAGGAAACTGGAAGGGAGAGAGGATCAGAAAGCTGCTCTGGACAAGCTCGAGAAATTTTTTGATGGTGGAAGGGATGGTGGGTACGAAGGTATGTCCAGCTCTAGAAGTGATCCTCTAAGATCAGCCTCTTCAACTCATTTGTCTTCTTGGCTAACCACAGGGTGATGATAGGATTGCACAACATGTCCAAGAAGACCCCCGAAAACATCGCCAAGGTTCGAGGGTTGAATATAGTCATGATTGGTGAGTTTACTCCTACGCAACCAAGTAGTAACTAACAACGCACAGGTATCGATTTGAACGAACCCTCGAAAGCACGCATGAAGCTTTACGCTCGATCCTATGACCTTAACTTCGCCACCTTCAAAGACATCTATACTCTTGGCGGGCAAATCCGTACGTCTCGTGTTTCAATATAGTGATCAAGCTAACTATGGCAATAGAGATTGATGACGAGGAATTCACCATCTTCAAACAGTTCTATGCTGCCCTCTTTGACTTGCCCGAGAACTGGGATGGGGTTACGGAGCACGTCGAACGATTAAACCTCAGGAACGCTGGTATCTCTTGGTCATTTGAGCTTCAACCCGGAAAACAGGTATTTGAATTCCTCTAGTAGACAGGACCAAATCTTACGCTTTCAGGTCCCGCTCGTGAAGTTCTATATCTCTCTTTGGAACTTCGTTTCCAACGATGCTGAGGCTGCTAAGAGAATTACACGCTTCTTCAAAGAGCAGTCGTGGGAGTTGGCCGATGGATATCTATCAGAAGTTGAGGCATTGTTGTAAGTTTATATCTTTCTTTCCGAGAAGTGTACTAAGATGTGGCAGCGGGGCAGAGGAAGTTCACAAAGAGTCGGGAAGACACAGCTATGTCTCTTTTGCTTATACTAAGGGGAAAGGCGTGTATCTGACGCTATACTATGCTCCGAAGCTCGAAGCAGAGTGTTTGAAGATAGGTGTCTAGCTGAGCATCAAGACATGGCTCAGCCACTCTTCTTCGAAGACGCATCAAGTTTGTGCTCTGGGCACGGGGTCTTGTGTAATTTCCTTTTCAGTCTAGCCGCGATGAATGACAAGAAATGCACCCCACGATCAGAGCATAGAGTGATACAATCTCGCCCACCCTTATTGTGTGAGGAGATGAGCCGATCCGTGAGATGTTTGGCACAGCTCAAGAACGGACATAGCTTTTTCTAATTCTCCAATCGGATGTTTATCCCTCCAGTGCAATTTGGTGTTCTGATTATATATTTTCAGGAGTGCGCAATGAATTCTGTCACCCACTGGTGGTCACGAGGTCGCTGTTTATATTATCCTTGGATATTTCGATCCCGTAAGTTTGTGCAAGGATATCACCACTTATCAATTCCCGCTGGAGGGGTAAGATATCGGCAATCTGGAGAGTGTTTTACTGAGGTCGAACCATGTCATTTCCAAAGAAGACTAGGTAATTATTAATCCAAAGCATATACTAATACTAGCAGGTGAGCCTTACCTGACCTACCATCGGGTAACGGGTTGTGTATGCTCACTGAGATATCTTGGATGATTCCTCTGGGTGTCCATGTAGAATCTCCTGGGTGCATCTTTCATAATATCGAGAGGGGCGGTACGAAAGAGTAAATTGTGGATTATGAAGGTATCATGGCCAACCTGCCGTTGAAGATGAGAATACAGAAAATAGCTCGTGCACATGATGTATATACATAGGCCGGATTATACGTAATAATGGCTGAATCATAATGGTACGGAGACAGGGAACCAGAGGTCACAAATAAAAGAAATACATTTGCCTCTCTTCATGACTTTCAGTCCTTTCATGGCTCTCTTATAGAGGTAGGTACTGTAAATAAGCGCAATGTGTGCAGTAATGGACACGCAGATGTGGGGCTTTCAAGGCATTATTGATTTCCACATTCTTCTTATATTGAAGATGTATTTTGTGTCTCATCTTGTTTATCTTTCTCTCTCTCCCTCTTTCACGGAGATAAAAAAATCTTTTACAACGAACAAAACTATTTATCCTAACAAGCAGGCTGGAAGGAATGCCCAAATGTCAATAATGCACACATCTCGTAGCCCTTCCCAAGTAGTAAACGCCACCACCCCCATCCTTCCATTCTTTCAATCACTCCGTCATCCTACGTTTTCTCTCTTTCTTCCATGGTATCTATCGTCGCATTCAACCTCGGATTAAACAAGCTCTCTCAATCACCACCAGCAGCACCAAGCACATCCCTCACACCCAACAATTCAGCCAACACCTTCTCCTCCAGCAAGCCCAGCACCCCATCACTCCCCTTCCTCCTCGACCACTCCACCTCTCTCTCTCCCATGGCCACAACCCTCTCTCTCAACAACGTCCGGCTACCAAGCCAAAACTCCACATTCTCACCCACGCTCGCCGCGTCCCATGGAATCTCCACAATCTCCCCGTTACCCACATTACTTTGGCGGAACTGGTTGAGGATGTGCGTTAGTAGCGCTAGGCTGTGGACTTCGGAACAAGTGGATAGGGTGATGAATTTGGTTTGGCCTTTCGCGAGGAGGCGATTGGTTTCGGGGGATTCAAAAGCGCGGATCGATTGCGTGAGAAGGGCGGGGAATTGAGAGAGGAAGATCGCAACTTCGCCTGCGATGGAGATGTGCACGGAATCGAGGAGGTTGAGAAGGAAAGGGAGGATGCCGCGGACCCAGATACTATAGCAGCGTTGGAGACCTGCTGAGTCGGCGAATGGGCCGACGTTGCCGCGACGAAGGTAGGATGTTATGTTGGCGGAGGCAATTTGGGCCAGCACGCCGTCGATGGCGAGTTGTTCGGCCATGAGCGGGATGGAGGAGATCTCGAGGAGAAAGAGCATGCTTAATTCACCGTAGATAGGGTCGCCATTTATGGCGAGGCTGTCGGACCAGGAGAAGAGTGTTGTGGCTACTCGGGCGGTGGACTGGGAGGCAAAGATCGTGACGATCTGTTGGTAACAGAGGTCGATGCCGGGGATTTTAAGGATGGCTTGGAGAATACCGGTGAGGAGGGCGACATCTTCTGGCGTTGAGTCTTCGGCAGAGTCGTGAATGGCGGAAGCTACTTCGCGGAGCCCTTGAGCGACGACAAGCTTGAGAATTTCAAGGATTGTGGGCATGATGATTGTGGACTGGTTCATTCGAAGAGAGGCCCGAGGGTTTTCCACAGCAGGAGGAGCATCCACGTGGATGCGAATGGCAAGGAAGAGGAGCTTGAGTAGAGATCTGTAGTAGTTTATTTCGCCACCTTGCAGTACACGCTCAAACGAGCCTCTGAGGCAACGTATGTTCTCCCACACGTTGCTGAGTAGTGATCTTGTTTGGCTGACAGTCGATCGTTCCTGTAACAGTCGCTGGGTCAAGACCAGGGCAAGATCTGTTCTTGTCTGAGACAAATTGGTAAAGATCTCCTCTGGCAATTGACTCTTGGAATTGGAGATTAAGCACTCATTTGCAACTTGAGCCAACATCTGTTGAAGCTCAATATCGCCCGACACCTTGCTACTGAGTTCTATAGCGAGGAATTTCCAGCTTTGAAACAAGGCCTAGTGGTGTTAGCTCGATATTCTGGAGATGGCTGGGAACAACTTACGATTTGTGCATCCACTAGGGATAGGTTGATGTTGGCAAGAGCCACTTCGTTTCGGAATCCATTATCGGTCCTCCCATTCCAACCCTCATCAAGACTAAGCATTGTTTCTGCAAGCGAAAGATCATAGAAGTACTCTCTGCCCAGCTGCCGACTCTCCAAGTTTGATCGCTGGAAGCCTTGGAGCTTACATCCACCATACCGCGTCTCGAAATTGCGCTTGAGATTGCCATGAAGAGAGGAATTATAGCTTGGTACCGAAACAGCAAACCGGGTGAAATGTGACAAATCCGAAAGGAATGATTTGACGTCTATAGGTGCTCCCGTCTGCCTGTTATGGAACATGTACATCGCTAATATCTCGGCAATGTATGCCGCTATTCTGGTCTGATGACATGGATCGAGGGCGTTCTCCTTCTTCGATGCTGGCTGGATTGGTCCGAACTTCCCAACAAATGCGAGAATGCTTTTGATAAAATCGGCATATTTGTCTGCTCCATAGACACTCCACGGCCAAAAGTTCTGGGCCAATGCTATGAATTCAAGCATAGGCAAAATTTGTTGATGAGGAGTAGTCTCAATATTACAGAGTTTATCCAACACAATCGTCAGAAGAGACTTCTCCAGGGCAGCGAGATCTTTTCCAGTAGTTAAGGTTTGTAGTGCAGCTCGGGGTGTCTTGCCAGAGAGAAGGTAATTGGCGAACCACTGTTGCCGACTGCTTACCACAATCGATAGGAAGTGCCAAATAGTAACGACATTGGATGATCTGGAGAGAGGTTTATCAAAGTCGGCCAGCAATTGCAAGAAGCTCCGTGATGTTAGTGGACCCAAATGACCCAAGAGCGAGGGTGGTTCCGATGAATGGCTAGAAGCTACGAGAATCAAAGCTTCAAATAAGAGGATTGCCGGCCGTTGGTATGCCCCGTTTGTTGCATAGAGGCGGGCTATCAAAGGTGATGCTTTGAATATCTGACCTTCCAGCTGCGAGATTGGCTTCTCCAGCAGCGCGCCGACTCGAAGTAGTGTAGTAGAGAAAGACAGAACGGCATTAACATGAGATTTCCACAGTGATGTGAGAGGAAGGAAGGTTGTAGAAGTTGGTGTGTCTAGGCCGTCGTAGTATGAACATAGTAGCGGCTGGAACCTTAGGCTCCCTGACGTGGGTGAGAGGAAGCTATCGACAATAATCGAGGCGGACGGTCCCAAAGTACCCATCAAAGGTTTAGAGTCGGTTGTTGTATCAACAGCAAGTCCATAAGTGTAGGACAAAATGTGATCGAAAGTGGAGGTGAGGATCTTTGTGATGCGTCTCCGATCATCCGAAATAGCAAATTTCCACGTACAGGAGCTCTCAAGTACGTCGGCTAAGTATCTGGTGAAGGAGAGAAGGGTTTTGGAGAGAATCTGGTCGGATACTCCTGTCTCAAAATCAATCCCATCAACATATCGAGCCGTAGCTTTGCTTCCAGTTTTTCTCCTCACAGTATTTGCAGCTAGCTCCTCCACAAGAGCGTAGTATAGACGACAGCAAGAAGTTAAAAACTCATATCGACCTGATACGATTTCTACACCCTCCACAATAGCTGGCAGTCTTCCGCCGCCACGACCGACGCCGAGAAGACCGCTTTGGGCCAGAAGAGGCCAGACTCGGCGCGGAGCTATTGGTAAGATGGCATGGATAAAATGGACGCAGCCAACAAGAATCTCTAAGGGCACATCGGCTCCCGAGTATCCCGACAGCTTTTGGAGTTCCTCTTCGAAAATATCAAATATAACAGATATGATATCGCGATTGCGACTCAAGCCCGAGCTTGCTGTTTCCAGAACCCGCATGGAATCTGCTTGTGAATTTGAGTTAAGCGAACTAGACTTGGATATTCCAAAAATCAAGGTAGCAAATATTTCGATGATGTCGCTCACTGAATCGCGATCAGCAGCCGTGTCAGTAGTTGTATCGATCACATTTCCAGCGGCCAGAAACGTTTCCAACAACTTGCCAAAGTACTTCAGCGCCGAGTAGCTATGATACCAGAAGGCAACCTTGGGGCCCGAGTCTGACACGATGCGACCATGGGTTCCTGCCGGGATAGAAAAGTCACGGTCAACCATCGCGAGAGCGTTCGAGTTACGCTCATACAGCAGTGTATTGACTCGAGATCTGAACAGCTGGACAGGTTGTGTGAGTCGAATATTGTTGTTGTTGTCCTCCTCTTGGATCGTTTCGTAGTCAACAAAGTCTTCGGGAAGTTGGTAGGTGAAAATAGGTACAGGCTCCAGGAAATCGAAAACGGATGTTGATCGATGGTGTGGTAGCCATTGGGGGACGAGGAGAGTGCTCGGATCAACTGCAAAAAAGGTGCGGATTCATAAGGGTATCTGGAAGTCGCATTTCGGAGCAATGAAATTACTAGCTCTTCGTGCTGAAAGAATGACATGGTCGGATCATACGCTTTGGGAAGTCTCGAACAATCCACCATGTCCCAGTAATTCTGACCACCAGCCAAAAGTGATACAGTCGCTTCTACTACTTCTGGGATATACCCAACAGCAGTGGTATACTGAATAAGTTCCAGAAGCGCCAGTCGTATTCGAGCACCCAAGTTTGGCGTAAAATACGCCTTTGAAGTGCTACTAAGGAATTGTGCTAGGCCGGAAATTGTCTCGAAAACATGGCAATCATTGACAGCACGTAGCGCAAGAGACTCAACCGGATCGTTGACTTGCTCACTCATGGTGATCAAAAAATCCTCATAAATATTGAGCAGTGATTGTTGATTCGTATCCAATGACGCTCGCGGTTCAGGGCCTTCGACGCTACTCGGGGAAACTTTCGTTCTGATCAGGTGAAGTAATGCGCTCCAAGCTAACAAAATTGGTCCAGACGTTGCATAGCAGGACTCCGACACTTCAACAATTATCTGATGGATTTTCGCAATGGCTGACTTATTGAACAAATACGGCGCATCTCCAGAAGTCCGTGGGTCGTATTCTATATCCGGATCATTCAAGTAATTTACAGCCTTCTCAAGGCTAAGTATTGAAAGCGAAATGACCGATGTCAATGAACGCAAGACCAGTTGGAGGGAAAGAATGGAAGGCTCCTCCTGCAAGTCCATTTTGTCAGTATAAGATAAGATGATGGACCAAGAGGACAAGACATACCAAGCTGAGACTGTCAAAGAATTGACAACTTCCTACTAAATCTAACCACTGCAAAATAGTGCTTGAAGACGTAATTTCTGGGCTCGAGGCGACTAGATCAAAGATTATCTCCATCGTGTGGATCATTTCTGAGAGGAAATTTGTCGTCCAGGCTAACTCGATCTCATTGTTTCCACCATCTTGCGTAAAACAATTACTTCCTGAATCGATACTCTGGACATTTGATTTGATTGCCGCAAAAGCCCTTGCTAAGAATGTGTCTCGTGGACCAAAACTTGACAGCATCTCGCTCCCCTTGTCCTCCAGCCAGGTGGCCGAATTTTCGGAGGCTTTCCCCTTCACATTGTCTTCGTCGTGACGACTGAAGTCACGGGCGGATTGTAGGACTCTCTCTGCGCATTTCAAAAGGGATCGTCTCTCGGACAGATATATCCCAAAGATGCGCTGCCGCCGGGCATCCTGCGAACCAAAAGCTGTCTTCACCTTCTCTGGGTCTTCTCCTTGCGACAGCAAAGACAGAGGAATTGAGCTTGAATATTTGCTGTTTCCTGCGGCATCTCGTATACCAGCCAGTTCCTCTTCCGAAAAGGCCCCAGAAGCTGCGCGGCTGTCCGATTCTGAAATTCCACCACCACGACCCGTAAAGCGGAAACCTCATCCACACCGACTGCCTGGCTTAGCCATAGAGCATCCTCCTTGATTTCCTTGAGGTCGAATCGTGAGTTTGGCGAGGGCGTAACATTAATGGCAGAAGTCTTCTGCTCAAGACTGCCTTTGGTTTGCGCGGAAGGGCCTGGAAAGGCGTCAAACGGTCTGGACAAGAGACGAGCAACGTCTGGGTCGGAGAAGAATTGGCGGACCGTCGATGTTTCTGTGTATTCGTCGAGATCGTTACTTGCAATGGCACAAAACGCAGTTTTCCATGGACTTTATTTGATCATTAGCACATCCTCCACAAAGCTTGATGACGGGCAAATGAAGAAAGGCTCACTACTCACAGGATAGACTGCTCCCCGTTCAGGCATTTCTCCAGTGATGGGAAATAGGTGGACTCTGTATTTGACGCCATCTTCCGGTCAGTTGACTGAGCTCGCCAACTTACGTGTCGGGAGAGGAGATGGGACGTTGAAGCATGAGTGAGCGCTCCAGTAGTGTTTTGGGTTGTTTTTCGACTTCAGTATTTTGGGATATTTTGGCGACGCGCTGGATGGAGCTTTGATGCGCTTTTGCCAAGAGCTCTCTTGGCGGGCGCAACAGCAGGTACCTCCGTACCGGCAGAAGTCAGGACCCCTCCACGCCAATGATAATTAATTGTTGAGAGACTGGGAGAGTCACCTTTCTTCTCAACTTCCACAACACTACCAACCCTTCATATTATAAGGTAGATTCTCGTCGCCATGCCTTCGCTAATCGACTACTCGCCCAGCAGCCTCTGCCCGCTGCTCCCCTTGCGAATGCCTCCAATGTTATCTTGATTGACAACTTTGACTCATTTACGTGGAACATCTACCAATATCTCGTTCTTGAAGGTGCCACAGTCACAGTCTACCGCAACAGTGTAATCAGTGTGGAGGAGCTGATTGCACTTCGCCAACCCAATTGGTTATCAGCCCAGGTCCAGGTCACCCAAAGACCGATTCTGGAGTGAGTCGAGATGCCATTGCTCACTTCGCGGGAAGATTCCCGTCTTGGGAGTCTGCATGGGACAGCAAGTTGTCCTGTCTCTTTCTGCCAGCTATGTAAACTAACACGTTGCCCAGGCAGTGCATGATTGATCTCTGGGGCGGCGATGTTAGTTTTGCTGGCGAAATTCTACACGGAAAGACATCACCACTCCGACATGATTCGAAGGGGGTGTACGCCAACCTGGCTCAAGACCTTCCCGTTACTCGCTATCACTCCCTGGCAGGCACACACCCTACTCTACCCGAATGTCTGGAGGTATCTTCCTGGATTGCTGCTGGACCGGATGGCGGAAAGGGACTCATCATGGGCGTGCGACACAAGGAATATCTAGTTGAGGGTGTTCAGTATCACCCAGAAAGTATATTGACAGCCGAGGGCCGGGTCATGCTCAAGAATTTTCTCCTACTGGAAGGTGGCACTTGGGAAGAGAATGATCGACTAAAGAAGGCAAAGACAAAGCAGTCTGACCCTAAGCAGAACGCGATCTCTAGTAGCAAGAAGGAGAACATTCTAGACAAAATCTTTGCACACCGCAAGGCTGCTGTTGCTGCGCAGAAAGAAATCCCATCACAACGGCCCAGCGACTTGCAGGCCACCTATGACCTCGATGTTGCACCTCCACTCATATCATTTGAAGATAGGTTACGAAAATCGCCCTTCCCTCTATCCTTGATGGCTGAAATTAAACGAGCATCACCTTCCAAGGGTATTATTTCCCTGTCGACATGTGCTCCTGCACAGGCAAGAACATATGCCCTCGCTGGTGCAAGTGTCATCTCTGTTCTAACGGAACCAGAGTGGTTTAAAGGAAGCATCGATGACCTACGTGCTGTTCGACAAGCTCTGGAGGGCATGCCCAATCGCCCGGCAGTGTTACGAAAGGAATTCATCTTTGAGGAGTATCAGATCCTAGAAGCGAGACTCGCAGGAGCAGATACCGTGCTTTTAATAGTTAAGATGCTGGACGAGGCGACTCTGACTCGATTGTACAAATATTCACAATCGCTTGGAATGGAGCCATTGGTTGAAGTAAACACTGCTGAAGAAACAGCCATCGCCGTCAAACTGGGATCAAAGGTCATTGGAGTAAACAACCGAAATCTCACAAGCTTTGAAGTGGATTTAGAGACTACCAGTCGTCTCCTGGATCAAGTACCTAAGGGCACCATTGTCTGTGCCTTGAGTGGCATATCTGGTTCAAAGGATGTAGTAGCCTATCAAAAGAACGGAGTTGGAGCAGTTTTAGTTGGAGAGGCTCTGATGCGGGCTCAAAATACTGCTCAGTTCATTCGTGAGCTTCTTGTCGGTTCTGACTCCGCTCCTAAATCGGCACCAGGTAGACTTCTGGTGAAGATTTGCGGAACCCGAAAGCCAGAACTGGCAGCTGAATCGATCAAGGCTGGTGCTGATTTGATTGGAATAATTCTGGTCCACGGCAGAAAGAGATATGTGCCCTACAACGATGCAATCGCAATCTCAAAGGTTGTCCATCAATCAGAATCAACTACTGGGCGGGTGGCGCCCGACAGAGTTGGGAGTCAAGCATCTGATTTCTTTGCAAGTGCTGGGTCGAACATTTCGAGTCATCGCCCTCTACTTGTTGGTGTTTTCCAAAATCAACCTCTTGAAGAAATTTTGGAGCTTCAGAAGGCATACGAGCTGGATGTGGTGCAACTTCACGGGAACGAGCCCTTGGAGTGGGCCAATCTGATTCCAGTCCCAGTTATTCGAACATTCAAGCCAAATCAACCTGGTATCTCAAGACGGGGTTATCACACAATACCACTACTTGACTCTGGGGACGGTGGGTCGGGAGAACAACTGGATATGAGTGAGGTTAAGGCCGCCTTGGAAAAGGACCAAGGTCTCAACATCCTACTAGCCGGTGGTCTTACTCCTGAAAACGTTGTAGAGGCCTTGGAATCCGTCGGTGATTTGGGAGGTAGGATTGTCGGAGTTGATCTTGCCAGTGGAGTGGAAGAAAATGGCGAACAAAGTGCTGCAAAGATACAGGCATTCATCAAGGCTGCTAGGTCTGTCCGGTAGTGGGGAGTTCATTGATCTAAAGAACTCCATCAAGAGAACGAGCCATTTGCTACAAAATGCCTGCTTTTTATTAATACTCCTGATTGCTGTGAGGATGCAATGCTCGGCCAGTGCCTCAGTTCCCGTTGGCGGATTTGGTGCAGTTATGAGATTATTATAATTACCAAAGAGTGTGTTAAATTACATCTCCCATTCATGTCATCCTATCGGAGCAGCTACTTTTTTTTGTGGAGTTTTACTTTACTGTGTGTGGTTTGTCATATTTGAGTGTTTTAATTACCTGAGAATTTCCTTCGAGGGGTTTTCCAAAATCTGTTCGTAAAAGCCATAGGACGCTCTCAACAACATCACATATATCTTCAGCTTATAAAGTAAAGTATACTAAAGAGGGTGCAGCCAACGATTGACACACGAGTATCAGGTTTATTTGCAAGAATTTGTTGAATGGCACTGCAGCACAGGCTCCATTTTCCTCTCTCTCCCGACTTGGGTGGTGTTCGAATTACGGAGAAGGCGCGTCCCATAAGCTTGATAGTGTTAGTATCTAGACTAATTGTGGGAATGTTCACCTTCGCACATGAATATGCCAAGTACATTTCCGAGCTCCTCGCTCGAGTATTTTAGCAGCATCAACACCACCTACTCGCACCATCACTTTCAGTACTAATCATCTTCACTCTGCGAACATCACTCCTTCCTTCCTTCCTTCGTTGGAGATCTACTACTAACTCCTCTCACCTGTGACAATCCTACCCTTGACCTCTAACATCTACAACACTTTCATCTACAATCGTTCTCGTTTCAACTTCCTTTCGGAGGATGTTTCCATAGCTACTCGCAACGGTCCCCTGCTCAAACACTATGGCACCGATCCAAAAGTCCGCCCCCAAAGGCAAACCTGCCCATTCTCGCAAAGTCGGTCCCAATCCCATAACAACACGTAAAGTCAAAAAGAAGGATGATAGACCGCTGAGGGGGGTCTTTAAAGGTCTTAGTATCTCCTTCGCTGGCTCGTTCCCTAATACGTCAGGAGGATTTCTCCCGTATGAGCAGATGGCCAAATGGATAACCTTGCATGGTGGACAATATGAGAAGGAAGTCACAGCAGACACAACCCACCTTATCTGCACTATAGATGAGTACAAAAAAAGAGGTTCTCAAGGTACGTACTACCGTGGCTTTTATAGTAGCGCATGGGAAAATTCTGTCATATCTTGGAGGTCCATACTGACTCTGGACTACACCTAGTTCAAAAGGCATGGCATCTCTGCAACAACAACCACCAGTGTCAGGTCGTTGTCTTCGATTGGCTCGAAGATTGTCTACAAGGTCACAAAAGAAAGAGAGCAACGAAAGGCTACACTCTGGACCGCACAATCGCCCGACTGAAGAAGGGAAAGACTGATCATGTCGAGTTCAGAAAGAAGTTTGAGCTTGGAGTAAGGGCTTCGCAAGAATTATGCGATAATCGTATGTTAAGATTCCACTTTTTTCTTCACTTGCAAGAAATTTTAGTGGAAAATAAGGAAGTAGACTGACTGCTGACTTGAATGTATCAGGGTTACATAAAGTCCATTTTGACCAGGACGGCTTCGAGTACAAGATCATGCTCACCCGAATCGAAGCCATTCCTGGCCAAAAGATCAAGACTGAAAAGTATACACTCTTCGTAAGTTTTCCTCGCCTTCTTAATATAGTTTGTTCTAACATCTTCTAGCTCTTTGAGTCCATTGCGAAGCCACACACATATATGATAGGGGCCAAATTGTCGAGGTCTCATCGTCCCATCACCTACTACCGCGAACACTGCCATCCAAAAGTTTTTCCCGAAGCTATGGAAGACTTTAAACACTTCTTCAAGGATAAAACAAAAATTGCATGGGAGAATAGGCTCGAAGGCTTCAAAATCAAAGATCCCACCAAATTCATATATATCCCACCAATCACCGGTAGACCCGTTGGGCTGCTTCCGTTTGGATATGTCCGACCCGAAGAAAGGCTGGCAGTCAATGTCAGCAGCGAAAGTAAAAATGATAGCAGGAGTGGGGGTGCAAGTGGAATTGGTGCAGGCACAATAATTTCGAGTGGAAACGAAATTGCTAGTGTGGAATACGACACAGATAGCGACGTGGATGATTCTGATTCTGATGAATCTGCTCTCAGCATCGTTAACACGAAGAAACACAAAAGTCCTGCTGCGACCCAACAGAGCGCTACGATTTGCAAACCTTCTCGCGAGAATTTGTTTGGATATGGTTTTGTACAAAAAGTTCAAAAACATACTCCAACAGCCAAATACTAGTCTTGACGCTAGTATTTAGAGCAGATCACGGCGCCTAGTCCAACTACCCAAGGCAACAGAATCCAACTCTCTCTCACAAAAATGTCAGCTTTAAGTCTCGACTTAATGACTTTGGAATCAACTTCCCAGATGATCTTTGCTGGGACCAGACGGTTGAGGAGTTACTTGTGGAGTGAGCATCTTAGCTGCGAGATAGCAAAAATTTGCTCCGGCAATGTGGCTTTGATTCTATTCCCACCAACAGCTTTTCTCGAAGAATTAGCCAGGATCGCAACCTATCGAAACATAAACTTCACAGGTGTTCGGTGACCAATACCCAAAGTTTCAAACTCTCGGCTCTCCCTATTTCACCATTCTTCCTTTTCATCCTGCATTCGCATCACAAACATCGGCTAGCTTTGTCCAGCTTCGAATTTATCAACAAAAGTTTCATCAAAAAGGCTTATTCAACTATTTCTATATCCAATCCATTCATCTATCTGTCATTTTCTGCGTCTTTGCATTCACACAGCCTGGGTCAGATTCAGAAATGTTATCTTATTCGTTTTCGTGGTCTTTCCTCTCTACACAGAAGTAATGCCTATCTGAGCAAGGGGTTTCTTCGGCAAGGTAGTGAGAATCCCTAATTTCATCTCGTTTAAAGGAGCCGAAATTGTGCGTGCAGTCTGGAATATGCGTTGGTTTCGTCTTAGTCAATACTTTCCTGGACGGACTTGCAGAACGAATCGAGAGTTCATGGAAATCTCGTCTTGGGCGGTGGAATTTACTTAAAATATACGTGATCTTATGGAACAGAAAATTCAAATACTTGAATAGTCAAAAAAAAACTAAGAAAAACTTCATATCTAAATCCATCCAAGTGTTGGTACGTCACAGTCCTGCCGCGATTTACGACCACTTCTAACCAAAGTACCGAGGTATTCTCTAAACTCCCAAACTCCCTGCGTAATCCAAAGGCAAAGTTCATATGCATCTTCCATCCATTCTCAGCCCTGAGTACCAAATACCACCCTACAGAAGCGCATCAAAACCTCAACTTCGGCCCCACGAACACCAACAAAATCGCCACGACCATAAGTCCTGCGATATAAGCATACAAAAGCATTCTACCCCACCAACCCCTCCCCTCCGTCAAACTCCTTAAATGACCCATCCGCTTACTCGCCGCCTCCAAACCCATCTCATTCCTATCCAGGCCCTCCACCGTCCTATCAAGCGTCGATTTCTCGGCTTCAAGACTCTGGCTGAATGCTTTTGATGATTCTTTGAGGGCGGATGCCATGCCGGCGAGGGAGGCAGTCAAAATTTCTTGCTCGGCGCGGTTGTGGGTTAGTAGTGTTTCGTTGGTGGAGATGCTGGTCGTGGTTGCTTGGGAAAAGAGTTGTTCGCGAGGATTTTGGCGGGAGCGGAGTGTTGGCTCTTCCACTGCTGGTTGTGGTCCTGCCGCTGGTGGTGCTGCTGCTTGGAAGGGAATGTATCCTGGTTCTGGTTCGTGTGTAGGTATTATCGCTGGGGTCGGCTCGATGGGAGAGATTTGTTCGTCGGTGGTATCTGAAGGTGTGTCTTCACCTATCAAATCCTCGCCTTCAGACGAGTCATCATCATCAGAGGGTTCTGCGAACTGGCCGGGAATTAATTAGTGCATCCCAAAAATTTGTGCATTGAGTAGAATAGCATAGATACCTCATTTAATTCATCCAGCCTTTCGCTCAGCCTCAACAGCATCTCCCTCTTCGTCACCAGCTCCGTCTGTACCTCCACTTTCTTAGACTGCACCTTGATACCCAACGCCTCCTGCTCCAACTTCAGCAATAAACCGCGTGCATATTCTAGGTTCTAAAGATCCAGATCTAGTCATTAGCTTTCCTTCAACTAGCATGCTCTCTTTTGAGAAGAAAAGGGATGCATACGGTTCCAACCCTCCCTCGTTCAATGCTCGAGCTTCTGAGTTTTGATTCCACGTCTGCGTCGGGCGAGTTTAGGGTTTGTTGGATACGTGAGAGGAGGCGGGTGAGGTTTATGGATGTCACATCTGGCGGCGCTGCTGGCGGGTTTGCGGACGAGAGGCGTGCCATCTTTAGCTATGAGAGTTATGTGCTTGTTGTATGGAGGGAATTTCAAAATGCAGGAGGGATGGTGTTGTCGGTTTCAAGAAGGATGACGTTCTGCCTCCCACCTTTCACCGCCTTTGAGTGGGAATATCACTCGGGCCAGTTATTTAAAACATAATTAGTTCCCAAGCAGAGGTAGGTGGCCAGTTAAATTTTGAAGAAAAAAGAACAGGTAGACATCTTCTAAGACGATTTTAAAGTGCTGGTCATTAATGTCACGGCCATATTTTGCCACATACCTATATTGGCATCCAAAGGCATAGCAAAGGGGTTGCAATCAAAAGTTAATTTAAACCGCGTAGCGGACAGTCACAGAGGAACAAGGCTTCTTGATTTAAGCAAGTGATTCATTCTATCTCGACTTCGTAAAGCATAACACTGGCCAATCTTCTCTCCCTTCCCAACTTCCAAGTCTTCAATAATTCTCGCTCAAAAGCACAACAGTCTAGGTAGCAATTTGCAATCTATATAGCCTTCGACCAAGCCTACACCAATGCTCAGTTCACAGAGCTGTTCCTCTTTCCCTGGTCTCTCTCTTTCTCATCACCATGGACACACTTGCTGATGGGTACTACCCAATAGCTTAAGCATGCAGCAAACATCATTCTCGGCATCCACGCGGCGCGTCCATTGGGATCAAGTCCTGAGAACGTCCTGGGCATAATCCATGGCATCAATCCTGTGGAAGTATCCTCGGGGTGCGTTTGCATGACTGGGAACATGACTTGATCTGTCGATGTCCTTGATAAGCGGAGCTTCTGCGTACTGGGAACGCTGTTTACATCCGTTGGTACTCTATCTAGCTTGCTAGTATAGTGTTCTAAACTACATAAAGCAAAAAACATTAGCATTTTGAGATTGTATGGCACAAGTTTGGGGTCAACGTACCATTTCCTTCATCTTTGAGTTTCTCTTCATTCAGTCACATCGGTAAGAGTTGATTTCCCGTGCGGTATCCTGGATGGCTTGGAAATTTCCATAGGCATCAGTGAACAACTTTTCGTAGCCGGCCACTCTGGGATCCTTAAGCTTTTGGATAGCAGTGAGGAGTTGATCATAGTTTTGTTGGTACACCACATCGGTCTCTGGGTCCCAGGCATCTGGCATACGTTTTGCAGCCTTCTCAACCTTATGGATGACGGGAGACACTGGTCTCTCAACCTTGCGCTTCTTTGATCTGGTTGGGCCAGCCGCGGTAACGGAAGGGGGAGGCGAGCCACCAGATGCGGTACTCTTTGCACCGCCAGCGTCATTATGCACACGCCTCATGTGATCACGAAGGTTCCAGTGGCGTGGGAAGCCATTTCCAGAGACGCCGCGGTCGCAGCCCTCATAAGTACACAAGAAAGGTTTCTCCCCGTGTCCATGCATCGCATGTGCCTCGCGTTCATGGCGGAGGAGGCATGCGGTAGAAGAGAATTGAAGATTCTCGCACAGAGCTGTCTTGCATCGGTATGGTTTCAAGTGAGAGTCGACAAATTTACTGGTAGAAGGAGGGATTAGCATACAATAATACAGAGATTTGAGAGATGGCTTGTATCATACTCGTAATTGCACTTGAGTTTCTCGGGTCGGTGTTGGCACACATCTTGTCCCTCCCACGGGCAGTGGTAGAGGCCATCAGCTTGTGGGGTGGCGTTGTGGTAAAGCTCATGCACCCGGGCATTGTTGTCGACATCCGGAGTACGGCCAGTATATTTCAAGGACTCTTCTGAGGCTTCAGAAGCTCCCGAGGGTCGAGAATTTCGTGCAATGTCGCTATTCACCTTCGACTGCCTTGGTCCTGTCTTTTTCAGAGCTCTGACAATTGGGCGAGGAGGCTCCATAACCTCTTGGCCATAGGGCGGAGAAAGGCTCTGTTCGCTTGGGGAATAGGCTGTTGGAGACATCATACCAGGTGGTAGTGCCCAAAAATCATCGACCATTGGCGGCGGTCTTTGGCCATCCAGAAAGTCGTCGTCTAACAATGTTGGAGAATCATTGAAAAGCACCTGGCTGGATAAATAGCTCGACATGTACGAATCATTTCCAGAGGTAGCAAAACCATTGGGGAAAGAAGAATCAACAAGTAAGTGAGATGGAACACTGGAAGTAGAATCCCTGTGGAAGACGGAGTGGGGTCCTTGGATTTGGTCTCCCTGGAATGTAGAAAAGTTGTCCATGCTTTGCGAATCCATGTGTGGTGGTTGAGGGGTATACTCAGGGCTGTGTGAACTGCCTGTGCCATCCGAGCTTGGAGATGACATCTGATAAGGTATCTGAGACATGCTGTACAGTCTCGCAGAGTGTGCTTGTTCATATACATTAGCTGCTGATGAATGCGATGTCCTGGTGGACTGAGCCCCGATAGAATCCTGGCGTGACATCTCATGTGAATCCTCTGAAATAGGGAATGGGTTGAAAGAATCAGAAATTCCGGCATATCCACTGGAAGAGGAGAGACTTTGGTCTGAGTACTGTGCACCTTCACCATGATTCCAGTATGATCCACTGTGATTTCCCTGGCTAGGTTCTGTTTGATACAAAGAAAATGCTTCGGAATATTGGGTTCCATTTGATGGTCCATAGGCGCTACAACATCGAGGGTTAGTTGGTTATCCAAAGGCATTGATTGATAGTTATATCCGCGAAAGAGCAAAAAACAACTTCCAGGCGTGGGAATACTGTAGCAGGAGTGGGTCAGTATAGATATTCCTTTGGAGAGGGGAGGAGGGGTATGTACAGACCAGTAGGGGACCATTCTTGTGGGTAAAATGGATCCCGAATGTTAATTCCCACGATGGAGTAAGACGACTACGTCAAGCAAAAACAGCAACAGAGAGCAAACAAAAAAGCATAAAATCCTTGGAAGTCCACGCAAAGGGGCGACATTAACGGTCCACAAGTTCCAGGGTAATGTTTGTCCAGGTTCAGTGGCAGGTTTCTGCCAGCAAGAAAACACAATGCATTGGTTAGTTTATGCTCAGCCGCAAATGAAGGGATAGCATGCCTGACGTCAAGTCGGCGTTGTGTAGGTGTACGTACTCAAGGGCACATATAAATGCCTAATTGACCCTCTTGTTGCCGGCTGGCAACGGTCATTGCGAGAGTAAGTCAAGGAGTGACAGCTCTACATCCTAGCGAAACCTGGGAGGGATAGGTCGGTGTACATGCAGTCCATGGAAACACGAATCATAGAACCATTCTGGGTTTGCGTTTTCATTCCACGGTAGTGTCGAGGATGTCCATGGGTCTCTAGCAACCTGGAAAAAGGCTGAAGACGATGAAGCCCAGAGGACATCCCATCATCAACGTAAGACCATCCTTGTAGGCACAAGGGTAGTGTCCTGATATACAAGGGGCGGCATGATGGTTCGGCAGGCTTGCGGAACAACATCTCGTGTCAACGGAATTGTCGTGCATCTTGGTACGTACTTCCCATCACAGGCAGGTGATGCAGCAGGTAAAATGTCCAGGTAAACAAAGATGAAATCCACGCCCATTGGAAAGGGGTAACAATGTCCGGGATGACTGGTTAAAAACAGAAACGACTCTCCGCCACGTGGTCCTTGAGGTGGGAGATGGATGACTGGTACACGTCCATGTGGTGCGGTTGTCGGAATTTGTTGCTCCTTGCCTTCTTGCGGCGGGGAGATACTTACATCACTGCTTGATTTGCTCTGAAAAAGAGACATTCAAGGGGGGTAGTTGAATGCAAGTCAGGTGACAAAGCATTGATGGTTTGGTCGAAATCCATGGAACTTTGAACGAGAAAGAAAAACCTGTGGTACGCTGGCCTCTGGGGAAAATCCTGGGTATGTGGATTCTGTCCTTGAGTGGGAAACTCTGTTGTCGTCCGGTTGTGATAAATGCACACTTGGTTTGCAGCAAATTTGTCGATAACAAAAAAAAAAGACAAAATTCAAGAAAAGTAAATATACCTGGGAGCCTTCCTGGAGCGGCAGCTCATTTTGGGCAGATTTATGATAGTCTTGGATCGACAAACGGTCATTGGGGATTCCTGGGAAAAGAGCAGCTTCCTGTGGATTGAGCTGGCCTGTCGCTTTGAAGTCGTGGAATATGTCGAATCCTATGCCACGGGAATGGGGCTTGACTGATGCTGGATGAAGTCTTCTGGATAATGGTGCAGAAGAGGAATGTTGATGATGATGATGCTGATGATGTTGTTGTTGTTGACTCTATTAGCGATGGCGGGTCCAGGAAGTAAGTACTCAAGCAGGTTGATGAAGGGGCGGCGGTGAGTGCTGGGACTTTTGGGAGGGTGGATGGGGGAGGATTGAGTGTAGAAAGGAAGATAATTGGGAAAGGAAGTGCAGGAGGAGAGTCGGGTTGGGTTGGGGGGAAATGTGCTTTAAGTCGGGCAGCCAGAGAGTGGAGCTACATGCGTTGGCAGCTCGCAGCAAGGTTGTCGTTGCACGGCGGGTCGCTTTCGTGACAGCCCATCCCTCGCCTGCATGACCGCCTGCGAATCAGTTGATGCTGACGCTGTGAAAAGCTGCAAGAGTGAATCCATTTCCTGCTTTTCGCGCAGCAGGGAGATGATGGTTGGACCATCACAAAGTCATGGCTTTTAGCCGGCGTGGGCCAGCAACGTATTACTTCCACACGAATCGACGAGAGAAGAGGAGGCCGAAACACAAATTCGAAATATCCGGCTGTTGCCTCGGGCCGCCCAAGACGTCAGGATGGCTCTTCCCGTCCCGACAGAACAATCCCAGAAAGGCAACGGCTGGTCCATTTGAAACCTAGCTAATTTTGGCCATCCTCAAAGTGGTGGGATATCGTTGATCTTGTTGATCTCACAGGGGAAAATTGGAAGATCATTGCTGCTCGATTTTTCCGCATCCAAGCTGTGCAAGATTGGATTTCTATGACTTCGGTGGAGCCGAGCTCTTGCGCGAATGAAGCAGCGGTCAGGAAAGCTCCTGCATATCACTCTCAATCCATTGGTAAACGCTGCAGGGTGATTGAAAAGAGAGGTCGTGAGAGGAGGACCACCCTCGAATCACAAGTCTAAACGAAATGGTTGCATAAACGTGGCCAGTCGAGAAGATGTCTCGGAATGTCATGGATTATCAGCGATTCATTTGATTGCATGTTGGCATTGCGTGAATTTGCCTTGATGGTGCCAGGTCAAGGACTTGACACTGAGGAGGTCAACAATAGCAAGGCTACAGGAGTATTGTACCACCTCTTCTTCTCTACTCTGGCCGTTTCTGTCTCAGTTGAAAAGGAGAAGACAACAGTTAATGAGTCCGCCTCCAAAGTCGTTTCGTCAAGGCGTCAAGAGACGAGCCTTGCCTCTGAATTTCCTACGAGCCAAGTGGTTGCGAAGTGATAGATTGAAGCAGGCAGGAATCCTCAGGATACGCCAGACTACTTCGAACCTGAGGGCGGCCAAACAGCACGAAAGGCGGGACTGTTTACCCGAACGCCTCATCAGTTGACTGGAAGTTGCCCTTCCCTTCAAAACGGAGTGTGGAAGAGTAAGGTCTGCTGAGTTTTGATAGACTGGCTGAGAGATCTAGATCTTCACCACTCTGGTATCAGTGCCCGCTTGGCTTCGTGGCACCTTCTGATGATACAGGTGTAATGTTGTGCTCCATCTTGTAGCTCACTTAATGGGATGAAATCGCCCTTGTTCTTGATTCCATGCACTCCTCATCGGCTGTTATCGCGGGTGTGTGTTATGGGAATAATGCGCTGTCAAACGATGCGCTCCCCAAGATGCAACTCGAGGAAGCTTTCATGGGTTGCCTCTAGTTTTCGAAGCAGTGTATTGGTTTTGAATAACCTTGTCTTGCAGAGCCACAGAAAAAGAAAAACCTTTGAGATGTCATCTTACATCGTCAGATAGTGTATGTCTTGGTGAGTGTTGATGTTCGTTTGATTTTGGATTTTTTTCAAGACAGAAATATGTGTACAACAGTGTGGACGCACTTTAGTTGTCAGCTTCCCATCTCCAAAGTTTAATTCGCCTTGGGCGTCGCATATCTTCCTCCGCTCGCTGATCTAGCTTCGTGAGGTGACATAGACTTGAGCAAGGTACGTTAAATACCTAGTTGGATCTTCCAGTGACTGGTACTGGACAAACATTTCCTAATTTCCAATTAGACTCACAAAGGCAACTGTCTTCGAGATGTTCTCTGCCGTAAACGAATGTGTTGGTTTGGTCCCGAGACAGTTCGCAATACACTTGACCTTTGAGTTGGGCCTGTGTTCATCTAAATAGCTGAACCACCCACGCAATTGTGATGTAAATTCCTTATGTCCTACTGGGAGATTCACAGAGATTAAACGAACTCACGGAATATTTGCAGCATGCAAACATTTGTGTAGGCTCTCGCTTGTTTGGTGCGGTTTCCTTTAACGTTGTCGCGACGTCCTGGAGAACAGGCACTCACGATTCCAATAAATCTGGGCAGCTGGCTCCCCAGATGTACTACCCGTACCGAGCAAGCGGCCAGATTGATGTGCAGATAGAATTTTCCCACTGTTTCTGGCGATAGGAGAACTCACAGTAAAATCTCATACCGGGTCATATCGAACATTTGAATATGATGAGCAGGTAGGCAATGTCAACCGGATAAATCCTCGTCCCAAATACCTAGGCAAATACTTGACAATTCATTTGGTGAATGGTGATTCGATCGGCCAACTGTGAAGGCTTACCTAATGACTACCTGTTGTAGAGCAATTATCTGCTTCGGCATGTTCTGGCTTTGAGGAGGTCGTGAGAGAAAAATTAAGGGAATCAAGGCAGCTTAAAATTGATATGTTGACGAAAGGGAAATGCCGCAAGGGAAATGCCGCCTAAAGGCAGAGTATAAAGAATGGAGAGGAGCCGCGAGGGAGAAATTACCTAGAAAGGATGTACAATAGAGCGAGAGATGAAGAAAGAAAGGCCGTAGAGAGGATGGAGAAGAAAGAAGTCTTCTGTTCCAAATCCTAAGAGTTCTGAGGAAGTTACTTATCTAAGTACCTAGGTAGGTAATCTTACCTACTCTACATCTGTTCTTGCCATCCATCCCATCCCAAGCTGGAGCCTGTTGAGTCAGAGTCAGAGTCTCAGATGTCGTTGGCAACCGTAGTAGCCTCGTCACGTGATTCGGGACATTCACGCGCCAACTACTCACGACTCTCTCCAGACAGTAACCTACCAATCTATCTACCAAATTCAACTTCGATGCGCTGACAAGTTCACCTGCTTCCTGCGATCAAGAGATCAGCCGATCTCACCCCTCGGTCAACGCATTCGCTTTCCTTTCTTGAACTTACAGTGCCATACCACCACAACACCAGAGTATTCCCCAGATCGATATCGATCATGGCAGCCTTCGCGGGGTCTTCGCGGTCGATGGCCAGCAAGTCTTCCTCGACAACCCCTTCGTATGCCGCATTAAGTCCAAGCATGGATTTAGATCTGCTCAAAATGACTTCCGCGAGCTTCCATGATCTCTGTCGGGACAGGGACTGCAACAGATCCATCGCTGTGGATGATTCGAAGGAGCACATCGAAACATGGCTCGCCGGCGCCCAGAAAATCCCACCAGCATCTCAGATCTCAGGGCTTTCATGTAGGAAATGCTACACGGCCACTTGTGCTGGCTGTGGCTTCGAGCCTGCCCTTGGTCAGGATAACGTATTTACCAGTGCAGGTGTTGTGAACACGTGCTGTTCACGCGGACGTCTCTACGGCATATGGCTGCTTCTATCTCACTTTGATGAGCAAGAGATTATGGCCAAGAAATTGGAGAGTCGACCGAAGTCCTTAAAGTCTATCAAAAAACCCAAATCATTTCCGTACATGCCTCCTGGTCATGCATCACTGGCAGAAGCCAACGGTATCGGTTATGCTGGTGGGTGGGAAGCCTACTATGACCCTCACCACACCCCGTGGCCTCCTCTTTCGTGAACCCCGAGGAAGAATGCCCAGATGAAATCACAACTCTCACTCTCAAGATTCTCACCGCGTCGATTCCAAGTCCAGATTCGTCCGACACTCTGCTAGAGGAGCTGCTTTGCCTCTTTCGTTACAGCCTTCTCTTCGATCGGCTCGCAGGCCTGATCCGAAATGACTCCATTGCAGACCTGGTTGAACGCCGTGAGCTCTACACAACAGTTTTCGCCTTCCTGGAAGCCGTAGCTGATCACCCAGGCCTTCGTGGTCTTCTCTTTGAACGACGACTAAACTTGAGGCATTCCCCCGGTCTTATTGCTCTGTCTTCAATACCAAAGACGGATCTTGTGCTTGTGGATGCGATGGGGGAAGATCGCTTGCCCTCTCTCTTTACCTATGGCAGTAATATATTTAAACAAGCCAGCACTTTCATGAAGATGTTTGGCAAAGCTGCTGAAGGATCAATCGATCACAGCAAAGAATCTGTCAGAATGTGCAAAACCGTCATTAAGGTCTACGGAAAGATGAGGCAAGAGGAGGGGGCGGATATTTCGATGATATCAGTTCCTGACCTTGGTCATCAGGAGCTATGGGCCAAGTTTTGCGAAGACTCTCGGGTTACTTTCACGGATGATGTACTTCTCCAACATCGCTTCAGCACCAATTTCAATGGCCTAAAAGCTTCCAACCAGAAGGGACGTTTGAGCGCCATCGGAAAGGAGATTGCAAATATGACTACCTCTCTTCCTTCAGGGATATTTCTCAAGGTGGCAGAATCCCGTTCCGATGTAATGAAAGCGCTCATTGTGGGCATCGAAGGAACACCATATGCCGGAGGACTTTTCACGTATGTACCTGTGCAATTTGAATGTTGAGATGGAGCTTACAATCTCGTAGATTCGATATTTTCCTCGATGGCAACTACCCAACCTCTCCTCCAAAGATGTCATTCGTTTTGAATGGCAATGATTCTGAAGACTGGTCATTCAATCCGAATCTTCACAAGAATACGGGAACTGGTATGCTTTTACCCTTTCACCGCCAGATCGGCGCGCTGAACACCTTATCTCTTTACGAGCTTGAACTGATTGTGTAATGTAGTCTGTCTGTCTATTATCAACACCTGGCAAGGATCTCCAGCGGAAATGTGGCAACCAGGAAAAACCACAATTCTAGCTGTCCTTATCTCAATTCAAGCAATGATTCTCGGTGCTCCGATACCTTGGATCAACGAACCTGGATACATCGGTCAAGCAGACACCGCGCAAGCCGCTGATCACAGACTTCTGATTCAGTACAAGACCCTCAAATATGCCATGATTGGTTGGCTTGCTTCCAAAAGACCAGAGAATGTCATCTGGGAGGACGTCAGCAAGGTTTATTGGAAGTACAACGCGCTCAATGTCATGCAGACTGTAAAGCAGTGGGCTGCTGAGAATCCTCAACTTGTGAATGGACTTAAGGTCAAGGCAAAGAAGCAAAAGAAGAAGGGAATCACACTCCCTGTAGTCGACGTTCCAGCCGATAACTTGGTAGAGAAATTGTCCCTTCTGTTAGATTTAGGTACGACTCTCGACCACGAATCTGTCGCCCCGAAGAGTCGTTGACTGTCACAAGCAAAACCAAAGAAAAGCCTGCCAGCAAAGCCAAAGAAGTCAAAACTACCAAGAGTAAAGGCAAAGGAAAGCGAAAAGCATCTGAGCTTTCCGATGATGACGACGACCTCGACCTCAACTCTGACCTTTCCACCGACGGTTTCAACCATGCCACCGATGATCACGCAGAGCCAGAGTCAGCTGCCGGAGGGTCCAGCAGAAAAAAGAGAGCCACTGCTTCTAAAGGCAAAGGAAAATCCCAAGCCAAAACTAAGCAAGTTGCAGAGGATAAAGACCTTGATCCAAAGGTACGTCAAGAAGATGAACGAAAAAACTGTTGTATGATGTAGAGTCAAGTGGTTCAAGATCATGGGTTTGCTATCTTTGAGTTCTTTCAAGGTTGTGATACGTTGGACTTAATGTTTCCCAAAGAAAAGTATTGCTAACTTGCATTTATTTAGTGGGCATATATTGGTGACAAAACTCGGAAAGAAACGCAGCAAGCATGCAAAGACTTCGGAATAACGGGTGCAAAGACGATCAAGGACACGATCGCGAAGCTTGAGAATTACGTTAATGATAATGAATTGTGGGGGGACGAAGAGGCGCAGGCTTGGGGTGCTTTGGCATGAGAATATTTGAGCATTAAGCATGGCGTTTCATCGGGGTCATTGGGGTACATTGGCCTGGGCTGGTCGATCTGGCGTTAGAGCAGATGGCAAATTTGCATTCTCATACCTGTAGAATTGTACTGTAACATTTCAGCAACCTATTAAGCATCATAGGTAGCTAATAATCCTTCATGAGATTAAACATGGCCATGGATTTCAAAGTTTGGGACCTAAGTGAGAACTAATCGAATGTGTGTCGAACTTTGGTGATATCTTGTTGCTGATTTATGTTCAAGTGCACCTCCCTTCCTACCTACTGGCTGCCACATTTCCCCTAAGTGCTCACCAAACTTCATGGCCATTTGATTATTGAACCATTATAGACGTATATGTTCTCTATGAGCATACGCAAACCTAAAGCCTAAAATAAAAACTTCGACGAGCAAAAATATCACATGACCTACGAATTGTCGAAATTATATATTCTTGGCGGTCGATTCCTCCAACCTTTCCCTCAATCAACGAAACATGCCAGTATGTTCACACCCTCTCCACTAGCACCGCCTTGGGACTAACCTCATTCTCAGCTAATAATAATCACCGGATACCCCACCTCGGGGAAGTCCCATCGGGCGCAACAACTGAAATCCTATTTTCTGACCCGCATCGCTTCATCCTCCAACCCCACCACCAACCTCCTCCGAGTTCACCTCATATCCGACCACACGCTCTCCATCCCGCGCTCTGTCTACAATTTAGACGACAAGAGCATCAACGAGCGCTCCAATAACTCCTCTGAGAAAGATGCGCGGGCTACCATCTACGCTGCCGTCAAGAGGGTGTTGAGTGACAAAGATATTGTGATTCTCGATGGCGCGAACTATATAAAGGGATGGAGGTATCAGCTTTTTTGTGAGGCGAAAGCTTTAGGGACGCCGAGTTGTGTGGTTCATGTTGGTATCAAGGTCGAGAAAGCGAAGGAGATAAATGAGTTGCGCCTATCGTCCACCGCGAATGGGGAAGGAGATGTGAAGGATCTCGGAGGGGAGGGGAGCGTGAAGAGGGAAGAGGGATTGCCATATTTACAGGACTGCTGGGAGAATCTCGTATATAGGTATGAAGAACCAAATGCGATGGCGCGATGGGATAGTCCGCTCTTCACGGTCGTTTGGGATGATGAGAGTCCACCTTGCGCAGAGATATGGAATGCACTTATCGGGTCGGAAGAAGGTGGGGTGAAGACAGTTCGTCCGAATACTGCAACTGTTCTGAGGGAAACAAGGGGAGAAGATTTCTTGTACGAATTGGATAAGAGTACTCAGGGGATTTTGAACCAGATACTTCAGTGGTCGAAAGATCATCCTGGAGAAGGGGTGGAGAGGTAGCGGTGGGTGAAGGGGAGGCGTTAGTGGTAGAACTGCCTGCTAATCCTGTTGGATTACCGGCATTGCAGAGGTTGCGAAGGCAATTCATCACGCTGAACAGACAGAACGCTGTGCCGGCGAAGAGGGTTAGAGAGAGTTTCGTGGCGTTTTTAAATGATTCTTTTGAGTCTGCATGAGAAGGGGATGTACCTGATCATAGATGAGATGGGATTTTGCATTGGGATAAATGGATAGATACCCTGGCGCCAAAGCATTAAAAGGGAGTTGGAAAAAAAGAGAAGGAAGTAGGAAAATATGTTATATCGTCAAGAAAAGTATCTCCAAGACTATGTTCCAAATACTGTGTGTTGGAATGGTTCGCTGACAGTAAATTATCCAAGGAAATCAAGAAGCGCAGTAATTGTTTTCTAGCCATACACTCTCTTACACTTTCTGCATTATCAGGCACCAGCCCTAGGAGTGATGTGCTCCTTTGGGTCAATCTCCTTCGGTTCCCTCTCACCTTTTCCAGCCCCAAATTTTTCTTTTCCACCATCCTCTCTATTCAAATCAATTCCTGAAGCTTTCTCGTCGCCCACATGATGCTTCTCTTCTCCTCCACCCACCTCATCCGACTTAGTTACAGAAGGAACCACATCATCATGATGCTTCTTCCTCGGCCCTCTCAAAATCTCTCTTGCACACTCGTCTACCTCAACAGGTCCTCCATTCCCTAGCACCCACGACGCGAGCTCCTCTCCCCATTTCTCGCCAATCTCATCACCACTCATTAGTGCGGCGATAGGACTAACATGATTGTGGCCCTTGAGCACTTTGAATTCAATGCCTTCGTTGTTCCATTTTTCTTGGAATTTTCTGACGAAATCGCCCATGGGCTTAACAATCTCGTCTGGAGGGTCATATTCTCCGACGATAGCAAGAATTCTGGGAAGGAAGGCTTGGGACAGTGAGGTGTGTGTTTGTGTCAATTTCTAAAAGGAGTTAGCAGCGTTCAACCTAGGCAATTGAAAAGAAGACATACATCAAGAAGACCTTGGGGGCATAATTCTGCGGCTTTATCTTCAGAACCGTAGTAGGCTCTTTCTTTATCTTTCCTGTCTTTTGCAACGTTGTTGTAATGGCAAGGCACTCCTAGTCTGTTTGGTGCCGGTCAGTTTTGTTCTCATAAAGTATCTCTTGGACAAACAGTATAAACTTACAGTACTACACCTTTCAAAGAAACACCAGCCCTACCAGCTACCATTTCCCTGGCACCTTGCAAGTACCCTTACCCCCGTCAACATATTGTTTTCTCTCTTCCAAGAAACTCGGATCGAACAGAAATGTGGTAACATGCGAGCCACCAGCCGAGTTACCCAAAAAGTACACATCCCTTCCTCCATTCTTTGTCAATTCAGAGGTTTGCAGCCACTTCATAAACAGGGCAACATCTTCTCCTCCAGATGGATAGATCTTTTTGTAGATATCTACGAGTTAGCAAGGCTTTCTTAAAAGAGTATAAACTGTTCGTGTGCAAAAGACCGACTAGAAAGAGAGGAAAGACTCACAGCACCCTCTCCCCCATGTTTTGAATTCACCCTTCTATAATCTGGCACCAAGGTTGTGATTCCCCTACTAGCAAAGAATGTGCCGAGATTATTATAAACCAATCCCTTTGGAACGGCACTGATGGTACGATTTCCCCTCGTCATACCACCTCCATACCAAAATACCAGTAATGGTCCGTTGGCTTTATGAGATTGGTAGATATCGACTTTGTGACGCTCGTGGGTGCCATAGGTTTGTGTGACGGCAGGGATAGAGCGGATGGATTCGATGTTCTCGAGGAGACCAGGAGTGAAAATTTTAAATGTGTCCAGGCGTATCTGGGGTAGAGGGTTTGGGATTAGTATAATTATACTTTGGCTTTGGACGATGAAGGGCGACGAGAGGGAGGGCCTACGGCAGGGACTTGAGTACCACAGGAGAGTGTCAAGACTTTGACTTCCTCCATGGGGATTTGCTTGCCCGTGTATTTGTAGTCTGGGATTAGCATTGCCATTTTGAATGTTTTATCTAGGTTGGGGTATTGTCGATTTGAAGGTAATGAACAATGAGAGAATCTTTCAGATAAAAGAAGAAAAACTTGTAGACAGCTAGGGCGATGTAATTATCAACAATAATGTAATTAACCATACCCCGCTCCCTCGAGGAGAAATGGAAACACATTCAGCCCGTTGATCGTCACAAACACGACGTGGGTGGCTGCGGCGTCAACAGCAGCAATAACATGTGTTGTTGTGTGGCATCTTGATTAGATACGGAAGGTAATACCTATTGTACCTGCCTGTACGTCATGGGGGGGGAGGTGGTGTTGGTCCATAAGCTTTCTATCAGAAGTCTTGGGCAAAATTGGCTTCCATCGAAGCTCATAACGGCTTTGTCTAATTCTTTCACTACACACTTGATTACCTAAGATGTTTGCAATTCGAAATTTGCACCGCCTTTAACATTCACAGGGAATAAAGGTTGCAAGCTCTTGTCTTCTCCATGATATATACTATACCTACTTGGCTTTTGTGGGGGAGGAGTGGCGTTCCTTGGCTCTCAACGTCCAAAAAGCTTACATCCTAGTAGTGCACCGACCTTTACTCGATGCGACAAATCACTATTGTCTAGTTAGCCAACCTAAAAGACATTCTTCAAATGAGATTATTCCTCATTTCTCTGCTTTCTGTCTTATCTCCCAGGGAAGTATGTATCGCCATGCCAAGCACGTGTGGCAGCACTTACATTGAATTGAATCCAATATTAGTTCCCAAAGACTGCTGGAATCCTGGGCAATGTTGAAGTCCGACCCTCGAATCGAAAGATAATGCAGGTAGATGAAAGTTGGGCGTTGGACGAGAGAGACAAGTAATTGTTTATAGGTTAAGAAGGAAACCCTTCCACTAGATGGAATCTATCACGAATACAAGGGATAACATGCTACTAACAAAGCAAACAAGGTCTTTCACAGGTACTCTACAGTCAATACTCCAGACCTGCTCACCTTTGATTATTCCATGAGACTGTTTGTCCGCTGCTACTGTGTTGTCTCTTTGGTTTTTGGACGGCTGGAAACACCTCTGTGCTAAGATTCCTTTCGACCGTGGGACATTCTGACTTCTCGATATTTCGACGTATCTCGTAAATCGGCACAGCAGAAGCAGGTAGGTTGCTTGTCGAAGTTGTTCATGACATTGCCATTTCCTTTCAGGTCTGGCCCACACACTTGATCGAATGCAGATGCAAATGCAGAGACCAATCAATGTGAAAATTATCTTGCAAACTTTGCGATGCAGGACTCCTCTTAAGTACTCTTCTAGATTCCCAAGGCCTCTCATTAAGTTCCATCTTCCTTCCCCTCTGCTTCAGATATCTAAAAGTCTAAAAGGCAAGCTTGCACCTCTCACTTACCAACAACCTAGGTACACAGTCCTTGCAAGAATTGTAAAGTTTTCAGGAACGGCTTTGGCATCATTGAATCAGCCATCGCACGATAGTTCCCGCAGAACAAGATCAATCAGGCACGTAAATATGACCAACCAGACAGTTGGTGATAAATGTCCAGCGGTTGATTTTAGTCGTGTCAAAAGTGTAAGGAGAAAAGGAAAGGAGGAATCGCCGAGCGCAAAATTCGGAAGATGAGGGTTCTGCTGACAAAGATTTCGACCGCGGTGCTAGACTTTATTTGGTTGGCGTGCTCTTGGCGCATCCATCATATCTTTGAAATTTTCGGAAGCTCCCCAACTTGTTCAACTACCACAACACAACACCCTACCAAAACAAACCTCATCACACCGCTTCTCCTCCAATGCTCTAAATTTCTTAGATGCGTGGATGTCATGGTAGGTTGCAGCCGCTACGCTGCTGAATTTGTTTGATTGAGTTTGGTAGCCTGAGTTTTCTTTCTTTTGTCCTTGCCCTTTCTTTCATCGACAAGCTGTTCACACAGCAGAACCACATTATACAAGCCTCTTGTGCCGACTTCATGGCCTCGAGAGTCGTTTATTTTTGGAGTATCGTTCGTGGAAGACAAAACACCGGCCTAGACAGCCATCCCATCCACCCTGTTGGCGCAGAATAGTGCGCCAGGAGGACTAATCAGGACAAACATTTATCTTTTTGCTTGAGTAAGCTTGCAACAGGAAGGATATCATAACGAGGAAGAGGACTGCCCGATTTCGGCCAGGGGTAATCAGGAAAATGCAAATTATACAAGAATACACTCTTCAACGAAAATGTCTCTCCCGCTCTCGTCTTCGAGTCAAATTGTGTTTGGATTATCCAGGAAAGAATGCAGGAATTTTGCAGCAACTCTCCCCATGTTGTGCATCTTTATTGCACTTAAATCGAGCTCAGGTCGATCGTCAACCATGGACGGCCTCGTGGCAAGCTCAAGAATCTCCTCATCTGTACCTACACATCAGCATTTGCCCGCTCATTTGACCCTTACATTGCTTACGAGAATTGCAGATTAATTCATACACCTCTTTGACCATCGTATCTGTTGATTCCTCCAAATCTATCCTCTTGTTACGGCTGGCCAGATCTCGAAACGGATTAAGACCATCCCTCAAACCTCCTCCTACCTTTACCTCTCGACGAGACCTATACACATCATGGAACAGCCGGGTACACTGTTGGAAGGGATATTCCTCGAGGGCTGTACAAGCTTCGGAACTCTCACTACGAGTGTGAACCGAGAACGCACCGTCTCTCCGCATGTCGCCCATCACAAACGTGTCTGCAGCAGTCTGCAACTCTTCAATGCAAAGGCAGAGCAGAAGTAGCGTGCAGAATGAGGTGCCCCAGGAGTCTTTTTTGGAGCTGGACTTCAAAGATTTCTCGAGCCCTTCAAGCACATTTTGATATATTTCGCGGTGCAGAATATGCATGACATATTTGATCTGACGGTTGAGTAGGCGTGACGTGAGGTATTCTCCTGGAGGGGCTCCAATTTGTTCGACATTTTGATAGACCTCGGATTTGGATTCTTCGGTGAGAGTGAGCATTGAGCCCATGAAGTGATGGATCCCATGAAGCATCAGTGCTTCGTGAACCAGGGAAACCTGTCCAATACGTTAATCAATGAAGCCAGGAAGAGGGGCCCTATTACTTCTCTCGTCGCTCTATCGTAATTCCTGGCAATTTCCAGTATTTGTACTGGAATAACCGTCTTGTGCCCGGCAGTAACCTGACCTGCATATTCTGGATTCGAAATCATTTCTTCAATGTGCTTCTTGCATTGCGTTTTCAATTCCAAACCCAAAAGGCTCACGACTCCCACAGGTGCGCTGTACCTTTCCACAAGTTGAGCAACGTCTCCCTCCCTTGAAACGACGTGGTAATGGCCTATCAATTCCCAGGTTTTTGGTCCAAAGAGATGAGTCTGAATCACCAAGGGTTCGAAAACTGCCCCTGTCGAAACAGCGATATTGATTGCTGTTGTTGTGAATCCGTTTGAATTGGCAGTCACCAGATCCTCAATTTTCCTCTTGTCAAAATGACTATGAAGATATTCTTCCCCGCCTGTCAGCACTACCTCAACACACTACACTCAATCCGCCGACAAGAAGAAAGGTACATACCTGGAAAGAACACTGGCACATACTCATGCAGCCTCGTTCTATTACACATCTGTGGCGCCAGCACCGAAAAATGCTTCGTGCAAGTCTCACACGGTGCACCCTCCGAACACGGTACCTTCTGCACCCAGCATTTCCAGCACGCACCTATCTCTCTGATGCGACGAGCTTTCCTGCGTGCTTTGGGGGGAAGTTGACCGCGTCGGATTCCGTGACGTTGAGTTGGTGAGTCGTTATTTTCTGGACCTTCGGTTACAAAAATCCATTTATTTTCTGGCGGCGTCTTGATCGACCCTTTCTTTGGTTTGGTACCGTGAGACGGATAGGTGAGTAATTGAGCTGGGGAGTTGCTAGTGTTGAAGTTATGGTCAGGCTCTGGAGATGGAGCAAAAGATAGAAATTCCGAGGTGCTCGTTTCCTCGGGTATATATCCCGTTAGAGTCCACGGATTTTCTCTTAGAATTGTTGAGAATTGACCGAGCTGCTGCAAGTTACACGAAGAGCTCACGACAGAGCTTGCTTGACTATTCACGCTTGTGCTCGTCATGGAAATTGCTTGTGGTTCTTGACCCGGGCACATTAATATTAGCTGAAGAGACCGACCAGCTTACAGCGGAGTGAAAATCACTAACCAATGCCCAAAGGATTCATCTCAATATCGAAATCAAAATCATAATCAAACACTCCTCCCCCATCTACTTCCAAAACAGCCGGATCAATACCAAATCCATCCCCACATCCCCATGAACTGCCGCCACCCTGTTCCAAATTAGGGATCGTCAAGCCACCACCACCATTGCTATCATTCTCATCCATCATCACAAAATCTGCAAAAGATTCAACTGTGCTCGCTATACTCCCAAATGGCGTGGGAACATTCACATATCCTAGATCAGCGTTGCTGCCGATGCTGCCGCTATCGTTGAGAGGTGACCCCAAGTCGAAGCTATTGTTGGGTTGAAGCGAGAGGAGATATGTGATGTCTTCTTCCAGGAAATCTAGAGTTTGCTCTTTCTTTGATAGAGGTAGATCTAACATGGGAAATAAATCCATGTTGTTTGATTTGTATGGATCAACTTTGCAGAAGGTCCGCAGCACCCAAAGGTTGATTCTGTGAGGAGGTCGAAACCTGGTGCCTGGCTTCCTTTTGGAGTTTGATCCAGGAAGTACAAGAGAGTAGAGCACACGTTTTGAAGGATGTTTCCAAGATCAATAGAGAAGTTATACAATATCATCCAAGACTACTACGAGGCATTTAAGCCTTGCTAACCTGCTTGCCTAGGGTACGGTAAGAATAGCATCAACCCACGGTATCAAATGCGGTTACCGAGTACACTGGCATATGCAAGAGACGCTTGGCAAAAGACACATGACGCCTTCGAAGGTCACACGCAGCTTCTCTGGTTCCAGTAAATACTTTGATGAGTCCAATTTGCTATATTTTTGATTCCGATGCCTTTTTGACTGGAATTATTTTGGGCGTTCCCAACTTTTTGCGGCAGGGGGAGGCGGGAGGAGTTACCGTTCCTTAAGAAAAGGAAACAACGCCATGCCGAGGGAAAAAAGCGGTCGAATCACATTTACACATACATTGAGGTCAAGCACAAGTAATGGTTTAAAAATGTTTCTTCATGATTAAGATTGAGCTATCTCATAAGTTTCGTGTCGGCGTCAAAAAATCAAGAGAATCTGTCCTCCCATAAGTATACAAGTGTGCATGAATCATTCATGGTCGAGAGACAGTTACAGGTAGCTCGAGCGAGATGGTATGGTTGGCCGAAAGAAGAAAATGTTGACTGTCTGATGTTAGCTTCATGTGCTTCTATTGCTTGAAGTGAGATGTGAGGCAATTTGCATACTCTGTATAATATGAGAGCCAAGCCGTTGCGATTGCCCAATCCAAAAGTCGTTTCAAGATATTGTCAACAACCGATACGCCAGCCCCAAACTCCAAGCTAAACACGAGCAAGCGCTCCACTCCACAGCAGTGGTATAATGCGTGAAACAGCAGACTAAACAGTCATGTATCCAAACTTTGGACCTTGTTTCTCAATCCTTTGCTGGATAAGTTTCTCGGTTGAGTAATAAAGTTGATCCATGTAGGACATGGCGTCAGCATCCCGCAGTAGCTTTGCCACCTGTATACCAGCGGAGATGAGTTGGAGGATGTTTCTGTCGTCCTTCAGAGGTCGAGATTGATGCTTGGCAGCATGTCGCATTTCCAAAGAGTTCTCCAAAATGGTAATGAATTGCTTGATCTGGCCTTGATACAATACCCGCGCTGGAATGCGCCTCTTGGTAGCCAATCGCTTGAGAAGATACACCCATTCAGTCCACTCTCTATCTTGTGGCCGTTCCACGGGCCTCATCTCTCCATTGGACAATGGAATGGGAAATTGATACTTGGCCACAAAATCAAACGCACATTGAGACAGCCTGTCGTTGACGCGAGTGAGGATACTGTCCTGCTCATGAACAACCAAATTTGTAGGCAGATGTGGCAAATCTCGTTCTTGCTGGGCTATGTACTCCGGCGTGGGACGTTGCAGGAATTGGTGGGGACCGTCGAATTCGTCTCGATTAGATGGTCGTCGTTGCTGGGAATGGCTCTTCCCATCTCCGCGCCCTTTACCAGAGGACTTGCCCGAGGACTCGAAGGCATAGTCTGCTGAACTTGGGGATGCGACAAAATCATCCAAATAACTCTCGGGTGAGATCCTGCCTTGTGAATCCCAACTTGAGATGCCATTATGGCTATAATTTGGACCAGCAGATCCGTAAATGGCTGAAGAAGGTCCGATATTATATCCGTTGGAATACATCGAATCTGAACGTATAATATTCCCGGGGATGAGGTTACCGGAATGGAAGTGAAACTGGTGGATGTTACGCCGGAATGGTAGGAGGGTGAGCTTCGGATGTCAACTTTTGGCCTTTCGTGTTCGTCTCCGGGGCGTTGAATAGATTCTTACCTAGTGGTTGTGGGGTAGAAAGGGCTTTTGTCATACGATGGACGAGTGCCTTCTTGGAACATAGAGCTTTTGACGTTAGCTTTCCGCACAATATCCGGGTTGAAATGGCAATCCTCACCTCCTGGGACTGTCGACGAGTCCATTGGGGACCCCACGCGCATATCCATAATCTGGCTGAACTTGCATGCTTCTTCTTGAAGTCATTATTTCCAAAGCACAAACTCGCAGTTGGAAGAAGAACAATGAGAGAAAGAGGTGTACAAATGTACAAAGAAAAAAAGCCAAGGGTATTCTCCTCTGGGACCTGGTTGATGGGGTATCCTAGCGGGCTTCCTAAATTCCTGGGCTTCTGGATGCTTCGTTCACAAGGATGTGTGAAGAGTAATTGACGATGATACAAGCGGTGTGATGAGAATGGAGTCGACCGACGGACCACACCTTGCGGCTTTGTTCTATAGAACAATGTTAATTTCTCGCCTCGGAGACGAGATATCGACCGATATATATATGGCCCTTTGAGTTTATCAAGGACAGATCTTGTTGTGGCCGTTGAGTTGTTCAAACCCACGAGCTACTCGGTGGATAGATGCAAGTCTGGCAAGCAAGATAGCGCGATCCAGGCAGGGGGAATGCCTGAACTCTTTCCTCTTGAGGCTGCGGCTATGAGCATTCAAGAAAACCGGAGACTCTACAGTACGGGCGAACTGCTGGTCCTGGTCTGACACGTTACGCGATGTTGACGATGAGTGAAGATCTTGACTCTTTCAGAGCAGAATGCGCACTTCTCCGGGGGTAGGGGCGGTATGTGTAGAATGTAGATACTGGAGATGGGTGGTGTCGAGAAGACAGCAGCAGTAGTGGGGAGAAGAGTAGAGCAGTGAGCATCGTGAAGAGATAGATGGCGGGCGTGCCGGATGCAATGAAAGACAGCGGTCAGGCAGCGTTGGGAGATGAAATGATTTCATTTGTGTAGCTGGCGGACGATGGACAAGGAGCCTGCCTGGAGAGGGCTCTGTCGTTGCGGCCCAAGTGCGTTCTGGCATGAACCTTCCTGGAGGTATCATAGGGTGTTTGTTTGGCATTTGACACAACCTCTTTATCTGGCAGAGGATCCAGGTGACCTGCACCACATGCGCAGGTCCCGGAGTCAAGGGAGACCCGGCGATGATTTGTTGCGTGCATCTCGCATTATGGAGATGGTGTTAAAATGGGGGCTTTTGGCGAGTAGTTTGATGTCGAATTGTGTGGTGGTGGTGGAGTCGTCGTCGTCGGGGTGGAGACTCGAGAGGGAGGATCCAGGGAAATGCAATAACGATGGTTCATTACCTTGAGCGAGGAGCGAGGGACTTCCAACCATCCATCATTTCATGCCATTGCAGTGTATTGGGCCCTTTGCCGAGTTCATTCCCAGCGTTACGACTCGATCGCCTCCCCCCGCCGATCGTGGCATGCGTTGATGCCCGCTGGAGACACGAAATAGTCTGTGGAAGTTCAAAGTTATTCTGACTACGAGGTTGGTTGGTCGTGGTCGTTATTTACGTGGAAGCGAGGAAGAAGGACTGTAAAATTCTCGTATTATCGCGCAACCGTGACGTCGCCCAAGAATAATAAGGTAGGGAGGCAGGTAATGTCGCTGTGTTACTGTAGGTATTTAGGTCGCTACTGGCTCTGACTGCTGTAGCAATCAGATGACCCTCCCCAGATCCATCCATCCATCCATGCGAAAAACATAAAAATCTATTCCCAGGAAAACTGCCAATAATAAAGTATGTAAGGTTACCAATAGAAGTATGTTCCAGTAATGCATTTTCTACTTCAAACCCGGATATCCTCCTAATTATTATTTTGTCTCATCTTATTCATAAACTCGCACATTGGCAGAGGCTTCCCGATAACATAAACAAAAGCACACCTTCACCTCACTACCTTACTCTCTCCCGCAGTATTTGCCTGCGCCCTTCTCTTTCAAGAGAAGATCAACAACCGGAACTTACTCTCGCCTTCTCCAGACTCGAGAATAACGGAATAGAACCAAGCATTATTTGGGTGCCCGAAAGAACCCAATAATCTCACAATGGTTGTGTGAAGGAAGCTGGTCTCGATCAATGTGAGATCAACTCTCGACAATACTATACTCGGCCAGTGGCAAGGACATGGTAAGAACGAAATACCGACAATAGCAGCAGGCATCACATACTTTCCATGCACCCCGTTCAGCGACCTCTCCTCCGTCGGGCGTTGTCTCAACATTTTGAGCCTGGATACACTGCAAACCAGGGATACTTACTACTGCACCCCACGAACGATGGACGCAGCTTCGAAATCATAATGGTGCCATCGAAATGCAGCCCAGAAATTGTTCGCGTAATGGCAGGGCGATTCCTGAAGACAAAGAGGGCGTTTTGTATAGATGAGCGCTTTACAAAGCATTGCGTATTGCATAAATGAGCGCGTCTGAAGGGGTTGTCGATGCCTCGGATAGAAAAATCAATATTGACATTTTGGGGGCCGCCTTGATGCCCAACCAGGAGAAGAGTTATCTGGAGAGTATCGCAGCAGAATGTTTCGTCACAAGTCATAGATTGCCGCGAAATAAGCATGTGTGCCAGCCAGGGATACTATGATCAAGTCTTTTCAATAGTTTTCATGTTGTCTCGTGAAATACAGAACGCCAAACCACCCAAACAACTCCATCACCAAGTACGCTCTCCCCTCACCTACGAGCCCTTCCACTTCCCGAACCTGATATAATCCTTATACAACATCCCAAACACAGCCCTGCCACTCGAGTCCAGACTCTCGCTAATACACCTCCTCAGCTCCACCGTCGTGGTGTCAAAGATTGCATACAGCCCAGGCGTCATCTTCTCCCTCATCTCCGGCAACATCTTCATCTCCAACTGCAATCTAACATAACTCATCAGCACGAACTGCATGTGCTGTCCTGCCATCCGCTTCGCTTTGTCGGTGGCGGAGGTGAGGTTGTTATGGGAGGAGCGAGTGACGGATGAAACGGATGGGTCGCAGATGAGGGTAATAAGGCGTGTGAATGCCGTGGCGTGAGTGGCATTCAGGGGGTAAGTGGAGGCTGTCGTACTGAGCCAGAGGGGAGGGGCGTAGAGTTTGAGAGCCTTAGTGCTACTATAAGGTAGAGGGGTAAAGAGACAACGGAGGAGGGACTGGATTGCTTGTATGACAATATGGAAATGTCCTTCCAGCTTGAGACGGTGTGATAAGAGGATGGATTGGAAGAGGTGACAAAGGTGGAGGTATATTGTGCTTCCTCTTGACGAACGAAGGGTAGGCCCGTTGCGAGAACAGATTGTGGAAATGCAGCCGAGAGTGCTGTCAATATTCCATTGAGAAATGGAACGTGCCTTTTGGTGTTAGCATAAAGATCGTGTGTGAGTCTTTGCATAATTACCTTCGTTCGCAACATCACTTCCAACGTCTCACTGATAAGGCAGAAGTGACGAATACTTTTTGCCTTCTGAAGTTGCCCACAAAGCAGAGAATAAGCGGTGGAAAGGTCAAGAGTCTCTTCTTCGTCCTCGCTGCTGTCGCTGTCGCTGTCATCACTCTTCTTGGATTGTCGAGTATCTTGGTTGATTAGCATAGTTGGGCCAACAATACAGGAATTAAACATACCATCGATAGACAAGATAATCTGTCTCACAGCAAGTATCTGTCCAAGTTCCAAAAGACGGCTTGTACTACCCGAAAGAATTGACTTAACTAGTCTCAACTTTCCATCACGATCAACAGTGCTCAATGCTAATTGAGTCTTTTCTTGGACCAATATTCTGCCATGTATACTTGAGCTATCAGCACCTTCAAATGCCAGTCCGTCATTCGAGACTTCTATCATCTGTGAAGATATAAACGCCTCAAGTCTATTCTTGATGTTGAGTCCATTCTCGCTCTCGCCAGTACGGAGGGCTTGGACCTTCTCCTTAAGGGTCCTGACTTTCTCCTGTTCGAGACCCAGCACCGCAAAGGCACTCAGTATACTGACAACTTCAAGGTCGGTATCCCAATCAGGCTTGCCGTCATCCGAAAGGTCTGCCAAAGAAGCTTGAAGTTGAGCGAACAGAGAATCATGCACCAAGGCTTCAACTTTTGTCACATCTTTTCCTCGGATGGCCTCTGTGTGGAAAAGAGACTTCGAGTTCACACGGATTGACTCGAGAAGAACCTCGAATAATGCAATAGTCCCAAATTTTGTTTCATGTTTCGAATGCTTGTGAGATTTCTTGACACGTTTCTGGGTGAAGGTGAAAGCGTCTTGGATGTACGTTTGATTTCGTGCCTGGTCAATGTTGGTGAAGACAAAGCTTGAAGAGCATTAGTGTTTGCGACATCTACTCCAACCGAATTACTCACTCTAAAGTCAGTTTACAAAATTCCTTGTACAGGGACAGATTGACGTGTGTAGCTTGGGAGCCTGGAGTTGCCAGCGCAATTGCCATATCCGAAAGTTGTTGAAATTCCATTCCCTGAGATAGTCAGCAACAAACTTCAGCAAGTACGGGTTTAGAGGATTATACTTCATAAAACATTGGAAAACGCATCGTTTTGATCTTCAAAGCAAGCACAGCTGGATCTAGTGCACTAGGTTCACTTGTAACAGGGAGCCATGCCTTCATGATTCGTTCGCGATGCTTGCGGTGAAAAGACCCAATCGGTAATTGGAGAAGTGACTTGATTGCAAAAGAATTGTTGGTCGTCGTCTTGATCAATGGATTCAATGAATTGGACTCGTTATCAAGCACAATATCGATCATCATTTCTTGCCAATACGTTAGCTTCGTGTGATGCAAATCTAAGAAGGGTTGCCTGGTACCTGCAGCAATTGGGTTGTTCGAGATGGTGTCCGACTGCAAAGCAGACAGCCACATATCAGGGAAACTTATGGAAACTGGGTCGGGGAGGTTGGACGGCTCAGGAGGTCCCGTCTTGAACACATCCCCAGAATAACTTGCTGATGCTAGCCAGAAGATGTGCTGCAGCATTTTTCTCGTGGTTTTGTCCTCCGTCTCAGCCGCCAGCCTATAATTTGTGTTAGCAATGGTCATCAGACGAAATATTGATGAGCGTACACCAGAGCCTTGGGGTACTCCTTAAACAAGGACTTCACCAAACGGGAAATAATCCATCTATCGCTGTTCGTTTGGCTTGTTGCAATAGTCTGCAGAAATGTTTCGATCTCGGAATTGAACCATTTGAGAAGGTCTACCATCAGGGATTTTGCCAGGTTTTGCAGTTGGCTTCCATCTCTGGCAGCATTCCAAGCAGCACAGGAAAATTTCCAGACTTCCAGTGCACCGAGGCCAATACCTGTTTTATGGATGTCCATCAATTTGCTAGAGCCAACCTTGATGGAGAGACGGTCAAAAGGCTTGGCTGATGCCGTCCAGAGGTCTGAGAACTCTTCAATTCCGGCCCGATTTGCGGAGGTGAAAGTGTTTAGTAAAATGCCCCATGATCGCCATTTATACCGGTCGTCCAGAATCTCGAAGGCACTGCTATTGAACAGAATATGGTAGCATCTCAAGTTAACAGCATCGACTACTTCCTCACTCCTTATCGAGCTGGAGATAGCTTGTAAAATGACCGCGACAGAGCTCGTATGCCCGGCAACTTGAGATTCAAGCCAATCCAGGAGCTGAACGACCTGATTTGCCGAGAGAGAAGATTCGAGCAATTGGTTGAGCTGCTGCTGAAGTCTCGAGTCTTCCCATACACCAAATACCTCAGCGACGGGGAGAGCTAAAGCCTTACGAGATTTCTCAGTCTCGACAAGTTGTGTAAACCAATGGTGAATGAAACCTGTCAAATCTCTGGCCTTCGCGAACGATCTCATGAGTGGAAGTACTACATCTTCGACAACTATCTTGGATATGTCAAGGTGTTGTACTCCGATTAAGACTTGGTTGAGTCTCTGTAGTAGATCTTGAAGAAGATCTTTCTCTGGATTTGGTATGAGGAAAACGTTTGCATCGAGATCGATGATCAACTGGAGGAGTTCCCAGCAAGTTTCGCCTTCTTGGGGAAGTGCATACTCCAATGTCACGGAACGCAGTACATCAAGCTCCAGGCCAACTTTGTGGTTTATGGCGCTTTGTATCATCGCACAGATAGCCTTTCTATTTTGTTCCAATCTTTTCGGAGGCATTGAAGATCTGAGTGAGCTGAATACTGCTTGGAGCCAAATCTCGTCATTTGGTCGTCTTCTTTTCAAGCCTTGAGGCTGAATTGATCGAATTGCGATCTCAAACAAACGAGGAGCATTAGCAGAGTCAGAAATAACAGCAAGTTTCGTCAGGTCGTCCAGTATTGTCGATTCGGAATTTTCCTCTTTGGACGCCTTTGAAGGGATGACAATGTTACGTGCTAGCAACTGCTCGATTTGTGATTCGAAAGAACTGGTCGTTGACAGATTCCCGAGAAGTGAAAGTAATGGCATAGTGCAATGTAGTGAGAAATGGATCAAGTAGTTTTCGTCGGTTAGATGAAGCTGCCAGATTTCGATGAAAGAAGACAGCCATGGCGAGTCGGATGTAAGAAGTATATCGTGTTTTTTCAGGACCAAAATCCAGGAACCGAGCAATTTCGCAGAATCTTCTGAACTTGTCCTCAATACTGTCCTCATATATTCAGCTGAAAACTCCGAGTCCGTCCCATTGTCATCGTTTCCGGAGTTTGGGTTTGTAGAATCTACAATGAAGTCCACCACAGCCAAAATCCCGGACAACAGAGATAAAATCCCTTGGTTCAAGACGCTGGATTTCGTAGCGGTCTCGCCAGTTCGCTTTCGCTTTTTCGATTTCTTTGAAGATTCTTTCTCATCGAGAGCACTTGATTGGGTAGTGGCATGTTCCTCGACTGGTCTCTGCCTTGCCTCGTCTAGAGTTTTTTGCAATATGGCTGCAAACTTCCTCTCTCCAAGTATCCGAGCCGCAACAGGCAAAGGCAATCGTTGAAGTATAAGTAGGACCAAGTTCCAAGAGAGGGAAGTTTTCCTAGTTTATCATCAGCTTGTAGCTCCTCTGTAAGAAACTGTATTTCCAAACCTGGGTACATCGTCCTTCGGAGCTTGCAGCTTCTTCAACAACCATTTCAGCAGCCATTCCTCCTTTCCATGGCTCAGACTAGCTTTCTTCTGCTCCTGTCCAACCCCTTGCAAACTCGCAGATCTAGAAACGACGTCGAGATCAGATCCAATAAATTTTGCCGCTTCAACAAGCTGGTCCTCGAATTGCGCAGAGCTTTTTTCGAGCTCAGAAAGCGCTTGTTGCGCTGCGCGAGATTTGGATGCCTATGAGAATCAAGTTAGTCTCTTATGTATTGTCCAGAAAACCCATCGCGATTTAACTTACCATTATTATGACATGTGTTTTCGCGAGCAAAATGTATTCTCTCTCGCTCTCTCACACAACTTTTTCTTGCATCTGCATCTGATGAAGGTGGGCAGAATGGCGATGGCCCCACTTTCCCTCACCGCCCACATCGTCAGGAACCGGGCAAGCACTTGAAGCATCTGAAAGGTGCAGTCGGAGCTCTCACAACCATCAATTCAGCTACCAATTCACCCTCTATAAGCACCGTGGTACGTCAATTGCAACCCTCATCAACCCTCGAACATATTCCCTGACCACAGTCTCACTATTCAGAAACACCAAGCCGCAAACATGCCAGAGACTTCCATTACACCACCCGCGCCCATCGCATCGCGCCCAAGTAAACCAGTTTCCGAAGCTCTCTTGAATGAGAAGGTATGCACTATCCACACAGCAGCTCGGAAGATTTGCACAAGGAGAGTTCTCTAACGATGGAAATAGTGGGATCGCTGCCTCTCCTCCCTTCTCATCCGCTCCTCCCTCGGCCTCTCCTTCGGCGTGGTATTTTCAGTGCTGCTGTTCAAGCGAAGGGCGTGGCCTGCTTTCGTAGGATTGGGTTTTGGGGCCGGAAGAGCTTACGAGGAGTGCAATGGGTCATTTTTGAGGCAGGGGAAGGAGGGCGTTAGGGTTACCAGACCATGAGATGGTGTTCTGTGATATGGAGAAGTGGAAACCGACGTCAAGACGCAGAGGCATTGTTGGCGGGACATTGGGTCGAGCAAATGTATGAATGTACAAAACGAAGACATGGGGGCTTTGAAGAGGGAATAATACATTTTTAGTTGATGCACCAAGATGCTGTGTCTCGATTGCGAAATTTGTGTTGTCGCGTGTGCTTACAACCTTTTGCTTCCTACCCCACAACTTTGGAGAGATATATGCGTGTCTGTCTATATATTTTCGAGGATATGGATTTGGGATTCGTATCTGGTGGACATTGCAGCGCCGTTAGTTTGGGATGGTGGTTGGCAGAAAGCTCTTGACTGAAGCAAAATGAGCACATGGTAGACATATCATCCAAGTTGGCGAGCAGATGCCATATATTTCTTTGCTTACAAGTTACCATTTCCAGCTGTTTTACTGATTACCGGAGATTTTCTACGGCTGTTTCGTTGACCTGTAGGGACTCTCTCTAGCAAGCCATATTAACTTCGCAACTCTGTAAAGCTCATTCTTTATATACAGCTATGACTAAATCCAGTGAAGATGCCTGTAGCTTTAATGGAATGAGCTCATTACACTTTCTACCAATGACATAGAAGCAAGCCGACAGCATAAATTTAGTCTACTAGGCACTACCAATATCCTATAAGCAGGTCGACAGTATAAATCTAGTGTACTAGGTGCTACCCTTATAAAGTGATCTTAGAATCACGAATCACAACTTCACAGGCTGGTCAAACCAAAATAAAACAACTTGCGGTTCGTTAATAACGGGAAAGAATTACTCTCCGTTGATAAACTTCCGTATCAACTAGCTTAAAGCTCCCTGTACCCAGGGCCATCCTGAGTGTCACATTCTCTGGGCAAACGAAACGAAAGCTGGATACTACAGAGACCCGTTTTTTCACTTCTCAACGTCATTAAAGTTCATTTAATGCCACAAAAGGCATTTCTTCCATACTTTCATTTCTCCCAACTCCGTCTCCTCGAATGAACACCACGCTGAAAAACAAGAGTTAGCAACTGCAGGGAAAAAAGGGTGATCTGCTACTTACGTCTCCATAGCGGTCCTCTCGATGAATTACTCCAGAGCCCGAACCCTCCCCTGCGCTTTTCCTGTCGAATTGATTTCCATAGTAAAGTCTTCCCTCAAAAGCATCCAACACTCCAGTGACTTCAGTCGACTGGGCTATAAAAGCATTTTGAATTACTCCCTTCTGGCCTGCCATTACTTTTTGAAGGCCTGCTTCGATATTGGAGCCAATCTTGCTACTATATTAGGCCCGGTCAGTTTTCTTGTGTTTAAAAATCTTTGCAGCGTGCAAACTCCGTGTAAATGTAACTTACAATAGCTGGGGAATACTCTCGATACCCTCCTCCTCCCTGCTGGCGTGTGATTTTTGGCGTCCATCATTCCTCCTGTCCATAGCCACAGAAACAACCTTGAATACCAAGGTCCACAATCCCAATCCAACAATAAACATTATAATGAAAAGCATGAAAATTAACATTGAGAGTTCGCCTATTGATACTCCGCCACTTGAATTGGTGGCATGCGGGCGAGATAGGCTTCGGGCAACTGAGACTGAGGAGCGTGGATTGTCTGTGAATCTAAAAGTTGGCGGAGGACGACGGGGTTGATGATATGAGGCTGGCATAATTGCAACTGGCATGATTGGAGAAGAATGAAATTGGGGATTATAGAGAAGATGTTGTTGCAGAATGCTGTACTCGATAACAGCTTTGTTCTCAAGATATATACACGCCGCAATTAAGCAGGCGGCTGGTGAATGTTACTAAGGATTGATCAGATAGGTAGGTGGGAATTGCGTTGAGATTCCGAGAATTCTAAGTAGCAGCAGTTGGGAAGAGGCTGGGTTACTGCCTCTCAAGTACACTTGCTCGACTTGGTTGAAGTTAGAGATGGTATCTACTGTACCTTCCTCCCAACCGATTGGCAACCGTGAATTGTATTGGTAACTTTGACTTTTGTGAAAACATTCGGAAGAATGTTGACACCTTTTAAGCAGCAAATTTCTCAAGTCAAATTCTGGTCGAAGGAGGCCAAATGATCGCATCAAGATTCTCATTCGTGCAAAACTCTTGCGCTGATAGAGCACAACACTCGCCAACTGAAGCAGTCGTCGCTCTCAACTGCAACATTATATCATCTATTCACTGGATAACACGATGATGATTTCAATGCATGGTTTGTGGAGAGAGAAAAAAAAAAAAGAGAAAAGGAAAATATGTGCAGGAAATCGCATCGACCCGTTGCCCCGGTCACAAATTGCCATGAGACATTGGTAGGAAAAGATGAGTTGTGAGAAAATCATGGTGAAATCTAAGATAAGGTTTGGGTGATTCAACTTTGGGCGTTCGAGGATCTCCACTAGAGCTCGTTTAAGGATTCAATAGTCTTGGGGGGAGAACGGGTGATTTTTCAGTATACGACTTTGAGTTTGACTCGTGGTTCGCCCAAAATTTCCACCAAAAGGTAAATACGATGCATTAAAGACCCAATCCATACATGATATATGGGATGGGATGAAACGTTCTGGGGCTCCGACGGGAAGGAGAGACTGTCTTCAGGAGCACCTTTGATCTTCATCAAAGGGGAGACGAGAGTAGGGTATGTTCGCAGCGCTTTGCTCGAAGAGGAAACATCTCGGATGACCCGAGACTTCTAGAAGTTCTAGAAGAAGCCAAGCCAGTCGGAGCCAGGAGTCGGTGAAGAAGGATTGGGTATCGAATTGGAAGCTTGTGTTTCAAGGACGTTTGTCAACAGTTCATGCGGGAAGATGAGGCGAATTATTCAGGATTCTCGAGTGGCTTGAGCTCGCTCGAGCGCAAAGTGGGAGGGAGAGGGAGGAAGGTGGAAGTCTCCCAGCTGGGCTCTTTGACAGCATGATATCGAGAAGGAAACGGCCACGGCAAATAGTACGGGGTAACACTACTCTGATATGGGATACTGTAGCTGCCGATCGCAGGCCTTGAGACGCGCACGACTTCACTCCTCCGTGATCCGTCCATGATTTTCCAAAATCGAGATTTGTGAGTTGAGAAGTTGAGACGCGAGACACGAGACACGAGACTTGGCAGTAAGAGGAGAGGAGCCGCCTTTGGAAGTTTGGATGTTTGTTGTTGAAAGAGTTTCCCCTTCTTTTTCGGTCTTCCGTGCTTCGATCTCAGGGGTTGTTTTGCTTAGCGAGATAAAGCAATAACAACACGCCCCTCGCTTCTTCGCTGCCCTTGAAGGCAGGATATGAGGCCTGGCCTGTAGGATGGGAAGCGAAGGTGTTGATTCATGGTTGAAGTTGATCTCCTGTTTGTACAAAGTAACGTGTGTGTGAGTACTGTTGTGTGCTACGTTTAGACCTGAAGAATCTGATACAGTCGGTCTGTGATGCAGGCCGAGGGAGCTTCAGAAGCAGAGCTTGATGCCTGCCAGCAGCACTTTTCATCTGCATCGGGCGTGCATCCTTGACTGCCGACATGACATGCCCCTTGCCCCTTGCTGGGAAGGGAAGGGAAAGGAAACACTCCATAAACACTCGATTTAATATTACTGTACGGAGAACTGGACATATCTGAGGCAGTGAGGTGGGATTATGGTACTGTACTGTACTGTACTGTAAGATCTTACATATCTTCTACATTTGACAGTCGTCTGTAACAGTCTCTTTATCTCCGTCGCCACGTCCAAGCAGCGGGATTATTCGTGAAGAAGACAACAACTACAGTACTACTATTGAAAATAATCGAAAAGAAAAACAATAATCATTATCATAATTGATAGCAGTAGCACAAACAAGAAACGGCAAAAAGGAGCTGTCTATTGTCTGTAGCGTAACTCCATCCACCTCACAATTCATCACTACAATACTCACATTCGCCTTTGTTAACATTTACAATAACCCACTTTATTCCACGTTTCCCGACCCCATGGAATCATCCAATTGATTAAATAAATTTATAATTAGCAGTCCGTTCACGTTCATTTATATTGTATGGTCTCTGTTATCCTATTCCATCCCCAGCACCAGCACCAGCACCAGCTGACAGTCCTCCTCCACTGTCCTCCTAGTGACTGGAAGTGGGACTCAGTGGGCCGGCCCACGCTAACTCGCTACAGCACAAGCACCCGAGCGCCGCCCTAGTGCAGATTGGCTCTCCCCTTTTTACCCAATTCCACTTACTTGCAACTCTCCTCCTCCTCCTCCCAGAACGAACATCTCCAGCGCCCCCAAAACTCCCAATTGAAGGTGTATCTGCCCGTCGCGAGTTCCTCTCAGGAAGCATATCGACAGGTACGTTTTGCACTCCCTCTTCTACGAGTTATACACTTCTCCCTTCGCTCCCCTTTCCATCGTTCGCCACCACCCGGCCTCGCCTTCAGCTTGCATCAAACACGAAACACTGCGACATGATACATCAACCAGCCAAGTCAAAGGAGATCGAAAGCCATCAACCATCAAGCCAGACCTCATCACAGCATCGCAGAGCCTCTGCGCAACATACGCATCTTCCGTTGCTCGCTCTGCGACTCCTGTGTCGTGATCACTCGCCCTCAGAGAGATCAACAGTTCAGCTTATAAAGCTCGCCCGCTAACAATTTCCATTCGCAGTGCCGAGATTTTGACGCCCCTTTGCTCCGACGACAACACTATCCTTTCCTACACTCATTTCATCTGTCACGGCGATAGCCTAGTCCGCCAAAATGGGTTGCGGTATGAGCACTGAGGAGAAGGAGGGGAAGCAGCGCAATGAGGAGATTGAGAATCAGCTGAAGAAGGACCGCATGATGCAACGCAACGAGATCAAGATGCTTTTGCTTGGTCAGTCTCTCCAGTCCCGGCAGCAATTATCTGCGTAGCCATCTCTAACATCTATGTAGGTGCTGGTGAATCTGGTAAATCAACCATCTTGAAACAAATGAAGCTCATCCACGAGGGCGGTTATTCTCGCGACGAACGGGAATCATTCAAGGAGATCATCTTCAGCAACACAGTGCAGTCGATGCGTGTAATTCTGGAGGCTATGGAGTCATTAGAGCTTCCTCTCGATGATCAGAGAGCCGAGTACCACGTCCAAACCATCTTCATGCAACCCCAACAAATCGAAGGTGATAACCTTCCCCGGAGGTCGGAGGTGCCATTGGTGCCTTGTGGAAGGATGCTGGTGTTCTAGATTGCTTCAAGCGCTCGCGCGAATACCAATTGAACGACTCGGCCAGATAGTAAGTACTTGGTGATGCGAGATGGCCATTTTCTAACCATGACCCAGCTACTTTGATAACATTGAGCGTATCGCCCAGCCCGATTACATGCCCAACGATCAAGATGTTCTCCGTTCTCGTGTCAAGACCACTGGTATCACCGAGACCACCTTCATCATTGGCGACCTCACATACCGCATGTTCGACGTAGGAGGACAACGATCCGAGCGAAAGAAGTGGATCCACTGCTTCGAAAATGTTACCACTATTCTCTTCCTCGTCGCCATCTCCGAGTACGATCAACTCCTCTTCGAAGATGAGACCGTCAACCGTATGCAAGAGGCCCTCACCCTATTTGACTCCATCTGCAACTCGAGATGGTTCATTAAGACCTCGATCATTTTGTTCCTGAACAAGATCGATCGATTCAAGGAGAAGCTCCCCGTCAGCCCAATGAAGAACTACTTCCCCGATTATGAAGGAGGAGAGGACTACGCTCTAGCTTGCGACTACATCCTGAATCGTTTCGTCAGTTTGAACCAGCACGAGACCAAGCAAATCTATACCCACTTCACTTGCGCAACCGACACAACCCAGATCCGCTTCGTCATGGCAGCCGTCAATGGTAAGATTTTTGCATCCAACCCGGATTTGGACAGACACATGCTAACCTTTTGTAGACATCATCATCCAAGAGAACCTTCGTCTCTGCGGTCTCATATAATCAATTGTTCATCGGCTTTCCAAAGTGTGCAAGTCGTTTTTCTTCGTTTGCTGGGATACATGGCGTTCTCGAAAATCAAGGCGGTCCTTTTCAATACCAACAAATGGCTTACTCGAACGCTATCGATTCTACCAAAGGTCACATCGAGCATTCAACCTTATCTGCGGAGTGGATCGATCGTAGACAATGGTCTGAACTAGCTGCTGCGAGGGCAGCTTTGCGTTTCACCAGCTTCTCATCTGTATTTTCTTTGCTTTGGAGGCTCACCGATTCCGGATTCTTTTCGTGCGAAGACTCCTCCTCTTCGATATGATATCAACAGGGAGATATTTTACCGCATTGTTGTGATTACTTTTTTTTTTCTTTTTCTTGTCTCTTTTTCTTAGCAGCCAAATGTTCATTATTGTCATATTAATTACAGCGACGGCAAAAGCTTCTCTTTTCCAGGGTTGAAATATGACGGTCGTAGAGAGAGAGATTCGGAGATGGTGGAATGACGGGGGAAGAGTGGATGATACCATGGAACAGTACAAAATGCAGTGGAAGATGAATATTCAGGAACCGTCTTGAGTTTGATGCCGCAACCTTTCGTTGTAGTCAGCTCCAGGTCACCGTACTTGAATAGAATGATTATAGATGAACCTGGATTCTTCATGTGACTTTTTCTTGATTTCTTACAACTACAACAAAAACAACACATCGAGGTTGGTCGTGACTGTGAAGAAGATGTGTGTCGCAAGGTATTATTTATTGTAGACGTTGGATGACATCCCAATCGACCACATTATAATACACGGTCTCCATTATTCTACCCATTATTCCATCCCTCCCTGCCCTCGTCCTACTCCCAGATCTCAAGACTTAGTAGTGGCACAGCATATGAAAAGACGACGCATGAGGAGGGGGCAAAGAAAGTATCACCAATATCCCCCTCACCTCCACATCAGGCAACGACTACTGCCTCGTACCACCAACCACCACTCTTCTTCTTGTTTACACCTCACTGGTCAGTAGTCGCATGCTGTGATCTGTCAACACCACATACAGACCTATACATACCTTACCTACCGGGTCCAGACATTCAGCCACAGCCTAACCCCGTATATCCCAACCCATACCTAGGTACACGTAAACTGAAGTGGTGATTCTGTACATCATTCATCCATTTTCAACCCTTTTCCCCCTCGGAAGCAAAGGAAGGCTGACAGCATCAACAAAACGCTACTTACCTCACTCAACCGGATGCGATGCAGCCATCCATTTTTCATATCCTGACCTTGGGTCTGGGCTTACTGTGCCATGTCCATCTCACAAACGCGCTCGTCACACTAGAGACGATGAAGAATTTGACGAATTTGACGGATGGTTTGAAAGAAAAGATTTTGGAGAGTGGAGAGGTACTTGGGATCCATCTTGGAGGAGGAGGAGTAGGGCAGGGTGTTTTTGTTGCTGCAGGGGGTGAAGGTGGAGATGGAGATGATGTTGAGATTGTGAGTATTCTTTGTATCATGATGGTATAGTTCAAGGACAGGTTTAAGATGGAATAGCTAATATGTATTTATTTGTAATTATAGACAGTCACAGCAGCACTGACACATCTATCTTCCTCCATACTTTTGGAGTTGGAGAAGCCGATTGAGGCGCTCGATCAGGATCCTGTATGCCTCCCATACCTATCTATGTCATGATTCTCCTCGCCTTTCTTATTCCTTCTATCTTTCCCTTCCTTTCCCCTTCCTTTCCCCTTCCTTTCCCCTTCCTTTCCCTTCCTTTCCCTTCCTTTCAGCGTTCTATTTTATCTCGCATCCATCAACTAACACACACTCACCCAGCAATCTCCACAAGCATGCAAAACCACAATCCAAGAATACCACAACTACCTCCAATCAACAGCAAGATTCCTCCATGCCATCCAAGAACGACAGATGAAATGGAATTGGAATGAATCAAGTACGGTGTTCGATGGTGTTACTTGGCTACAAGCGATTTGGGCCAGCAGGAGGACGGTTGGTTGACCCTTTTTCTTTGCCCTCCCCCGCTCTCCGTCCCTCAGATTTATTTCGTTGTACCAGTTCTTTCTATCCTATCTATGACCTCCCTCATAAGTCCTGTTACCATCTTCATTTCATCCTGATACCCCTTTCCCTCCTCATCGTATCGACAAGCAAGATGGTCAAATTAGATTTCAAACTCCCCAAGGAAGCCCATATATGCCAAGTGAAGTAAGCACTGACCAAACCACCACAATATAGAATACCCAGGAAAGGAGCTTCATAGAACAGCAGATGCAATTGTACACGGCAACCACATGTTTTGGGAAGAGCAAGGAGGTGTTGAGGAGGGATGTCGAGGTGGTGGAGTATTTGAATGAGTTGATTGATTCGTTTCGACGATAATGAAAAGGAGAGGGAAGCGTGGGGGTGAGAGGGGAGTGAATAATGGTAAGGAGGCAATTAGAAAGGCTAATCATCGAAGTTTTCATGGTGTTCATTGTGTTAATGAAGTGAACATGTATAGGAGATACATTATACCGACCATTTAGACAATCAAGAAGAGGAATTTAGAGGTCATCGTTATATGCATCAGTCTCTACTCCACCACAAGAGCATCTGCCTAACTATCCAGCTCGGAATTCAAGAGATTCCCGTGGTGGATACGTTTGTTTCCCTATTCCGTTCCGCCATCCATGCCATCCATGCCATCCCTCCATCCCCTAATCATCCAACCATACAAGACCCAACATAGAGACGCATGCTAATTGTCCATAGAACCGCCCCCACAAGCAGCAGAAGACATTTGAAAGAAAGAGGGGTATACACAAGACCTTGCGCCCGCCAGACAAGCCAAATATATCACAATATCTCCAGAGTCAAGGCGCCATCCATGCCAGAGTTTCCCAAGTTCATTTATATGCTGGCCTGGCTGCTGCGAAATAAACAATCCCCCGCTGCTCTATCCACGAGCGAAAATCAAGAAAAGCCGTAAACGCCGTATTGGGGCCAAAAAGACCATTTAAAAACGTACAAAACGAAGCCGAAACATTTGCAAAATCTTACTTGAAGATCGATTTCATAATACATTCATTTGTATGGGGTTCGTTATGCATCATAGAGCATTATTTCGATTTCTACCACGTCAGCTTGGTAGAAGTCGTGGAACTTGTCCAGAACTATTGAGCGTTGGCTCGTGCCTCAGTATCCGAAAATCATTGAACGGAAACGCTTAGCGTGGTGGGGTGCTTGTAATCGTTGGCGTGGTGCCACCGCTATGGGTGTGTGTAACGCTGCCAGGTCTAGGAGAAGAAGGTGGTGGGATAGATTGGTGCTTTGCGATAAGTGCCATCTTCTTCCGAAGAGTTGCTAAACGAGTGCGAACCATTGCTACCACTGCATGATGTTAGATATTTCCAACTCAACGATGTAGAGAATGTACACAATTGGAGGAGTATGATGAGAAATGATTGGGTTTACCTTTCGTGACAGCCTTCCTATCATCCAGATTAATGCCATTAATGCTACCTTCCTCATCCCGCTTTTCTCTTCCTTCTTTGAGACTAGAAGAGCGCCGTCGCTGTGGTTGAGGCTCTTCATCGTTCTCTAGGACAGCCTCCAGCATCCGAATGGCTGTAATATATGATATCTCACATCCAGGTAGATCCTCGTTGGCAATTTCGTTGATGGCAGCGGAACGACTCATTTCCAGCGCACGATCGTACATCAGCTTCTCAGCAGTAACACCAGAACTGAGAACAACACCGTCGGTTGAAGAGGCTCCTGCTATTCGGGAGGTACTTGTGTGGTTGCTTGGATGCCCTGGATGATCCTCAGGCAAAGTCTTCTGAGCCTCAACAAGCTTTAGTCGAACAAACTCGGCTTTTTCGAGGACTTCATTGAAACGACCGCGGACCCATTGAACAGCGCTGTTGATGCGATTCCCAGCAGCTATGCTACTGACCGAATCGCCTCTTTGCTCGCGAGTCCTTCTTGACCACCATGCACCTGCTATGTCCATTGATTTTGCGAGAAGGGTCAGAGCCTTTACGTAGAGAACAAGTGCCTCCTCTGAGAGCGCAACAATGGCTTCGGCAGTCAGACCCTCATCCTCGTGGATGGAGTCGTCATTTCTCTCACTAGACGGGCCGCCAAGTCCGTGATCCATGGATGGGGCAAGGGGAATCAATTGCTTGTATTTGACCTCGGCGAAACCGTAGACCACATCACTCCTGGTCGCTGATTCTTCAATGGTGTTGACGGCCTTCTGATCCTCGTCGATTGGGCCACTAGGTCGATTGTCGCTAAGCATTCCGGTATTCTGAGTTGTTGGGTAAGCTGGAAACGGACTGTATAACGGGGGAGGCGAGACTCCTTTGCCAATAAGATGAGGGGACCATCCGACCCCAAATACTCTCACACTTGCGCCATGTAGCGCTTTTGCGATTGCAGAGGTGGTTGAGGGACTGCCATACGATTTACCAAAGGAATTTCCATGTTGTGGTACCACATCGGGTCTTGGTTTGCCTTGGGCCACTTGGATTGCCCGAGAGGGCGATGCTGGAACTGCACCAGTAACTGAAGTTGGGCCACCCTGGGTTGTAGCACGGCGCGGAAGTGGTCCAGCTCGAGCAGGAACGGCTTGTTTTGTAAGTCTTGGATTTGCAGCCATTTCATCAGCAAAGGCGTTGACCTCTACAGCTCTCTTTTCAACTAGAACGTATTCTCGGGCATCTCGAACTGCTTGCTCCGCCTCGGCGATAGCTTCTCTGCTTTCACTATCAGGATCTCGCCTAAGGCCATCGTCGATAGAAGACGTTCTGGAAGAGACTCGTTTTTGCTCTCGGGCAATGGGTGCGAAGGCACGAGATGGTGGTTTGCCTTGAAGAGTCTCAGCATTTGGAGCGGTTGCAGATGGTGGAAGGCCTGGTCGTTTGGTTTCTACGGTTTGGGCGCGAGGTATATGAGAATAACGAGGCGGGGTGGAGGAAATGGGCTGAGCTGGCTCGACATATTGCGTTCGCGGAGATGGAGGCAATTGTCTATCTCTTGGAGATGACGAAAGGATTGGAGAATCGGTTCTGGCAACCGCTCTGCGGCCATCTTTTATGGACGGAGTCCTCGTCATGGGAGTGTCTTCTAACTTGGAATCTTTCCGAATTTCACGTGGCCTATCATCGCCAACTAAACCAGGAATAGGTTCCACGACGACTGCGTGCCTGAAAAAGCGTTCAAAGGGAAGACGTTCCACTGGAGTTCGTTTTAAGAGTGCCTTGATCAACTCTTTGACCTGAGGGCTTACTATTGCGTCTTTGGGAAATCGAATATGATCCTCGCTCTGCTCAATCTTCCGTAATAACTCCACATGATTGGTAGCACGGAAGGGAGGTCGTCCAGTCATCATCTCAAACAGAACCGTGCCTACAGACCAGAGGTCCGCCTTTGCGTCATATTTTTCGTAACGGAGAATTTCAGGCGCCATGTACAACGGTGAGCCGCACAATGTCTCGGCGAGAGAGGTTGAGGGTAATGATCGAGCAAAGCCAAAGTCGGCAATCTTCAGCATCGGTAGAGATGTCAGGCCCACCATTGGTACCATCGCATCAGTGCTTGCACTCATCACCAGCGGTCGATCCTTTGTCCTTTCCATGTACTGCGGCGATGGGAGGAGAAGTAGATTCTGTGGTTTCACGTCTCGATGGATGAAGTTTCGGTCCCGTAGAAATTCCATAGCGCTCGCGAGTTGCTTTAAGAAATGGCGTACAATGACTTCGTTCAGTCCCCCGGCTGGTGGCATCGGATATTTCCGCACCATATCCCTTAATGCCGGGTTGTCTGCCAATTTATCACGCTTCTTGATGAAGTATGAGAGATCTCCTAGTTCGCAGTATTCCATCACCAGATGGATGTGTGTTGGAGATTCTCGGCAATCAATTAGAGCGACGATGTGAGGGTGATGGAGGCCTTTAAGTATCTCGATTTCGCAATAAAGGTTGTCCTTGAGCTTCTTGTTGAGCTTCGCAAGATTGACCGATTTGATGGCCACAAGAGCACCAGTGCCCTGCATAATAAGTCAGCATTGATTCCAAGTTTCTGTAATGAGAGGTACGGCTGGTCCAACGTCTCCTCTCCATCTCTCTCGCCCTCTCCCCGAAGCTCGAAGGGCTGACGTACCTTGTGATTTCCTCTGTATACTGTGGCAAAGCTTCCTTTTCCAATTTCATCCTCGATGCTGAAGGAGCCAACCACCTTGTCACCCGTCCTCGACCGCCTAGCGGAAGAGGAAGAGGAAGGGGCTGCCATGGAGAGCGGAAGACGTATAAGTCACCAAGGGCCAGTGTTTCTCTGAGGTCGTATCGTCCGAGGTTCCCTCTCGTGCTACCTAACCAGGCGAGGGAAGATATTGGTCGGAGTTTCGTTCTTCATTCACACAGGGAATGTGCTGTGTTTGTGGTTTAAGAAGGTAGGTTTGAGGTTCGTAGCTGATTGCGGGGAAGATTCTTGGGGGAAGGGTAGCGATCGAGACAGGCAACCCTGCTTTATGAAGGAAAGCCTCACGATGGATAAGGCTGTTGGTTGGAGAAGAATGCCTGGCTTCGTGGCTGCTAGGCAGGTTCCGGGGAAGCGACGAACACAAAAAGCAATGCAGTCCACGGCAGAGGTGAGCAGGCAACGCACCGACTGATCGGGGCGGGAGTGTGGTTGAGTGATTGTTTCGAAGTGTGAGGAGGTTGAGGTCGTGGGGAGGTTCGTCGTGATGTGATGGGATGTTGAGATGCGCCGGACTCGTATCGAGCTCAAGTTAACGACTCGAAAGCGGAGGCCAGACGGTGAATAGGTAGGTAGGTAGCAGGTAGGTAGGGGAGGCAAAGGACGGTATGGATGACGGTAATGGTGACGGTGACGGTAAGGGAGGATTAGAAGTAGGATTCGCAATAGAGAGAAGTAGGTTGACTTAGTAATCTTAGGGCGGTCGGTATGTATGAGAGAGAGAAAGAGAGAGAGAAGGAGAGCAGTGGATTGCCTCGATTCAAAGGGAGTGTACGAGTACAAGGTAGGTAAGGTGTAGGTGTAGGTATTACCTACTTCAAGGCATCATTTCTCGACATCACGAGCGATCTTCGGACAAGGGAGGGGAGGGGCGGTGACTTGACCTTGACCTGCTTGACTCACCGCGATAGCGATAAGACTTCGAAGAGAAAGGCATCAGATACCGAGACGCTACAGTACCTAGGTACTTCATTAATATAAGCCTAGGTGAGATAATGCCTGAGTCTACTTCCTCTAACTCAGCTTTTACAACTCGGGTTACATATTCTACCTACCTACGGATTAGGTATGTTTACATATCAACATGCCACTCATCTGCTGTTTTTGAATCATCTTGTTTCGAACCGCCGGCTCTTTGACAGCTCGCCAAGGAGAGGGCACATCTTGTGACTGAATTCCTCCTCCAGTGGTTTCATTAGTACAAGTATAGTAAGTATTTGTATTATCGGAGCCAAATTGATTGCCACTAGGTACTTTTGTCAGATGGGAATAATGCTCAGAAATGATGCGGGAGGATGCCGTAACTTCAGTGCTTTCTTTGCACCAAAGCGTCGCCATACCACAAACATATTGCGACCCTTACTCTCCTCTATCAATATAACCGTGCAGTCACGCTAGACGACATCTACTCGTGCATGGAATATTCTGAAACATTACTCGTATGTCTCAAAGATAACTCCACTAGGCTAGACTAGGTGCCTATCTTACTTGCCTTACCTTAGGCTGGTGTAGGTACCTACCTATTAACTACTGTACCTGCTACTCACTAGCATCCATTCTTCGCCTAGAACCAAAACATGACGAGCGTGTAGATCAACAGCCAGCCGAGATCTCTTATCAACGATAGAGATAAAACATGGGGTACTGTACTGTACATTACTCTGCAAAAGGTTGCCTGCCTTATGCAACCTCCCCAAAGGGATCAATCAATGCTCTCCCCCGACTTACCATTCGGCTTCGGCTTCCATGAACCCAAGAAAAGTAGCATTGCCGGCCACTGGCACGGACAATCAGAAAGAGATCGATCATGGAGATAAGTTTCGACCGAAGTCTTTCCTCGGCACGACATACTCCAGCAGTCCGGATACAAACAACCACCATCACCACTCTGAAGGGAGGGAGGTGTGCCGAAGTGCATACCCAAGAAGCAGCATGTCAGAACATACGGTTGAATCTCAGCCGAGTAACGAAATAATTCCTACCTAGTCACCGACGAAGGAAGGGGGTAACCCGCAGCAGGCCATTATTGACGCAAGTTGGAAGGGTGGGAGAATGAAGAGCATCGTATTATTCCCACAAGTACCGTCGCTTCTGGCTTTAGACTGCTTAATTGTGCTGGATTGTTTCTCGGCACCAGGCCAGGTTATTATCACATTATCACACGAAACCAACGATGGAGGCCAAGCAGCCGAAAGTCAAGTTCATCAACCAATGGGTAGCTTCGACCGTGAGGTCCCCTTTCTTATCATTCTACGAGCCTTTACCAAGGTCTATGATGCCTACAGTACGATCCCAATGATAACCCTTACTGAAAGTTCGACTTACTCCAACAGTACTTCCGCCAGCCCCAAGGCTTCCAATGCCTGATGACTTAGATATCCAATCCGATGTGGACTCCCTTCTCGCTACTAGGAATAATGGCATCCTCAATCTCTCCCTTCAGGCTTGGAAGTTCCTTGATAGCCTCGCCAATGATCCGGAGAGCCTCCTGAATCTCAGCCTCGGTAATGACAAGTGGTGGTGCAAGGCGAATTATATTTTGGTGTGTTGGCTTGGCCTGCACCGACAATCGTTAGCAATCGCATATATTCCTACGCCTTGATTTAACTTACCAACAACCCCTTGGATTTTAACAACATGCACAAATCCCATGCAGAGTGCCCTCCGGTTTGACTCTCATCGATGACAATAGCATTCAGCAGGCCTTTGCCTCGGACCAGCTTGATCATTGGAGCCTTAAGGTCCTCCAAGCCTTGTCGAAGCATCTTGCCCAAAACTTCGGCTCGGTTGGTCAAATCCTCCTCCTCCATGATCTCCAAAGCGCGAATGGAAACCGCACATCCAAGGGGATTTCCCCCGTATGTAGAACCATGAGTTCCCGGTTCGATTGTGAGCATGACCTCCTTCGAGGCTAGAACGCAGGAGACGGGATACATGCCTCCAGAGATTGCCTTTCCTAGAGTGACCATATCAGGCTTGATGCCAGCCCATTCCGAGCACAGCATCTTTCCTGTCCGGCCGATACCCGTCTGTATCTCATCACAAATGAGAAGGACGTTGTGTTTCTTGCACAGCTCATGCGCTTTGGCGAGATAGTCGTCTGCCGGGACCACTACGCCAGCCTCGCCTTGAATTGGCTCGACAATAAATGCGGCCGTCTCCTTACCATGTGCTTCCAATGCTGCCTCGAGATCTGGGATATTGTTGAAGCGAATTTCAGTGTTTGTGGATGGATTAATTGCACCAACTCCTGGGACGTATGGGCCATAATTGTCTCGGGACTCTGGGTCTGTGGACATGGAGATGGCGGTCATCTGGGATATCTCGGGTTAGCCAAGGCGCAATGTCATGATTGGAGGATCACACAACATACCGTTCTTCCATGGAAGTTTTCAGCAACTGCAAAGACCAACGCCTTTCCTTGTGGGACGCCCTTTACTTTGTATGCCCACTTCCGTGCAAGCTTAATTGCCGTCTCAACAGCCTCTGCGCCGGTATTCATGGGCAGGACCATATCATATCCGAAGACCTGTTGGACCTTCTCGGCCCACTTGGGGAAGACGTCGTTGTGAAAGGCGCGGGAGGAGAGGGTGAGGCGGGAGGCCTGCTCGGTCAATGCCTTGACTAGCTCAGGATGGCAATGGCCCTGGTTGACGGCACTGTATGCGGACAGGCAGTCGATGTATTGTTTGCCCTCGGGTCCCAGACACTGGACGCGCTGGCCTTCGCGAAGACGATGGGAGTGGGTGGTAGTTGTGCGCGGCATACTTGTGCTCGGCTTCAATCGCGCTGGCGGTCGAAGTAGAGTGGTATTTTGAGGCTGCTAATGCGCCGACGGGTTGGAAGGTGGAAGCGGTGGCTTTGAGGGTGCTGCCGTTGGATTCGGCGGTACCATCGGCGTGTGGTGCCATTGTTGTGGTGTTTTGTAGGATGTTTTGTGTAGATGAGGAATAGGACGAGGGCAGGGAGGGGAGAATGGATTTGAAATTGTACGAGAGAGAAGGAGGAGGAGGAGGTGGCGGCGGTGGTGGTGAATAATGTGGAAAGGGAAAAAATGGAACACAATTGGAATTATGTTGTGTTGTGTTGATATACTTAATTGACCCTTGATCCAACTAGACCCCTAAGTGCAAGTCCAAGCTGGCGACGAGCTATCTCTGACGCATGACCTTATTTCTTAGTCAAAGATTGAGAGTATTGGGAGAAGGAGTATATCTGGTCGGTGGTGTCCAGTACCAACATTTTTGGGGGAGAAGTGGGGTGGAGGGGGAGATGCGGGTGGGAAGTAGAATCGAGGGGCGACAAATAACAGGCAGGGGACCTGGAGGCTGTAGGGACTGACTTTGACTTCAATGGGACTTTCTGTGCGCCGGCCAGCTGCGGCGTAGATAGCGTACAGAATCACCAGCCCGCCCCATCTTTTACGACTCAGCCCGACGAATCAAGCGCTTGTATTATCAACACGCTTGGCACTTGGCACTTGGCATATGTATGGCCGTTCTCGGTTCTCTCTCTCTCACTCCCTCTCCCTCTCCCTTTCCCTCTCACATGATCTGATCTGCAGGACTCTCTCTCTCTTGGTCTCGCTTCTTTTGTTTACATTCACATTTATAAACATTTACATCTACATCTACATTTACACTTACATGCCTTTGGCGCCTCAACGGTCAATTCGATACCTACCTCCTACCTCCTCCTCATGTCTTCTCTTCCCTCCTCCACCACCATCCAAATTAGGACCCTCCTCTACCTCGGCCACCCATATCACCTCGTCTTCTTATTCTCCAAAAACCATATGGTGCTTCCTCCTTCTCTTCCGTTGCGTAAATGCTCTCAGTGTCCACACCTTTTTCCAACCCGATGAATACTTCCAGTCCTTAGAGCCAGCATGGCAGATCGCCTTTGGCTCGACTTCCGGAGCTTGGATCACGTGGGTCGGTCAGGTACTATGTCTTGTTGGCAGTCCTTCTCATTGACATCTCTCCATCAGGAATGGCACCACCAATTGCGATCGTCCTTGCATCCTGCTTTGTTTGCCTGTGTTTATTATGTGCTCGACAAGTGCATGAATCTTATATGGCTCTCTCCCCACTACCAAGGAGTAGTGTTGGCCATCGTGCCAAATCTGGTTCAGGCATGCTTCGCCGCCACCGCGGATTATTATACCTGGCAATTGTCACAACGAATACACGGCACCGGAAGTAACAGTGCCTGGGTGACGGTCAGTCTAACTACTCCTATTCTATGAGCAATCCCTGACGCATCATAGCTTGGCATGACCGTCTTGAGTCCATGGCAATACTTCTGCTCTACTCGCACTTTTTCCAATGGTTTGGAGACGACCCTTACCATTGCCGCCTTGAACTATTGGCCCTGGGCACTCTCGACTACTTCCATCCTTGCTCCAGATGCTATCCTATCCGCGTCAGACACTGCGTTTGCGCATGCCAAGCATCCCGGGTTCTCGCTTCCCCATCTTCACACAGGCAGTAAGTACGGTTGCATACATGAATATTGCTTCGACCCCTCTAACCTGACTCACAAGTCTTCGAGTGGCCCTTCTACTTGCTGGTACAGCGTGCATTCTCCGGCCAACCAACGGGCTGATCTGGTTTTGCATCCTAATGCCTACAGCAGCCAACCTGTTCAGCTCCAAGTTCCGGCTACCTACATCGGATTATGTGGTTCTCGCCTTGGAAACATCGTTATGCGGAGGTGCTGTTCTGATCCTTTCCGCCATATCAGACCGACTCTACTTCGAAGCTTGGACCTTTCCCCTTACCAATGGCTACACTTCAACATCAGTCAGGATCTGGCCGTCTTTTATGGCCGAAATGACTGGCACTACTATCTCTCGCAAGGGCTTCCCTTGCTTCTGACAACCTATTTTCCATTCACGCTGGTTGGTCTGTGGACTTCAACATCCCTCCAAGGAAGCAGTCCTTCCTTTCTCCTTGCCAATACCGTCCTTGTGACACTTGCAGCGCTCTCAACCATCTCACATAAAGAAGTGCGCTTCATTTACCCACTTCTTCCGTTATTGCATGTCATCACGGCACCAGCCATCACATCCTTCTTCTCCGATACTCAGATACGTACCCATTCCGCCTCTGGAAAACCGGTCTCAACAACAATCAAAAGAAAACCGCTATTAGCCATGCTCGTGGCAGTAAATATTCTGATAGCCAGCTATACAACACAGGTCCACCAACGCGGTGTCCTCGATGTGCTCGCTTTCCTACGCACCGAGTATGAGTCGGTTGCCTTGACTACAATTCCGAGCGAACATAGCCATTCCAGCGACGATACGTTCGTGGGCTTTTTAATGCCATGCCATTCCACACCCTGGCGATCCAAGCTGGTCCACCCTGGTCTCAAAGCATGGGCGCTAGGATGTGAACCACCTATCCATATTGCTCCACGAACAGCTGAAAGAGATTTGTATCGCGACGAAGCGGACAGGTTTTATGATGAGCCTCATAAATTTCTTAGAACTGAGATGAATACCGAAGAAAGACCGTGGCCGAGATACATCGCAGGATTTGCTGGAATCGAGTCAATTTTGCAAGAGTATTGCCAGGAAGAATTGGAAGGCTCTAAAATGAGAGTGAAATGGAGGGGCAAGAACAGCGATTGGCACGATGATAGTCGGCGTGTTGGGGATGTTATTGTGTGGGAATTTGTACGAAAGGATACTGGGGTATAACAAAAGACAGTCGCTGAAGGTATGGAGTATCAAATTACAGAATAATAGCAAGCATCATATTGTGTCAGCTTATGTGGCAATTGTTCAAGTCACATAACCACTGACCGAACAGTTATGCTGGTCGTTTGATCTCACCAAGCGTACCACTCAAAAGTGTTGCAAGCTGAGAAATTTGATAAGCTCCCACCCTCCTTGAACAAACGAACGTACAAATCGCCATTCCAAATGTTGTACGTTGAGTGATCATCATCGTAATATCTACCTACTCATATTCATCCAAACGTAACACATCAAACACTGCTACGTGAAACTCTGGGCGAGATCAACCCAAGCAGCCCAATGGCGACCTCCGACTCCAAGACTGCATCTCCCACCGCATCTGTCGGCCCTCCGCCGTTCATCTACATCAGACCCGCCCTCCACAACCGCCTCCTGTTCTTTCTTCAAGTATGGGCCATCAAAATTCTCTCTACACTTGGCTTCCTGTTCGTCCGCAAATTTCTCAAACCCACACCTACCCACCTTCTCCCGACCCTCATCCAGGCCTACCCTTCGCGGCCGCATCTCTCCCATCGTATCTTCATCCCACGATCCACCAACCTGGAGAAATCCACCCGCTCTATCTCAACAGCCATGGTGGCGGCTTCACCTTCTGCGACGCCGAATTCGACGATGAGTTTTGTAGCAGCTTCGCAAACAAATTCGATGTGGTGGTTGTGAGCATAGAATACGGCACCGCGCCACGCAACAGATTCCCAGGTCCCTTATACGATGTCATAGCTATCAGTCTGGAGGTTCTGAAGGACGAAAGCCTGCCAATCGACAGATTGAGAGTCGTGCTCGGCGGATTCAGCGCTGGGGCAATTTGGCACTAGCAGCGGCCCAGAGTCTGGCTCTGAAGGGCAGGATAAAAGGAATTGTTTCCTGGTATCCTGTCACAGAGGTTGCCCTCACCCCAGTGGAAAAGCAAGCTACACGCGCCTACCGAAATGCGAGAGATACAGATGATCTGAAGGATTTTGGTCCTGCGTTCAATTGGTCTTACATACCCGTTGGAGTCAACCTTAGGGATCCGCAGATTAGCGTCCGCTACGCCCAAAGGGAGTCTTTGCCAAAGCATGTATTTATAATAGGAGCGGAATATGACATGTTGTGCAAAGAGGCGAGGACTTGATCTTCGACCTGGCGGAGTTGGATGATCTAGAGAGGAAGGCGGGCATGCTGGGGTTTGAGAGGGAGGGGTATAAGTGGTTATTGGCGAGGAATGTAAGGCATGGATTTACGCACGACTTAATGGATGGGATTGAACCAGAGGCGAGGAAAGTTAGCAAAGAGGAATATGCTAAGGCCGTTCACGAGGCGGGGGAGTGGTTGTTTAGGGGGCCTTGGAAGAGGTAACATTGTAAGCTTTCGTTCTTTTGATACCAGGACTTCCCATCTTAACAACTTTACTCTTCTTTGCTTTATGCTATCGATGTTGATGATCAATTCGTCCACGGGGCGCTCTTCCTTTTCCCACGGAACCAAGAATAATTAGCGCAATCGAGGCTATCTGTTGTGAATGTGAAATCAGCAAGTGTACTTCCATCCCCGCAATTGCTCTAGATGGTGCAGTCTCCTTCGGTGTGATGTGCTGTTCTTGAATCCAATGGACTCACCCGCTGTCCTCCGGAATGCCTACTTTTGCTTATAATATGCCAACTGTTTTAGGTTTTTCAAGCATCCAACATGAAAATGGGCACGTTCAGGACAATTTACAATCGGATCCATGAAATTACTGCGGAGCACTAGAAACTGGCTCTAGTACGGCCATCTTGATATGGAGCGAGTGGTTTGCCTTCCACTTTCTTGGGGACAACAAGAAAACAATCTAGTATCTTTAAAAGTCGAGAGATTCTATCATTTAGCCCATCGTAGCGAGAACATAAACACATTACCCTGGACCTTTCACGGTTTCACCGTCGGTTAATTTGACCGGGAGAGCAGCTAAAGAGACTTTGCCTCTTCTGGATATTTCAGTCTTTTTCTTTTCATTGGGGCACGATCTTGTATCAATGGGGAAAGGTTGTACCACCCTTGATGTGACTTGATGTGGCTTCACTAGTAAACGGATTAAAAATGAAAAGGGTATGATATCTTGGATTTCCTAGTACCTACATTCCCATCATCGTCCTAGATCCATCACTTTACAAGCCTGCAGGATCACCATACTCTTGGCAATGTCTTCTACGTCGCTGCAACGAACGAGGCAGACCTTCGGGCACGGAACACTAAAGGGGGTCCATATTGTAATATATTGTTAATTGAAGGTCACTATCATAGCAAGGTGCTAAAAGTCTTTTATTTTGTTGTTTTCATTTCCTAGCATTGGTAGAGATAGTAAGGACAAGGTGTTAGCTAGCCACTACCATTTAGGCACCACGGTCTTCCCCTCTGTTGTTTTCCTTTGCTGAAGACTGTGTCTTTAGACGGCAGAGACATGATGACGAGATGGGAACATCTGCTCCTTGCAACGAGGCTGCGAGCTGGATTTTCATTCCATCGGCTTCGTCAGTACGGCCTAATCTCACCAGGCATTCGTGGTAGCCGTGGAGTGCCCACAAGTTATTGGATGCCGCTGCGCACGAGGGAGCGTTTCATCAAAACCAAGGTCGGCTTTGTAGACCGCTAAGGCCTCCTCCAAATTGCCTTGTTCAAGTGACAGAGCCCCAAAAGCATGGCGAGTCGGTTGCACTTCCTTCCAGTCAGCAAATTTGAAATCCAATTGAACCTCGAAAGAACCACTCACTCCAGCCGTTTGGTTCATCGTATGGAAGACTGTCCTCCAATGTAATTGCTCGCCGTAGATGCTCAAAGGCAAGATCATATCGACGTTTCCGGTACTCGATCTCACCATTCAGCATTTCCTTGGCAATGACTAGGATGTCACAACAGGTATTGCTAGACATTACAACCACATCAATCAATTTGTTGTATACAGGAATGAAAAGGATACATCGGGATTTTCCTAGGCATAAACGTAGGATGTGGCTAGACTTACTTGAACAGTGTCCGTGTAGGCTTCACGCGGCCAAAAGCCTCCTCCAACAAATGACGCTCATTCTCTGCTGCTTCTATATCACACTTAACAGCAAATGCGATGCCTCTTCCATAATGAAGCATTGCTATTGTTACACAGTACAGCTCCGTGTCCTGTGGAAATTTGAGATTGAGAATGTCATCCCAGAGTCCGAATCTGATAAGAATATGGACACGAATGGATATGAAGCTCTCAAGCCAGTCCGCCACTAAAGGCGAGAGATTGTATTAGGATTTGATATTTAGGAAATTAAGTCGTCTGACGACAGAAATGTAGGGATCAAATTTTGCAGGAGGGGGAGGAACGGCTCGCTCGACGTACTTGGGGGTGATTGGATTCGAAGCAGCTCTTCAGGAATCGTAGATTCGCTTTGGTTCATGGCTTCCAGTGCAACCTGAGAGCGTCCCGCAAACATTGCAGCATAGATCAGAAAATGATAGTTATGAACCCGATAAAGCGAGTAAAAGTTTAAATTGCCAGACCGGGCAAGATATTTCTGGTCGGATTGGGTTGCCTGTACATTGGAGGTAATGGCACTTCTGTAATCCCCACACAGAACGTGGATGTGGATGGCATGTGGTTCAAATGTCCCGCGTCAGGAATTAGCCCCTGGAGGCGCCCCGAGACTTCAAGTGCTGCTTCTGGAGTGCTCGACATTTCCATCAAGTGGATGTACAGGTGCAGAAGACCAGGATGATCACTCCCACCTTGCTGGGCCAGAGCCTTTTCAAGAACGTTCTTCACCTCCAAAGTCCTGTAGGCAAAACTCCAAGTCAGAAAGTGTCTCGTATGTGAATATCGGCAGTGTGACCGCGGTATATATATATAAAAAAAGACTGGCCTATATACTACTGGCGAAGTAGTTGGTTTTCGGAAATCGCACTTACCTCGCACCTTTAGCGGGTTGACCCGTTTTCATATCGAAGAGCCCCCATGGTTTAAGATTCATGAGAGAGTCTGCAAACAGGGTAGCAACATCAAGGTCGTCGGGGAACTTCTCATACACCAAACCCATCTCTCGAGCATATTCTTCATTCCAGATCGGGAAGTCATCGGCTGACTCTGTTGTTGCGCGAGGATAGCGAAATCCTAGTGCTCTCAACAGTGCCTTTTCGATTGGTAAGGCGTGTTTAGCAATCCCTTGGGCTTTAATTATTGCATTATGAGTTCTCTCCACGGTCGAGCCAAGGTCAGATTCGTCAAAAGCTTCCCAAGGTTTATTGTAGTTCGGACCCAAGGAATAGGCAAGTCCCCAGTATGCGATCGCACAGGCGGGGTCATTGAAAATGGCCTGTTCAAAGCAACGAACAGCTTCTTCGTGGTTGAAAGCATAGCTCCAGGTGAGACCAGCATCGAACCACAACTGTGCCTCAAGACTGTTGGTGCCCACAGGTCGGTGGAAGGATCCTAGATTATAGTACTCATGATACTCATCTGCGGAAGTAGAGGAGGAATTTTGGCCCACAGATTGGGCCATCATGAAGCGGCGAGAAATGGATATATTAGATATCGTTCGATGTATTGTAAAAGTGTCGAAAGGTTGAAAGGATGATATTATAACCGAGAATATGTGCGGCTGCCTTCCGCGGTAGTACCTGACCTACGTACAGTATAGAGCATTAAGAAGGCACAGACAGAAAGACTTAGGAAGGTACTTGAGTACCTACCGATATAAGAATAAGAGAGGTATAAGTGTACCTATCTATCCAGGTATATCACGTACTGTATCACGTACTGTATGTAGGTGGGTACTGGAGCGAAATTGATCTGTGAAGAGTGGGTTGAGCACGCCTTGGCATTGACAGGGTGAGCGGCACTGGTACGTCGAGATTGTTTTCCCTTCGCTTGTAAAATTTACCAATATCAACCAACATAAACATCATAAACAGTCAAAACCTAACTACGGGATACCTGTAAAGGGCTTACGGTAGAACATGGCTGCCGCAAATATGACCCACGTCGAGGATTTGCTGAGCTGGGCCAAGCGCAATCATTCTCTGGTCCATCAGGCTGTTGAGATCTACTTCGACGACGTGACCGGGCTGTCATTTCGGACTGCGCATGAGGACATTGCAGCACAAACACGTCTGGTAGACTGTGCCTATGAAACAACATTATCATACCTCAACGCAATTGAGGCGACCTCTATTTTCTCACGTCATGACTCCAGTCCATTTCCGGCCGACTTCCTTGACGCTCTGTCTCAAGACAATCCAAACATTATTGGTTATTTTTTTCTCGTCCAACAGTAAGCCAGTCCACGGTGACTTTAATTCCTGTTCCAGGGTATGGCACGTGCTAAGTGTATATAGATATCTCCTGGGAGAAGAGTCGTTCTGGTGGAATTACATCAGGCTGCTTCCCCAGCCAAATCAGCCAGAACGTTTATCTCTCCCGGTTTTATGGTCAGAGAGTGACCAAAGATTTCTCGAAGGAACGAACGCCGAGCCAGCGATTCGCAAACGGAAACAACTTTGGGAGACCGAGTGGTCTACTGGAGTGGCTCTACTAGAAGGCCGCTTCCATGGATGGGAAAACTATACTTTTGAATTGTATCAATGGGCAGCAGCCATTTTTGGAAGTCGTAGTTTTCGACCTTCTCTCACAGTTTCACCGAGAGCATTCAGCGAATCTCAAGGAAGCGATAAAGACCTCCTAATGAACCACATAGCCAGGGATAGCTTCTCTGTTCTACTCCCCGTTCTGGATATAGGTAATCACAATGGGATCAACGATGTTCACTGGTCACACGGACCAGGTTCATTCGGCCTTCTCAGTAACGACGCGATATCTAAGGGTTCTCAGATCTACAATTTTTATGGGAGCAAGTCGAACAGTGAGTTGCTTGTTGCATATGGGTTCATGCTTCCTCAAAAGGACAACGATGGCGTCAACTTAAAAATCAAACCCCCTCCCGAGATACAGCAATTGCCAAGATTCCAAAGCTTCCAAACATGTAGAACAGAACGAAAACTAGACGAAGAGTTTATGTTCAGTGTGAAGAGAAATTCCAATCAACAAAATTTGTCGCTCTCCTTCTTTTCAGACGGACTGTTCGACACAATCATATGTATGGTAGCTAACGCGAGGGAACGACAATGGCTGTCTGAGCATTTAGAGCACAGCCCAGAGAAGGATACTTCTGTTTTCCAAGGATATCTAGCGAGAAGTTCCCATCAAGCGGTGGGTGTGCTAGCAGTCAAAATCGAGCTTGAGCTAGATCGTCTACGACGAACACATCCTGGGTGAGTGATTCTTCCAGCTTGTGAGATGCATTCTTCATTGCTGAGAAAATTAGCATACCGCAAAATCAAAATCAGTCACTGGCACTTGATTACAGAAAGCGACAAGAAGAAGTTCTAGAGACTGCCCTCTCGACAATCTCGAAGCAACTCGATTCCGCTAAATTCGTTTCGCTCCACACTGCATTTACGTGGCTCGATTCACACTATCCAACACTGTCCACAGAAATAGAGTCTCTGATTTCAGATGACCAAGATGAACCACTGCCGCTCAACTGGGATGTTCTTGCAAAGGACTGGGATCACACGTACTTCATAACTTGGATCTATGCTGTGCTTTCACTAAGAATGGCCGACTTGTCACACTTCGAAGCCAACCATAAAGCCTTAAGCAAGTGGATTTCAAATGTACAGGACGCCGAAGAAGCTAGAGATTGTCCGTTGTTTGCAGAGAATTCGGAGTTCGAAACTATAAACCTCATGGTTGACTTCATTGGTCGACAATTTGGACACAATACCCTGCAGAAAGAGCGATTACGAAATCTGTCGAGTTTTATTTTGAAGGAAGAAGTAGTTACGGGAGTCTCTGTCCATACTGGAACAGCGGGCAGGGTCATTGCAGGACAGGATTCACTCTTCGTTGATCTCAGTTAATAGCACTCAAACCACATTGTTGACGGCGGAAAGAAATCAAAATTGCAAAATATATATCTAATTCGTTTATATGCTATTCGTATACCGTCCAACCCCCACCCCCCTTAAAAAACAAATAACCTTACGAGCCTACCCTATTCTGTGGCCTTGTATTTCTTGTTGAACTCACCCACCGCTACCCCAATGTTCTTGTAAAGGAAATTCCTGCTGCTTTCCTCGGCCACTGGTACAAATGGTCCATTTGATCCTCCTCTCAGTGTCAAACTCAAGCCTGTCCTCTCCTTGCTAATTGTCTGAATATCTTTCAGAGGCACATCCCATTCGCTCGTCAATTTCTTGCTCTTGATGAGCATAATACGAGTGTATGTCAACATTACCACCACATCTTCTCTTGGAAGCTCGAGATGCGCGAGATACATTTCGTTGAAGTATTTGCCATTGTCAAGCTGCTTGAGCCAGAACTGGCCAAGGGCCTCGCGCTGTGAGTAGGGTCGAACAATTCCATCCGTACCAACGAAGCGAGTAAGACGAACCCGGTCGAGACCATCCGCATCAAAAACCGTCGTAGTATTCCGGATTCCTTCGCTAACATTAGATGCCAAGTCAAAGACACCGATAGCAGGTTTGGTTGCAAGACCAATAACCCCCTTGCCAACACCCTTGAAGAACCCAGCAAAGCCCTCTTGTTCAGCACCCTCCAGAGGTTTGCGTGCAAGTCCACCGACGCCACTGGCAAGACTGCTAACAAAAGAGTTCGCACCGGCTGTCACACCATATAGTGCGTGCTTCGGTCGATTGCGAGATCTCGTCATGCGGCGGCGATCTTGAAACTGTTTGTCCATGGTAGCCTCTGCCAAGCCTTTGGCAATGCTGCCAGTGAACTTTGAGACGCTATCAGAGACTCCGAAGACTGACTTTTTAACAAAGCTCGTTGCTCCCTTTGCGATACCTAGACCCAGTTGTTCTGGTCCGTCGGCCATGATAAAGCCTTGATAAGGTTCATAGAAAATGTCCGCCACGCCGGAACTCAGGTTGTTGAAAAGACCAACTGGATTACCAAGAAAGTCAGCTGAACCTAGAATCTTGTGGACTTGATACAATGCTTCTTGTGAGTAATGGTTTGAAACATTCTGCGTCAGCACAGGTACTGATACTCTTGCATTTTCGAGCATGAGTGCGTTGAGGCGGACCGGAGCATCGTTGATGTTACCAATAGCCATTGTAAGAACATTCAAGAAGAACATGAGCGGATTTCTCGAGGATGTTTTGTCCTCGGCGTTGACTCTCTCTGTCCGCACAAATGACAGATCCAGTTGCATAGGTTGAATGTTAAATAACTCGAAGTACATGTCTTGCCCCGATTGCTCTTGTTTGGGTTCAGGAATATCGAGATTCTCGCCACATAGCACCCCTTCGTTTGTTTCTGACCAACTGGCTCCTGGTACTTTGGAGAAGTCTAAAAGCGCATATACAAAATCTTCATCGATCTCAAGGGTCATCTGCTGTAATAGAAGCGTTGCATACTTGACGTAAATGACTCCGTAGGAGTCATCCTTCACCCGAGTGATCATGGCATGCACAGAAGGATGTGACTCTGTCTCCTTGGTGTTCTTGGGTACAACACTAGGGTACAAAATCATTGGGAAAATGCCACCATAGAGTTGGTTGTCGATTTGGATCCATTTTATTGACGTTGAGATGGTTTGGTATAGCGGAGACTCGGAGTAGGACAGTGAAAGATCTCGCAGAGTAATATAGGCAAGCTCCTTCAGCTGAGCGTTAATCAGCGAGATTCCGAAGCCTGCGAGTTTAAGTTGGGCTCTGAAGGTAACTCCTGTGTCTTGATCCTTAACCTCGAACCCACCAGCTAGACTGGTCGTTGATTCAGCGGTATGAGATTTTTGCTTGTACAAGCTTTTGGAAACCTTGTAGTTTGAGAGAATCAAGGTCTGGGTTGGACCATCAGCTGCAACGTTGAGATCAATAATCTTTTGCTCTCTAGCGCCAGAAGCGTTTTGTGGCCCTGGGATTTTGAATGGGATAAGATTACCGATCTCGGCAAGTTTGATATGTCTTTCCTTCCCGTAGGCATTGATTATCAACTCCTTGTTCTTTGCGGCGGGGTAGTCCCAAGCGTATGGCATGATACTTCTTGGTGGTAAACGATAACGAATTGCCTTCCAGCCGGACCGATCTTCCACGTCATCGTCGTCGATATTGGGATTTGCTTGAAAGAACATAAATTCCGTGTCGCTTTCGTTCCGCATTGAAAACGGCCAATTTTTCGACTCGGTGCTGAGATGCAGAAATATCGTGGCATTCTCCATGAGAACCTCCACTCTGATGAGCTTCTGACGTTGTCCAACTTTTGCTAACTTTACATGGGCAGTCCCAAGATCAGAGATATTGAATGCCGAGGACCACTGATTATTGACTCCGGGGAAACATAGAGAAAGTTGCTTAACAGTAGACTTGTGAAGGAAGTGGAGTGGATGGAGAGCCTTTGGCTTGAGCGACATGAGTTCCGAGGAACCGGGCTCTCGAACGTTGATTTCTTCGCTCATTTGATTCTTGAGGACGAATCGGGGAGCCAGAGTAACGACGCGACTCATTTTGTACTTGCCTTCCCCAGATTCAATTGATATTCCGACATGTATTTCGGTATTCTTCGCAGAAGATGGCAATACCACATCGATGGTGCTCCCTATTGCATCAAAACTCTGAGGTCGACTCCATTGAGAATCTCCCACTTTGAGTACCACGCGATTCCGCTGATCATCACCACTAAATGCAAACATATAGGGCAGGGCCTTGTGCTGATCTTGGTTAGCAGAACCTGTGCGAAGGCCTTGACCAGCTGCAGTTCTTGCACCTTGGAGTAAAGATTTAGCCTTGATATTTATTTGCAGCCCAGTTTTGTTGAGAATGACATATGGGCTGTACACAGTGACCCGAAATGCACCACCACTGTCTGGTATCTTATAGTAGTGCAGCTTGAGGTTGAGAGTGAGGCCCTCATCATCCTTGCAAGTAAGTATAGACTCCCGCTTGAAGTCTTCCTGGTTGTTTGAATTGATGATGGCAAATTCACTGGGTTTGAAGACTGTATCCTGCATATCAATACTCATCAACAGTAGGTGAGAGAGCTCGACAACATGCACGGGGCTTAGGCCGCCCTTTCGGAGGAAGTTGGTCCAGTCTTTCTTGGTGTTTTTGTCATAAATTCGGTACTTGAAATCGTATGGTAGCAAATTTTCCAATTCCACAGGCGCAGATAGTCGGATTCTCATGTATGGGTATATGCTATGGCTAATTAGCTGACTAAAAGACCTACTGTGAGGGAGTCTCATCATACCTTGTGAGTGGATTGGTTCTATCAATGTTTGCGTTCATTTGGAAGTAAAAGGGAGGTGTGTTCACATCGTTTTCCCCCTTGCATGTAATCGTTCTTGTGGGCCTTTGGCGAAGATCTTTCCACCATATAGCTTCTGTCGACCACCCATAGCCAAATCCTTGATCTGGCCGGACGAGAAGGGACTTCAAAAATGCTGCACCAACAGGAGCTGGGCGACTTTCCCCCGGCGCGATCTTCTCGATTTTTAGAAGGTGACCATCTTGAGCGTCGAATACTCCCAACTCGACCGGGATTTGCGTCTTATTTTCAACTAGCAAAGGAGAGCGGAATGTGATGTATTTGACATTATCGGCTCCCAGGGTGACCTCAACAAGCAATCGGTGCAAGATCTGATCTTTCCGAGGCTTGAGACTGTAAATAGTCTCACCTTCTCGATTGACAGGGATTTTAATAACGCTGTCGAATCCGCTCCCTTCCAGTCTCACGCCAACAACACCAGTATTGTTCTCCGGCGCCAGATTCTCGCGCATTTTTTCCCAATCTTCGAATCTCCACGGCGCTTCTTCGCCATCCTCAAGCTTTGCCGCCATTTGATTATCTTCACTTGCTATGTCAGCCCAAACATTGATGGCAAACCCGGTCTGGTTGCGGATTTTGTAAGGCGCTTCAGTTCCTCTTGGTTTAGATAAAACATCCTCTTTCTGCGCCAGGAATGTCGCCGATTTAGAAGCTAAAGCAATCGATGCTGATGTAACGGTGATTTCAAGCATTTTCTTAGAAGTGAGATCCACATTCATGCGATTTTGAGCATCATCTTTGGATATTGCCAGGCCTAACTCCCACGGTTCAATGAGTGGTTCCCAGGCGGACTTCGAAAAGTTGTATATGTTAACAAATAAGTCTATACTTGTTCCGGCCTTCAAATTGCTTGTCCAATCGTTGGCGCTAACTGTGAAGCTCTTCACACTAAGATCGAGAATTGGTAACTCGTGGAGGTCGCCGATGAGAATCACCCTCATCCCATCCAAGGTAGCTGAGAGCTCTTCATGTTTCCGGGAAGGCTGGCTCAAGGGCACATTAGCCTTGGAACGAGATGGTGGAACGGTGCTTGGTCTTCTTTTCGCTGTTGTCGAAACACCCTTTCCGCTTGCTGTGCGACGGTGAAGTGTGCTCCCACTGCCACCTTTGAGCTGTTTAGCCTTTTCGCTTGAAGCTGATGGGTTAGACGTATGATTTTTCTCATCGTTTCCAGACAGCTCAGATGCCTTGCTGACGATTTGAAGGGCCAAAAGAATGTCTCGGAGTGACAGGCGTAAAACCAGAGGCTCGATGTCGATATGAACACTTGTAACACTATTTTGTGAGCTGTCCATGGACATCTGCAGTGAGAAATCGTCCAAGATACGGAGGCGCGAATCTTCGAAGCGATCCATACGACACAAGAACATGCCCATTTTTGACACCTGCAAGGTAAGGGCATGTTGTTGGGACATAAGAATCTGTTTTGTGCCTAGCACGATAGCTTCGGAATTCGAACTCAGCGGATTGGCAATCAGAATTATCTGAGCGTCGACAACATTGACCCTGAAAGCAATGCCCATTGGCGAGGTGTCCGTCTGCGAAGAAGCTGAACTCGAGGACTTGGTTGACTTGTAGTGGCTCAGCGCAGGGCGGATCTTGCTATTGGTCATAACAGAGTCGGTGTCTGATTCTTCGGTGGCACTCTCGTCATCTCCAGGATTGATGGATTCCTCAACAGTGAGCCCACCAGTCACAAAACTCTGGACCGCGAATAGATAATCAAGCGCAAAGATTACCCTAGGGCTGTCAATGGCGACAATGGCAATAAGATTGCGCTCTACACCACCTGAAATCGTGACGGATGCCATACACTGTTGTACATCCTTGTTTGACGAGGTCATGATCTTTCGAAACTTGTTGACTGATTGGGTCCTGCTATCTTGGATCGTGAACGACTGGACCAATAGTTCCGACTCCAATGATGCATCTGTCATGACCCGTAGCTTGACCTTGGTATCATTCAATGAAAATTTGGAAAGACTTGAAGACTCGGTATCGCCGACTGGTTCGTCATCTTTAGCCAAGACTAGTTCCATTCCTATGGTATGGACATGGAACGTGAGGTCGAGCTTGGTCCAGCTGTTCTCATCGACTCCAAGCTCAGGACTCAAATCAACGATGGGCTTCTTGACGCCATCGGCGTCGTTGATTTGCTCCTCGTTCATCTTTGCTTTCTTGATGGTGGGTTTGGAGATATCCTGTACAGCCTGTTGGTCGCTTTCATCTGGATCAACAACAAAAGCTGCAGGAACGGATTTGGCGAGTTCCAACAAAAATCGAAGCTGTGTCTGAGTGATCCTAAGATTGAAGTCGGTCATGGTTCCTTCAATCTCCATGTCCGGCCGCTTGAGACCAGCAACATGCTCAGCGTATGTCATTTGAAAGCCGAGGTCAACTTTGTCAATAAGCTCAAGCTCCTCGGATTTTCCATCCGGAAATTGAAAGTTTGACGTTAACCGAATATTCCTAATCCCAGCAGATAGTTTCATCGCGATGGGCGAGGTTTCTGAGTCATCTAATGGAACAAACTTGTTCTCGGCATATATTTCTCCAAGGTTAGCAGTTAGCAAGTCTCGCTTAGAACGACCAGCAATCATGACTCTTGGAAATACAACGATCGGCGTCTTGATGTTGAGATCGAACTTCATTCGGTTCGCGTTTTGTTGGATTTGAGAGGCTTGATTTGCAGCTGCTTGTCTGGCTGCATTAAAAATAGCCTGCATCTTTCCAAACTTGACTAGGAAGTCGATGATTTTGCGGAAAGGTTCCTCCAAGAAGTTCAACCTGATGGATCCAGCACGAAGGTAAATAGAAGAATCATATCCTGGGTATGCCTCCCGATTCTCGACATCAAAAGTCTCGTATCGAAAGTCTGCTAAGTCATCCCCCTCGATTGTTATCAACTTTCGAAGGTTCGAATCCGACGAGGCACCTTGGTTGATATCGTCTAATAGCGTTAAGTCGCCAAGTCGTGCACCAACCCGCAAGGTTTTGCCCATAACGAATATTCCAACATCTGCGGCGTTTAGAGACAACGTGGCGAGACGAATGCCGTCGTTGTTGAGAATCAGCACAATGCTTTTAAGATCGACTTTGATCCGAATGGAACCAGTGTCAACAGGTTTTTGCATAACAACTTCGACGTCATCCTCTATCCCTTCTATGTCTCCGACAGGAAGTTGAACGGCTTCATTGTTCGTAAATGTAACCAACACAAAATCCAAAAGGGTGAGTAACGTTTTTCTTGTGACAACCACATTGATGGTAGAGATGGCTACATCAATGTTCAATTCAACCCCTTCATACTTTTGCATGAATTCGGGGGACTCTCTGTTGACCTTTACCAGTTTCACATGGATGAGATCTCGGTCGTCTTCGGAATGTGTGTCCCCAGATGAAATGATTGATTTGAATTCTGCGGGAGAGTTTTCCACATAATCATCAACCACGACGGAGCGAAGTGACGTTTCGATGATAAGATCAAAAGGTCTCACACACAAGTTGAGGGCGAAACTTTCGGCAACAAGCTCCACTAAGAGTTGATCTGGTTGCTTTCCCTCTGGATCGCTCTTGTAAAGGGAGCCCTGAAGACGGTCAACCTCGAACTTGAGCTCAAAATTTCGTTGTTGAACTTTGAGATCTTCATCGGCATCTGTATTTGGAGCATCCTGGAAAGAGTCATCTTCCTCATCGTTATCAGAGTCCTCCTGAAGAATAATAGCCTCTTGAGTTGAAAATTGGAAAGATGCAGACTTCTCCTTGTCTCGTTGCTTGAGTGACTTCTTCGACGTCGTAGTCTCGGACCGTGGTCTTGTGGCCACTATCCTCTCGGTAACAGGTTCGTTTGCATTGTCTGTATTCAACTTGGGAATGGCGACGTCGATAATCCGCATCAAACTTTTATACTTCTTATCAGAGACCGATGCGTGCAATACCGGGAGACGCCCTGACATGCGGACCTTGGTCAAGTTGGGTGCCTTTGGTATGATGGAAGTTTCAACAATGAAGTCGACATTGATCTTTTCGACAATGTGCATGGACTGCGCATCATCACGATTATCGAGTTGGGATTTGGTTTCTTCAACAGAAGGCCCGATGAGAACTTGGGTTGACGATAACTTGACCAGGAACTTATCATACATCAATGATTCCAAGCGCTTGTAGTCCTCTTCGGTGTAGGACTGTCGCTGTTTCGCTTGGACTTCCTTCATTGTATCTTTATCGACCAATTGACTGGTCACACTGATATGACCAGCGTCGAGGATCAGGCACGTGGTACTTTTCTTCGTGATGCTCTCTGGAACGATGATAAGTGGTGCTTGGAGGTCCAATCTTGCGTTTATAGTTTTATGTTCTTCCAACGCAAATTCCAGCCCAGCTCTTGTTTGTTGTCGGAGTCCTTCCACAGTTGCACCGGCACTTTCCATTAAAGCCCCAATGGACTCCATGTGTCTCTCCGGAGGTTTGAAGAAGCTGATGATGCCGACGAGAAACAAGGGATTCCAGATAATCTCGAGAGGCTTCAGCTTGCCTGTTAATGCTAGGTCACTTGCCCCGTCCAGTGGATTTTTCTCAAACTGAAATTGGAAGAAGGGATCCACGACTTCTTCTTCGATATTGCTGTCTTCGAGCTGTTTCTTGTGATCTGGAACATCTGGCGCGTCCTTGACACGCACTATCTGAGTAAACAAACTACTGGGGGTGGTGCCGTCGTTGACCCTCAAACCACCGAGGCTCACATCAGCCAGAAAAGAGTCTGGTCGCTGAAGAAACTTCGCTCGGAAAGAATCAAAGTAAAGACTAAGAACCTCTACAACTTGGTCGTGAGGATCTCGCTTCAATGTGAAACTCCCCGTGTTAAGCGATGCGTCCACCTGCATTTTGACTGTCTCTTTTGGCAAATCGACGCTCTCGGCCAGCGCATTCTTTTCATCCCAATCAATGGCATCATACAGCTCTTTTCGTTGTTCGTCAGTCATGGTGGTTTCTGGGTCCTGCTCCTCTTCCTCTTGCGGCTTTGAGCCCCATGCCCAAGCGACCCAGCCCTGCTTTTGCTTAGGGGCTTGAGGCTTCTTAACTCCCACATTCTCCTTTTTGAGCTGATTTCTGGCCAAAGATCTCCAGAACCTCATATCTTCGTAATTTAGTTTCCACTCAAGCTTGCTCAACTCGGAGGCCTCATCGGGTGACAGTTGGGGCTCTGCCCGCTTCTTCTTTTTGAACAAGTCAATGTAGCGAATTCGGTCGTCTCGTCGCTCTTTGAAGTATGCCCACGACCACCGTCGATTGCGTTCGTGAATTTTACTGAGCACAGCATTCCCGGCGAAAAGGAGCCATGCCTTTGGATCTTCCTTTGCAGTCACACCCTTGGGTTGGTACTTTTTGTATTCTTGATGACGCAAAAAGTAGTGGAACAAGTCAGCCATCATCAGAGCATCCCGGTACTGATCATCGTCTAGGACGAGGCCAATCTCGTCGAAAATGAGGGCAGCCTTTAGTCGAGGTCGATCGCTCTTGCCAGAGCCATCTATCTCAATCTTTGCCTGCCCGCTAACGGGCTTCAGAATGAATTGGTGATTGGCAGTTGTCGGATCTTCTCCTTTCACAATCATCTCCCTAAATTTCACCAGCATTTCATCGTGCGGGACAGATGTGGCTCCTTCTATCTCAGCCTCACGACCAGTTCCCAGAAGTTCAGAATCCGTGTTCCAGTAGACTGCCAGTGCCCCCAAAGTCGCAAGCTTATGGGTTGTCCCCTTGGTTTCTTGGATGTATGTGGGCTTCCATTCCCCATCTGTGCTGATTGCACTAAACTCTTCCAGGGTGAAGCCGAGGGCAAAGGCGTGGCCTGGTGCAGATATCGAGTCCTCGTAACGAATGTGGATGTTCTTGACGGTGATCTGCAGGTTGTCTACAATTTTAGTCACCAGACTGTCCGTAAAACTCTGGTTCTTCTGCTGTTCCTCCTGGCTCATCCCTTCCTGGTTGCGATCCTTCAGCATTTCAGCACTGTCTAGTTTTTCAATTTTGACAGCCTGCCGTCGTCGTTCCTCCTCCTCCTCATCCCACTCCGCATCTTCTTTCGGGGCCGCCAACACGTATACATCCTCGATATAGACCTGCACGGGTTGTCCTCGTAGATTAGACCATGGAATCTTTAGAGTTAGCTTCCCTAGATGACCCTCCACGACATTAATGGGGAGCTTGAGTTGATCAAGTGCTTCGCGGCGCAGTTCCAGATTCTGTAGCTGAACATCGCCCGACCAGATTCCGACTTTGAGCTGTTTAGGATCGAAATTCCTGATGTACATGCCCAGAAAGCGGTTCAGCAGCGACGCCACCAATCCTTCCAACATCTTGACAGTCGGGTGCCGTCACACAGCGGAAGAGGGAGGGAGGGGCACGTATTGACTTCCGGAGGGGTGGTGGTGGTGGTGGTCGTCGTCGTCATCCAGCTGTTCTGATTCTTATTCTTCTAGCTCATGGCATGTATACATCCGCCTAGGTCGTGTGAATTTGTGTTTGGTCGCTCGTGTTTGTCATGGAAGGAAAGGAGGATGGAGGTTGAGAGGTGTGGCGAGAGAAATTCGTTCCTAGATGTGAGTCAATAGATGAGCCCAACTTTCAATATTTGAAGAGATTGTAAGTGGTGGTAGAAGTGGTGGTGGTGGTGCAAGGACTGCAGAGTTGGGCCGAAAGGAGGATGACGACGTACTGTACGATGCCAGAGTGGTGCTGTGCTGTAGAGTACTGTACTGGATTGTACAAGTAACACAGGTTGGTTGGGTATACCTGATGGAAATGGGAGCGCGAGCTGTGCCGATAGATGTGTGGAGTCGAGTGAGTATATCTTCACTCAACCTTGGGAGGATGAGATGGCCGGATTTCTTGACTTTTTCTTTTCATCGGCCACTGCTGCTGCTGCTTATGATGATGATGCGGGATGGCTGATGGCTTTGGCTTTGTTATTGTCCTTCCCGTGTCCGACGTCATGGCTATTAAGTTGCCCCTCCTCTTTCCAAGTACCTCCCCCTTACCTACTAGCTAACTACTGCTGTACCTCGAAACTCTTTTCTCCTTCTATTTTTCCCATCTCTTCCCCCTTCTTCTTCGTCTTCTTGTTCTGCTCCTTTGTCTCCTGCACAACATCAAGCTCATTGTTACGGAATCATCTCAATTCCAAGCGGATATATATACACACATTCATTCTCGTTCTTGGGCAGTTGTACGGCACTTTACACATTACAGTACCAGACAGCTACGGCGGTCGACAATTGAAATTTGCGGGGAAAGCTCCGGAGCTCTCCCACCCCATTCAGTCATGCTTCGCTCGGCTCCAACATCACGATCTCTCTTCACAGCGCTCAGCAAAGCCAAAGTCCAACAACATGCGCGACTGAGCTACAGTACCGCTGCGGCGGCCTCTTTCTCCTCCTCCTCCTCCTCCAAGCTCTGTCCGGCCTCTCAATTCCTGAGCGGAAATCGAAGACCTCGGCCTGTTCGCTCAATTGCTCGCCCCCAGCCGGTCATTATTTCCCTGCTGTATGCCACGAAGTCTATTTCGGCCGACTCCAGCAAAGGAAAGCCCGCTCGAAGTGAGGACGAGATGCTTGCAGGAGTGAAGGCCGACTGGGAGACAATCAAGGAGACCTTCTCCATGGCTGACGTTCCCAAGGAATCTCTTAATCTAGGCCTGGCAGGACTGTTGCCATATGCTGCTACATCCCTCTCGACCGTTGCACTTGCCTATGATATCAATCATGCCCATGCCACTGGGGGAACTGGGTATTTCTTTGCTCCAGAGACTGCTCATCAGCTCCTTGACATCGTCACTCCAATTCAAATTGGCTTTGGTGCAGTGGTAGGTTCTTGATCAAAAGACACGACGTCAACTAATTTATACACCCCCAGATTATTTCCTTTCTCGGCGCAATTCACTGGGGCTTGGAATATGCTGGTTATGGAGGCCACCATGGCTATCGTCGATTCATGATTGGAGTTGCAGCCCCTGCTGTGGCATGGCCTACTATTTTCATGCCGGTGGAATACGCGTTGATTGCTCAATTCCTGGCGTTCAATGCTCTCTACTTTGCAGACACTCGCGCAACTGTACGGGGTTGGTGTCCACCATGGTACGCTACCTACCGATTCGTGTTAACCTTCATTGTTGGCGCATCAATTGTCGCAAGCTTGGTTGGACGAGGTCAGATTGTGAGCTCGGACGGTCGCCTCAAGAGTTCAGTAGACTACGTAAAGGACGATCGCGATGCCCAGTGGCAGGCGTTGGAGCGCGAGGAAAGAGAGAGACGTGCTACATTGGCTAGCGAGGAGGAAGAGGAAGAGGAAGACGAGGAGAAGAATGAGGAGGAAGACGAGAGTGGAGATGAGGGAACCAAAGAAGACAAGAAGAAGAGTGCTGGAGCCGATCAGGACAAAGACCACGGTTCAGATGTTAGTGGAAAGAACTAAGCGACTCGTTGCTGATGCTGGTGGTGGTGTACATTAGCGGAGTGCTAGCATGACCTCGAATTTCTATTTCGTTTGGATGTCCAGAGTTTTGAAGTCAAGGGCGCGCTTGGGAGGGGTTCTCTCTTTCATCGGTATTATTAAGACTCGACTTCATGCAATGTTTGTTTATTTAGCCAGGGCAAGCCTTCATAGGGGCTGACGTGCCGATCAATGTATTGTATGATTTGACAGCTTGCATTGAAAACGGGCCCCTTAGAACCCAATTTTCGGAGTGTTTCTCATTTGATTTAGCAGCTGTCAAAGTACCTCGAGCACCTACTTGTTCCACGAAGCGTCTGATAATAGGACGGCATGGGCAGGGTATTGTACAGCAGTAGTACAGCGCTTAAAAAAAAAAACTCCCAACACCTTACTCCTCTGCAATATTTGCGACACTGTGGGGGAAATTCCCCATTCCCGTCTTGAAAGCTTCCACCCCGCCCGTGGACCTCCACGCCTCCACAACATCACTTGTCTACTGTCATGTCATCCCGGAGTTCCGTCCACAATGATAGGATTATACAGTGTGAAAAGATATGTGGGGCAGATAGTACAAATAGGATATCATTCGCTCATCTATTCTCTAGTCACTTAATAGATTATTTACTCTTTCTTACCTGGCCTGGGTGCATGGAATTAAATCGGCATCCACAAGAACCGACGCCACAATCTCCATTCATTGCATATCAGAACACCAACCCAAAATTATAGTCTCCATATCGTCTTAACATTGTGTCGTAAATCGTATCTTTTGGGGGGGAAGACCTCGTTCCACGTGAGGTCAAACTTCGCCAAGCCTTGACATATAGTGCCCGAGCTAATTCTAGACTTTATCCAAAACTCATTTCTACTCTCGTCAGTACCAGTATTTAAAACACAAGAAAATTCCGTGAATCTTACCTGCATACACTGGGGCTTGCCACTTTTTGACCTTAGGTTTGACCTTCCCATTGCCCAAGTTCCCACCCAAGCTACCTCCTCCGCTTTTACTTCTGCCCTCGCTGCTCTTATTACTACTCCTGGTGATTGTGCTCATCCCATCCGTATCGTGACTTCTTATTCTCGCAATCGAAGCGCCACCACTACTACCACTATTGGTGTAGCCACTCACTATACTCTGAGTCGCAACCGAATTTCTCTCAACTCCGTATACAATGCCGCCATTCATCCCTACAGTCCGAAGTTCAGTGCCTGACGGACTGACACTTGCACAGGCCTTGGCAGCCGCCTGTTGAGAAGCGATCCGAAGCTCTTCAAATCCGAAATTCCACTCCTCCTCGTCCTCCACTTGACGCCCATCGCAGTGGATCCTTCCTCTTGACGGGATTGGCTTTCCTTCAGACGTGGTGCCTTGCAAACCGAGGCCACACCATTCTATCAAGATGGCGTGAACTCGATCCTTCACGTTGCTTGCCGTTGGCCGGTCATCTGGGTTGGCTGATAACATCTTCTGGGCGAGGAGAAGTAAACGGTCTACTCCCCGGAACATCTTATCTTCTTTCTTGGATGCGTCTTTTGCGATGCTAGCAACCCAGCTTTCTACTTGGCCAAGATTCTTGTGGAATGAAGCATCTGGGAGACCACCTCCACGTCCGGGCGTTTTGTTTTTTGCCGAACGATGCGAAGCAAATTTACTCGATGCCTTCTTCATAAAAAAGGAAAGAATTTCGACGAAGATGGTACCGAGAGCAAATACGTCTGATTTTTGTGGATCGTGTCTAGATAGACTATGGCGCTTTGGAGGCGAGTTCCGTGGAGGTGAGCTTGAAGTACTGAAAGGGGACCAGGTTGACGAAGAGACGATGGAAGCGCTATCGTTGGACAAAGTAGATGTCAACTGAGAGGTTCCATTGCTCAGTGTAGACCGCCGAGCGCTTCCGGGACGTCCTACCGGACTCGTCATAGGTACAAGTATTGGCGTGGGGATTGGAGGTCTTTGGGCATGTTCGGGGGAAGCGTAGTCGTATGACTCTTTGTCGAACCCTCTTTTCTCGCCGACCAGTCCTGTGGTAGAAAAGACGCCGGAGTCGCCCAAAAAGATATGGTTATCATGATCAAGCATCACCGTGGAGGGCTTGATGTTTTTGTGAGATTGGCCCAGGCTGTGTAGGAAGGCTACGGCGTCGGAGAGACAGTGAATCCAGTTCAGAAGCAAAATTCGGCGATCCAGTTTCGCCAATATTTTGAACGATGGTGGCGTTATGGCGAGGAAGTTTTTTAAGGTGCTGTCGTTTGCGGGGGTGAGCAAAAGATATCCGGAGTCGTGCTGTATGTAGGAAGCCCAGATGGAAACCAAATGGTTATGCTCAACAGAGCGCATGGTGTGTACTCCCGCAAGAAATTCTTCTTGGGGCATACGGCCAGCGGAGGTACCAAGTGGTACCCTGCGACGCACAAAGATATCATCTGGCCTTCCGGGAAGATGGACCTTATCAACGTTACTTTGAACGAGGCCCGCGACTTGGCCCACAGCCTTCCTCTCGGCCTGCTCCAGTGGGACGACTTCCTCCTCTTCATACACAAGTTGGTCTCCTTTCTGAATACTCCTCAAAAGATAGATGAATTGGCGGTGGAAGAACTTCCTCTCTATCTTTTCGTCCCTCTCGAACGTTAGCTGGAGTCTCTCGACCTGGTCCAGAGGCAATGGCAAGTCATCATCGTCCCACGAGTCGTCTATGATCCCAAAGATTTGGTCCGGAACACCCAGATCCACCAGAATTAAGAAGATCCTTTTCGCCTTCAAATCGATCCATTCCATGTAGGTATCATCGGTCAAGCCGTCACCAAAACCGAGAGGTTCATCGAGGCGCACTTGCTCTTCCGGATGCAAGTGAGCGAGGACATACTGGCGAGTGACGGTCGCCTCAATTCTTTCCTCGTCCCACCACATGTTGACGTTGGGGCTCTCGGCCAAAAGTCCATTGGGATTTTGGGTAGAACTAGCACCAGCGAAGCTGGAGTAGTATATATGGGAGCCTTTGTCCAGCCGATTGCTAGGAGCGTTAGTCCTCCGGTAGTCCATCATCGTTGCGAGTGCTGCTGATCTGGGTCGACTGATTAGCCGGCGGATCAATGATAGCTATGGGCCTGGCGTGATTGGTGGGAGCTTGACTTTCTCAAGATATGGAGAGATAAGCGCGACGAGAGCTCACTTGCTGATCATCAGAGCTGGGTGGATGGGTGGTGGATGGGTGGTGGATGGGTCGTTGCGCCTGCAGGCCAAAGCGTGGGATGATAGGTATTTATTTTCTTTAATATGAAGGCCTGCCTGGCGGGGACGAGAAGCAGCCAGCAGCAAATGATTTGCGCCCCCGTGTGTGTGTGTGTGTGTGTGTGTGAAAGGTATTATCAGTTGTGGTAGTTGTAGTAGTAGTTGTGGTAGTAGTAGGTTGTAGGGGGTGTGTCGTGTGCCTCCTTGGGAGTATTGATTGATTATTGAGACGGCCTATTCGTTTGAGAACAACAAGGGACTCAGTCCAACAAACTCTCTCTCATGACTGCAGCAGCAACAAGCGGAGCAGCAGAGGGGAACGACCAGACAAGGGCGCAAGGTAACCTTTTTGACTTTTTCCTCCAGATCTAGTCCGGGCAAGGATGATTATTCTGCTTCTCGCCGTGGCGGTACCGAATGTTAAAGAGTGGATGCCGTTATCATTCTTCTGGGTGTTAATGTCCGGCCTGTCTCCGACTTTGGTGATGGCACCCGTGATGGTGGGGTTTCGAGGGGCTGCATCTACTGGACTACTCGGTTGTCTGAACAGGAGAGAAGGAGAATGAATACCTTTTACTGTAGGTACTCTGCCTGTATAGGTATGGAGAGGGAGAGGGAGAGGGAGAGGGAGAGGAGATGAAGGAAGAAGTATATATGTACAGGATGCATAGGGGAAGGAAATCATGACAGGTGCGTGCTGGCTGTGGTGGTCAGTCGAGACAGGCTTTTGAAGCTATCTAACATTCTCTACCTACGCCACCTACCTGCTATACAGTAGTCAGTAGTCTAATTTGGATAGGTAGACCGTAGATGGGGGGCAGTTTTCCACAGCTTCAATTATTTTCATCCTTGCGAAAGTAAGAAGTAGTAGTAGTAGTAGTAGTTAGTACGGAGGTAGATACACCAGATACACGGCATACTACTGTACTGTACTCCATACATACAATAGTAGTACAGGACTGTACAGGACAGGGAAGGGTTCACCGGCGGACTACTACTGCCCACTGATTGCAGGGGTTCAGATACCGTTACATCGTACTGTACCCTTGTCGACCGCGGGATGATGGATGGCTGAGGAGGTGTGAGTGGGGAGGAGTGGCGGGTGAGATGGGGATGGGTGCCATGTGTGGAAGTTGCCAAGATTCCGTCGCATCCAGGAAGAAGAAGGAGAGGAAGAAATCGAAGACGAAGATGAAGCAGAAGAAGCAGAAGCCGAAGCCGAAGGGTCGGATGAGGTGCTGGTACTATACAGTCCATCGACCCAAGGAGGGAGAGAGACGAGTCCTGTATACTAACTACTAACTACTACTACCTGAGGTATCTAGGATTGATTCGAGTTCCCGTCCATGCTTTTTTGGGGGGTGGTGGGAGGTGATTTTCTTGTTTTCTTGATATGCGGCCGCCGTCTCCCCACTTGTTCGGAAGCGGTTTTCTTTATTTTTTTATTATTGTATCAACAGTATCTACAGTACAGTACCTACAGTACCTACAGTACCTACAGTACCTACCTACCTTAGATACCGAATCGTTCTGTCTTCTGCGTTCCAATACTTACCTAGGTGTACCTAGAACACCAACACCAACACCAAACACCCAAATCGAAATCGAAATCGAAATCGAACCACTGCTGTCCTACTGTCTGTCCTCCCACTATCCTGTCGGTCACTGACTTAGGTACAGTAAGGTGCTGTACCTCCGTAAGGGTGGGTGGGGTTGCCACGAGGGATGCGGCTAATAGATCATTATTGAAAACGACAGACAGTGCGTGGTACTGTTAGTGGGGACAAGTACGGAGTCTCTACTACTACTACTACTACTGCAGTAGACTGTACTCCGTACTTCGCCGAGTCCAGTAGCAGTTCACCAGGCGGTTCAGGCCATTAATTATTGTCATGTCATATCGTCCTGGAAGAGAGGTAGAAGAGATAGAAGCGGTCGAAGAGGCAAAAGAATCTTCTTAACCTCCGTGATGAAGTGATACCCTCTCAAGCATGCAACTCCCACTAACCTACAGACTAATACAGCACAAAAACGGGCGGGAACGAGCGACGAACCGCTCCGGTGTGGGTGGTTGAAACGATGATTATTGGGCGCTTCCGCGTGTGGAGTAGGTCTACGTCTAGGTACCTAAGGTAAGGAGGTACTGGGAGACTTCCTCTACACTAAGTACAGTACCACCGACTTGTGCTCCTCCTGTCATCATGACTTGTTGCAGTATCAATGTTACGGAGTATGTATATGGTTGGTAATGAATGGCACATGCCAAGCATATTGTACCAAGGCCTCGGATCAGAAAGGTCGAGACTCTCGAGACTTCAGAGAGTTTGAGAATTATTCGGAGTCGTTCGGAGCTGGAGTGACGGAGGAAACTGCCCAACGTCGTTAGCAGCTCACAAATAGGGCGCAAGGCTATATCGTTGAGGAGAGAAGAGGATGAAGGACGAAGGATCATGGATCATGGATCATGTCTCATCCAAACGCCATCTCTCCACCCTTCCCTTGGTCCCTAGGGCAGCCAAATTCAATATCACGAGGGACCGACACACTACGACTGGGCAGAAAATTTCCCATGTCATTCTCACATGCTTCGGAAAGGTAAGATTTGCCTCCTACCTACCTACCTAATAATGAATGATGTTGTGATCCTCCAGTCCCGTACGTCTACTAACTAACTACTCTCCGGGAGAAGACAATAACTCCCAGAAGAGCCGAGAGGAAAAGAAGGGGCCGTGTTTAGTACTAATCTATCTACCTTCATAACCTTGACCACGGGCTTGCTCTGATATTTCTCTGATCTTTCTCACATCCATATTGTACGGAGTACAGTACCTATTATTGGCAAGACAAGCTTTGGTGCCAGCCAGGCAAGGCCAAAAACAATCGACATCCTGTACCGACTATTCTCTTTGGCGGCTGACTTCAAGATGATCGCATGCTCGTTTTCATCAGGCACAGTAAAACACTTCAACATGAATAATGTATGGTCAGCAGGATATTTGCCCAATAGAGTTGTATCGACAAGTCCGGATGCATCGGTAATGTGCTGGAATACTATCTGTATGACAGTACTGTTTGCAGCAACACGAATTATTGACTAACACAGCGCGGCCGCAACAATGTCTCAACCTTCAAAAACAACATGAGATGCGTCCGAGGCCTTCTTCCCTTCCTTTACTTATCTTATTTGCACACTCCGCTACCCCGTGTTCCGAGGTCTTGATACTTTGTTGAACTTGCCGCCTTTTGACATCATTCTACTGTACAGAAAAACCTAAGTCTATAGACGCGGATCTAAGGTCGCAGGAGTCTTGTCTGGAACAGGAAGGGTCCTCCCCAGCATCATTCGGCATGGGAACTTCGTCCTTTTCGCTCCGTTTTGGCAAAGAAAAAGCTCTAGCCATGTACAACCATCTTCATATTCACCCCCACCTCGCCGCATGCTCTCCCGGCGTAGCCTCCCCTCTGCTCCATCGACAGCTGCGTCGCGAAGCTCCTCCATGACTCTCCACAATATCTTTCACTCACGACCCACCTCACCCGCAAACAGAATAATGGGACCCATATCGGACGAGGAATGCTGGGAGAAAATGCTAGACTTGCAGATGGAGTATCATTGCTATAAAAGCGCAAGGTTGGAGGCTGCCGTTGAAGCGAGGAAAGGTGGCTGTCCCATCGAGGAGATTCGGAGACGTAAGTTTAGCCTTCCGACTCGCGAGGCTACAGCTTGTTATTAATATGGACGTGTTTGAATAGCTTCGAGGTTGTGCCTAGATCTTTTGAATGAGGAATTTGCGGCCCAGGTCGAAGCAGAACAAACCTTTCACTTGCTGATGTAGGCAAGATCGTTGACGTCGGGTGCATAGGCAGGTAGCTGTCAGGTTTTGGAATTAGTAGCAGGAGTACGAAAATGCTTGGACCGGAAGGGGCGTTGGTATTAGAGGAGCTTTTCTTTCTTGTCTTGGGATGCGTTTCTGGAAGTCGGATTGGGGTTTCTGGGAGTTGGTTGGAGAACGTCCCTGCTCTCCTGCTCATGGAATGAACTGAAAAGAGCTGGCGTGACGACCGGGTAATGAAGTTTGAAATACGTTCGAAACATGAAATTAGCGTATGGACTCAATCACTCAGGTATCTCAAAGATAACTCTACATCTTATCGTGTTCGAATAGAATCGAGCCTTGCGGACTCAAGCCGGTCTCTACTCTTTGACATGTAAAACGACCAGAGGGCATTCTGCCAAAGGCTCTTTGAATTAAGCCACGCCACGCTTTTTGACGCTCATTGGTATACCTAAGCTTCTTCTTCTAGCGGTGTGTCCAATAGAACGACATGAGGCTTGCTATCTTATTTAACGCTCCCGGTGCCTCTAGCGTCTTCATCTTCTTTCTCCTTTCCAATCAACTTCTGCTCGCCATCCAGGTCTGCAGGACTTCCTGTGCTGTCGACATCACTTTGATCACCCAGGGCATCAGCCATAGCCCCTCTCCCCATTCCGCTCTCCTCCCTCCCTCCCTTCTGTCGGGAAGTACTAATGCCATTCATGTTACTACTAGCGGGCTTTCTCCTGCTCACCCGGGTAGTTTTGAGCTTCTCCTCTACAGGCGAGAACTCGGTATCACTACCCGCTTGACTTGTGTTCCCACTCGCGCTCCCGCCGAAATCTCTTCCAGCATTCTTTACAAGCAAAATATCGTTGTTCGGGGATTTCAGGCGGAGCCGGTCATCCACTGAAATGAAAGAGGGAGTGCCGTCTGGGGAGGAAACCATCTCATCAAGGGAGAGCTGAATATCTACTGCAGCTGGAGGACCAATTCGACCACGTGGATCGTCTTCGTCCTCTTCACTGGAAGATTGCCATCTCCGGGCTGCTGGGGGACGACGGAAAGGGAGCGTGTCCATACGTTGCGTTGTAGGCGAGGGTGCCTTTCCGTTGGTGTTGAGATCCATCGCATGCATGCTGTTATCTCCCTTCTTATGGTAGTGATGTTTACTATGATCACAACCATTGGGGCACCCTCCCCACTTCTTTCGTACTGGGACGGAGCTTGCTGAGACGACCTGTGGCTCTACGCCACCTAGGAGTTTCCTCTCTTTGTCCTTCTCCTTTTCTGTTAAACTTGATGGGGCGATGGCCTTGTCTTTCCCAGCCACGGCGGCTAGTCGTTCGCGTTTAAGTTCCGACCACGTACGAAGTTTGTTCTCAAGTATATATTTACCGGAATCCTCTTTCTGGCGCATGATGAGAAACTCGCAGTGATTAACATTTCGCAGGTCCTCGAAGTACTCTACACTGAAGTGATACCACTTCATGAGAAAGACGCGAGACATGAGGCCGTGCGTGACTATTTGCACTCCGTTCAGTATATCAGAGAGACCAAGAAGACAAGCTATAGTAAGATAGCATGGGGAAAGTCTAGACTCACCCAGCACACAAACACTGGCAAAATCGTCTTCGCCAAATTGTCTCCACATGCTCTCATTGAAGCCACTTACACGATCATAAGCATCAGCTGCCGACTCCCCGTTGGGAATCCGATAAAAGAAATGGCCGTAATCAGCTCTTTCCTGCCACATTCTCTCCATCTCCGCACTACATGGCTGAAAATTCCCAAAGTCCTGCTCTCTTAATCTCGGCTCCTCATATACCTTGATTGAGTTTCTGGGAAACGGGGTGGGAGATGGATCGTCGGATGTAAGTGTTGACAGAATGCCCTCGGTGGTTTCTCGTGTTCGGCGGTAGGGAGAAGTGAAGAAGTGAAGGGTGTCGTCTGCTCGAAGGAGAGAGCGCAAACGCCGACCAGCATCGTAGGCTTGTGTCCAACCCTCGGGGGTAAGTTTCACTCGGTGGTCTGGTATAGTCTGGTGAATATCGCGGTTCTCTGTGGAAGTCAGTTAGTACGGTAGATGGGTACGTTGAGACGCGTGGAGCTGGGAAAGACATACTATTCCCCTCTGACTGCGCATGGCGAATCAATATGATCATACGAGGCTTCCCCATGTTGGCGGAGGTTTATATGTTCATACACGGAGTGCTTCTTGGAGGTGCGTGTTGCGTCGAAGAAGAGGAGGGAGGAGATGGCAATGTGAGCAAAAGATCGAAAAGAAAAAGGCTATAATAATGCGCTCGAAGGCTTGAGTTGGGTTGTTGGTTTTGTTGCAGGTCCCATTATTTGTGTTACATATTGGACCTCTTTTATTTGTTCCAGTTCAACTCCCGTGTTTCATGACGCAAAAAAAGGCTTATCGCTTGCCAAGCAAATCTAGATAGAGGCAAGACGACATACAGTACACATTCACCAACAAGAGTTCTTAACAAAAATAAAGACTATTGAGGACCGTTACCTACGGAGTATAGAGGAGAGTTACGGAGGTAGTCTGCACCACCAAAGGCATCGAAACCTCGCGCTCACGTTATTTCCAATCTGGCCTTGCACACAGTGTAGGGAGCTCTGCACGACAACGAAAACGACAGTCTCAGCTACAAGCTCTTACCACTACAAACTAATCGATGCTCCATTTACGTACTGCCTTCTGTCATCATAATGTCTGAGCGAATTCCCGAAAGCATCCCTACCTCCGCCGACCCTCGATCGAAACGACCTCTGAAAAAGCGAGCGCTCTCGCCCCGTTCTCAAACCGCCGCGCAACTCGACGCGCTCTTCAAGAAGCCCGACCAGGAAATTCGCGTACCCCAATCGTCAACATCCCTCACACGCGCATCTGGGGCGCAGGCACCAGAGATCGTCGCTAACGTGCAAGGAAGTAGTGCTGGGGCAGGGTCTGGGGAATTTCATGTGTATAAAGCTAGTCGGCGACGGGAGTATGAACGGCTGAGAGCCATGGATGAGGAGGTAAAGCAGGAGGAGGAGGGAGAAAAATGGGACCGGGAGAAGAATGAAAGAGAAGAGAGGGACCGCGAGAAGACGAGGAAGAACAGGGAGAAGAGGGATCGACTGAAGGCGAGGAAATCTGGCAAGAGAATTCCTAGGCCGGTAGCAGATGGAAAAGGAGAGGAGACAACGAGGGGAGTAGAGGCTAGCCATGAGCATCTGGAGGGCCTTAGGAAGCAGCCTGGGGGGCCGATGGAGGTTGAACCTGTTGGGCTGATTATCCATGATGAAAATTAGTCTTCTTCTATCTCCCCCGAGGTCTTCATCGCATGAGCACTGATAGGAAGTATCGGATTCTTGGTACGCCAGATTGCCTTACAGGTTGATATTTTGGCTTCTATAATATGATACATGGGTATGTGGCGCTTCATCAATGTCATTCTGCCCCCAACGATCTAAGAATCTATTCCTCTCCGCCCGGTGCGCCACCACCCTGTCGTGCTGCCTTTGCACTACAAATATCATCCACTCTCAACAGTAAACAAGCAGACTGGAAGTCAAAGTGTTAGTATCGTCTAAAGTTGAACGGAGCATGAAAAGTACATACCTCAATCGCGGTTTTGATGCTCTGGAGCTTTACAGCTTCTGGCTCCCATACGCCGTACGAATTCATGTCTACCAGCTTTCCTTGATCACCATCAATGCCCCATGTGCTTCCACCCTCGGCGTGCTTGGCTCGCAGGGCAGTAAGAACTCGAACAGGACTGGCACCAGCATTTTGGATGAGAGTTCGGGGAATAACCTCCATGGCTTCTGCAACAGCCTTGTATGGCCATTGCTGAACCCCCTCGATGCCTTTAGCCAATTGACCCAGTCTGACAGCCACGGCCATTTCTGTAGCCCCGCCTCCTGGTGACAGTCGAGGATGGAACATAACATTACGAGCCACAGCCATAGCATCTGCGAGGTTACGATCAATTTCATTCAAAATATCCTTAGAAGGACCCCTCAGGAGAATAGTGCATGCTTTGGGAGTTTTGCACTTTGTGAGGAATGTGAAGTACTCGTCGCCAATCTTCTCAATCTCAAAGAGTCCACATTGGGTTCCAACGTCACTTTCTTGGAGATCCTCTACTCGGTTAACGACTGTTGCTCCCACAGCACGAGCGACTCTGTTGTTGTCTGTTTTTCGGACACGTCGTAGAGCGGTAACATTTCCCTTCAGTAGATAATGTTGAGCAAGATCTACAGGAAAAAAGGGTTAGTCAAAGTCCTGAGTGTTACATCTGCCACTTACCAGAGACGCCCTTTTCAGTAATGACCAAATCTGGCTTCAAGGCCAAGATTGAATCACACATGATCTTGACTTGCTCCTCTTCAATCTGAAGAATTTTGTTCCAATCTTCCTCCTTGCTGATCTCAATGTTTGTTTGGGATTCTCCTTTCTTATACTCCAGTGTGCAATCCAAAAGAATGATCCTGGGATTTTCGATCCGTCTTCTCATTTTTGGGTGCGTGATGTCCTTGTTCAGCATCACTCCGTCCAAAACTCGACTGTCCTCGATCTCCCCTCCAGGGATCTTCTCCACACGCGCATAGCGCTTGATGTCTACCTCCTTTTTGCCACCGCCAATATCGTGGGTAACCGTTCGCACAGCCTTTAGGGCCAGGCTACACATGAGTTCGGACCATCTCGATACAAATTTGGTGCCAATAGAGGATGAAATAAGTTGGTACATGGCTTGGTCATCATCGATGTCAACCGGTAGAGATATCTCCTCGATGATTTCTAGCGCATCCTTCAGGGCTCGCTTGAAGGCAGAGATAATGACGACCGGGTGGATGTTGCGCTCCAGTTGTGGAAGAGCTTGGGCAAGAATCTCGCCGGCTTTTGCACAACGTTAGCTCCCGCCTTTCAAGCTTCGGAGTAGAATGGGTTCCCCTACCCAGAATGATAACAGTCGTAGTTCCATCGCCAACTTCTTCGTCTTGTGTTCTACTAAGCTCGATCATGCTCTTCGCAGCCGGATGAGAGACCTCGATCTCTCGCAGAATGGCATGGCCATCGTTCGTCAACACAATACCTCCCATCGGGTCCAGTAGCATCTTAAGCATCGCCTTGGGACCTAAACATGACCGAATGATATCCGCAACT